>CM077094.1:149691953-150438360 GCA_039513925.1 Platanthera zijinensis | reverse complement strand
TATCGCACGACGGTAGGTTGATAACACGTTGCAGTAGTAGGACAGTTACGACATGGCCATGTGTCGGCCCGTGATTGAAGGTCATGGGCGATGGGCTTGTGAAACAAGTTGACATTTGAGGTACCGCGCGACGGTAGCTAGTTACCATACAGCGGGAGCTCGGTTTAAAGCCTAGGAAGTTACATTTTCAGTTCATTTTCTTTTAGGGATAACTTCTGTTGGGGGACTGGAGAAGAGAGATGGAGAGTCAAACAAAGGAGATCCCACCATCGTTGGGATTTCGGAGCTCTGATTCGCGAGCCGAGTTCAGATCATCGGAGGTAAAATAGTTGCGGTCATTTCCATCCGGCTAGATTCTCTCCTATGGCGCCAAAACGAACGTCAAAGGTAACGATCCTTCTTCTTGGACATGTGAAGTACTTTGTTTTGGCATTTGAGGATAGACGCTCCACGAGGATGTGGATGAATTTCTCTCGACAGGTAGATCGGTTGTATCCCCATTATCTTTGCATTTATAATCCGGAATCGAAGTACGGTATAGGCATGCTGTGTGAAGCCTATCCTGACAGGTTGGTCTGGATTGGTGATGATTGTTTGTATGCCGGAGAAGACTCTGTGGTAAGCATATAAATTTCGTAGTCGCGAGGTGTACAAGTGACTGCAGAGAGAGTACTGGAGTGCGCCTCCAGGAAAACACCCGTTTGGAGGGGAAGAATCGATAGTCTGTCCCCTATGGCGCGGCGGTAGCGCTACCGTCGGCGGTAGCTCCCAGTGAAATGTTTTGTAAGGCCAGTCTCGTGAAGACCTGGGGGCCATTGTTTGGTGAGACCTGTCTAGTGGAGATTGGGGGCCATTGTTTTGAGAGGCCTGTCTCTTGAATACCTGGGGGCCATTGTATTGAGCTGAGTGCCCGAGGGGCCCAGCTTAAGCAACCGTGAGTGCTATCCTTGGTACATATCAGAGTTATGTACTGTTGTGAATGGGAAAGGGGAGGATGACCCGCATCATGGCTTGTTGCGCCCGACGATTTGAGCAATGAGAAAGAGCTGAACTGCACCCAACCTTATGGGGTTCAGCTTGGAGTGAGTCGCTGGCTTGAATCTCAACATGAATTTGCCATAGCATAGGGTGAGTCTTTGGCTTTGGCCCAAAAAGACTTGAGAATGCTCAATTTATGCTAACTGTCACTGAGAATGGAGGTGGGACCCTTGGTATTTCTGGTACACTGATAATGTTCTTGAGTGCACAGGGCATGTGGCTGGTAGTGCCAATGTCCGTGGTGAATGATGCTTAAGTTGCACATTCTTTTTGCTATTATATATATATATATATATATATATATATATATATATATATATATATATATATATATATATATATATATATATATATATATGCTAAATGCCTTCAGGGAAGGAGCACCGCCACCCCGAGTGAGGGGGAAGGAGCACCGCCACCCCGAGTGAGGGGGTGCGGTCGTTATAATTTGGTCAGCTAATGCTGACCGTTGTCTTGATTACCACCTTTGGGGTGGGATGATTTCATGCAGGTGCCGTGGAGCCAAGCGGTAAATAGTGGGCTGAAGCCCATGGTTGCTAAATGTTATGCCGACCCTCGAAGGCCAAAGCGAAGTTGTCTTTTCTATTAACTATTTCATGTGTGTCTGACTTGCGTACCGAAGTATATAAGACATTAAGGAAACTTTGTAAGGCCTTAAGATCATAACTGTTTGTGTATTTATTTCATCATTCTAGTTTGGTTTAGTGGATATTCGTAGGGTTGGGTTCTTATTACAATTTAATTTATCTTCCGCTAGAATGCACTCTGAGTTAGGATGCGTGTTTGGATTATGATTTCAATACGTAAATCTGCTAACTATCTGTGGAATATGGCATGAGGCCCCGACTGGACTGAAAGTGAGGGATAGATCTAACTTAACTCTAGAGGTGGGGGGGGGGGGGTGAATAGAGTATTTTAAAAACTTTAAGTTATTTTTTTTATAGCGGATTAAAGTAGGTGATATATATGTATATGAAAAATAAAAAATCACAGCACACAAATAAAACAAGTAAAGTCAATCCAGACGACACAAGAAATTTATAGTGGTTCCCCAATAAACCTGGGTACATCCACTCTTCTACCACCCTGGTAGGAATCCACTATAGGTTTTTGCTCAGGTGCCCTGCCACCACAGGTTTTTGCTCAAGTGCAATGTCACCAGAAGATCTATTTTTCTAAGGGAGATCTAGCAACCCTTTGAGCTTTTGATCAGGTGCCCAAAAACCAATCCCAAGTCTTTTGATCAGGTGACTTGTGAACCAAAAGGTTAACTTTTGAAGGGAGTTAAAACCCTGTACACAGTGAAAGAAAAATGAAAATGATTTTGTCTTCTCTTTCTCAAATCTCTGAGAAGACTAGTGGATTGTTGATGATGTCAAAGCTCCCCCTGAGTTGTGTAGATGATCAGGAGATGTAAGCTTTACTTCAGGGTGTAGGACTTCAAAGTTAATGTTGCTCTTTAGCAAAACTTTCAGACTGATATTTGATTTTTTGTCTCTTGAAAGCTTGAAGCAGATGATGAAGAACTCTGTATGTAACACTGATTTTTTTTTCACTTATTTTCTGTACTCTATTCTACATTCATTAACATCTGCAATTTTCTGAAGGAGTATATATATGATAGCAGATTTCAAACCTTTGAATTTTAAAATCTTTCCATGAATTTGTCTGAATAATCTCTGGGAGTTGGAACGACTCAATTTGTCTCGAATGCATTTCCATAACTATCCCAATAATTTGGTATGGTAATAACTCTGTGAAATCCATAATTAATGCTGTCTGGTAACAGCTATATTCATTAGGAATATTATGCATTAATTATCAGAGTATTACTTAATTGAATTAATTTGAAATCTATCTGTCATTAGTTGAACTAAAAAATTGCAGAGAATTAGTCGAACAGAACTTGGAAGGAGTTAGTCGAACTCAGCAAATTTTCGTCGACCTGAGCTCCAAGTTCGTCGAGCTGAGTACTCTCTTTCGTCGAGCTGAGTAAGTCCTTCGTCGAGCTAAACTTCAAAGTAGAGAATGCAGTTCGTCGACCTCAGCTTGACTTTGGTCGAGCTCAATTCTGAGAAGGAACTCTGAGTTCGTTGATCTGAGATGACGATCGTCGAACTTAGTTCAGCTTTCGTCGAACGACTTTTTTTGCACACCTTTAACTGCTTTTTCTCTAAAGTCTTCTATCTCTAAAGTATTCTGAATGTAGGTTCCAACAATCTAACATCATGTGACTGACCTTGACCCTCAAAACATCCTATGACCCTAGACTCTACATGTTGGATCATCTAATCAATCCTAACAGTGATCCTAGCCCAAATCACAAGTAGGGTTTCAACATGGACCTTATGTTATATTCTACTCGATGGATGGGGGTGTTACACGTAGTAGGTTGACCCGAACACCCGAAGATATTCCATACTGGGCTTCTCCTTAAACATCAGCTCATGTGGATACTTCATGTTGTTCGAACTGAGGGGCATACAGTTGATGACATATGCCATACATGCCATTCCTAAAGCCCAGAAGGCCATGAGAATACCTTTGGCGTGAATCCAATAATTGTAGGTCTTCGTCAAATGACGGATCTTCCATTCTGCAACTTCGTTCTATTGTGGAGTACGCACACAAGTAAGCTCCCTCCAGATTCCGTACTTTCTGCAAAAGTTGGAGAACTCGTTTGATTTGAAATCTCCTCTATTGACAGTTCTCAACTTTTTAATCTACAGACCAAGCCGAACCTCCACGAGCTCCTTGAACTCCACGAACATCCCGAACGACTTTGACATCTCCTTCATAAATTATACCCCAGTATAACTCGAAAAGTCATCAATAAGAACTAGCATATCCCTGTTACCTCCAAGACTAAGGGTGATGGTGTGTACCGTCAGGTCACCGTAGATGCATTCCAACGACTCCATACACCTGGTCTGTGATTTATCAAATGGAAGGTGATGAGCCTTACCATACTGGCATCCCACACAAACATGACTGTATCCAAAGTATGAAAGACTAGACAGACCATGCACCATGCCTTTTTCCACTATAGCCTTCAGCTTATCTATCCCAATATGCTCCAGCCTCTCATACTAGATTGCAGCACTGTCATTCACTCTCATATTCTCAATATAGGAGCTTGTTGAAAATACGAACAAGTACTTAACCCGACTTCCAACATGAGTGATGTAAGCTTTCACAGCTGACACATTCCGGAGAAATTTCACTCGGGCCGAACAGAACGTGATACCCAACATCTACAGTGTTGGTCACCGAGAAGAGGTTTTTCTTCATTCCTGGCACGTGTTACACACTCCTCAAAGTGAGTGGAATCCGATCACTACCTAATGAAACTATCCCCTCCTTTTCAACAACATGCACAATGTCATCAACAATAATAATACATCACTACCTTTGTAATCCTACAGATAAGAGAACTTTGACTCGTCTCTAGTGAGGTAATGACCACACCCTGAGTCCACGATCCAATCCTCTTGATAGTTGATGGAGGCGAGCGCACGAACACAAGTGTCCGTCATAAAGGCACCCAATCCTCTTTCCACAGCTCTGGATTCAGTCACTTCTTTCCTTGCAGAATGCCTAGCTGAAGATTGACTCTAAAGTCCTTCCAGATATAACCAAGCTTGTTGCACCTGTAGCACTGTGGTTCTCCTCTCTTCTTCTCGTAATCTTGCCCAGGAGCCTTGCTCCTTTCCTGCTGTGATAAAGAAGACGGAACATCACTAACAGGTGACTTCTTCTTCCCGTCCCATCTCTTCTTTTTGCCAAAGAAGAGAACCTCTCCATCTCCCCTTTAGATAAAAAATCCAGCTATCTGCCTCACCAAGCTTTCCTGCGAAACCAACAAGTTTTCTAGCTCGAGCAAAGATGACTGTTTAGCCTAGCCCTGCACAGAAGTCACGGAGGCAATATACTCCTTCCACAGCCCGTAGATGATATACCTCTTTTGCTTCGCCTCTAAGATAAGTTCTTCTGGGTCCAATGATGATATCTCAGTACAGAGATTCTTCATCTTTAGAAAGAAGGACGATATGGACAGATCACCCTGAGTGGTCTTTGATAACTCATTCTTTAAGAACTGTAGCCAAACTACGTTTTTCTTGTTGAAAGGCCATCTAAATTTCAGATGCTAACCGCCATCCGATAATGTGGTCAAAGAGCTCCGGTGAGATAGCCCGCTAAAGAGTGAACTCAGCAATCAAATTTGTCCTCCTCTAAGCTCTCACCGCCTCAACATTTCCAGCTGTAGCTACCACCTCTTGCTTTCTGACTCCATCGACGACCTCCCAAAGGTCCTCACCGAGAAGATAACTCTCTATGCACGACATCCACTTCTTGAAGTTAGTATGCGTTAAGATCTCAATTCCAAGACCTTTTGTATAACCAGTTTCCATTGCTAAATCTCGATTTACTTAAACTTTTAAGGAAAATCACATCTCTGAGGTTGATGAACTGCTAACTCCTCAACATCCCCCTGATACCATGTGAAAATTTCTAGGAAGTCGAGAAAGGTCGCAAGAACACTCAACTAAAACCAAGTCAAGGAGCAATCAACAACAATAGAAGTACAAGAGTCTAAATCCAGAATTATCTGCAACTTCTTTATAAGGCGAGGTATATATTACGAGACATGATTCACAATATAACCGATGTAAGTAAAAAATTACAAGAAAGAGAAACTGACGAACTGATAATAGTAACCTCCCAAGCTATTAACCACCAAGCCTGTCCGTCGAATCCGCCAAGTTGCCAAATAATAACTCAAACCGCGTGGACTGCCGATTATTGAAATGCTGAGAAAATAACTCTCTCCGCCACTTCAGGTCACCTAATCGCGAGGTCGCTTGACCGCAAAGCTTGCCGCAAACAGAACTACTGAACGAAGAAACATCCTACCCACTAAGACCGGGCGAACAGCTTATTTTAACTATCCATATAAGACCCCTCCCCCGCACTGGGGGGTACCCAGGTCTTATTCCCAGAAACGCTGCCTTACGGTAACACTAACTAACGAGTTAGTCGCCACCGCACGACACCGATCCTGCCGACTAGAATGATTATTCGTAATAAGGTCAAATAAAAACATTTGTTAGGTTATAGTCCATAATCACAGCTCAACATATATAAGAAGGAAATAGAGTAATAGTCCACAATGAGTAATAAAATGAAACTAAAGAGAGTAAGTGCTTATGCTCGGCACATATCTAAAATAGAAAACTCTCTCTCACTAAACTAATGCGGAAGCTAAATCAAAAAACACTCATCAACCTGTCGCCATGTAGTACTAATGCACGACAACTGCTCCTAAAGTCCTGCCTCCTTGTACTACTGGTTCTCCTGGTCGAACTGGCGCTGCATCTTCTTACATCCCTAAAATGATATGGTACACCGACCGTTAGTCAAAAGACTAAGTCATTATCATCCCCACCTCACCACCGCGACTCCTAGGCACCGTGTGGGAGGAAGGAAGTGGAGGACAACAAAGCAGAACGGAAAAACAGGTGATATGAAACTATCTAATAGTAGTAGTAGTAGTAGTAGTATATAAAGAGTAGCACTAAAAAGCAGTACTGGTAAAGTAAGATCAGTGCAATAATGTATAGTAAAGAAAGGTAAAGTAAATGAACTACATTACCATCACAGAACTTACCTTAACTTATATGAATGCCCATACAAACTTATAAGTTCAGGTTTCTAAAGTAACTCATTATATAAAAGAACCCATAATAATTTATATGATGAGGGTCTGCAGCTATAATCTAACTATTCTAATTAATAAATGTCATGTTATGCGATGCAATGCAATGAATTATAATACAACTCATCCATCCGACTCTGTGCACCCACATTCTCCACTTTTTGGAGGTAGCTAGCCTCTCAGGTACAAACTATCGTGGCTCACGGTGGCAATAGAGCGGGTATCTCTACTCTTAGGCGAGCAGACACACTACCTAGCCTAGACCTTACGTACACCTCAACGCTAAGAACACAATAGCAGAGCCCCTGAGTACTCTTGCTGGAAGACCTCTAGACTTTATGGTTGGGTGTGTTTTTAGGGGGTTAGTCCTCCAGATCTCAGTATAAACAACCTACTGGTCCCCTCCAAAGACCAACACATCTCACCAGAGCCAATGTACTTCCGTCGGTGCGCCGACTGGACCAGTACCTAATAACCCACCACAGCAAGCACAAACTAGGTATACAAATACTTACCCGAGCCTCCAACTCGCATGACCATCCCGTCCTCAAGACTTATACGTCACCAAGCCTTCAGCTCGCAGGACTAAAACACGTCCTTAATTTATCTCTACCCCGAGCCTCCAGCTCGTAGGACTAATAAGTCCTGAATCACTCCAACCCATACACGGGTGAGATTGTTAAGTTATCCCTTCAATCTATTAGGCTACTCTTGTCTAACTTTTAGTTATACATAGCGATTTAAGGTTGATCTTGGACTTCCCAAGGTTTACCCGTTGAGAGGCTCTTAGCGGTATTAGGAAATATGATGAGATTAACCTCATCGTTCCCTTTCTCAAGATATTTAGTTTTGTTAGTGACTACCCATTATCAAACCCTCTCACATAGTTATTCTTAGAAAGTCTATGGTGATTTGTGCTTCATATTGGGAAACGACGATCTTTCGTTGATCCCGAACTTAATTACGCCCTTAGGGTCCATGTACACTAACTTACACCACCTCTTGGTAAATTCCTTAGGAATCCAACCAACATTACATTGAGGTCCTAAGTATACCCCAACCTGACTAGAACCAATTTGTATCCATCTAACCATTGTCCCCTTGACTTTACTCTATGCAACTCAAATGATCGATATGAGTCTAAGGGTTGTAACCACCAAATATTTTATCAAAATGTCAAGCGATTAATTTATAGGAGTATGAATACTCAGTTACAATGAAGTTTCAAAGTTTCACAATTTTCTAAATTAAATTTACCATAATTAAATTTCCCTAAAATATAAGTCACTAGTGGATTTGAACATGAAGTATCACTTTCAAGAGTTCAAACAGTATCATTAATTTACACAAGATTATAATAATAAATAAAAGGTCAGAACAAAATTTCATAATATTCTAGTAAAAATTTATATTTAATTTCTAATTACAAAAATCTGATTCACTAGGTCATGTTACACATCAAGTACTAAAAATATTCATAAAATAATCCCAAAAAATTACTAGAGGTCAAAAATGTTAAATAATAATTTATTCCAGAAATACATCATTTTATAACTCAATTTGAGCACGATTATCTCAATAATATAGAATGAGGTAAAAAGGTAATTATAACTGCAACCCTAAGATTCTGACTTCTAAAAATTCCAATTAATTTTTCTAGGATGTATCGTACTAAATCATTTCTATTGGCAAGACTTCATAATTTTTGCAATCAATTTAGTCACCATGATTTCATTAATACACATGCGTAACAAAATAACAATTAATTCAATTGCCAAAAAATCAATTCAAAATATCTTAAAACTTCATTAAGAGGTGTACTTTCACTAAATAAGTGCATGTATAAAATTTCACTGAATTTGACTAAGCCAATCTTGCTAAATTCACAAGATACACCTTTTGGCTAAATGCACACCATATATTTCAAGTCATAGCCTCATGCATTGGAATACACCAACATGAAGGGATCCAAATGAATTGAAATTTTTACCTAAGCTTTATATTTGCCTAAGGAGACTCCCACCAAAATATGGGGTTATTATAGTTACTTTTCACTAAAATATTTCTCTTTTATGGAAAATTATATTTTACCTAAAACTATAGGAAAATCTTATCCAAAAATTCCCATTTTCGGACAGGAGGTGTATCTATGGTACATGAATACATGTCCTAAATTTCAATCCCATAACTCTAACCATTTGAAATTTATTCAAGAAATATGGTCTGTCCCTTCCTAAAGACTAGTCCTACGAAAACTGCCCTACAGGGAGCTAAAATGCTCCAAATGGGCTGACTCAAATCCCTAATTTAAGTTAAGGATAATAGATACAATTTTCATGTTTTGCATATTTCATGAATATGAATCTAAGAAGCGTTAATGTCTCTTTGAAATCACCGTCCTAAATGTGATAAGATTAATGAAATATACTATTGAATAATATTAATATATCGAAAATCAAAGGACCTGATTGCGTCTTCCTCCTTGAGCCGACGGGCACGATAGGACTGACCTGAAGCTTCTTCTAAGGCCATTTCTCGGCCAACCAGCCACTTCCCGACCGGCCACCACCACCTCTGTTGAGGTGGTGGCTATCGACCGACGGTGGTTTGGCCGCCGAAGGTGGTGTTTTCCGGCGAACCTGATACCCCTCATTTTCATGGAAATTTCTCCAAATTTCTCGCTTGTATCAAGCTCAATTGAGCTAGATTTCTCAACCTTGGGATCTAGGATTCTAACACAAGAGGAGAGGAGGAGAAATGGACCTTATTTTGGGTTTGGAGGCGGCTGCTTAGACGGGTGGCCATAAAGGCGACAGTTTCCGGCGATCCACTTCCCGATTTCGATTCTCCACCAAATGTAGTGATCCGAGACTCGATTTTGATTGCTTGAGGGCTTCTAGAGGTGATGAAAGGGCTGGATTGGGCCATGGAGTGGTGTTTAAATATTTGCCATGGAAGGGGGTGGTCGGCCATGATCATTAATGATCCTCCTTGATGGTGGCCGACTGGAATTGATGAGATTCTCCTCCCAAGCATCAGGGGAGATGAATGGCGGGCTTAGGGAAGAGGAAGGGTGTGCCCCATGAACTCTTTCCATTAATTGCTTCCTCCTCCATTAATATTCTTGGGGTTTTCCAATTTTTACCCCATTAAATCCTATGAAACTCCCAAATCAAATTATATTAAATAAAATAATTCTAATGGGCTGCAGGATGAGCCATGGTTCAAGGCCTTAACCCATAGTAGGGGTGAAAATTGAGTTGAGCCGGCTCGAAAGCTCGATGAGCCGGCTCGAAAAAAGCTCGACTCGAGCTCGAGCCTGTGGAGTTCGAGCTCGACAAGCTCGAGCTCGATTACGAGTCGAGCTCGAGCTCATCTAGTGTTCTTCATGGGCTCGCGATCTTTTTATTTATACATTTTAAATATAAATATATATCTATAAATATAAAATATATATATATAAAAAGAAAATAAAGCTCATGAGCTAAAAAAATCACGAGCAGCTCGAGCTCGAGCTCGAAACTAGAGCTCGATAAGTTGGCATTGAGCTCGAGCTCGAGCTGGGATAAATGAGCTCGTCGAGCTCGAGCTCGAACTCGAGCTCGAAATGAAAAGCTTGAGCTCGAGCTTGGAAATTTTGCCAAGCTCGACTTGAGCTCGACTCGTTTGCACCCCTAGCCCATATGAAATGGGCTGAGCATTTATTTCTCTCTTTTAAGCATAATTTTGACCATGGTTGACTTGGAGTGTTGACTTGGTCAACTAATGGGTTGACTGGTCCCATGAATTTGTCTTGAGTTCTATGACACCACCCAATGTTGATTGGGTCATGATGATGCCCTAATTGGACCAATTTAGCCAATATGTGTGAATTTGACCAATTTAGGGCTAATTTTGACTTTGGTCAAATTGATGATCCCATGATGTGGCTTTCTGGTCAATTGGGTTCCTTATGATGTCTTAAGACTAGTAGTGAGTTTAATTTCATGTTTTGGTGGTCAATTGAACCTATTGGTGAAGGATTGACCTATGTTGACCTAAAGAGTACTTTGGTCAGTTTGCCCAATTTGGTGATCCTATGATAGGGCTTTTGGGTCACTTGGGTTTCTCTTAGAGTCATGGATCTATTAGTGAGGACAATTTGAGTTGGTGAGTCCAATTTGGAGTGAATTGACCTACGTTGACTTGTGCACCTTTGGGGTGCTTATATCAATTTCCTAGTTCAAGCTTACCTAGGGTCATCCCATGACCTCTACTCACCACTAAAGTCCTAACCCTAATCCAAGGGGGGTCTAGAAGGAAATGAGATGTTACAATCTGCAACCCCGCGGAAGAGACTTCAGGCCGCCTAGACCGTGACCAATTGTATATCACTGACAGTAAACCGTGAACTGTTCCACAATGTGCCTTCCAACTAGCTGCCTAGTCGCCTGATTCTAGCCACACATCCTGCACAGTTCAAATCGACTTCACTTAGTCACGCCGGTTAGAAAAACCTAACCGCAAGTTCGAAATGCGAGTAGAATTCTCGCTGTTCTCGTTATATAGGACGAGTCGGGGAACCCTATTTATAGGCGACAAGGGAGTGCGCTCATCGCCCATAGCGATAGGATAACCCCCCGTCATCTTGCAGCTAGCACAATCTATCTGCATAAGAGTGTAGATACCATAGTCAGACCGTGCGTGAAAACTATTTTACCGCTCATGCGGTAAGAACTAATAGTCCGCATAGCCGAGAGGACAACAACCCCAGTCCATGCAGACATAGAGAAATCCAGCCACACCTCCTGAAACAACAATGCGCCTATGATGAACTGCCGGTATTCTGCGACCATTCCGCGTAGTTCAGCGGTCTCCGCGAACTCCAGAAGCAGACCGCACAACCATGGGGTCACTGCGACCAGGCAACCAAACCTGACTTGTCATAGCACCGTGACCAAGTACACAATACCTGCGAACTATGGCTTCAGAACGCATAAGAAAAACACAATGAACTGTGTGGTTAGCCTCCGCTATCCGGCTAACCGTTTGCCTCTACGCAAGCCAGAGAACCTGCCAGCTCCAAGCGGTCTCTGCGGTCTCACGAACCAGACCGCAATAGCCATGGTTATCCCTCTGCTAACCGCCATGTTACCTCCCAGGGAGCATACTGATCTATACAACACCAAAGAAGAAACAGAATCCGGAACCCGGCTATCAGCAATCACCTAGCCACCCAACCGGCAGCAATCTGAGCGGTCTATGCTGTCTTCCCAATCAGACCGCCCACTCGCACTTCAACAATTTCAACACTTTGAATGTTGATTGGAAATAATAGTCGGACAAGCTTTAATCACACGATGGACAAGTTTTAAATGCACTCCGCTTAGGCTATAAACAATATTCTAAAGGAGTATGAGAACAAACAATAATGCTTTGAAATGTGTGGTACTTGGTGCAGCCATGAGTGCCTTCTAGTTTGATGATGTGTGATGCAATGTTAGATTCATGCAATGCTATATTGGGGGTTGTAGTCTGTGTCTCTGAATGAACCCAACTTTCTTTCACGATGCAATGTATGCTCTTTTTATTTACATGTTCAACATAGTACTCTTGTGATGCCTGAGATATTGCATGCGTAGAGTAGTTTATTTATTTTACTTGCCTTGTTATACATGTTGCATGCTTGCTCATTTGAGTAATACTGTGTTTGAGATAATTCACCTCGGAGTTTGCTAGGACGGTCAGGGCCGGAGTTGTTACACATTGATTGGTCAGGTTTGCATGGTTGACCCTCATTTTCACTAATTAATCTTTTATTGTAGAAATCATAGAAGAGAACGGAGCTTAGCGGCCAAGCCCATGCCATAAAGAATTGTTAGCATCAATTTATTCACTTTCTGCCTTTGGTACGAGGGCCAGTGTGTTTTGCTTTGCTCTTTATTCCAAAAAATTCGATGTAATGAGGTAAAGATCATAATGCCTACTTTAATGAACTCATACTGATGTATGACTTTTGATGAAATACATTAGTGGTGGACATTTCTCCTCAATTGTGCTAAGCTTCCATGCAAATCTAAGTTTTATACTATGATTAAGGCTCCGTTTGACGGGACTTATTTTCACCGGTCAAGCGGTTACGACCGCATGTATCGGACCTTAATTATGGTCTGATTCATGCGGTCGTAACCGTTTGACCGGCGAGAATAAGTCCCCACAAATGGAGCCTAAGTGTTTTAGTTTTTTTATTATCATTTTATAATGTCATGTTTATATGAGTTATATGTTGTGGAGCTCAACCGGACTCATATTATATGATGATTATATGTAGTGTTGAAATTCAAAATTTTGTCGAAAGTGCTTCATACATGATGTTTGGTAATGTTTTCAAAATCCAAGCTTGAAGTGGGAGGAATGTTAGCATGCCGAATAAAGTAAACAAAATAAAATAAACTGAATTAAAGTAAATTAACATAACTTAACTTTCGGGTCTCAACAATATTCCTTTTGCGGGTTCATCTAGGGAAACCTAACTTCTCCCACTTAATAATAAGGTTGATGGATATTTAGCACAACAACCCATGCGGCAAACCACTCACTTAAAAGCAATTTGAACTCTCTACATGACCATTCAATCTTTAGGAGTGAAATATAGTGCGTAAAGAGTAGTGAAGTAATCAATTCGAGCTGATGACACACGCTTACTTGGACTTTCTCGTTGAAGACCAATAATTCTACTGATCTTTCCTCATCACAATAAAAAGTTTAAAAGTTATGTGAGCCTATCAGCCTAAACTCAAAACTTGTAATTAAGTGAATAAATCAGTGTAGTACAAGTGCGGCCCATAACAAATAAGGACACCACTGATATTCTATTGCCTCATGGCTCATACTTACGTGGCTCGAGCGGTCATAGTCCCTTTGAGAAGCTGATTGTGTAGGTTGAACTTTATATAACTAGTTAATAGGCTAATGTCTCATTCATTAACAAAATTAACTAGATAAATCGATCCATCAACTAAGAACAACCAAGCATCATGCAATACCCATTGAATAAATAAAAAGCTTTTGTTAATCTTATTATGTTTGGACCTCTAAAATAAAAAATACATATACAAAGAGAATAATATAATTAAAAATATTTAAAATATAATAAAAAAATAAATTCTAACACGAAGAAGAAAAGATTTGGTTGTTACAAGTGCTCTTCCTAATGTAACATTTTTGGGACCAAAATCCTGACGAATTTTTTTGTTCGGGGATCGATCTCCTAGGATGCTGACTTCCCTTCACTTCAGTCCCACACGTAAAAAAGTGTATGCCACATTTCCCCTCTTAATTGATCGTAGTCGGAAATTTGAAAACGAAACTCGGTCGACTTTTTTTACCTCCCAACACAAGTGAGGACTGTGAATATATATCGGAATTAGCTTTCATTCGAATAAATAGCTTAATCAAAATGAAAATAGAGACCACTCTTTTTCAATTGGAATTTGGAGCCATTCAGCTCCAATGAAACAAATATCAAATCTGAGTGGAATTTAAATCGGGCCTTGTGTTTAATTAGTAGGGCTGATAGTTTTTGGATTGAGCCCATGAGCTTTTTAATCACTCTCTTTTAATGGATCCACAATTGGATCCGAGCATTTTCAACATAGTTGGCCCGCTCAATGTAAAGCAGTAGAAAATGGGCTGGGCTATTTGGCAAACTCTCTGAGCTAGGTGGGCTTTAACAAATTTTAAGGCTCTTTGAGGAGGTTCTGCTAAAACACAATTGCTCCGTTTGGAACTACCAATTGCGTGAAGTAGAAACTAATCAAATCAAAATTACTCGATAATCTACTTTACGATATGCATAATATTCTTTCTATTTTTACTGTTTTGTTAGGTGACCCTTAACGAATGACGGTTTAACCTATGCGTTTATGACCGCCACCACCGTACCGGAGTATCATTTTTCAAATAATCTAGAATGACATTTTACAAATAATTACTATTGATAAAGTATCATTTTTGCAAATGACTATTCATAATTTTTATCAACATATTAATTAAGAGTAATGTTAACACAAAAAACATTTGGAGATCAAAGCCTTCAAATGGCCTAAAATTTGTAAGGTATTCTTCAATGAGAAAAATGGTATAAGCAATTAAGCATCATGTCATCATCAAAGAAAATAAAGTCAAATAATTAGTATTAATAGGAACTTGCATTTCATTAAGCAGCCATTAGCTCCATAAACATGAGAAGAAAATATTTTTGATGATGAAATATCATTTAAGGAGAGTGTATGCGGCAGTGAACTTCTTTCTTTCATGCATAATCTGACGAAATGATTTCCACTACTCGATCAAAATTATATTTTGGATAAGAATCGATTCCAGTGATAGAAATGTGAAACATTGCGCCCTAAATTTTTGAACTACCCTATATTGTAGTACAAAGAAATAATCAATTACAATAGCCACAATGTTCATCTGAGAGCACATTAAGGTCATCTATCATGTGTTCCAAAATATTGGTAGGAAGTTGACGACACATTCACTCAGAGAATTTATGTATATGCGTGTTTTGTTCTATAAATGACTTTTTCTTGTTCCTTAACATATGAGAAGCCTCCTTCATGACATGTTCTGAAAGCAAAGGATCCCGTTTTATATTTTGCAGTCAGCCTTGAACTTCTCGAAACCTTCTTTGTGTCTTTCTTTAAGCATCCATCATAACACGATCTCACATATATTTTTTTTAATTTCCAAATTTGGTTGCTTAGTTGTGTCTTATTATCTTCTTTCGATCCCGCCCAACTCAATATCTATATCATGTTTTCATTTTTATGTCGTACTCTACAGTCCATGCCCATATTTTATAAACTTAAATGTTTCTATTGTTTGTGAACTAACCATAAATGACAAACTTCTTTTAGGGGATGTACATAATTAACTCAGGTGCACATGTATGGTAGTCCAAGTGTGTCTATTTGTATGTGTGCGGTCTTCCTCACGAACATAGTTAGAGCTTGAGTGCTTTTCTTCTTCCTTTTTGATCATAAATAATGCATTTAGTGAAAGAGGGCCTACTATATTAGAGTATAATATTCTTTTAAAATATTTACTCACCTGAATTGTACGATGACTAAATTATCTTCTTATTTCCAAATGTTATATATTTATCATTTGATGGAAATCTCTCCAAATTATGATCAAATTAAAAATAGAGACTTCAATTTTTTTTCCAAATTGAGTATGCCCACTTTTTAGATGGTTAGATGTAGGGTTTCTCAAATGTAGATGTGTCAAATCACATTGATAGAACGTACTCCTTATAGGGTTCAATTTATGTTGAATTGATATATGTGATGACATTGGGGTAAGCGGTTGAATAAGCTGTTACAATAGCATCATACCTCATGTTGAGCTCATTATTTTTTAGTTTTTGGATCCATTAAATGTTATCATAAACTTAAATTATTTTCACATTCTTTGCATTCTTGGAAATATTTCTTACAATTTGCTAAAATATATCTATTGATATGTATTTGACAAAAAAATATTTTTATCAATTGAAAAACTAAACTCTCTTGCATTCAAGATTGCCAATTAATATCTATTGGAGACCAATACATTTGGCGAAAAGGTTTGACCGAAAATACCCTTGAAATGCGCTTAAGTGACCTTTTATAACTTGTCGCAGTTTCATCAGAAAAAAATATAAATAAGATAACGCTTGTTGTGTTAATGTCATACCAACTATGGATAATAATGACAACTGATATATGCTTGTCTTGTAAATACAGTCTAGAATACATTTAAAAACATGTTACTCAGTTGAATAACAATCAAATGCAAAAAAATATCCTAAATTTTGTTTTAATGAATTCTGTAACATCCCCCACACTTCTAGACTCCCTAAAGTTAGGGTTAGGACTTGAGAGGTGCATGGAGGCCCTAGTGTGACCCCAGCTCAGCTTGAACTTAGGGAAATTGTTGTGCACCCCCAATGTGCACAAGTCAACCTAGACCAATTCACACTCACATGAACTCACCACCTCAAGGTAGCTCACTAATACTTCCCTAACCCTAAGAGAGAGACAACTGAGCAATGGACTCAAGGCTAGGTCAATGAAGTGAGCAAAATTGACCAAAGTCAACTTTATGTCAACATAAGTCAAACCTTCACCAAAAAGGCTATATTGGCCTCAAAACCTAAAATTGGCCTCATCCCTAGCCTTGTAATGTCATTAGGTGCCAAGTGGACCCAAAATCCCCATCATGGGGTCACCAATTTGACCAAAGTCAAACTTGGTCCTACTTAGGTTAAACTCACAATATTTGGCAAAAATGGCCCAATTGGGGCATCACCATGACCCAATCAACATTGGGTGGTGTTAAGAGACTCAAGACACATCCCTTAGACCAGTCAACCCATCAAGTTGACCAAAGTCAACCCCAAGGTCAACCATGGTCAAAGTAAACCCAAAATGCTAAATTAGAGCCCAAGCCAATACAAGTGTGCTAAGGCCTTGCCCAAGGCCTCCTAAGGCCCACTAAGTTTATCAGATTTATTTAATCTGAATTAGGTGATTTAATTATGGTTTAAACGAGGTAATTAAGGGGGAAGTTTCATTTGGAGGGGAGAATAATGGAGGGAGGCCAAGTGGCACTCCCCTCTTCTTCCCCAACCCCTCCTTTCATCTCCCCAGATGAAGATGAGGAGTTTTCCAGCAGTTATTGGTCGGCCACCATCAAGGAGGCCATAATTGTCCATGGCTGAAACACCCCTTATATGGATCTCCTATATAGAGGCCCCCAAAGCTTAATTCGATCTTTTCATCACCTTCAAAAGCTCCATGGCAGTCAAAATCGACTTTTACATCAAAGCTTTCAGTGGAGAATTGAGATCAGGAGAGGTTCGCCTAAAAATGCCAAAAAACATGTCCACCCGCCGGAGTAGCCGCATCCAAGCCTGGAATTAGGCATGTTTCTCCCCCTCTCCCCTTGTGCTAGAGTCCTAGATCAATAAGAATGGAGATCGAGCTCAATTGAGTCGTTTTCGAATTAAAAATTCCATGGAAAATTCGGTTTTGGGCTCTCTCGAGATCGCCAGAAAAGCAACTCCCAACAGCCGAGCCACCGTCCGACGATAGCCACCACCTCAACGGAGGTGGCGGTGGCTGGCCGGGGAGGAGGATTGGTCGCCGAAAATTAGATATGGAAGTTGGTCCAAGTCGGGTGGATTATGACCGCCAGCTGGAGGTAGAAGATGTTCTCTGGGCCCTTGGATCAGATCTAATATAAAAATATTATAATATAAATGATTAATAATAGTGTTATTTATCCCTTTAAAATGGACTCTTTTGAACCAGAAAAATGAGGCCCTTAGGGGTTGAACCATGAAAAGTTACCAACATAAAAAGGTAGCCCTTTGAGTTTACTTTAATTAGAAATTAAAATCGGGACATTTGGAGTACTGTAGCTCCATGTGGGCATTTCTTGTGGGACTGGTCCTTAGGGTAGGACAATCACTATTTCCTTAATAACTTTTAGTTGACTAAGGTGATTGACTTGAAATTTGGTGGTGGTAAGAATCTACCATAGATATACCCCTGTCCAAAAATGGAAATTTTTGGACAACATTTTCTTATAGTTTTAGGTAAAATGTGATTTTCCATAAAAGTGAAATTAGTTTGTGAAAATTAATTATAATGACCTCAAATTTTACTCAAAGGCTCATTAGGTCAGTAAAAAGTCCTGGTAAAAATCTCAGGTCCATTGAACCTCAGTCGGTTGGTGAATCTACTTAGCATGTGGTTATATTATATGAGATTTGGGGTGCCAATAGATAAAGGAGGGAAAAAGGGGATTGATGCCCATAAGACTAGTGGGATATCCCTTAGAGCTTGGGAATTGACTTATGATAATGGAATACACCATCCAAAGTGAGATTAGGGTTTTTGGAACAAAAACCCTAGGTATTTGGTTTATTTTAGTTATGACACAATCTTAAATTAAGGGAATAAAAGTGAGCAAATCAACTTAGAAGATTCTAAGTCTGCCACTAGGGTTGTGATGATGTAATAAACCTCAAGTATTTATTTAGGAATTTTTGGGAATTTCTATCTAGGCTGTTTAGCTAAAGGTATGATTATGCCCTTTTTGTAATTCTGTTTAAATCATGATTAATATTGCCTGAAAAATTATGAGAATCTTACATGGTCATTGTTATAATGCTAAGAGGCTCTGTGAATTATCTTAGAATTTTTGGAATCATATTTATAGAGTTTTGTTGAATAATGACATTTTGGTAATATGTAAACTTTATTGAAATTGGTGATTAAATTTGTCTAGAAAATTACCATCCACTGGAATTATGCTTTATTTGTCTTTTAATACCTCAAGAATTTTTATGGGTTTATTTACCTAGTTTTTCAAGCACTTCCTTTCAATTGTGACCTAAATGCCCTATTTTTGGAAAATTTAGATTTGCCAATATATTTCAATAAAAAATTAAGGAATTATTTCCAGAGCCATTATTACTTAAAATGATGTTAGTATAATTTTATCTTGCTGGTTTAATAACAAAAAGTGACACTTCATGTTTAAAATCACATGAAACAATAATTTGGGAAAATTATAATAAATGCGGATTATTTTATGAAAATTATAAATCTCTGGTTTTAGGTCTAGAATATCATGATAGACCTCCAGAAATAATCATTGGGCCATAGGTTTAGTATTTGGTGAATTCATGTTCATACACTCATATGTGTTCATGTGGTCCGCATTTAGCAGTTTGGTAAAAATATTGTTCAACCAGTAGACATTTTGGAGAGGTCACACACTTAGTAACCCTAGGACTGGGTTTGGTTAAAGGTAACATAACATTATTAAGTGTCTTTAGAAAGGGAGCGATGAAGTTCAACCCATCATAGTTCCTAGTACCGCTGCGAGCCCTTCACATGATATACCTCGGGAAGTCTAAGGTTAACCATAAATCGCTAAGTAATTCATAAGTTAGACAAGAGTAGTCTGATAGGATTATAGAATATCGTAGCGATCTCACCCACGTGTGGGTTGGAGTGATATAGAACTTGTTAGTCCTGCGAGCTTGTAGCCCGGGTGGTTGGTCGATATCAGGACGGGTTAGTCCTGCGAGCTGGGGGCTTAGGAGGGTATTGTTATACCTGATTTGTGTTTATGTGGTGGATCACTCGACACTGGTCTAGTCGGCAAACCGATGGAAGTATGATCTGGTGCAGAGTGTAGACCTTTGGGGACACTGGTAGGATGTTTATACCGAGGTCTGGAGGACTATGTCCCCTAAGAGCACACCCGACCACAGAAGACTGGAAGTTGCCAACAAAAGTATACAGGGGCTCCACTATTGTGTTCTTAACGTTGAGGCATACGAGAGGTCTAGGTTAGGTAGTGTGCCTGCTCACCTAGAAGTGAAGACACCCGCTCCACTACCACCGTGAGCCACGAAGGTTGGTACCTGAGAGGTTGGTCACCTCTAAAAAATGGGAATGGATAAAAGGTTTGTGCACAAAGTCATGTGTGTGAGTTACATAATAAACATTGCATTGCATAGCATGAAATAACATACACACTTGTAAATCCTCATCATATAAATTAGTATGTGCACTTTTATATGATGAGTTACTATTTTGGAAATCTTAACTTATAAGTTTGTATGAACATTTATATAAGTTAAGGTATGCTTCTGTGATGGTAGTGTAGTTGTTTTACTATAATAGTTTTACTTAGCTCTTCTTACTATATTTTTATACTGTGCTAGTTATTACTCTTCTTTACTTTTGTTATTGTTTATACTGATATAGAAATTCTAGAGAATTATCTATATTTATACCACTGTCATCTGCTTGTACATTCTAATATTATTGGTCCTCTGCTTTCTTCCTCTCGTGCGATGCCTAGGAGTCGTGGGGGTAAGACGGGGATGAAGAAGCTGATTCTAGTTTTACAGACGGTCATTGGACCACATCACTTTAGGGACACATGAGACGCCACCGTAGTTCGACCAGGCGCAACCAGAGATTGAGACACCAGGATCTGAGGAGCCGGAGCCGCGCAATACTACTTTTACCCGTCGTCAGGTTGATGATCATATGGTTTAGTTTCCACATTATTAGTTAAGAGAGAAGGCAGGGGCGAGTGCCGGCCTCGCGCCACACCCACCTCTGAGAGGAGGCCGGGGCGGGTGTCGTCCTCACGCCGCACCCGCGCCCTGAAAGGAGGCCGGGGCGGCTGCCGGCCTCTCGCCGCACCCGCCCCCTGAAAGGGGCCGGGGCGAGTGCCGGCCTCCCGCCACACTCGCCCCTTTGAAATAGGCCGAGGCGGGTGCTGACCTCTCGCCGCACCTGCCCCCGGAAAGGGGCCGGGGCGAGTGTCGGCCTCACGCCGCACTCGCCCCCTTGAAACAGGCCGGGGAGGGTGCCAGCCTCTCGCTGCACCCGCCCCCAAAAAGGGGCTGGGGGAGGAAAATTCTTCATCCCCTACTAGTAATATCATGTAGATCAACAATAAATTGGCCTCAGGGAGTGCAAAACCTCCCAAAAGCATAAAAATGTGTAGACAAGTCTTACGCCTTGCTTGGGGGCCCCATTTCGCGAATACGGGGTTGTACACAATTCCCGCTTTTTTCGAGCAAGTTTCAGACTCGGAAAGAAACATCCAACCCAACGTATTCGCTGAGTGTTGCGCTCTTGGAGCCGAAAATACTTGACCTCTCCGAGGGGTCAACCTGCCATGTCAGCTAATGGGAGCCTGGGTGATGATATCCCCTCCGGGTAGGAACTTTCTCTCCACCGAGGAACATTCGACCCATCCAGCTAGTGGGAGTCTGGGTGAAGAGATCCTCTCGGGGGTTGGAACTTTCTCTCCCCGAGGCACATTCGACCGATCCAGCTAGTGAGAGCCTGAAAAAGTTAAGTTTTCTACCTAAATCACCTAGAGGGGGGTGAATAGGTGAGTTGTGCGTCTTTTTGCGGAATAAAAATTTAGCGACTAGGCACACAGATCAATCAAGTATTCACAGATGACAAAAGATTTATAGTGGTTCCTTAACCTTGGGTACGTCCACTTTCCCTCACCAATTTAGCAAGCCACTAGACTCGGCTACTCCACTATCTCAGATTGAAAAGCAATCCTACACCTCGGAACAATGTTCCTACAAACTCGATCCAAACGGATCTACACTCGGAAGGTAAAATTTTCTACAACTCGGAGAAAGTTCTCCTACAAGAAATAAGTTGAGAGAAATAAAAATACAAACAGTATTCTTCAAATCCTGACAAGATTTGCCTGGAAATTCTTCTCGTAGTCGTTTCGGCTTTATTAGAAAAGTTGAAGAAGATGTCTCGGCAAAACTAGATTTGAAAAATTACTTTGACTTCACCAGATCGGAGAAAGATGATGAAGAACGAACAGAATATCTCGATCTGGAAATCAAACTTGATCTGAATCTTGAATTCGAAACCCTAGCCCTGGCGCGAAGGAGATCGTCGTCGTCGTCGGCGGTTTTCGTTTTGAGAGAGAGAAACACGATTCAGAATACTTTAGAATAATCTGACGGCTTGATTGAATATGATTATTAGCATTATGGTTGATCGGTCTTGACAAGACCTATTTATAAGATCTCTCTAATGGTCATAAATATTCTTAATGACGTACACGTGGACCAGTCACGTCAAAGGATTTGAAGATCCCGTCAAATCAAGACTTAGAAAAAAATTCTGAAAAACTGACTGATATACTCGAGTCATCATATACCTACTCGAGTACTTGAAGTCATTACTCGAGTAAGGGAGAAAGAGACTACTCGAGTATTTTACTTAGAAAAATATCCAGAATTGAGGAGCAGATACTCGAGTAGATAATGACATACTCGAGTGCTAAGCTGATTACTCGAGACAAAGAAATTGGACTACTCGAGTATAAGATTGGTTACCCGAGTGAGAGAGTTCATCTACTCGAGTGAATAGAAGAAGTACTCGAGTCAAATACTTAGAGAAATTTTTGAGAATGGAAAACGGGTTACTCGAGTAATAGGAATGAACTACTCGAGTGAAAAGGACCTACTCGAGTATGAAGATAAACTACTCGAGTAAAGTACTTAGAGGATTTCTGAGTTAGAGAAAGAGAAATACTCGTGTATAAACTCTGGACTACTCGAGTAGTATATAGACTACTCGAGTATAGGAATTTAACTACTCGAGAGGAAAGAATCTACACGAGTCCCTTACTTCTGTTACTCGAGACAAATGACTTAACTATTAGAGTGTAAAAACTGACTACTCGAGTATTTAACTTAGAAAAATTCTGAGAGGAGAAACTGGTGACTCGAGTATAAGAATTCAACTACTCGAGTACCATTTCACTTACTCGAGTATAAATACATCTACTCGAGTAAATGACTTAGAGAATTTTTCTTCATTGAAATTCTTTTCTTCAATGTGGGTCACCAACGCTTCTATGTTCAATTAGTCCAAGTGTTTATAATATGAAGTGTATCCCAATAGAGAGGCTACACATGGGTCAACATCATGGATCACACAATGAGGGATTACATTGTATGGTCCTGTGTTTGATGACTCATTGTAGACTTACATTGGTCTACACTTGACAATATCGTCATGCAAACACATAACTAAAGCAAGGCATCAAATACAACTTAATTCATCTTAGTTCAAGGGTGACTTTGTACAAATCTGAGTAATTGTGGATGCAATACCCAATAATCTCCCCATATTTATAGAAGTCAGAACTCTCTACACTAAGGTGAATTATATCAAAGTAGAAAGGACAGTTATAAAAATTTTGAGCATAAATTAAAATGCAATAAACTACTGACTGAATTTTAGCTAAAACATCTTTGTTGATTTCTTACCAGAGTGTCCTGACAGAAGTGTCAAATTTTGCAATTTGTTCTTTCACAAGGTCCTCCCCCTTTCTGAATTCTACACATAGCTGATCTATAGTCTCAGTTTTGAAAGTGCCAACCTATTCATATACCTGGACTTCCATGTACTCTAGTGACGGGAAGTACTCATGTATGTCTAGGAAGTACTCGAGTATGACATTAGGTACTTGAGTAGGTCTTGGCTTACTCGAGTCATGGACTTAGAATTTTGGGAAATTTTAACTTTTGACTGATTTCTTCATCCCTGAGCCTTTGTATGAGTCCACCATCTCTAATCTTCTTTGTTGGGCATACCAAGTTCTGTTTTGAAGAACAAGAACTTGGTCTCGTCCAATGGCTTCGTGAAAATATCTGCAATCTTCCTGTCTGTAGAGACATACTATAGATCTATATCTTCATTCTCCACATGCTCCCGGATGAAGTGGTATCACAGCTTTATGTGCTTTGTACGGCTGCGAGAGACTGGGTTGTTGGCTATTATAATTGCGCTGGAAGAGTCGCAAAACAATGGAATGTTCTGAAACTTCATGTTGTAGTCTTCAAATTGATTCTTTATCCATAACAGGTGTGCACAACAACTGCCTGCAGAGATATACTCTGACTCAGTTGTTGAGATTGCAACACAGTTCTGCTTCTTAGTACTCCTGGAAATAAGCCTCCTTCCAAGGAATTGGCAAGTCCCAGAAGTGCTTTTCCTGTCGTTTTTGCTACCTGCAAAATCTGCATCTGAAAAACCAATTAGTTCACTGTCATTACTTCTTGGGTACCATAAGCCAAGATTTGGTGTGCCTTTAAGATATCTCAAAATCCACTTTGCAGCAGTGTAGTGAGATTCCTTAGAGTTCACTTGAAATCTAGCACAAACACACGTTGAAAATATTATGTCAGGTCTACTGGCAGTAAGGTAGAGCAAGGATCCAATTATGCTTCTGTACTTGGTTTCATCAAAAAGTTTCTCTTTCTCATCCTTGTCCAGGGACATAGCTGAACCCATTGGAGTCCTCATAGATGTTGCGTTCTCCATTCCGAATTTCTTAATTAGCTCTTTGGTGAACTTAGTCTGTGAGATGAAAATTCCATCTTCAGATTATTTCACCTGAAGCCCTAAGAAATACTTCAGCTCTCCCATATTGCTCATTTCAAACTTCCCTTGCATATGTTTAGAAAACTTCTTGCAGAGGTTGTCGTCAGTAGAGCCAAAAATGATGTCGTCGACATAGATTTGCACTAGCAAAATCTTGCCATTTATTTCCCTAAGAAATAATGTCTTATCTATCTTCCCCTTGTGAACTTGTTCTCAAGAAGAAAGCTAGACAGCATCTCATACCAAGCTCGAGGAGCTTGTTTCAGACCATATAAAGCTTTTTGCAGTAAGTAAACATAATCGGGAAAGTTAGAGTCAACAAAACCTGGAGGTTGTTCCACATATACTTCTTCCTTTATGTCACCATTAAGGAAGGCGTACTTCACGTCCATCTGATAGACGATGAAGCCCTTGAGAGCAGCATATGCTAGGAATAACCTTATTGCCTCCAGTCTTGCCACTGGAGCATATGTTTGGTCAAATTCGATTCCTTCTTCTTGGCGATATCCTTTGGCTACAAGTCTGACTTTGTTCTTTATGATTGTTCCATCTTCGTCCATCTTGTTTCTATAGACCCACTTCGTTCTGATGATGTTCTTGCCTTTGGGTCTTGGAATAAGTGTCCAGACTTTGCAGCGCTTTAACTGATTCAGTTCTTCTTCCATAGCCAGGATCCATGATGCATCCGAGTTTACTTCCTCAAACTTCTTTGGTTCAACCTGAGAGAGAAAACTCAAGTATAGATTCTCATTAGTTGTACCTCTACAAGTTCTGACACCATCCCGGGGATCTCCTATGATTTGGTCCATGGGGTGATCCTTCAGATGTCTGAGCTCTAGAGTCCTTGCATCTGGAACGTCTTCAATCACTGGAGTGACTTCATCAACTTGGACGATTTCTTCATCTTGATCAACTACCTCTCTAATAGGGGTTGGAGTGGTGATTGATGAACTGTTCACCTTTATCTTCAGTCGGTTCATCCAAGCTAACTTCTTTTAACTTTGTACTTGCATCTTCAATGAACGCACTAAAAGAGTTGCTCTGCAGTAAGCTCGTCTCATCAAATACAACATGTATTGATTCTTCTACAACTAGAGTTTTTCTATTGAAAACTCTATATGCCTTACTATGGCTACTATATCCTACAAAAATACCTTCAAAACTCTTTTTGCTAAACTTGGTAGTGTGATACTTACCATTGTTAAGCACGAAGCATTTACATCCAAAAATTTTAAGATATGAGACAGTCGGTTTCCTGCCTTTTAAAAGTTAAGGTGTCTTATCATGATTCTTGTTTATGAGTGCTCGATTTTGCACGTGGCATGCAGTGTTGACGACTTCAGCCCAGAAATACTCCGGTAGTGAGGCATCACTCAACATAGTTCTGTAGGCCTCTATGAGTGTTCTGTTCCTTCTCTCAGCTACTCCATTTTGCTGTGGAGTACGAGTAGATGAAAACTCATGAAAGATATCTAAGCTTTCACAGAATTCTGTCATGGCCCCAGACTTGAATTCTATTCCATTGTCACTTCTGTTTTTTACTACGGAATAGTCGTATTCATTCTGTACCTACCTGACAAAATTTGTAAAGATATCGAAGGTATCTGACTTGTGTTTCAGAAAGAACACCCACGCAAAGCGCGAGTAGTCATCAACAATAACCAACGTATACTCCTTACCTCCCAAACTTCTAACTTGCAGTGGGCCGAACAAGTCCATATGAAGTAGGTGTAAACACCTATTGGAGTCTTTGCCTATTATGCTTTTAAAAGTAGCCCTTATTTGCTTGCCTTTTACACAAGCATAACAAGGTATGTCCTTAGCGCACTTAACATTTGGGGCATCACGTACTAAGTTCAGAGAGAATAATTTAATAATAGTTTTAAAATTAATATGTGCTAATCTCTTGTGCCATTGGTCACCAAGAGACGCACTATCTTTTGCTAAAAAGCACACTGGTGTAGAAGAGTCTATACAATGAAGTTTAAACAAAATATATTTCTGCTTTGAGTGCCTGATAGAATCGTTTCCATATTGTTAACAGACTTTATCAAGCACTTGTCAGCATGAAATTCAACAATGTATCCTTTATCGTATAGTTGGCTTATGCTTATGAGATTGTGTTCCAAACCTTCAACATAAGCTACATCCGAAAAGGATACACTACCGTTATTGATCATACCGTAGCCTTTAGTGATTCCTCGGTCTGAACCTCCAAAGATGACCTTTGGTCCGTTCAAGACTAGAGAATAGTTCTGAAGTAGGCTTCTTGTCCCGGTCATGTGCCGAGAACATCCACTGTCCAAATACCAGATAGGCTTTTTAGTGGCCTTTGGACATCCCTACAATCATAATCAGTTTGCCTTAGGAACCCAAACATGTTTAGGTCCTTGGTCTCGGGTTAGAACACTCCCCCTACGAGGATTAACATTATGAGTGGTCATTCTTATATTGCCAACCTGATGAGTTGCAACATTTCTTGAATTAAACCAACAATCGATGGCAAAATGACCAATTCTGCCACAGTACCAATAGTCGAACCTGTTGTATCTTTGCCTTAGGTACTCCTGCTTGACCTTCTGGGATAATGGTCAAGCAGGGGTTACAGTCTTGGAGGAGGAGGCTTCATGATGATGGTAATCACATGATTTCTTCTCCTTCGCAGGCTTTTTCACAATGAATTTTGCTTTTGGTGCTTTCTTGAAGTTATGACCATGATTATAAGGACCATAGTCCTGAAGAATGACTTCTTCATAATGTGCCTTAAAGACACTCTCACCAAAGTTTCTGGGGCGAGTCCATCCTTGGTAACGAGACTTTGGCTCTACATAAGAAGGCCTAGTCAAGTGGCCGTAGGATGAGTCAAGATCAAACTCATTAGTTGGAAATATGACTTTCTTAAAGATAGTCTGATCTTGAGGGGCCTTCCCCTTTGCTTTGGCAAAGGCCTTCTTGGAAGTCTTATTCCTTCTCTAAGCCTTATTCCTCCTTGAAGATTTACTAGGAGCTTCTACATGGCCTAGCCCAGCACCCTTGGCCTGAGTAGAGAACTCAGCAATAAGAGGAAGAACTACCTTGGGCTTAGAGAAACCTTCAACAAGTTTCTTTTCGGCTTCTAGTAATTCTTCCAACCCCTTGATGATTTCATCCTTCAGATCAAGGTGCTTGATAGCCTTGTTGAACTCATCAATTGGAGTATCTAAGTCTTCTCTAAGTGAGTCCATCTTAACGACTTCCTCTCTCAGAGAGCTTTCTATGGCCTTTAGAGACTTAATCTCTTTTGCCTGAGTTTTTACGACCTTTCGACATTTGTCGCATGCCTTGATCAACTCCTTATACTGGGCCATGAGTTCAGACTCATCGCCAGAGGAGCTGTCCTCATGATCATGCTCAGAGACTTCAGATTCAGAAAGAGGAGTGTGAGAGTTTACCTTCCTAGTGAACTGGGGCTCTTGTTCATCATATGACTGAGCCATAAGCCCGAAGTAGGCTTCTTCTTCTTCTTCACTCGACTCAGATGAGTCGGAGTCACTAAGAGTTTTGCCCTTCTTGGCTATCAGGCTCTTCTCTGTCCTCTTCTTATTGTATGAGGACTTCTTTTCTTCTCTCTTTCCACCCTCCTTCTTTTTGTGAGGGCAATCAGCAATGACATGACCTGGCTTATTACAACAGTAGCAAACGATGTCAGTCGAAATGTGTTTGTTCGGTTTAGAACCATACCTGTCATGGCTGCTTGAGCCTTTTCTTTGACGATCACCACCATGTCGTGATCTTCTATAGGAGGCATCCTTGCATTTCCATTGCTTCTTCTTATTCAAGAATTTTTTGAACTGTCGCGAGAGTAGAGAGAATTCTCCTTCAGATAGCTCTAAGCCTGAAGTGCTTGACTCAGATGATTCCTCTTCACTTTCTTCTTATGCTGGGGCAAGAGAGGTAGCCTTTGACTTCATAAAGGTGTCTTCCTTTAGAGCAACAAACTTCTCCTTGGATGCAGACCTGCTCTTCTCTTCTTCAGCTTTCCTTGAGTTGAGTTGAAGCTCATATGACATTAGCTTTCCGAAGAGATTCTGAGGGCCTGTCTCAGCTAGCTTTCCAAACTCCCAGATAACACACACCTTGTTATCCCATTCCTTGGTTAGGGATCTCAGGAATTTGTCATTTAGCTCCCCATTAGTGAAGACCCGACCATATACTCTTAGGCCGTTGATTATCTTGAAGAAATTTTCAAAAGTGTCTGCATGGTTTCTTTTGCCCCTTGCCGGAAGGCTTCATACTTTTGATTCAGGAGGGACCTTCTATCATCCCTTACCTCTTCTGTTCCTTCAATTAAGGTGACAAGAGACTGCCACATTTCCTTAGCAGATTGGCAATTAATCAGGTTCTGTAGCATTGAGTCATCGACTGCACTTGCTATTATATTTTTAGCTTTCTTATCCAGTGAGACAAGTGCAATCTCGTCTTTATTTAGATCCATCATTTTCATGGGAACTTGCTTTGTTGGATCTATAGTAGAGTTAGTCATAGGAATGTGAGGACCTTCTTCAACAATCATGAAGATTCTGGGATCCACAGCTTCCATGAAAAATTTAATCCTTTCTTTCCACATGAGAAAGTTCTTCTGTGAGCATACTGGAAGCTTGACAAAATCTTTAGTCTTGTTTATGCTTGGATGATCTCAAAACACAACTAGGGACGGATCCGATCAAGGTGTTAACCTTTTAGCGATCAACCTCCCTCTGATACCAATTGAAAAAGTTCAGTTGTCTACCTAAATCACCTAGAGGGGGGGGGGGTGAATAGGTGAGTTGTGTCTTTTTGCAGAATAAAAATTTAGCGACTAGGCACACAGATCAATCAAGCATTCACAGACGACAAAAGATTTATAGTGGTTCCCCAACCTTGGGTACGTCCACTTTCCCTCACCGATCTAGCAAACCGCTAGACTCGGCTACTCCACTATCTCGGATTGAAAAACAGTCCTACACCTCGGAACAACGTTCCTACAAACTCGATCCAAACAGATCTACACTCGGAAGGTAAAACTTCCTACAACTCGGAGAAATTTCTCCTACAAGAAATAAGTTGAGAGAAATAAAAATACAAACAGTATTCTTCAAATCTTGACAAGATCTGCCTGGAACTTCTTCTCGTAGTCGTTGCGGCTTTATCAGAAAAGTTGAAGAAGATGTCTCGGCAAAACTAGATCTGAAAAATTACTTTGACTTCACCTGATCGGAGAAAGATGATGAAGAACGAATAGAATATCTCGATCTGGAAATCAAACTTGATCTGAATCTTGAAGTCGAAACCCTAGCCCTGGCGCGAAGGAGATCGTCGTCGTCGGCGGCGGTTTTCGTTTTGAGAGAGAGAAACACGATTCAGAATACTTTAGAATAATCTGACGGCTTGATTGAATATGATTATTAGCATTATGGTTGATCGTTCTTGACAAGACCTATTTATAAGATCTCTCTAACGGTCATAAATATTCCTAATGACGTACACGTGGACCAGTCACGTCAAAGGATTTGAAGATCCCGTAAAATCTGGACTTAGAATTTTTTTTTGAAAAACTGACTGATATACTCGAGTCATCATATACCTACTCGAGTACTTGAAGTCATTACTTGAGTAAGGGAGAAAGAGACTACTCGAGTATTTTACTTAGAAACATATCCAGAATTGAGGAGCAGATACTCGAGTAGATAAAGACATACTCGAGTGCTAAGCTGATTACTCGAGATAAAGAAATTGGATTACTCGAGTATAAGACGGGTTACTCGAGTGAGAGAGTTCAACTACTCGAGTGAATAGAAGAAGTACTCGAGTAAAATACTTAGAGAAATTTCTGAGAATGGAAAACGGGTTACTCGAGTAATAGGAATGAACTACTCGAGTGAAAAGGACCTACTCGAGTATGAAGATAAACTACTCAAGTAAAGTACTTAGAGAATTTCTGAGTTAGAGAAAGAGAAATACTCGAGTATAAAATCTGGACTACTCGAGTAGTATATAGACTACTCGAGTATAGGAATTTAACTACTCGAGAGGAAAGAATCTACACGAGTCCCTGACTTCTGTTACTCGAGACAAATGACTTAACTACTCGAGTGTAAAAACTGACTACTCGAGTATTTAACTTAGAAAAATTCTGAGAGGAGAAACTGGTGACTCGAGTATAAGAATTCAACTACTCGAGTACCATTTCACTTACTCGAGTATAAATACATCTACTCGAGTAAATGACTTATAGAATTTTTCTTCAGTGAAATTCTTTTCTTCAATGAGGGTCACCAACACTTCTATGTCCAATCAGTCCAAGTGCTTGTAATATGAAGTGTATCCCAATAGAAAGGCTACACATGGGTCAACACCATGGATCACACAATGAGGGATTACATTGTATGGTCCTGTGTTTGATGACCCATTGTAGACTGACATTGGTCTGCACTTGGCAATATCGTCCTGCAAACACATAATTAAAGGAGGCATCAAATACAACTTAATTCATCTTAGTTCAAGGGTGACTTTGTACAAATCTGAGTAATTGTGAATGCAATACCCAACAAAACTTAGGTGAGGAGATCCTCTCGGGGGTGGGACTTGCTCTCCCCGAGGCACATTCGACCCATCCAGCTAGTGAGAGCCTGGGTGAGGATGTCCTCTCGGGGGTGGGACTTGCTCTCCCCGAGGCACATTCGACCCATCCAGCTAGTGAGAGCCTGGGTGAGGAGATCCTCTTAGGGGTTGGAACTTGCTCTTCTCGAGGCACATTTGACCCATCCGGCTAGTGAGAGCCTGGGTGAGGAGATCTTCTCGGGGGTGGGACTTAACTCTCCCCGAGGCACATTCGACCCATCCAGCTAGTGAGAGCCTAGGTGAGGAGATTTTCTTGGGGGTTGGAAGTTACTCTCCACCGAGGCACATTCGACCCATTCGGCTAGTGAGAGCCTGGGTGAGGAGATCCTCTCGGGGTCAACATGTCAAAGCCTTCACCAAGAGGTCTACCTGCCCCGTCGGCTAGTGTGAGCCCGGTCAGCGGAACCATCTTGAGGCTAACATGTCTAAGTAAACTCCAAGAGGTCTACCTGCCCTGCCGGCTAGTGAGAGACCAGTCAGCGGAACCATCTTGAGGCTAACATGTCTAAGTCACCTCCAAGAGGTCTACCTTCCTGGCTGGTTAGTGAGAGCCCGGTCAGCGGAACCATCTCGAGGCTAACTTGTCTAAGTAACCTCCAAGAGGTCTACCTGCCCTGCCGGCTAGTAAGAGCCCTGTTAACGAAACCATCTTGAGGATAACATGTCTAAGTCACCTCCAAGAGGTCTACCTCCCCTACCGGCTAGTGAGAGCCCGGTCAGCGGAACCATCTCGGAGCAAAAAGTACTTGGCCTACACGAGAGTTCAACTTGCCTTGCCGGCTAGTGAGAGCCTGGTCAGCGAAACCATCTCACAGCAAAAAGTACTTGGCCTTCACGAGAGGTCAACCTGCCCTGCCAGCTAGTGGAAGCCTGGTCAGCGGAACCATCTCGGAGCAAAAAGTACTTAGTAAAAAAAAGACATTTACATACAACCTACCCTGACCTGACCTGGCAGGGGAAACTCATTATAAGGAAAATACATATGGAACTCCGGGCGAGTTAGGGTGAGATCTCTCCACTCACTCCCTATTCCTCGGGGCCTCGGTTCCTCCCCCTGAGCGATTCCTCCTTCGCCTCTTTATCCCTTGGCTGACCTCCATAACTTGATGTGGTGGAGATAGGAGTTGCCTGGGGGCTTGCCTACCTGGGGCACTCTCTCCTACCCCCTGGGGCTGTCTCATCGAGATCCCTGAAATCTATCTCGTCGAGATCCCTTGAAGTTGTCTCACCGAGATCCCAGGAAGCTGTCTCGCCGAAAGGGGTGGGAGTGGAGCGGTGACCCTGAGGTGCAATACTTCACAACATCTCCATAATGTCTTGGATGGATGCCATGAACTCTTCCCTCCCTACAAAGGGTGCTGGGTTGGGGAGCTCGTTGGAGTCATCACCACCTCCATGATCTCCCGCCATGGAACTTGCTCAGGAACTTCTGTATGAGCCGCGGTCCACGCTCACCGCACCAGAATGTTGTAACCGATATTCAGTTCCCCCTAGAGTTCAGACTTAGGGTGCAGCTCACACCTACTTCTCCCAAGCCGTCCCTTGGTAAGAGACCTAAATTTGGAGAATGACCCTTGACTATAGCGTGGAGGTCCCACCTCACACCCGGAAGACCTTTGAGATCTCCCCCTCCTTAGCCAATATTGAGCTAGGTGCCTTGGAGGATGAAGGGTGAGGATGAAGATGGATCAAAACGGATCCTCTCTAAGGCACCCTTAAGGGTATATTTATAGATTTTTGGGGATGACCTGCCAATAGCTTAATCCAGTTGCTCTAAAATTACTGAAATACCTCGGGGCTGGTCTACCTACAACCAAACTTCGCTATTCTGAATAGCTATTCGCATCCCACCAAGGGCAAAATAACAGACCCTCAAGCCGGGCGAGCTACTCAAACTGGGTGAGAACCCTCAAGCTAGGCGAGACCCCTCAAGGGGCCGGGGCGGGTGCAGGCCTCGTACCACACCCGCCCCCTGAAAGGAGGCCGGGGCGGGTGCCGACCTCGCGCCGTACCCGCCCCCTAAGAGGAGGCCGGGGCGGGTGTCGGCCTCACGCCGCACCCACTCCTTGAGAGGAGGCCGGGGCGGGTGTCGGCCTTGCGCCGCACCCGCCCCTTGAAAGGAGGCCGGGGCGGGTGACTGCCTCTCGCCGCAGCCTCCCCCTGAAAGGGGCCGGGGTGAGTACCGGCCTCCCGCCGCACTTGCCCCCTTGAAACAGGCCAAGGCGGGTGTCGGCCTCTCGCCGCACCCTCCCCCTGAAAGGGGTCGGGGCGAGTGTCGGCCTCCCGCCGCACTCGCCCCCTTAAAACAGGCCGGGGCGGGTACCGGCCTCTCGCCGCACCTACCCCCTAAAAGGGGCCGGGGGGAGGCAAATTCTTCTTCCCCCTACTAGTATATCATGCAGATCAACAATAAATTGGCCTCCAGGAGTGCAAAACCTCCCAAAAGCTTAAAAATATTTAGCAAGTCTTACACTTTGCTTGGGGGGCCCATTCTGCAAATACGGGGTTGTACAGACGGTACTATGCAGAAATCTCTTTCGGCCGCGCCCAATTCCGATGTGGGGGGGGGGGATTTACAAATTCATTCGACAACAACTAACATACCCACTCTTAATTTAAAATTTATACATAAGGTATATGAGCTTTCCACCATCTAATTCATTCATGCACATTTTAAACATCTCACTGTGTTAGGTCCATTGATCCCAATGTCCTAGATTTGTAAAAAGTCAAACAAGTCAATGATATACACATACTTATATTTGATGTGTGTTTAAGTTCATGCATGCAAGTTAGTCTATGTCATATTGATTGGATAGGTGGTCCAAGTTACATTGACAGGTGGACTCAAAGAAGTTGACTGGAAAGGTAGGAAGTTTCCTAAGTCCACAGGCATTGAGTGAAGCAAGCTCACTCAACGCCAGTTGATCCAAAAGCCAGTGACAGTGAAGAAAAATGTCTAAATCCACAGGCATTGAGTGAAGCCAGTTCACTCAATTCCATACAGCTAATAGCGCTGAGTGAAGTTAGGACAGTCAAAGTTTTAAGTGTTGGCATAGCAAAAAAGTGGCTAAGTCCACAAGCGTTGAGTGAAGTCAACTCACTCAATGCCATATAGCCAAAAGCGTTGAGTCATGTTATTTTTGTCAAAGCCATATAAGAAAGAGACAGAAAATTAGTTAAGTCCAGAAGCATTGAGTGAAGCTTGATCACTCAATGCCATGTCAGTTCTGTCAAAACTAAAGCAAATCTGTCACAGAAAATTGGTTAAGTCCAGAAGCATTGAGTGAAGCTTGATCACTCAACGTCATGTCAGTTCTGTCAAAGCTAAAGCAAATCTGTCACAGAAAATTGGTTAAGTCCAGAAGCGTTGAGTTAAGCTTGATCACTCAACACCATGCTAGTTCTGTCAAAGCTAAAACAAATCTGTCACAGAAAATCGGTTAAGTCCATAAGCGTTGAGTGAAGCTTGATCACTCAACGCCATGCTTATTCAGTCAAAGCTGTGGAAGAAAGACTGGAAAATTTGTCTAAGTACAAAAACGTTGAGTGAAGCCAGTTCACTCAATGCCAGATGATAGATAACGTTGAGTCATGCTGCTGCTATCAACGCCTAAAGAGAAACTAGAATTTGACTAAGTATAGAATCATTGAGTGAAGCCAGTTCACTCAATGCCTAGTCAAATGTTGATGCTGAAGGAGAAAAGCATTGAGTGTAGTCAACACACTCAACACCTTCATGCAAAGCATAATTTTTCTATGTCCAGAATCGCTGAGTGAAGCCAGTTCACTCAACGCTCTCAATGCCATAGGTTCAAAAAGAGCTGTAAATTATTCTAAGGCAAAAAGCATTGAGTCAAACTTATACACTCAACGCTCGCAACCCCTAGAATTGCAGAAGGATGCAGAATGTTGACTAAGTTAAAAAGCGTTGAGTGGAGCTTACTCACTCAACGCCTAGCAGGGCAGGAAATTTTATAAGTCCAGAATCGTTGAGTATTGCTTATTCACTCAACGCACTCAACGCCTGGTAGTTGTCTGAAATTTTCTAAGTCCAGAATGACTGACGTCAACAAAAGTAAAAAAATCCAAAATGATTAAGGAAGAGCTATAACTCATCACTACGTCGCCGTCAGTCTCATTATGTAAAACTAAGGATATAATCAGCCGTTAAAACAATGATACGTGTCAATCATCTCACTAGATGTCAGGATTATAAATAGAAGATGAAATCTGGATCGAAACAAGTTTTTGAGCGATCAATTCATTTCGAGAAAGAGGAGCGGGACTTCGTCTTCTTCTCCCGCCATTGTTGCAGAGACAAAAGCTTCAATTCAATAAATCTGAAGGGTCTCTGAGTTAGCTGCTGCAATCAACATCTGCAACAGCAGAATCAGAGGATTTCTCTGAGGAAGAAGAATCAGTAAAGGCAAGCTGTAACACCCCAAAATGTTGTAGGAGCGACGGGGATCGATTTTGGCCAAGACAGGGTTTTGGTGCAGGTGACACGGGCCCCGACACGGGCGTGTCGGAGGCCGTGTCGGTCGTGTCGAGCTCGGGCCGTCGAGCTGGCCGTGTAGTCGAACAATTCAGGTCGACGTTGGTCGTGTGGTGGAACACGGCCTAGGACACGGGCGTGTCCCAGGCCGTGTCACACCTGGGCTTTGCGGTTGGGTACACGGGTAATGACACGGGCACGAACACGGGCGTGTCTAGTTTGACACGGGCGTGTATGATGCCGTGTCACCAAGCCGTGTACCTCTCTGACTGCAATGTGTTGATATATTGCACACGGGGGGCGTGACACGGGTCCCGACACGGGCGTGTTGCAGGCGATACGGGCGTGTCGGAGGCCGTGTCACATGCCGTGTTACTGGTTTTCAATTTTGGTCGAGACGGCGAATGAGCTACACGGCCAGGCACACGGCCGTGTGTGAACCCGTGTTCGGCCCAGTTTTTGGGATTTCAGATCTAATCTCGACCGTTCGTTTCCTTGGCTTTGGATCCGACGGTGGGGGGCTGCTCTTGGGTGGTTTTAGCCGGGAATAGGGTTTTGAAACCCTTATTTCTCTTGGGTACTCTCTCTCTAAAACCTAGAGAGAAGGGAGAGCTTGGAGGAGGAAGAAGGAGGTCAACTCCGGCGGCCGGTGGAGATTCGGGGCTCCAAATCGCGAGCCGTCTTCGGATCCGCGGAGGCAAGGAGATTGCGGTGCTTTTCATCCACATAGATTTTCATGGCGCCGCGGAAGAACGCAAGGGTAACGATTTCTCATCCTTGGGCATGTGAAGCCCTCTTTTCATTTGCATAGGAAGCCCTCTCTCGCGAGTGAGCGAAGAGTTGGAGCGTTCCTTGGGGTAGATATGTGAAGTCCCCCTTGTGTAGAGTCCGTAGGCGTAAACGGACATAGGCATTGTGTGTGAAGCCTATTCGGACATGTTGGTCCGGATCGGTGATGTTGCATTGCATTTGAACCGGGCAAGAATCCGGATGTTTGGGTGTTTTTGGGTTTTCTACGTGGTAGATTGCATCAGGGAGCCTTGGAGATTAACTCCAAGGTGCACCCGGAAAACTGGGCAAAAGCGGGTTTTGCCAACACGGTGGCCGGGGAGCCAACGTGAACATAACCGGGTTATGTGATTGTTGTGGTGGGAACGGGACTCGGTGAGTCTTGACCTGCGCATATGGCTTAAATTGCCGTTGCGGTGTGAGCACGGGTCAGGCGGAACCGTACCCGGTCTATGTCGTTCGGTAGGACCGTTGGCATGGATGAGGGTCTTCGGCGGTCTATGGCTTAAATTGCCGTGACCAAGGCCAGGAAGGCAAAATGCTCATATGGATGACCGTCCAAGAGACGGTGGTGGATTGGGAACGTCTATGGCTTGAATTGACGTGACGTTGGCCGGTTCGCCGAGAATGTGCCCTGAGTGCACGGGGTGTGTGGCTGTACGAGCCCACGCTTGTGGTGAAGTGCAAATACTTTGTATAATTGCCTATGCTAATAAAGTGCAGGGAAAGAGCATTGCCGCCCCGAATGTGGGGGCGGGATCGTTATAATTTGGTCAGCATTGCTGACCGTTGCTATTGTTTGCCACCGGGCGGTGGTTTGTGGCTTGCAGGTGCTGCGGAGCAGAGCAGGAAATAGCGGGCTAAAGCCCTTGTTGCTGTGCCGGCCCTCGAAGGCCTAATTGCTTATGTTTCTTTCCCGTTTTCATGTATGGTCGGCCTGCGTGCCGAAGTTTGGAAAACACTTCTTTTGTTAAGTGAACAGTGTAAGGCCTTAAGGCCGTTTCTCTTTTGGTGTTTGTATACATTCCTGAGTTTGTAGTGGACATTCATGCTGTTGTGGCTGGGTTCTTATTTTTTTTGCAACCTAATAAATTTCTTCCGCTAGGTGTTGTGTAGGACGACATGATTGGTTGAATGGTTTCAACGCGTAACCAACCGGTCTGTATGTAGTATATGGCGTCGGGCCCCGGCCGGACCTACTGCTATATGCTATGCGACGGATAGGGGTGTTACAAATTGGTATCAGACTTCTGGTTTCGGTCAAGCTTAAATGAATTCGTGGACGAATTCACTTTAAGGGGTGGTGAGCACATGAGTGCGTCATCGTTATAACATGAAAAGAACCCAGGAATGTCCACTTAGGAATGAAAATATACATGTTTGAGGAACCTGCGTGTTCCTATAATTGCTGTTTGCAATAATTTTTGGTCGCTTATCGGTGTTTTGCACGATTATAGGTGACCAGAAGTGGTGCTGGGCCGTCTGAACGACCAGGTTCTGAGGCGAGCAGTGCGCCAAGCGATGCGCCTGCAACACCTCCGTCTGCCGAGACCATTAGGTTGGTGGCAGAAGCGGTCATGGCAATGATCAATGCGCAGCCTGCAAGGCAGGTGCAGCAGCCTGCTCCTGCTGTGGAGCAAGTACCGCTTCAGACGGCAGAGCAAAGAAGGGTTGAGCAAGTAGTTTTGGAGCCAGAGTTGCCTCAGAGAGCAACTGAAAGACAACTGAAGCACGTGATGGGCTTTCATCCACCGGTATTCACGGGGGCAGAAACCCCGACCCAAGCAGAGGATTGGCTCTCAAGGGTCAACAGGGTGATGACTGCGACGGAAACGGAAGAGTGGCAGAAGACCACAATAGCGACGTTCCTGTTGGATGGGGACGCAAGACTATGGTGGGAAGGCCTAGAGCTACACCAGTTGAGGGGAAGGCCGTTGGCCGAAGTTTCGATGGAGGAGTTTGCGAGACTATTTATGGCTCGATACCTCCCCTCGGCGCAGAGAATTGCGCTAGAAAGCGAATTTCAGAAGTTGGTGCAAGGGGATTGCACCGTTGATGAGTACCTCCACAAGTTTACTCGGTTGGGGAGATATGCCGGCGCTACCTTCGCAGACGAGGAGCGCAAGACGAGCCGCTTCTACGAAGGGCTAAGAGATGATTTAAGGTTGCTACTGTCGGGGCCCAAGGCGCAGGGTTTCATGACCCTGGTCAATTCGTCCCGGTCCTTGGAGAAGGACATGAAGAATGTCCAAGCGAAGAAGGAATCCGGTAGTAAGAAAGCGGAGTTCAAGGCACCGACTTCGTCGAAGTCGGGCTACCGCAGATTCTATAAGAAAGCTAAGACGTCGGGTCCAGCTTCTTCAGGTGCCTCGGGGGCAACTACCAATCGAACCCCGGGCGCTTGTTTCACGTATGGAAAGACGGGGCACTTTGCCCGTGATTGCTGGAGTGGACACTCAAAGTCCGAAAGGAAACAAGGAGCTACCTACGAGGAGAAGGGCAAAGCGGTGGAGTCGACCGCGTCCCACTATGCTCCGACTCAGCCTATAGTCTATAACTTGGGCCAGTAGGAGGCCATCAAGCAAGCGGATGTGGTGACAGGTATGAGTTAATTTATAGCAAGTTAGCTTTAATACCGTTATCTATTGCTTGTTAGCCTAATATTGTTTGTATAGGCTTTGTTGTGATTAGTGATAGTCCGGCACGGGCACTGCTCGACAGGGGAGCTTCACATTCCTTCTTGTCCTTCATATCGCGCATCGGAGTCCCTTCTTCGATGGCGAAGGACAAGTTGGATGTGCTGCTACCGAATGGGTGCTCAATGCGTGCGGACAGGGTGTGCGACGTAAAGGTTCACATTGGGAGCCAAGAGTTCGACTTGCTAGCGTCATTTCTGCCGCTAGTAGAGTTCGACGTGATCTTTGGGATGGATTGGCTGTCAGAGCAGAAAGCTTGGATTGACTGTGACCGGAAGGAGGTCAAGCTGGGTGTAGGGCGGGAGACTACATTCGAGGGGCTAAAGGGGTCGAGCAAGACACTGATGTCTGCTCTTCAGGTGGTGAAGGCGGTTCGTGCTGGTGCAGAGCTGTTCTTCGCAATAGTGGGGGCTGTAGAGCCAAAGTCCACATTGGATAGCATTCCCGTGGTTTGCGAATACCCCGATGTGTTCCCGGATAGTCTTCCCGGAGCCCCACCGCAGCGGGAGATTGATTTCACCATCGAGCTCGTGCCGGGGGCCAAACCGGTGTCACGTGCTTCGTATAGGTTGGCGCCTAAGGAGATGGCAGAGTTGAAAGTTCAGCTAGAGGAGCTGATGGAGCAAGGGTATGTGCGTCCAAGCTCGTCGCCTTGGAGTGCACCGGTCCTCTTTGTTAAGAAGAAGGATGGTAGTATGCGGTTGTGTATCGACTACAGAGAATTGAACAAGCTGACGGAGAAGAATAAGTACCCGATCCCGAGGATTGATGATCTCTTTGATCAGTTAGTCGGATCGTCGGTATACTCCAAGTTGGACTTGAAGTCGGGGTACTATCAGTTGAGGATCAAGGAATGTGATATCCCGAAGACGGCGTTCAGTACGAGGTATGAGCATTTCGAGTTCACGGTCATGCCATTTGAACTGACGAATACGCCATCAGTGTTTATGGATCTGATGAATAGGACGTTCAGAGATTACCTGGACCGCTTTGTGATCGTCTTTATTGATGATATTCTAGTGTACTCGCAGTGCGAGGAAGACCACTTCAAGCATTTGCACCTGGTGTTGGAGACTCTGAGAAGGAATTAGTTATACGCAAAGTTCTCCAAGTGCGAGTTCTGGCTACCCTCGGTAGCGTTCCTTGGTCATATAGTGAGTGGGGAAGGTATAGCGGTGGATCCGGCGAAGATTGTTGCGATACGGGAGTGGCCTGCATTGTCTTCTGTCGCGGAAGTCCGTAGTTTTCTCGGGCTTGCCGGATATTACAGGCGCTTCGTAGAGAACTTCTCGCGGTTAGCATTACCTCTCACGAAGTTGACAAGGAAGGATCAGAAATTCTTGTGGACGCAAGAGTGCGTGCAAGCTTTTGAGGAGCTGAAGAGACGGTTGACCACGGCGCCAGTGCTTAGTTCGCCGAGTGGGACCGAGGGCTTTGAGGTGTATAGCGACGCTTCAGGTAGTGGCTTGGGCTGCGTGTTGTTGCAGCATGGGAGCGTGATAGCGTATGGATCGCGTCAGTTGAAGGTGCATGAAAGAAATTATCCGGTACACGACTTGGAGTTGGCGGTCGTGATATTTGCACTCAAGTTGTGGAGGCACTACCTTTACGGCATAAGGGTCGATATATACACCGATCACAAGAGCCTAAAATACTTGTTGGATCAAAAGGACCTTAATATGAGGCAGAGGAGGTGGATGGAGTTCGTAGGGGACTACATCTTCAAAATACATTATGTACCCGGGAAGGGCAACGCAGTTGCGGATGCGCTAAGCCGCAGGGCTCCCGCCCAAGCCAACTGGTTGTCGATGCATGATGAGCGGCTAGTAAGGGAGTTGGAGGAGCTTGAGATCTGTTGCGTTGACAGGCAGACGAGCGCCAAAGCAATGTTAAACTGGACAGAAGTTTAGTATGACCTGGCTGACAGGGTTCGGCAGGCATTGGAGTTAGATGACTCCATGAAGGAGCTTATGGAAGCCGCTCTGGATGGGTCAAATTCCCAGTTCTCGGTGGAAGATGGTTTATTAAGGAAGGATCATCGGTTGTGCGTCCCGAGTGGGGGTAACCTCCGGGCGGAGTTGATGTACGAGGCTCATCATACCAAGTACTCAATCCACCCAGGGAGCACGAAGATGTATCGTGATCTCAAAAAGTTGTTTTGGTGGCTGGGGCTCAAGAAAGATGTGGCGTTGTACGTGGCTAAATGCCAAACGTGCGCCTTGGTGAAGGCGGAATGCCAAAAGCCGGAAGGATTTCTGAAGTCCTTGCCTATACCGGAGTGGAAATTCGAAGATATATCTATGGACTTTGTGCATGGGTTGCCAAGGTCGTAGAAGGGGAACGACGCCATCTGTGTGATCGTAGATCGACTAACCAAGGTGTCGCATTTCATTCCGCATAGGAAGGATGACTCGGTGGAGAAGTTGGCGAAGCTATACGTGGACAATATTGTTAGGCTGCATGGTGTGCCCCGTAGCATTGTGAGTGATCGCGATGGGCGGTTCACGTCAAATGATTGGAGGTTGGTGCAGCAGATGCTGGGAACAAAGTTAAAGTTCAGCACAGCTTTCCATCCGCAGACGGATGGGCAGACCGAGAGGGTCAACAGAACGATGGAGGACATGCTACGTATGTGTGTTCTGGATTTTGGTAAGCATTGGGAAGACCACCTTTATTTGGTGGAGTTCGCGTACAACAACAGCTACCAAGCAAGTATACAAATGGCGCCCTTCGAGGCCCTGTATGGTAGGAAGTGTCGCACGCCGTTATCATGGCTTGAAGCGGATGAGGCAAGGTTGTACAAGAAGCAGGAGGTGGAGAGTGCTACCTCGTTAGTGCGGATCATTCGGGAGCGCTTGTTGATCGCTCAGGACCGACAGGCAAAGTATTACAATGCCAAGCACCGGAACGTGGAGTTCGCGGTAGGCGATTGGGTATACCTGAAAGTGAAGCCGTTCAAGGGGGTTTCGCGGGTGAGATGCTTAAAGAAGCTGAGCCCAAGATACCTTGGACCTTTTGAGGTTCTGGAGCGAGTCGGCGAAGCTGCATACCGTTTGAAGCTATCGGTGGAGTTGAGTGGGTTACATGATGTGTTCCACATTTCTGTGTTGCGGAAGGCGGTGCAGGATCCTACGCAGGTGATCGCGGCTGATCAAGTGCCGGTGGACGAGGGGTTGACGACTAGGGTCAGGCCCATTCGTATTGAAGATGTTGAGGTCAAGAGGCTTCGTAACAAGGAGATCTGGATGGTTAAGGTCCGGTGGGATAATTGCGGGCGAGAGGAGCTCTCTTGGGAACGGGAGCAGATTATGCTCGAGGAGTACCCGGAATTATTCCGCTCAGGTACTGTTTTAAGTTAAGTCCTGTTTTTCCTTTATTAATTTCGTGGACGAAATTCTTTAAGGGGGGTAGAATTGTAACACCCCAAAATGTTGTAGGAGCGACGAGGATCGATTTTGGCCAAGACAGGGTTTTGGTGTAGGTGACACGGGCCCCGACACGGGCGTGTCAGAGGCCGTGTCGGGCTTGTCGAGCTCGGGCCATCGAGCTGGCCGTGTAGTCGACCAGTTCAGGTCGACGTTGGTCGTGTGGTGGAAAACGGCCTAGGACACGGGCGTGTCCCAGGCCGTGTCACACCTGGGCTGTGCGGTTGGGTACACGGGTAATGACACGGGCACAAACACGGGCGTGTCTAGTTTGACACGGGCGTGTCTGATGCCGTGTCACCAAGCCGTGTACCTCTCTGACTGCGAAGTGTTGATATATTGCACACAGGGGGCGTGACACGGATCCCGACACGGGCGTGTCGCTGGCGACACGGGCGTGTCGGAGGCCATGTCACATGCCGTGTTGCTGGTTTTCAATTTTGGTCGAGACGGCGAATGAGCTACACGGCCAGGCACACGGCCGTGTGTGAACCCGTGTTCGGCCCAGTTTTTGGGATTTCAGATCTAATCTCGACCGTTCGTTTCCTTGGCTTTGGATCCGACGGTGGGGGGCTGCTCCTGGGTGGTTTTAGCCGGGAATAGGGTTTTGAAACCCTTATATCTCTTGGGTACTCTCTCTCTAAAACTTAGAGAGAAGGGAGAGCTTGGAGGAGGAAGAAAGAGGTCAACTCCAGCGGCCGGTGGAGATTCGGGGCTCCAAATCGCGAGCCGTCTTCGGATCCGCGGAGGCAAGGAGATTGCAGTGCTTTTCATCTGCATAGATTTTCATGGCGCCGCGGAAGAACGCAAGGGTAACGATTTCTCATCCTTGGGCATGTGAAGCCCTCTTTTCCTTTGCATAGGAAGCCCTCTCTCGCGAGTGAGCGAAGAGTTGGAGCATTCCTTGGGGTAGATATGTGAAGTCCCCCTTGTGTAGAGTCCGTAGGCGTAAACGGACATAGGCATTGTGTGTGAAGCCTATTCGGACATGTTGGTCCGGATCGGTGATGTTGCATTGCATTTGAACCGGGCAAGAATCCGGATGTTTGGGTATTTTCGGGTTTTCTACGTGGTAGATTGCATCAGGGAACCTTGGAGATTAACTCCAAGGTATACCCGGAAAACTGGGCAAAAGCGGGTTTTGCCAACACGGTGGCCGGGGAGCCAACGTGAACATAACCGGGTTATGTGATTGTTGTGGTGGGAACGGGACTCGGTGAGTCTTGACCTGCGCATATGGCTTAAATTGCCGTTGTGGTGTGAGCACGGGTCAGGCGGAACCGTACCCGGTCTATGTCGTTCGGTAGGACCGTTGGCATGGATGAGGGTCTTCGGCGGTCTATGGCTTAAATTGCCGTGACCAAGGCCAGGAAGGCAAAATGCTCATATGGATGACCGTCCAAGAGACGGTGGTGGATTGGGAACGTCTATGGCTTGAATTGACGTGACGTTGGCCGGTTCGCCGAGAATGTGCCCTGAGTGCACGGGGTGTGTGGCCGTGCGAGCCCACGCCTGTGGTGAAGTGCAAATACTTTGTATAATTGCCTATGCTAATAAAGTGCAGGGAAAGAGCATTGCCGCCCCGAATGTGGGGGCGGGATCGTTATAATTTGGTCAGCATTGCTGACCGTTGCTATTGTATGCCGCCGGGCGGTGGTTTGTGGCTTGCAGGTGCTGCGGAGCAGAGCGGGAAATAGCGGGCTAAAGCCCTTGTTGCTGTGCCGGCCCTCGAAGGCCTAATTGCTTATGTTTCTTTCCCGTTTTCATGTATGGCCGGCCTGTGTGCCGAAGTTTGGAAAACACTTCTTTTGTTAAGTGAACAGTGTAAGACCTTAAGGCCGTTTCTCTTTTGGTGTTTGTATACATTCCTGAGTTTGTAGTGGACATTCATGCTGTTGTGGCTGGGTTCTTATTTCTTTTGCAACCTAATAAATTGCTTCCGCTAGGTGTTGTGTAGGACGACATGATTGGTTGAATGGTTTCAACGCGTAACCAACCGGTCTGTCCGTAGTATATGGCGTCGGGCCCCGGCCGGACCTACTGCTATATGCTATGCGACGGATAGGGGTGTTACACAAGCCCTAGCTGAAGTTGCTTCAAGATCAAATCTGAGCCAAATCTGAAGATCAACCTCTGGATCATTGAAGAAGTTTACTGTTCTGGATTTTCTCAGGATAGAAGGAGAGGCAGATCAATCTAATTTATGTAAATTCAAATTAGCTGATTAAAGACCATCATTCTTGATCTTCCCCCTTTCATCAGCAAGATCCTGAGATTATATACATCATAAGCAGCAGATTATTGAAGAACATCGACCTTGTTGCTGTAAAGAAGATAAGGCTGAGATTCACTCAGCTCAGGAAGAAATTGACTCATAGATTATTTTTTGTTTATTCAAATCGATATTTCTATTCAAATTCTGAAGGATCTGTTCAATATCTCTGTTGTAAGCCTAGTTTATAAAGGCTGAGAGTTAGATCTTGTGAGATCTATATTGTAAGCCTAAGTTATAAAGGCTGAGTGTAGGATCTGGTATATATCTGAGTGGTAGGATCTAGTTTTGGATCTATGTGTGATAGGGCTGTTTTCTTAGTCTGTGTTGTAGGGAAGTTGTGCTTGTGGTAGGAGATCAGGTGATTACTGAGTGGTTGGCCTGAGAGCCTGTGTTGTAAGTCTTAGTGGAGACTGAGTGATCCTGTAGGATCATGTTGTAATCTCTAAGGAGCCAAGTTGTTGGAGAAGTGTCTTGTCTAACATTCTGTTAGAAATGCGGGAGGGACAGTTGATGCACGTAGCCATACACTGGGGAACCACTATAAAGCTATTGTGTCATCTGGGTGATATTCTTGAAAGCATCAGCAATCATATCATAACACACAACATAATCTGATAAAGCTTAAAAGTAACTAAAAAGCTCAAGAAACTTATTCACCCCCCTCTAGGTGATTAACTACCCTTGTATTCAAAGACTTTCACACTGTATTATTGTGTATAGTCCTCATGATTGTACTACTTCCCACATTCCTCTTTATAAGGGTTGAAAATATTTTTCTTGTATTCACATTTGTAACATACATATTTGCACTATTTCTTGCTTCTCACCATCTAACCTTCTTGCGAAGGATTGTGCTTCTAAATACACCATCTTAAAATTGTGCATGCATCCCACATTTAACTTCATCCTTCCACTATTCACTTAATGTATCCATTTGACCATTCAATAAAATGGGCATTCACCACAACTAGAGATGGTTTTTCATTTTCATGATAAATCTCAGTTTTGTCACAGATTAGGAAAATGCATGGTCTATCTTCCAATTTATTTGAGCCCATTATAGTTACATAACAAAAACTACACGTACACGGCACACATGCCACTAACACATCTCAAGAAGGAGATTGAATATCAGTTTGAACGTGACTCCAATGTCCACCTGTAATAAAACATGTACACAAATATTTAAACAATGCTAAACCATATAACCACAATGATAATCAAAATTCATGAAAGAAAATTAAATATCAAGGATTTAAAGGAGCCAATTTACCTTATCCCATCGATCCTTGCAATTGCAGCTCAACCTCCAAAGAAGTTTTTTTCTACTTGTCAGAACAAGATCTCACAAATCCGTGCAGAGCAAATGCCCCCTTATCATAATCGAATATATCAAACAATTCAAACCTAACAATCATACATAGGTTGATACAATAGGAACTAGATGAGGATGAGCAGGCTGAAGTGCAGTACTCGCCCTTCGACCCACTCTACAAACTCCCATCAGTGACTAATTTCAACACTAACCTTGGGAATGGGTTTTTTAGTCGTCGATGTGGGCTATTGCAATGTCGATATGGCCTCTGCGGCGGCGGTAGTGGCATGAGAATGAGTGGTCAAATGAGCTTCTCTGCTAGTGAGCATGCAACAGTGAGGAGGTCAGGTTTAGAAAAAATGAGGGCAAACTTTGTGAATAGAGGAAGTAGGTAAAAGAAAAAATGGATATTTACTTTGAACCTTTTTTAGGTATTTACTAATATCCAATATATGAATTTGCTTATAGCATTGCTCTAATATTAACGAGAAATGGATTCAATGACATAATAATATAACTACCATAAAAATATCTTACCCTTTCTCTAGACTTATAGTAAGAATTCATAAATTTCTCCAATATTTAAGCAATTTATAACATCGAGAATTTGAGAAATTAAAAATAATTGAGTATTTTATTATGAAAAGTCCAAATATTACACGAGAGTGTTCCTCTTTATATTAAACATATATATGAGGAGAGAGAATTTACAATTGATGATGTGGGGATAAAAACATAAAACTGCGACAAAAGAGTTCAGGCGGTTAGATAATGAGTAACCGCTCAGACATTTGCTATACGATAGGCTTAGGCGGTTACACAATGGGTAACCACACAAGATCTAATTCTCAAGGGCACAGAACAACACCAGGCAGTTACACCTAGAGCAACCACTCATCCTTATCAACATTTATCTTACGTCTTAACACTCAACCTTAAGCTGTAGCATATATATCAATCATTCTCAACTTGACACAAATATTAGAAATGGATGAAAGATATCAACCACTCTCTATTGGATGAGTTAAAATGGGTGCAAATATGCTTCTTCAATACTTTCTCTCCGATGAAGTGACGGTCGACTTCGATATGTTTTATTTGTTCATAGAAGACCGGATAATTTGATATATAAATCACAGATTTATTGTCATAAAATATGGGTGGAGGGTAATTGCTAACTTCTCTCAAGTCCATCAGAAGTGCCTGCAACCACTTTAGTGTGCACTTATGTACTCAACTTTAGTGTGCACTTGATAAGGACACCACTGCCTATTATTTGCTCTTCCATGTAATAAAATTTCCACCAACAAACGTGCAAAGCCTTAGGTAGATTTTTGATCTCATTTGTCATTTGCATAACTGACATCAGAATAAGTTTCAATCCACAAATGATTATTCTTTTGAAATAATAAGCCTTTATTTAGAGACCCTTTGATATAATATTCCAATATTTTCAAAGTTGCCTTCTGATGACACTCTCTTGGAGCTTGCATAAACTAACTAATTTTTCCAACAAATATCGGTTCTTTTCATAGTAAGGTAAATGAGTCTACCAACTAACCATCTTTATTGAGTAGCATCTGGAATGAGAGGAGACATCTCACTTCAAAACTTGTCTTCTCCTATAGCCATATGACATCTAGCATATATGGAGCCAAGAAGACCAATTTCATTGAGAAGTTCAATCACATACTCTCATTGGGATAAAATAGCAGAGTTTCATCTTACAAATTCGTTGCCCAGAAAGTATTTTGGAGTACACTTGTCTTTGGTGGCAAAGTGGTCATCTAAAAGTTCTTTGTCACTATTATCCAAGATGAATCATCTATAGTGAAAAGTGTGTTATATACATACATCGAAGAACAACAACCATCCCGTGCGTGATCTTCCGTATGAATAAAGAATGATTTGCAGAACTTATGGAAAAACCAGTGGTGGAAATGACTTGACTGAATTTGTTAAACCATGCACAAGAACTTTGTTTGAGGCTAAAGATAGCCTTCTCATCTTGCGTACTTGAGACTTTTCTTAAGCAACATAACCCAGGTGATTACTTTGTGTAGACTTATTCATGTAATTCACCATAGATAAAGTCATTCTTAACATCCAGTTGATACATTTGTCAATCCTCGCTAACAACAATAGAGAAGAGTACCTAGATGGCACTGATGCAGACAACGTGAGAGAAGGTGTCGAAGAAATCAACAAAATATGTCTGAGTGAACCCTTTAGCAACCAAGAGAGCCTTGCATCTATCCACTGTACCATTAGAACGCTACTTGGCGATGAAGTCCCATCAATAACAAACAACATCAGCACCTGGAGGGGTAGGGACAAGAGTCCAAGTTCCCCTAGACATCAAAGCAGAGATCTCTTTATCCATTGTCACCTTCAAATTAATATGGCAAGATAAGAGCTTCACATAAAGTAGTAGGGATGACAGTAGTGGAGACGATGAGGCAAAAATGTCTTTAAGAGGAACTAAGTTGTGCATACAACACTACATTAGCAATAGAATATTGAGTGCAAGTGCAAACTCTTTTACAAAGGGCAATTGGAATATCAAGATCAGATATGTCATCATTGTCATTATCAGAGCTACCTGAAGAGGATAGAGCTAGTCTGAGAACTAGCTGTGGAAGTCATAGAGTTGGTGGAGTGAAGGATGCATAGGAAGAAGGGGGAAGGTGATGGTAGGTGAGGAAGGTGTGGTGGTGGATAGTTAGTGAAAGAGCGTGAATGATAGGAGCAAAGAAAGTAGATGCAGGAGGATCCACGTGGGTGACAGGTCGGGAATTGGTGGAAAAGTACGAAGTAGACTCAAAGAAGGTAACATCAACCAAAATGCACTATTTTCGAAGAAGGGGGTGTAATATCGATAACCCTTCCCTATTGGGGAATGCTCGACGTAGATACACTTTATTGTACAAGCAGAGAGTTTGTCACGACCTAATGCGGAAGATTGAATAAAGACAGTTCACTTGAATACCTGAGGGGTAAGAGAGATTTGAGTGACATCAAGATACAAGATAAAGAAAAGTCTTACCTTGAAGAGTGTTGGAGAGAAGATGATTAATGAGGTGGCACGAGGTCAGGATAGCTAGCGTGTCCCCAATAAGAGTAGAGAACATTCATGTGACAGAAGAGTCCGTGCAACATCTAGAAGGTGACGATTCATGATATCATTGAAATATTATTGATTTGTTAGACTATGTAATTTAAATTTGACTTAAATTTTTTGTTCCTGCATATGCACTAATTAGGAATGTGTAACACTTATTTTCACAATAGCGGGATCACTATAAAAGAATATAGAATTCAATCATTGCATATGTTCAATATTATATTAGGATTATGTTATTCTGAAAGAAATATTTGTCTTCACAATAATCTTATCGTTCATCAAAACTACTATGTTGTTGAAGGAAAAGAAAGATTTTCATTTTTCTCTTCCACGCGAGACTGGGTCTTGTTATGCACATTGTGAATAATAAAAAGCAGATATCGTTTAAGCGTTATAGTATGATTTATTTAAGTAAAGTGCAACCTAGGTTCTCCTAAATACAGGATCCTAATTAATCTCTATGGAGTTTGTTCACTAATATCAAATATGACATGAAAAAAACAAGTTTATATACCTTTTACTTGTGCAAAAGTCTTCAAATTGCATCATTATTATTAAGAAAAGATTAGTCTAATCATAAAAAGAGAAAAAAAATTAAAACAAGATCATTTGTCTTATTCTAATTATCTTAATACACAACTTCTTAAATATTTTATAAAAAAAATGCAGCCTTGGCTCTTGTAGAAAAGGAGGTAAAGTCCAAGTATAAATTAGGCACATATATATTATCAAAACATGTGAATACCCTCTTTTAAAACCGGCAGGGTGGCTGTGGGTAGTTGCACTTGTGCCTAGTCTTCCTTTGTATCAAGTTATTAGTTTAAGCGTCTAACCTAAAACCATATGGCAAAATAAAAGTTTAGGGAATTATTATTCATACCCACAATTGGATATTTACATCCAAAATAATACAATTTTAACGTTTTTCTTTCCCTAAATCTACCCGATATTTGTACCCAAGAACCACTGCAGTTCTCTCAGCCCTAATTCCCCGCAGCCGAAGCCCCGCGACCGTTCCCTCCCCTCTGCTCGCATTTTCTCGCTGGCAGTCACACCTCTCCCCCGACGCCCGACCGCCGCCGCTCGACGCTTCTTTTCTCCCCCTCTCTGTTAGCATTATCTCCCTAACACTTATTTTCTCCCCAAAAGCCCGACGACCGACGCTCAACGCCCCCCGCATTTTCTCGCTGGCAGTCTCACCTCTCCACTTCCTTAGCTCACCGGTGAGTAAATTTCGCAGCCCAACTAGGTATATTTTGTAAAAATTATAAATCGGGAATGTCGTAGGAATACTCAATCAACCAAGCCAAATAAACCAGGCAAATAGAAGAACAAGTGCTGAAATTGTATTAACAATCTTCTTTACAAGGCGAGACATACATTGCGAGACATAATTTCGCAATGCACCCGATGGATATGACCAAAAAATAGACAGTACAAAACTGGCGAACAGAACACTGTAACCGCCTAGCCGCCTATCCGCCCTGCTAACTGCAAAGCTGCGTGAACTACTAATTGACTGCTGAGAATTCTGCCCCTGTCCGCACTTCTTGGTCGCCTGATCGACCGCGAGGTCGCCTAACCGCATAAGTTGCTGCAAACAGATTGAACTAGAACTGAGCTACCAACTGTCTACAACTCTTGGTCGCCTAACCATCAAAGTCGCCTAACCGTTGAGTTGGACGAACAACTTATTCGAACTGCTACTCAGTCCGCCAAAGGCAAATTGATTTATCCAAGTTGGGAAACTGCCAAGGAAGAAGACCACCTAGCAGTCGAACTCGCGACCAGCTGCTAACCGTCGTTGGCTGCTACGAGCTATCCGCATTGCCTCCTCTGACTTCACAGTCAGAATCAGTTTCCTGGCTGTCAAGTGCTAGCCGCACAATCTGCAAACGCAACAAACAAACCAGTCACTTTTCATTGTCGCGCGGTTAGAAAATCATAACCACCGAGTTTAACCCAAGCTACAGTTCTTACAGTTCTCATTACTAATGATGAGGCTAGCACCCTTATTTCTTGGAGGGCAAGTGGATACCGTCACCGCCTACGGGGATAGAGTAACCTCCAATGCCGTGACCGCTAGCAACACCAGTCCGCCCAACATACGGACTACCAACACCAGACCGTGCGTGGTTAACGCTACCGGTCCTCATAGCTAAGCATAAAACAATCTCAGTCCGCGTGGACTTAAGTATTCAAACTGACACCGACGCAACCAGAAATCTAACTGCACCAACGACGGACTGCCGGTCTCCGTGGTCTCTCAATCCTGACTGCACAATAAAGATATTGCCAGTCGCTCATTTTTGTGATGTGCACAGGGACTCGCTAGTGGCTGAGAGAACACATTTTTATTGTAGGTACAAAGCTTTATCCATATGAGATCACTTTATAAATAAAAAAAATACAGATAATTTTTAAAAATTAGAATTTTTTTCAAAAAAAAAGAGAGGTAAAATTGGAAAGTGAATCCTTAATCAAAGGATATTTTTCTCAATATAGTATAGATGTAAAAAAATATATATAGACAATGTTAGTAGACACGTGAAGGTTGAAAAATGATAGGCATGGCATCTAGCTACCCCTTTACTTCAGCCAGATTTGGTTGAAACGTGCGTTGACGATTTACTGGCACAAGTTGACGCTCAAGTTGCTTCAATGGATAAGAAGCAGCCAAGCATCTGCACACCAGAACAACTACGTTCTTATTATATTAAAATAGTATTATATAGTTGATATATACTAATATACATAGAACAAAGCATTTATTTGTGTATTGTAAATGCAAAGCTTATTAGTTTCTCTTTACTCTTACATTTCTAAATTGTATATTTTCATTTGTTTCCCTATTTTTATATCTTAATCAAGATTAATTACTTTTGCTCTCTATTATTTTAACATGATATCAGAGCGCGGTTCGACTACTCATCTATAAAGTAAGGTGCTCTCAAAACCCCTCCTTGGGTACTCGTAGAACCCCACCTACGGTACTCGCCCATCACCAACACTTAGTAGCTGAACAAAATAATTAACTCTTGTCCCACCTTTTATAGGCCAGTCAAGCGAGGGTGTATTCACAGTCCCCTCTCGATCTCTATTATCGCAGCACCTACACACGCCACATGTACTCGTAGCAACTGCAATCCCCTGTACACGTTGCTGTTGTCGTTCCCTGCATTTCGCACTCGCCAATAGTACACGCCGCTCCTTGCATTCTGCACTCGCCCATAGTACTCTCCAGCAGAACTCACAAAGAGTACTCCCCCATAGTACTCGCTCAGAGTATTAAATTTACTCGCAACACTTGAGGAGCACCGGTATTCGCAGCACCTGTGGAGCACCGGTACTCGTAGTACCTGTGGAGTACCTATACTCGCACACCTGGAAAGCTCCTTTTCCTTGTTGCTTCTTTCACTACAACACTCACGGGTTCTCCCTGTGATCTCACCCTTAGTACTCGTGGCAGGGATCTCACCCTCAATACTCTCTGAGGGGATTTCTCCCTCAGTACTCGTGTTGCGTGTCGGGTGGACCGGTTGTTGGGTTATGGTAGATGTTGTGTTAAGGAGGTGTTTATGTTTAATATGCTTATGTATGTTTATGTTAAGTAATTTAGTGGTTGTAATTTCTCGGGCTATGAGATATAAATAGCTTTGAGATAGGGTTTTGGAGGTATGATGTTTGTGTGTTTTCTAGAGGAGGAGACCGGCTGCTGCTGGGAACTTCACCGGAGTTGTCTCCACTGTTCAGAGTTTGTTTCATATGTGGTGTTTGTTTCTGTAGTGGTGTGCTCTGTTTTCCTATTGAGATATTGCAGTGCTGCTCTGTTTTTATCTACCCGGTGTTGGTTCTGTTAGGTAACTGCTGCAGGACATTTCTTCCGGTTCTAAAGGGAACGCTTCACTGGTATCAGAGCCAGACCACCGGCACTCCTTCGGATGGCGCCATCGAAGGACCTGGTGAATGGTGTGGAGGCGTTGAAGGCCTCGCAGGAAGCCATGGCACGCACGCAGGACGACATGGTGCAGTCCATCCAAGCCCTCACTGAGTAGCTGCGGGTGTTCTGCGAAGCCGCGCAGAGCGGTCGTCCGGGGGGAGCCGGCACGCCGGGCTCCGCCGCGGATTCTCCCCACCATCACAGTTCCGTCGGGCCACTGACCACTCAATTCTCCCGGCTGGAGTTCCCGCGGTTTTCGGGGGAGGCAGTCATGGAGTGGATCTATAGGTGTGAGTAGTTTTTTGAGATTGACGACACGTCGAAGGATCAGCGGGTGAAGATTGCTACAGCTCACGTGGAGGGGAAAGCGCTCTTTTGGCATCAAGCGTACATGAAAGCTCGTATTACGCGCAACGGGCCGCACTGGGAGGAGTACGCTCAAGCTATTGCGAGGCGGTTTGGTTCACTCTTAATGGACAACCCCATGAGGGAGTTGAAGAATTTGCGGCAGACCGGGGGTTGCAGTCGTATGTGGATGCGTTCGACGTTCTCTTCCACAGGGTCGATATCTCCGAAGACTATGTTATCAGTTTGTTCTTGGCCGGCCTCAAGGCCGAAATTGAGTTTGCAGTGCGCATGTTTCGGCCCAAAATGCTGCGGGATGTTTGTTCCTTGGCCCTCTTGCAGGAATATTAACTCGCCACAACGCATCGGCGAGGAAGAGGGGGCACCTCAGGTTGGGGGGGACCTCACCGTGAGCGGCCACTCGCCCCATTTATCGGGTCGCCGCAACCCAACCACCCGGGAAACTCTCCGGCCACGTTACCGGGCCGTTGCAGCCACCCACGCTTGACCCAACGAGAGATGGAGGAGAAGCAGAGTAAAGGCCTATGTTTTTGTGTGACAACAAATTTACACCCGGACATCGGTGTGCGGACAAGCAACAATCTTATACTTTGGAGCTCATTCCCGACGAAGAGGATGGCCCTCTATTGGAGGACGGGGGCGTACAGTTCAGCACTGAGGAACCCGAGGACCTCTGTATTGTGGAGGAGGACTCCTCCGGAGGCGCCGTACCGCAGGTCTCCTTCCACGCGTTAACGGGTTTGACACACTTCCACACCATGCGGGTCATTGCATCGTACCAAGGGAAACCTATTAGCATCCTCATTGACTCGGGGATCACTCACAATTTCATCGATGTCCATGCCGCCGCAAGGTTGCAATGTAAGCTCACCCATATCCCTATGTTTAACGTCGCAATTGCTAATGGCCGGACGTTGGCAAGTTCTCATAAGGTGGAGGAGTTTCAGTGGCGCATGCAAGGGGTCTGTTTTACCTCAGAGATGCTTGTATTAACGTTGGGGGGCTGCGAGGTAGTGCTTAGAGTCCAATGGCTCATCACCTTAGAGGTGGTGCATTGGGACTTTAAGAATCTCCAGATGGAGTTTTTTAGTCAAGGGCGGAAAATCTCTTTACGGGGCTCACAAAGTACGACGGGGACATGGACCGAGCAACAACACATGCACAAGTTGATCACTAAAGGGGGCGGCCAGTGTAGCATGATGGCGGTTTGTAGCATTGATCCGCAACTCGTACCAGCGGAGGAAGGCCGCGAGTTGCGCACGGACAAAGCGGGGTTGGACACCGGCCTGGGAGAGCTTCGGGGGAGACAATTAGCAGCTGTCCTCCATGAGTTTGATGATGTCTTTGGAGAACCTACCGAGCTTCCACCATGCCGTGGACATGAACACCACATCCGTCTGAAGGATGACAAGGCGGATATCAATTTGCGCTCGTATCGCTACTCGCCCTTGCAGAAGACGGAGATTGAAGGATTGGTCAAGGAGATGTTGGAGGTGGGGACGATTCGGCCGAGCGGCAGTCCGTTTGCTTCACCCGTGGTATTGGTTAAGAAAACAGACGGTAGTTGGCGCTTGTGCATCGACTACCGTAAACTCAATCAAAATACCGTCATGGATAACTTCCCGATTCCACTTATTGAGGAGCTTATTGATGAATTACATGGTGCTATTTTTTCTCTAAACTTGACTTGCGAGCAGGTTATCACCAAGTTCGTATGGTGGAGGGCGACGTGTACAAGACATCATTCCGGACGCATCACGGGCATTTCGAGTTCCTCGTTATGCCATTTGGCTTAACGAATGCACCGTCAACATTTCAAAGTCTGATGAACAAATTATTTCAGCCACAACTACGCAAGTACATTTTGGTGTTTTTTGATGACATCTTGGTGTTTAGTTCCTCTTGGCAGGCTCACTTAGAACACCTCACAATTACCTTGACGGTGCTCCGGCAACAACGCTTGTTCTTGAAGAAGTCTAAGTGCGGGTTCGGCCTTCAGAAGGTGCACTATTTGGGCCATATCATTTCTGACAAGGGGGTCGCCACCGATCCCATCAAGATTCGAGCCATGTTGGATTGGCCCACTCCCTCATCCTTGAAGAAGTTGCGCGGGTTTTTGGGGCTTACCGGATACTTCCGCCGCTTTATCAAAGATTACGGGACCATGGCAAGGCCCCTCACGCGGCTCTTGAAGGAGCCCACCTTCTCGTGGAACGACGAGGCAGAGCAAGCATTTGAGCAACTGAAGCGGGCTGTTTCTACACCACCCGTGTTGGCACTACCTAATTTTGTAACCACCTTTACGGTTGAGACGGATGCATCTAATAGCGGAGTGGGGGCGGTTCTTACTCAAGCAAACCGACCCCTTGCCTTCTTTAGTAAAGCATTGGGGAAGAAGAACACATTGCTACCAGCCTATGAGAAGGAAATGCTTGCCATTGTATTGGCGGTCCAACATTGGCGGCACTACCTCGTAGGGGGGAAGTTCATCATAAAAACGGATCACCAAAGCCTTCTCTTCTTGACGGATCAAAAGTTGGTGACCCCAGCCCAACAAAAATATCTTTACAAGCTCATGGGATACGATTACGTCATTCACTACCGCCAAGGGAAGGAGAATATCTTTGCTGACGCTTTGTCCCGTCAGTTTGAGGGCCACACTGAGGAAACTAGGGCACTTGAGGGTGAGGCATTTGGGCTGTCCGTAGTGACGTCGGACCTATTGCAGCAGGTTAAACAATCGTGGCAAGGGGATGTGCGGATTCAGAAGATATTGGAGCAAAAAGAGCAGGATAGCCCTGCCAAACCCGATTACACATGGCAACACGACATCCTGCGACGGAAGGGCAAATTGGTAGTGGGTAATGATGTTATACTCAAACAACACTTGCTGCAATTATATCACGATGGAGCAGTGGGCGGTCACTAGGGTGTTACGACGATCCATCACCGATTGAAAAAGATGTTCTATTGGAAGAGGATGAAGGCAGACGTCCTTACCTACGTGTAACAGTGTATGGTGTTTAAACGGTGCAAGTCGATTAACCAATGGCCGGCTGGGTTACTACAACCCCTTCCCATTCTGGAGCGTGTCTTGCAGGACATCTCCATGGATTTTATTGATCTACTAGAAAACTGACTTTTAGCCACGGCAGATTGCCGTGGCTAAAAGTCCAAAATCGTGGCTAAAGACTTTTAGCCACGGTCTACCCACGGAAAATGGGCGTGGGCAATGCGAGCGTGGTTAAAAGTCCAAACCGTGGCTAAAAGTCCAAAACTGTGGCTAATACTGAACTTTTAGCCACGGTTTGATTGTCGTGGCTAAAAGTCAATACTGGACTTCTAGCCACGGTTTAATTGCCGTGGTTAAAGGGCCACTCATAACATAAAAAATTCAGGCCGGCCGCCGCCGGTCGCCCGGCCCGCCGCCGCCGCCGCCGCCGCCGCCACCGCCCGGTCGCCGCCCGGCCGCCACCACCGCCGCCGCCGCCATATTTATTTCAAATACTAATTGAAATAAATTCCTTATAAACCCAAAATTTCATTTTGTTTTGGCGGTGTGGGACTAAATGTAGCCACGACCTTTTGTCACCGTTCAGGCAAACCGTGGCTAATACTAGACTTTTAGCCACGGTTCAGGCAAACCGTGGCTAAAAGTCCAGTATTAGCCACGGATTAGTCAACCGTGGCTAATACTAGACTTTTAGCCACGGAATAAAAACCGTGGCGAATTTTGGAAGGCTTTGTTCCGCTCCCTGAAGGTCCAGTTGAAGTTGTCGTCGGCCTACCACCCGCAAACTGACGGGCAAACGGAAGTCATCAACAGGTGCATCGAGAGCTATCTGTGTTGCATTTGATTTGATCGGCCGAGGGGTTGGGCAGAGTGGTTACCGTTGGCGGAATGGTGGTATAACATCACATTCCATAGCGCTATTTGTATGACGCCATACGAGGTGGTCTACGGCCAGGAACCGGTGTTGCACATCCCCTATTTGGAGGGGTCAGTTGGGGTGGGAGGGGTGGATCGCTCACTAGCCGCCCGGGAGAAGGTCATTAGCTTACTCAAACAAAGCTTGGCACAAGCACAAAATCAGATGAAGGTTCTCGCGGATAAAGGGCGACAGGAACGTCACTTGGAGGTGGGCACGTGGTTGTATGTGCGGTTGCAACCGTATCGTCAAACCAATTTGCGAAGCCACGGGGCTCAGAAGTTAGCGCAAAAATATTTTGGACCGTTCTTAGTGGTGTCAAAGGTGGGCGAAGTCGCGTACAAACTGCAGCTTCCAGAGACTGCCAAGATTCACCCGACCTTCCATATTTCTCAAGTCAAGGAACACAAGGGAGCTCCCCCACCAGCGGTTGTGGCTTTACCGAAGGTCGTAAATGAGGAGGGCCATTTGTTAGTGGAGCCCTTGGCGGTGCTGGCTAGGCGGATCATTCCAAAGAATGGGAAGGTATCCACCCAACTTTTGATTCAATGGACTAATGGTAGCAGGTATGAGGCCACGCGGGAAGACTTGGAGGCGTTGCGGCGCAAATTTCCGGATTTTGTTCCGTGAGGACACGGAACCGGTTAAGGAGGGGGTATTGTTGCGTGCCGGAGGGACCGGTTGTTGGGTTATGGTAGATGTTGTGTTAAGGAGGTGTTTATGTTTAGTATGTTTATGTTAAGTAATTTAGTGGTTGTAATCTCTCGGGCTATGAGATATAAATAGCTTGGAGATAGGGTTTTGGAGGTATGCTGTTTGTGTGTTTTCTGGAGGAGGAGACCGGCTGCTGCTGGGAACTTCACCGGAGTTGTCTCCACTATTCAGAGTTTGTCTCTTAGGTGGTGTTTGTATCTATAGTGGTGTGCTCTATTTTCCTATTGAGATATTACAGTGCTGCTCTGTTTTCATCTACCCGGTGTTGGGTCTGTTAGGTAACTGTTGCAGGACATTTCTTCCGGTTCTAAGGGGAACTCTTCAACTTGCCACCAGGATCTCTCCCTCGGTACTTGAAGAATGGTTCTTGCCCTCGGTATTCCCCACAGTTATCTCACCCCCAGTACTCGCCCCATGGATCTCACCCTCGATACTCATCGCATGGATCTATCCCTTAGTACCCATCGCAGGGATCTCATCCTTAAAACTCGTCGAAGGGATATTGCCCACAGTATTCTCCGCAGGGATCTCGCGTTCAGTATTCACAACATGTATCTCTCACTCGGTACTTCTCAAAGGGATATCACCGTTAGAACTCGCCCATTTTTGTTCTTTGCTCTTACAATATATATAGTTCCAAAAGCCATATCTCTTGAACTGATTGTCAGATTTGAGCGTATAATATCTTTTTAGAATCAGAACAAAATTCACTATCCACCGACAAATCGGGGATTACCTGTTTGAGCTTGTTTTGTCCTTATTAATCACCCAAATTCATCCCTGTATGAAAGTTTTCACTATTATTATCTGAGTTCACTTCGTGTCGATGGCTGACAGTACTCTTACCTCTTAGTCTCACATTTGTATCACCCTAGATGGAACCACTACAGAAAATGGTCTCTAGTTGTTAAGATTCATATCAGAAGTCATCTCCTATAAGAGAAGATTGTAACACCCCCATTTGTCATAAAGAATATAACAGAAGGTCTGGCCGGGGCCCCGCGCCATATTCCACGAACAGTTAGCGGAGTTACACATTGATTGCAAAACCATATACGTGTTCTAATTCAGAGTTACATTCTAGCAGAAGCTTTTAGGTAATAGAACCCAGTACAAGGAATATCCACTATCAAACTGTAGGAATGATATATAAAATACACAGTATTTTAGCATTAAGGCCTTATGTTGAAGCCGGGAAAATCCCTACTCTAAAATTCAGATCAAGACAGTCTGAAGCTACCGGTTCAGTGGTCGGGCTCGACAAATAACGGGCTAGGACACAGAAACAGTCAGACAACAACAAAAAGGACCTCAGGCGTTGTGGTAGGGAGGTCCCACCATGTACCTGAATGCTTAGAAGAAGCTTCCCATCCACAACCAAAAATGGTCGAGCAGGGTACAAGACAAACAGGCTGACAACCAAGTTATGGCGACTTAGAGGGATAGTCGCTAGTGTAAAATCCCTCCTCCCGGTAATTGGGCACGGCCGAGAAGAGATTTTATGCATAAGACCTTCATCTTACGGTGACACCAACTACCGACTTAGTCGCCACTACACGGCGCCGATCCTGCCGACTAGTAGGATCATTTTACAAGTAAGTTAAATAAAGGTATTTGCTAAACATAGTCAACAATCACAGCTCAATATATATCAAAGAAAAGAGCAATAATCCACCATGAGTAAATATAATAAAAGAGAGTTAAAAAGGGCTTATGCCCAGTACATAACCATAACACAAAACTCTCTCTCTCTCTCTCTCTCTCAACTACATGCTGAAGCTAAACAAAATACTCATCAACCTGTCATCGGGTAGTAGTAGCAGTGCGCGACAACTGCTCCACCGATCCTGGCAGCTCAATCTCTGGCTCCACATGGTCGAATTGGTGCGATGTAACATCCCATTTCGCGCTAGGCCCCTCACACGTGTTTTGAGTCAAGAGAATTGACTCAGGCTCGGGAAGCGTTGAGTGAGCCGAGTGAACTCGACACCATTCGACTAAACGTCGAGTGCGTTGAGTGCACTCGACGCCACTCGACAAATTTAACTTAGAAAATATTATGGAAACTGTAGGCATTGAGTGGACTCAACGCGACATTGAGTGGACTCAACGCGGCATTGAGTGGACTCAACGCGGCATTGAGTGGTCTCAACGGCACTCAACGCTTTATACTTAGAAACATTCTTGATGCTGAGGCGTTGAGTGGTCTGAACGCCACTCAATGCTTTTGACTTAGAAACTGTGGAATGTTGTTGGTGTTGAGTGGTGTCAAAGTGGCGTTGAGTGGTCTCAACGCCACTCAATTCTTTTGACTTAGAAACTTTCTGGATGCTGAGGCGTTGAGTAGACTAAACGTAGCGTAGAGTGGTCTCAATGCCACTCAATGCTTTTGACTTAGAAACATTCTGGAGGCTGAGGCATTGAGTGGACTCAACGCGGCGTTGAGTGGTCTCAACGCCACTCAATGCTTTTGACTTAAACTTTCTGGATGCTGAGGCTTTGAGTGGACTCAATGCGACATTGAGTGGACTCAATGCGACATTGAGTGGTCTCAATGCCACTCAACTCTTTTGACTTAGAAACATTCTGGATGTTGAGGCGTTGAGTGGTCTCAACGCCACTCAATGCTTTTGACTTAAAAAACTCAGGACTCAACACGACGTTGAGTGGTCTTGACACCACTCAACGCTTTTGGACTTAGAATATTTTTCGGTCTAAAAATTATGTGTTGAGTGGTCTTGACACCACTCAACACAACGAATGCTTGGCAAACAGATACAAATATAAAATTTATGTGGGTCTGAATTGGGGCTTCACAAAAGATTTGAGGGCTTATATTATTTTTCTACTCTTCCTGTACTTACAACTTGTAACAGAGAGGTGATCTGTCAACCTTCGAGGAAATTTATATTGATTGTAATCTCGAGCTATATAGTAAATTTTGGTCTGACACATATCCGACAACATGGTTTTTCACCCTTTTCGGGTTTTCCAAGGTAAAAAAGGCTCATGTCATTGTTGTTGTTTTTCATTGAGTGTTCCCCCCCCCCCAATCCAATTTCGAGCTAAGACAGTATGTTTCTATGAAATGGGGAAAAACCGGGTGACTTGCAACAATAGTTATTATAAATATAAGCACAAATTTCTCTATGTGTATCCCTTTGATACATATGGATTCTAAGTTTATGTTTGCAGACCAAATTTAAAATGGGTCCTGATATTAGCACCACACTTTTGGCTATTCACACTCAAAATTTTAGTTTTTTAGACTTTTAGAATTACTATTAACAAACACTTCACAAAAATTATTCTTTATTCGCACGTGCCCCTCTCGTGCTTCCGTCTCCCCCACAAACCATGATTCTGAAGGCCACCCTTCCTCCTCTCTTTCCATCAGGCCTGACGGGTTCCAAATCCGGCAAGTACTCCTCAATTTCCCGAGCGGCATTCTTTATCCTGACGTATTCTCCTTCATTATCCGGTGGTTGTCTTTTCCACATCCGGTGATCTCTTTTCCTCTTGGCGGTGATGCTCATCTATTACGCGATTTTCAAACGCCCATTCCTCCTCCAGGCGGTGGTGCTTTGCTCCTCTATTTCTCTAATTTTTAAGTGTGGATGACTTTCGTGCTTGCGAATAACCCATTTTAAAAAACAAAGCTTGCGGATAGCATCACCCTTTTTAAATTTGCTAATAACATCACCTTTTTTAATCTTCATCACATTAGAAATCACTCGTAATATAATTCCCTTTGTATCATGCGAGCACTCATTCATTGATCAAGTTTGACAAGAATCAAAAGAGCATCCCCACTGATGCTCTTTTGAATGCCTATTACTCTTGATCTAACCAGCCCATCATCGAAAAATGGCTCGCCAACATCGACACCACCTGCTTCATCACAATACATGGTTCGACGAGTTCACTAAGAAAATCATAACAAAACTTAATGGAATTCATCGGGCACCTTCTCGTCGAAGTACACAACAACTATTAGATTTGTGGGCATGGTTTGGGCACCTTTAATAAATTTAGGCATTTAGAATGAGTGATTTTATATGCATGCAGTTTTTTGGCCACATGAAAGACCCAAATACCGATTAAAAAAATCTTAAGATACAAACAAGTTAGTGTGAAGAATAGAGAAGAGCGGGACAGATCGAACAAACTAAGAAGAGCACACGAGCACAAGTGAGCAAGAGAGAAAAAACTTGAGAAATGTTTTTGAACTGGATGCATTACAAATGAAAACTTCATCTCATTTTATAGTCATCCAAGAACAATATTATATTTATAAGTTTATGTCATCACTGAGCTCATTCTACTATTTAAATCATCGCTGACATCATCATAGCATTTACATCATTGATGACTTCATCCTACAATATATATCATCGATGACATCATTCTTTCATTTACATCATCGATAACATCATTCAATTATTTATATTATTGCTTACATTATTATTCAGTTTCAAAAGATTTTGTATCACAAAATCAACATTCTGATGCTTGATACAAAATCATCAAAGAATGATCTTTATCCATGTCCATCTGCGCAATCTTTTTATTAGAATTAAGTTTAAACATAGTTTAAACTTTTCTAATGAAATGACCTATGTAAATGCGTCTGCATAATTTACATTTGTGTTTATCTTAGAAAGTTAAATTTTCTTCTTATCTTCAATTGCATTTAGAAATGAATGATGAACATCTATGTGTCTTGTCTGCCTATAGAAGGTTTTATTTTTCACAAGACAGATGACACTTGAACTATTACAATTGATCTTCGAGATCTCATGACTTAAACCCAAATCTGTAAGTAATCCTCTGAGCCATAAAGTCTGCTTGACTGCCTCCACTATAACCATGTACTCAGCTTCAATTGTTAACAAGGCAATGACTGATTGAAGTGTTGTTTTCCATGAAATTACGCCGGCTCCAAGTGTAACCACGTAGCCCGTTGTTGACCGTCTTTTATCCAGATCACCTGCATAGTTAGCATCAACATAACTAGTTAAAATGCAATCTTTCACATTTCCTCTGCCATAAATCAAATCGGTACTAACTATCCCCTTCAAGTATCGCATGATCTATTTCACTGCCTGTCAATGTTCTTTTGTTGGGTTAGTCATATAACGACTCACGACTCCAACGACTTGAGCTAAATCTGATCGAGTACATACCATAACATACATGAGACATCCAATTGCACTCGCATATGATACGTGTGACATAGACGTCTTTTTAGAGTCTGATGCAGGTGATAACAAAGTTGAAAGTTTGAAGTGCACTGTTAATGGAGTAGACACAGGCTTTTCCTTCTCCATGCCAAATCAAGCAAGAATTTTATCGTTGTATTGCTTCTGAGAGCGGCACACTTCTCTCCGTCCTCTATGTCAGATAATCTCCATACCAAGAATTTTTTTTGCAGCACCAAGATTTTTTATCTCAAATTTTCGGCTTAGTTAAAGTTTCAAAAAAATCCACATCTTCTTTATTTTTCGAAGAAATAAAGATGTCATCAACATATAGAAAAAGATAATTCCAAGAATCATTATCAAGTACTTTAAAATAGACACATTGGTCTTGCAAACTTCTCTTGAATCTGATGGATGTCATGAATTGATTAAATTGCTTATATCATTGTCTTGGAGATTGTTTCAAGTCATAAAGTGATTTATTTAGCTTGCAAATTTAACCCTCTTTGCCTTCAATCAAGAATCCTTCAAGTTGATGCATATAAATCTCCTCCTCGAGATCACCATGTAGGAATGCAGTCTTCACATTGAGCTATTCCAACTCCATGTCATAGACTGTCATCATAGCTAATAGTATATGAATGGATGTGTGCCGCACCACTAGAGATAAAACTTCATTGAAGTTCACACCTTCCTTTTGTGCATAGCCCTTGGCCACGAGACTTGCACTACAAGAAAAAAGATTTACGGCGACAATTTTTTTGCAACGTTTCATAAAACATGGCAAAAACTATTAACTTTAATGACGCTTCTTATGTAAGTGTTGCTGTAACATTCTTTTAGCCACGTTTTAAAAATACCTCTAAATTTTTTTTACCCTAATTAAAAATACGTGCACCTTTAAAACTTTGTATTTTATAGATAATTTTGTTTTCTTATTATAAAATGAAAAGAGATTATTATGAAATATATATTTTCATGATAATTGGTAATCTTGATATAATTGGAATTAAGTCTAGATATTTTCCTCTCAAAAATTGCCTATTTTTCTGTTTGACATTGTTAAGACTCGCCACATTTTACACTACGAAACATGGCCAAAGCGCGCCTTTTAACGTAAATGTCGCTAATGTCAAACGACGAGCATATAAAAAACGTCGCAAAAACTTTTGGCGACGATTATATTCGCGACGCCTATGGCCTGCGCGACGTTTATTAAAACGTGGCAAAAACATTAGCGACGTTTGAAAAACGTCACCAACGTCTCTTAAAAACGCCATTGATGTCCATAATTGTTGTAGTGTTGCCTTATACCTGAAACCATCCTCTAGTGAAGAACCTTTCTTGACCTTGAGAACCTGTTTGAATCCAACAAACTTCTTGTGTTTTGGTAAAAGAACTAACTCGCATGTGCTATTTTTTATGAAGAGACTCAATATCTTCCTCTATAGCATCTCTCCATTGCGGGAAGTTGCTAGAATGTCTAGCATCTTCATAACTGATTGGTTCTCCATTTTCTACAATTCAAAGCATATACATCCACATCCTTAAAACTATAACTAAGCAAATCTCCATACCTCATCGACGGGCATCTATCTCGTCGTGGCCTATGAACTTCATATTCAGTCGAATGCAGCTCTAGCTCCTCATGATGAACTAGCTCCTCCTGTGGCCTGACTCCTCCTCAATTTGTGTTCTTGACACCTCATTTTTATTCTCACGAAGTGGAATCTCAGCCTCCACCTCAACATATAGGACATGGGTCTTTTCAACTTGAATATGCTTCTTTAGAATGACAGATTCATCAAATGTCACGTGTTGAGTGATTACGATCTTCTTCATTTAAGGACACCACAATCTATAGCCTTTGACTCCTTCAGCTTACCCGAGAAATATGCATTTTCTTGCCCTCAGGTTAATTTTGTTATTTTTCTCAAGTACATATGTCAGACACTAAATACTCATAGCATTAAGTAATCAGCATCTTTCCCCGTCCATAACTCATCAAGAATCTTTGATCCAATCACCAAAGATGACAAACTATTAATGAGATAGACAGAGGTATTCAGTGCCTCTGCCCTAAACTCTTTTGAAAGCCTTGCAGTGATCATCAAGCACTGCATCTTCTCTTACAGTTTCTGATTCATCCATTCTACAACTCCATTCGATTGTGGATCCCTAGGTGTTGTGTAGGATGCACGATCTATTCAGTTTTGCAGAACTCCTTAAATACATCAGAAGTGTATTCACCACCATTATCAGACCTGATAACCTTTACATGTCATCCTATCGGGTTTTTCACCATAGATTTCCAGATTTTGAACTTCTTAAATATGTCAGATTTATTTTTTAAAAAAATAAACCCAAAATTTCTTGAGAAGTCGTCAATAAAAGAGACAAAGTATCTAGCTCCTCCTCTAGAAGGAATAGGTGCTGACCCCCAAACATCAGTGTGAATATAGTCTATGATGCTTTATGTGTTATGCATCTCGGTACCAAACTTCACTTTATGTTGCTTCCTCAATACACACTCTTCACAGAAGTCTAATTTCTCAAATTTTACACCGTCAATCTATTTCCTTTTATGAAGTACTTCTAAATTTCGTTCACTCATATGACAAAGACGTAAGTGTCATAATCGTGAAAAATCTAGATCGGAATCAGAAGATGTAAATGCAGATATACTGGTGGTAGTGCGTCCTTGTAGTAGATATAGATTGCCAACCTTTCTTTCTTTCATCATGATCATTGAACTACGAAGAATCTTCATAGCACCAACATCGATCACTGTCTTACATCCGATCGTGTACAAAGCTCCAGGAGAGAGAAGATTTTCTTCAACTCCAGAATATACTGGACATTCGTCAAAGTCCTTTCAACCTCATCATATATCATAATCCGGATAGTTCCAATCCCAATAATTTTCCATATAGTATTATTTCCCATGAATACAAAGCCTCCATCAAGGGAACGATATGTTACAAAATAACTCTGATTTGAAGTCATATGATAAGAACAGCCGGAATCAAGTACCGAAGAATCTTGAATGTCAACTAATGTACATATCGAGAAAATGGAGCCATCACTGTCAGATGCCTCCTACACAATACTTGCAAAATCTTGAGATTTCTTCATCTTTTTCTCCTTGAGTACGGGACAATATTTCTTTCAATGCTCTTTCTTCTTGCAGTAGTAGCATTGATCTCCTTTGGGATTTCTCGACTTTGATCTTGAATTTTCTTTATCGCTCTTCCAATCTCGCTTGTGTGATCGTCCTCCCACGAATAGTCCATCGCCATGCATATTTGATCTATCCGTTGAAACCTTTCTGCACAACTCCTTAGAGTGTAGACCCACTTTAACGTCTTCGTTAGAATGCGTGTCTCGATTATACAACCACACTTTTCACAAATTACCCAAATAGTGGACTAAGTGAGCACAAGAGAATCATGACTAGATCCTCATCATCAATCTTCACATCGATGTTCTTCAAATACGTCACTATTTGGTTTAACTCATCTTGGCGGGTCTTGATGGACGTATCTTCCTTCATCTTGAAAATGTAGATTCGTTGTTTTAAGTACAACTGATTCGTGAGAGACTTTTTTAAATAGAGTGTCTCAAGCTTCTTTCATAATTTTGCGGCAGTATCTTCTTCGGCGACCATGAAGAACTTCATCAACAAGAAAAAGTTGAATAGTACTATGAGCTTTTATTTCCAATTCTTCATTCACATCCGCCTCCATATCCTTCGACAATTTCTCTGGCTCGAACACGATCTTGTACGCTCCTTATTGCTTCGATCAATAGAGCAATCATCTTGATCCTCCATAAGCTGAAGCTATCTCTCTCATCAAATTTCTCCACCTTGAAGTTTGTCGATGACATCTACGTTCAAGGTTAGAACCTAGCTCTGATACCAGTTGTTAGTGTGGAGAATAGAGAAGAGCAAGAGAGATCAAACAAACTAAGAAGAGCGCACAAGCACAAGTGAACAAGAGAGAAAAGAATTCAAGAAATATTTTTGAACTGGATGTATTAAAAATGAAGCTTATGTCATCGTTGGCTTCATTGTACAATTTACATCATCACTGACATCATCATAGTATTTACATCATCGATGACATCATCCTACAATATACATCATCGATGATATCATCCTTTAATTTACATCATCAATGACATCATTCAATTATTTACATCATTGCTTACATCATTATTCAGGTTCAAAAGATTATGTATCACAAAATCAACAAAGCATGAAGCGTCTCCTTCTGCACCGTCACAAGACTAGGCCTCATCTCCAATGTCTTCCAAGACAAGTCCAAACTAGACTATATATTTCATCAACTACACCGCCATCAGGCACATCGATCTGCTGCTCCACCACCAGTGCCTCTTCATCCCTCGCACGCCAACGTCTACCCTTTCCTCGCTGGCTAAAAATTGGCGAACTGCATATATGATCGACATGCATGTAGCCAAAAAAGGCATGAATATAACATTACTCTTTATAAAACATGGAAAAATTTGAATTATATTTAAGGCATGCGAATAGCAAGATAGAGTGCACTAATATCTAACACCCTTCTTTAAAATCTATTTTTTTTCATTATATAGTGTGCGCATGTATATACGTATATATGTATATGTTATTCTCAAAATATATAATTTTTCTAATCAAATCATAAGCAATGGCAAATTAATTAATATTCTATTAATTATTTGACATTCTACTTTCATAGTGAAAGAAGTTTATTTGTCTGATGCCCACCGTTGGGATGACTATTAGCGCGGCATGCACATGCAATTTTTCTATGGTTAATCTTATCTTTTTTTTATTATCAAAATTGTTTTTAAGAGATCAATTTTGATATGAAAGAGATCGCCGTGACTATTTCGTGATCGCATGAAAAGCCTGGCCTTGAAGTCTTTTGTACAAAATAAAGAATGTGTGACATAAACACGTGTCCCAAACAATTAGGGTCCGTTCGTTTCACAGACATTGATATTGAAGTATTGGCTTTGAGAATATGAATGTCATTTCTCTTGTTCGCATCAACAATTTTAAATTGGAATTGGCTTTCTGATGGAAAGTCGTTGATATTCACCGTAATCTAAAAACTCATAGATTCAATATCTATCTCTAGTGGCGGATATTCAGTCCGGTTTTCCAAAATGAGACCATTTTTTTAACCTGAACGTGATTTTTTTCGTCCGAACGCAATTTTTCATCGGGACGCAATTTTTTGCGCGGACGTGTTTTTTTCGTCTGTGTACGATTTTTTCGCCCAGACGTAATTTTTTGTCTTGAAGCATTTTTTTTACCCAGACAGGTTTTTTTCTCCCGAATGCAATATTTCTGCACGAACGCGATTTTTTTCTCTATGACGCAATTTTTTTGCCCGAATGTGTTTTTTTGCCCGTACAGAAATTTTTCGCTACGATTCAATTTTTGGTCGCCTGAGCCGAATTATTCATCTAGACGTAATTTTTTCGCTCAGACACAATTTTTTTCGCCCGAACATGAATTATTCGGCCAAACAAGGTTTTTTCATCCAAACGCGTTTTTTTCCGCCCGGACGCGTTTTTTTTCGCCCGGACACGATTTTTTTCGCCCGGGCGCGATTTTTTCGCTTGCACGCGGTTTTTTCGCCCGGACGCGATATTTTTGCCCAGACGCGAATTTTTCGCCCAGACGCGATATTTTGGACTTGACGCGATATTTTCGCCCGACCGCGATATTTTTCACCCGGACGCAAATTTTTCGCCCCGACGCGAATTTTTCGCCCCGACGCGAATTTTTCGCCCCGACGCGAATTTTTCGCCCGGACGCGCATTTTTCGCCCGGACGCGCATTTTTCGCCCGGACGCGCATTTTTCGCCCGGACGCGCATTTTTCGCCCGGACGCGAATTTTTCGCCCGGACGCGAATTTTTCGCCCGGACGCGAATTTTTCGCCCGGACGCGATTTTCTCGCCCGGACGCGAATTTTTCGCCCGGACGCGATTTTCTCGCCCGGACGCGATTTTCTCGCCCGGACGCGATTTTCTCGCCCGGACGCGAATTTCTCGCCCGGACGCGAATTTCTCGCCCGGACGCGAATTTCTCGCCCGAACGCGAATTTTTCGCCCGAATGCGAAAATATCGCATCGGGCGAAAAATTCGATTTGAGAAGTAAAAATCGTGTCCGGGCGAAAAATCGCGTACGGGAGATGTGCTTGGGCGAAAAATGCCCGCCCGGGCGAGAAATTCGCGCCCGGGCGAGAAATTCGCGCCCGGGCGAGAAAATCGCGCCCGGGCGAGAAAATCGCGCCCGGGCGAGAAAATCGCGCCCGGGCGAGAAATTCGCGCCCGGGCGAGAAATTCGCGCCCGGGCGAGAAATTCGCGCCCGGGCGAGAAAATCGCGCCCGGGCGAGAAATTCGTGCCCGGGTCCGGGCGAGAAAATCGCGTCCGGGCGAAAAAATCGCGTCCGGACGATAAAATTCGCGTGCGGACGAAAAAATCGCGTTCGGGCAAAAAATTCGCGTTCATATGAAAATTTCGCATTCAGACTGAAAAAATCAAATCAGATTGAAAAATATCACGTCATGGCGAAAAAAACACGTCTGGGCGAAAAAAACACTTTTGGGCGAAAATTTCACGTCCGGTCAAAAAATTCGCGTTGTGGTCGAAAAACTTGAGTTTGGGCGAAAAAATCACGCCTCAAGAAAAAATCACGGGCGGGCTAAAAAATTGCATTTGTGATATTTTATTGTGATCATTAATAACATTGATCAATGTCAATTCCTATGACAGAAAGTCTTTCTACAAACGAACAATAAAAAAATATCAATGTCAATTCCTAAGATATAAAGTTTTCATGCGGACGAACAAAAGAATTGGATTTAAATCCAATATCATTTCCCATGTGTATTGATATTGAATTGAAAGCCAATACTTAAATGTCAATGTCGTTGAAACGAACGGAGCCTTAGGGATTCCATTTCTTCATCTAATGGACAAAACAACGCTTAAATATATTGAGTGATCGAGATTTTTTGATTAAAAAAATTATTAAAAGATGAGAAATAATGAACCTGTCAGATCAGCAAGCAATCCATCTAAAGATGAGAAATAATGAACCTGTCAGATCAGCAAGCAATCCATCTCAACCGTGAAATGGATAACTCCATTTCGTCATAACTCAAAATTTTAAGTGCAATAACTACTAATTGTAATAATGTTAGTGAAACAAAAGGTGACCACAAAATTACTACAATTATAAGTGCAATAATGTTAGTGAAACATCAATTGTCAGTACAATAAATGCAATCAACATCAAGAGTAGACTTTAAAACAAAGACTTTTCAACTTGCTTCTGGTTATGTTTCAATACTTTTCAAGTATGAAAAAAATCTTTTCAACAACTTGCATGAGAATTGCTAGGGGCAGATCATCGCTATCACAAATAGATTGAGTTGAATCGGGAGTGGGTCGAATGCACAAGTAGTTAAAGAGAGGTACGACAAGATTTTTACATGAAAATTTCGAAGAGAAAAAATTACGGAGCCTGACAAAATTCAGACAACATGATCGTGAGCTTTGTTGACGGCTTGAAGTCGCCACCATTAACCTGGAACCCACATCCACTCATTCACCCACTTAGTCGTGCACGAAAAGACCCCGGTCCCGGTCCGGGACCGGTCCTGGGCAGGACCGGTCTTTTGGGGCACCGGTCCCGGACCGGTCCTGCCCAAACCAGTCCCGGTCCGGGACCGGTTTTCCCTCTGAAAACCGGGACCGGCTGGGACTGGAAAAACCGGTCCTAACCGGTCCCAGACCGGGACCGGTTTTTAAATAAAAATTATTTTTAAAAATAAAAATTAATTTTATTTTTAAGTTTTAATATTAATTAAAAAAACTAAAAAACTTGTACATGTACACAAAATGTCAAAATCACAAATACAAAATTTTAAAATTGCAATTTGCAAAATAAATACAAATTTTTATTAAATATGGAATAAAATTACAAAATTAAAATATAATTACAAATGAAATACAAAATACAATTTATAATTAAAAATCCAAATACAAACATTTACAATTTAAATTTAAAATAAAAAAACTAAATACAATTTGAAATCATTCTGCGACGCTCCCCAGATTTAAGTTAGTAAGCTCGTCTTCAACTTCAGACTCGCTATCTTCAATTGACGAGACGTGTTGTCTCCTCCTCAAAACGTCCAAATGATCCTTGTAGCAAATGCAAATCTCCAAAGATTCTTCGGTCAAACGGCTCCTTCGCTCGTTCAGAATCCTGCCACTCAAAGAAAATGCAGACTCCGAAGCTACTGTACTAGCTTGGATGGTTAGTAAATCGCGGGCCATTAAGGCCAAAATAGGATAATTGTTAGATTTATTTTTCCACCAATTTAAAATGTCAAAATTTTCTATTTCGTGCGCGGTCATAAATTCTTGAAATTGTGTTTTGCTATATAAACCTAATTCGTTTAAAGTGCTCGAAGTTCGTTGTTTTTTCTTCGAAGCTAATTCTAAAAATTTATTTTTTAAAATATCTTTTGTTTGCGGGGCGGCGGATTTCTCGCGAGGTCGCAATCCATATATTTGATCGTAATAATTGTATAGATTAGTAAAATCGGAATTAAATTTTGTTACACTAACGCTGTGGTAATCATTAGAAGATTCGTTTAAATCTAAATTATTATTAATTTCTTCTATAAAATTTTCCACGCCGTCTACACCCATTAAAGGGTTTAACGCCGCCGCACAAGAAAACATAGGTGGCATCATGGGCGGACCTACATAGGGCCGAGTGTGGGCGGCCGCCCACACTGAATTTTAAAGCTTCTTTTTCAATAATAGGAAATAGATTAGTTGTCATGATAAATAAAGAATTAGTGAATATATAATATTAAATATATTACAAATAAAGATAATGTTGCTTTCATAGCTTAGTTGGTGGAGTGCTTGTTTTTTATCTACATGGTCATAGGTTCAAATCCCAACCATTTTTATTTAAAGTTTATTTTTTATAAATAAATTTTTGCTCAGTTTAAAGTTTTATTTTTATATAAATAAAACTATTATTATGTCATTATTCAAAACATTAGATTTATAAACAAATTCATTATTATGTTCTTGTTTAAAAATTTTTTTTATAAACAAATTAATTAATGCGACTTATTAAAATTTTTTTTAATAAATAAGTACATTTTTATGTTGTATATAATTTTATTTATTATAAAAAACTATTAAGTAGTGTAGACTTTGAATAATTTTTTTGAATGATTTATACTTTGCCCACACTGAATAAAACTCTTGTGTCCGCCACTGGGTGGCATATGCGTATAATATTTTAAAAATTTTGCCTCCATTACAAAAATTAACGGACGTCACATTGGGTTAATTTTGTAAGTTTTAAATGTTTCTGTAATTAATAAAAAATTTTCAATGACGAGCGAGCTTGTAGGATAGTAAACTCCTGATAAAACAGTTGTCGCCCTATAAAAACTCTCTAATAAATTAACGTAATCTTCGATTACAGCCCAATCTGACGCATTTAAATCGTGTGCTTCTTCTACGCTATTATAAAATTCGGTTAATAGTGATTTTTGTGACAAAGCCCGTTTTAACATTTTGTACGTGGAATTCCATCGTACGGGCATATCATAAGATGGACCCAAAATTTTTTTACCTTGTGCAATAACAAATTTTTTGAAATCTTGTTTTCTTCGTTTTGAACTATAAATAACACGTAACATAGTACGTATTTTAATAACGTAATCGTTCATAAAATTTAAACTATCTTGCACAATTAAATTCAACACGTGACAAACGCAACGTGTATGAAAAAAATACCATCTAACATAGGTTCTAGATCATTAATTAAATATTTAATAGCCATATTATTATTAGAGGCGTTATCAAATGAAATACTTAAAATTTTATCTTTTATTTTGAAATCTCGAATACACTTAATAATCACCTGGTAAATTGCTTTACCGGTGTGCAGATATTCAAAACCTTCAAAACAAATAATATGTTTATTTAATTCCCAACTATCGGGATCGACCCAATGACAAGTTATGCAAATATAAGAAAACCCGTCTACTAAACCGCTAGTCCAAACATCGCTCGTTAAACTAACTCGTCCCTCGAATGTTTCAAAATAATTTTGTAAAAAAATTTTGGATTGCATGTAGGCGTGTAAAGCATCACGCCGAGTTGTAGTACGACTTACCTGTTGATATTTTGGTTGGAGTGCTTCGTGTATGTACGACGTCATTTCGTCGTTGTCGTAGTGGTTGAACGAGAGACCGCTTTTGATGACATTCTCCATTTGTCGCTCCCGTTGCCGAGCTTGGTCATACGTCCAAATCTGCCCGGTCGTTGAAATCTGAGCTTGGTTGGTCTCCGACGAAGCTTGTTTGGATAGACACGATTTGTTGTGTCGGGCGAGAGTTGTGTTGCTGCTGTTAGCCGCCATAAGCTTGCCGCAAAGTTTGCACATCGCCTTAATTTCGCCGCCGATCCGCACCTTCTCGAAGTTATCCCATACCGCCGCTTTATGTCGGTGCTCGACAATCTCATGTCCGACGAACGCTGAGGAGGACGCCGGCATGGAGAAGGAGGAAGCCATTTGAATGAGTGAGAGAGGTGAGAGAGAGAGTAAGAGAGAGTGAGAGAGAGTGAGAGAGAGGGGGGGGGGTTATAGATTTTTAAAAAATCAAAAAGTTTAAAAATATAAATATATATTATTAAATATTATTTTATAATATTATTAATAATATATATTAATATATTATATAATATTAATATATATTATTAATAATATATAAAATAAAATAAAAAAAAGAGCCAAACGGCTCTTTAGAAAGAGCCGTTTGGCTCTTGTTATGAGAGCCTAACGACTCTCATAACAAGAGCCTAACGGCTCTTGTGAGCCAGGGACCGGTCCCGACCGGTCCCGGAACCGGTCCCGGACCGGGACCGGTTTTGGTCCCTAAAACAGAGACCGTCCGGGACCAGTGGACCGGTCCGGGACCAGACCGGTCCTATCCGGGACAGGTCTCTGACCGGTCCGGTCCCGACCCGTCCGGTCCCGACCGGTCTTTTTGTGCATGCCTACACCCACTGCTTCCATCGACATATATAGATGTCGCCGACCACCAATCAAAGGGAAAGAGGGTGCAGTGGGGTTGACCGATGTCCTCTCTCATAGAAGAAGGGGGCTCGTGTTCTAAAGATTTTGGTTGTAGTTGTATATCTATTTAGGGATGTGTTTGTTAGGGGCCGAAGTACGACACTCACAGGCGCAATTATAATCAACACAGGTGTTGCGATCTAATTCGGTGCTCCTAAACCGGACTGATTTTGGTCATCTTAACCCGGGAGCGGTCGAACGATCAATCAGTTAAAAAGTCGAAGAGTAGGTACACAGGGCGATTTAGACGTGGAAAAATCCCTCAACTTGGTAAAAAACCACGCGATCGGGTCTGCGCCGATCGAACTTCACTATCTGGGACGGTTACAACTTTCACGGAGAATCAAGAGCGACAGACTGCTTCTCGTTACACTTTGGAGGTGAGAGATAATTGCTGGCTCGCGGCGGGCAACAGGCTGCTCCGCACGAGGCTTGTTCGCTGGTGGAGGTGGATGGACGGAATGCTGGTTGTAGCGGGATGCCTGAATATGGCTTGTAGGTGGCTTGAACGCGGCTTGATGACAGCTTGAAGTTCGCCTGGCCGGATTCTACGGCTTGAAGATTGCTTGGATGGCTCAAAGGTGGCTTGAAGATGGCTCGAAGATGACTTCGTATGAGGTTTCCGGCAGAGCTCTGGCCTAAGGAGAAAGAAAACTGAGGAGCCAAAAGGTGAGAAATGAGGAGGTTTGGGTCTCTTTTTATAGCCTTCAGGGGGAGGTTACGGTGGTCATGCGGCTATCCGCACACCGTAACAACCTACATAATCATTTTCTAACATAGTTAGGGCTGCGCATTTTGTGATTTAATCCGTTATACGTAAACCGAATATTTTAATTAAAATATTCTCACATTAACTATGATTGTTAGTGGGTGGTTACACAGGAAACAGACGACGATGATCACGCCGGAGAGAACGAACGACGGGGAAGGGCCGCCATGGGAGAATGGCCATACCGCCGACAATGTTCGCCGGCGAAGGGGGTTGTGCCGCCCGAGCGGTGGCTCGTTTCCGTGAGAGGCGACTGTGAGAGGAGGGGCGGCTGGGAGCGGCCGATCGACTGAGGGGTGCCTCGCGACCGTGGTAAGCGGCTGCGAGAGGCAGGGTGGTCGGCCGCCCGAGCGGAACCTTGCGGCCGTGGGAGGTGGGGTGGCCGGACGCGGTCGGCCGCCAGAGCGGCGACTCGCGGCCGCAGGAGGCGGCCGCGAGGGGCAGGACGGTCGTGCGCAACTGGGCGGCGACTCGCGACCACAAGGGGTGGGGCGGTCGGGCGCGACCGGCCGTCCGGCCGACGCTTCGCGGCCAAATGAGGCGGCCACGAGGAGCGGGGCGGTCGAGCGAGTCCAGCCGTCCGGGCAGCATTCTGCAGCCATGGGATGCGGTCGCGAGCGAGGGGCGGCTCTTTGCGGCCGCGGAAGGCAGGCGCGGGTGGAGCGGAGGCCGAGCGCCACAGGCTTGACGATGCCGGTTTTCGGCGTGTGCGTGTGGCAGGGTCGTGCGGGCCGATCGGGTGCGCGGATCACGCGTGCGATGGTCAAACCCATGATCTCTATTATTTTGTGGAGATCATGGAAGAGTGGGCTATGTGCACGCCAACTTCTCCATAAAAGGGAATTCATCCCCATTAATTTCCCCCCGAAATTCTTGGTATCAGAAACCGGTACGGGTGAAGAACGAGCATTTCTTCCCTTAGAGCTCTTGGCGAGGATTGCGATGATGTCAAATGGTGAAAGGCCGGAGAAGGAAGACGGCAACACCCTGAAATACTGGTAAGACGTTGGAGCGGGGGGAACTTGTCGGGGACGTATGCCGGAGGGCACAGCCGGAGGTGAGCTCGGTCGCGGGTGCGCGCAGTTGTGTCTGTGCGGGCACAAGTCCACATACGCGCGCTTGGGCGTGCGGTTAGGTGATCGCATAGACACTTATGCGCGCATTAGTACGGGTGCCTTCTCCCCTGGGTGCACTCACGCACTAGGGCGCATGCGTGCCAGGCCACACACATGGACTTGCACGCACCAGGGTGTGCATGTTGAATTTTCCGGATCTTGGAATGAGCAGGGGTTATCTCAACTTAGAATGCTAAAACACAACCAGAGACACATGCAGTAACAAGAATCTTTATTGATCACAGCAATCTTCTTACAAGGTGAGACATACATGGCGAGACAGATCGCCCTGGCTGCCAGACAATCAGCTAACCACTGCCTTATTGTCGACCTGCCTATCCGCCTATCCAGACCGCACAGGCCGCGCGGATAGAACTTCCAAGCCGCGCAATTTGCCACTTTCACTTCACAATTTTCAACACTCCCCCTTGAAGTGAGAAGTGGTAAGCAACCCCAGCAGTTCCCGTAATCTTGCACCTGGTCCCTCTGATAGTGCCTCCGAGAAGATGTCCAAGACATAATCTTCGCCTTGCTTATCCTAGACCATAAGGGATCCCTCCAGCATCTCCCAAAAAGATCCATGCTTCCATTTACCTTCTTTAGCTTTGACCTCCACTTATGCATCACAGGAGTATCACCAACGACCTTGGGCACAAGGTCCCAAGCCTCGTCTCCCTTGAGAATAGTCACATCATCAACCTTGGTGTCTACCACCTCCTTGACTCCAGCGGTGTCCTCACAGCTAGAAGATCCTTGCTCGATCTGAGGGCCTGCAAGGAAACATGAGATGAAGCTCACCGAGTTTCCATCACTGTATCGAGCTGGTGGGTTGGTGATCCTCTTCGATCTACGAAGACCTTGATCACGACTAACCACCTCCGTTGCAACTCCTGAAGAAGCTCCAATCTCGAGCAAACCTTGAGCATCGCTCCCCTTGCTATATGAACAAGAAGCCACCTCCTTGGAACTAGAAGCACCTGGAGCATCACTCCCCCTGCTTCCTGAACCACAGGAACCTGGAGTACAACTCCCCTTGCTTCCTGAACCAGAAGGCACCGTCTTCGAACCAGAAGCACCTGGAGTATCGCTCCCCCTGCTTCCTGAACCTGACGTCTCTTCCTTGGAGTTAGAACAGCTTGGAGCTCCTGGTGACTCAGGCAGCTTCAACTGTACCTTTACAGCAGCCTCCTCATGCACATTATCTAACCTGCTCACATCTAGCTCAACATGTGAGCTATCCCAGTATGATGTCAGCTCATCGAAGACAACGTCTCTCGACACGATGAACCTCTTCGTTACTGGATCCATGCACCTCCATCTCCTCTTCACCTCATCATACCCAACGAAGACTAGCTTCGTCTTGAGAGCACCAGGAGATTATGCATAGCAGGTAGAACCAAACACTCGAAAGTGCTTCACACTGGGCTTTACCCCGAACATCAGATCATATGGAGTCTTCACATTGATCGGATCTAGAGTTATCCAATTGATGACATGTACCGCACAGGCCATCCCTTCTACCCAAAAGGCCTTAGGAACACCTTTGCATTGAAGCCAACACTTGCAGGTCTCCGTAAATAAATGGATCATCTGATCTGCAACACAACCTTGCTGCGAAGTATCTCCACAAGAGAGCTCTCTCCGGATGTCATGCTTTCTGCAGAAGTTAAAGAACTCGGTAGAACCGAAACCACCTCTGATTCCTGCTCTCAACTTCTTGATCTGCAAGCCAAGATGACCCTCCAAAAGCTTCTTGAACTCCACAAACAAGTGAAACATGTTCGACTTCTCCTTCATGAAGTATACCTAAGCAACCTTGAGTTGTCATCAACCAATAACAACATATACTTGCTGCCTCCAAGACTGGCAGTGACGGTCGTCCCCAGCAACCTCCCATGGATAATCTCCAAGGGCCTTTTGCACCTTGTCTGTGCCTTATCAACCTTGAAGCGATCAGCTTCTCCGGGTTGACATTCCGTGCAACCACGACCGTCCCCAAAGGATAACAAGTTAGGCAAGCCTCTTACAAGACTTTTCACCGCCATTGCTTTTAGCTTGTCCATCCCTACATGCCCAAGTCTTTCATGACAGATAGCTGCACTATCAATGGTCTTCATCTGATGAGAACTTGTTCACATCTCAACTAAGTTCTTCCCTTTACTCCCAAAATGAGCAATGTTCGCGGAGTGAAGGATAACCTAACACTCCTTCCTGATATGGCCTAGCTGCTTGCACTTATAGCACCTTGATCCTTTCTTCCTCTTTGAATCACACCTAGGAGAAACACTCCTCTTTTGCTGATCTAAAGTAGAAGAATCAACCTCTGTAGCCACCTTCCCTTCCTTGTTGAACAACCCAACAAGAGAAATCCACATCTCTGCAGCTGACCGACATCCGTCGATGTGGTCCAAGAGCTCTGATGAGATCAACTGCTTGAGGATCCCTTCCGCTTTCGCATTTCTCTCCTCCCAAGCTCTCATCGCTTCAGCATTACGAGTGACAGTAGTAATTCTTTGCCTTTCTGCTCTGCAAACCACCTCCCATAGGTCCTCACCTAGAAGAAAGCTCTCCACACAAGACATCCACTTCTTGAAGTTCGTCTGAGTTAGGAGATCAATACCAAGATCTCTTGCTAGTCCTGCTTACATAGTCCAACACTGGTTTCCTCTTCACAAGAGCAATAACAACTTCTAGTTGATCACTGCTTATCAATTCCAACCTCCCTCTGATACCATGTTGAATTTTCCGGATCTTGGAATGAGCAGGGGTTATCTCAACTTAGAATGCTAAAACACAACCAGAGACACATGTAGTAACAAGAATCTTTATTGATCACATCAATCTTCTTACAAGGCGAGACATACATGGCGAGAAATGATTTCGTTAATGTACCAAGCAGAACAAAATACAAAGCAAACATAACCGCGCGGACTCAAGGGGTAACCGCCGATTCCACTACTTCACTACAGAGTCCGCACAGACCGCCTAGTCCGCCAAACCGCGAACTAACCGAGCGGACAGACCGTTATTCCAATGCAGGCTCTACTCGCCGATCAGCAAGCTGCCTAGCTGCCTGACCGTGTGATCTGCTACTGCCGAACTGAACAGGCCGCATGAAGACGACGACTTATTGAACCCCGAAAAAGGTTACTAAAGAGAAGACCGCCGGATTGATGTCTGCGACCTACTGTTTACCGCCGGTTGCTTAACCGCAGAGTCCACACTGTCCCTGACCACAATCAGATCCATGTCCTGGCTTTCCAGTGCTATCCGTACAACCTGCACAGCACAAACCGGTCAACTCCATTAACCTGAACGGATACTTAAATCCAGTCCGCACCAATGGTTCACGGGCTCACTTACTGTTCATTCTCTCTACGCTTGACGTGACGGAGGGGTCCTATTTATAGGCACGATGAGGAGTGAGGTCACCTCCCTAGCCAATAGGATCACCGCCACCATCCCGCGACGAACACCAAGAAGTCTGCTTAGTCTGTCGTGACCTTGTGTGAAAGCCAGCTCGCCTCAGCATCACCAAGGCCGAACTGACTTCCCAGTCTGCCTTATCGTCAAAGGCCGCAAGACTTGGTCGAAAAACCGCAAAACTCTGCATCAACATTGTCTGTCCGTCATCCCGTGGAGACCGCACAGTCCGCTCCCCCCAAGTTCGCAGCCAAGGCACCAAGCCAACTGCCGAACTTGACGGACAATGAACGCAGACCGCCCGCCTTGCGAACACAACATTAGTCCGCATAACTCCGAGTCCGCAACTAGGCAGCAAGCTGACAGCTGTCGGACTCAGCGGACAAGGCTCCAGTCCGCACGCCGAGGAGGACACTTCTCCAGAGAATTTTCGCCAAGCAAGCAGCCAACCCATAGGGCAACACCTGTCGAGCTTGGTGGACTGAGAAGCAGTCCGCTCACTACTACGCGAAATCCCCGGACTGAGCTAACAATGTACTTGGTTCAGAACCAACCAAGTCCACACCACTGGACACCAGGGCCAGTCCGCACTTACTGGCGGACACTGGTACCAGTCTGCCAAGCTCGGCAAACTCCAACATCACTTCGCTCTAACCGGCAAACTGTGCAGCTACCACTAGCCGCACCATAAGAGCTAGACCAAGACATCTGCCATGCCAGTCTGCCGAGCTCCAGTCCAATCCACACCTTGCTGGACACCGCTGATAGAAATCCTATTCGCTCGGTTACCATCTGGGAACATCTTGCTGAGAAAAAAAATGGTCTGGCTGGCCGCCTTCTCTGTTCGCATAGACCGCACGGACAGACCGCCAAGGCCACCACTTCCAGCACATCCGCTGAATTGATTAACTGCTAGTCCTGTTCGTGCAGTCTGCGCGGACAGATCTCCCTGGCTTCCAGACCATCAGCTAACCGCTGTCTTATTGCCGACCTGCCTATCCACATATCAAGACTGCACAGGCCGCGCGGATAGAATTCCCAAGTCGCGTAATTTGCCACTTTCACTTCACAATTTTCAACAGTGCACGCATGAAAGGGAGGAGTTATTCAGATTTACTCTAGAGGGGAGGTGAATAGAATGTTTAAAAACTTTAGGATGTTTTAATCTATTCTATCAGAGTACAAAAATAGGTGATACCAATAAATATTTAAGCAGAAGGAAAACTAGAGAACTATTCTAAATATCACAGGAATTAGCAAGAGCAATCAGAAAAGGTGTAACCAGACGACACAAGAAATTATAGTGGTCCCCAAATCTGGGTACATCCACTCTTCTACCACTCTGGTAGGAATCACTCTCAGGTTTTTGATCAGTGTCTGCCAACAAATAATATCTATTTCAAGGGAGATATTCCAACCCTTCTGGCTTTTGATCAGGTGCCGGAAAACCAACTTGAAGTCCTTTGATCAGGTGACCTCACAACCAGGAATTACTTTTGATGGGAGTAAAAATCCTTTACACAGAGGAGGGAAGGAAAAAAGTTGAGTTGTCTTCTCTTTTCTCAAGCAAATGAGAGAAGACTTGAGAGTAATCCTGATGGAGTCAAGGCTTGTCCTGTGATTTGAATGGTTCGGGAGATTAGAGCCTTGTACAGGGTGTAGGACTTGAAATCCAGAAAGCTGAGACTGATTGAGGATGATTGTCTCCACAAGCTTTCTGAATGAATTCTTATTTTTGAGACTGAGAGCTGTTTTTTCTTCTTTTTCTTGCAGCCTTGAGATATCTTTTCAAAAGTCTGTTGACTGCATCAAGAAGTAGTGCTGAATAATAATTATCTGGTACTTTTATTCTCTGAGTCCCTTTCCTTTGAATAATTCCAAACTGAATTTGAAATGGTCTACATTAATTGACTGTCGGAATCACAGAAACTTGTGCAACGACTAAAAGAGAATTAACTCATTTCCTTAACTGTCCCGAAAAAAGCTGTATAATAACTCTATAAAAACCAGAAATTAATGCTTGCCAAGGAATGACTATATTCAGAGAATATATGTGTTGGGTACATTGGAAAATGTGTACCTGATTTGAAGAAGCCCAACCTAGCTCAATGATATACATCAAAGTGTATTTGATGTTGTTTTGAGTTGACATGTGCAGGTGAAGAATTGATAAAGTATGCAGAAAAAAATTCTAAGTCCAAGTGTCGACACAGAGAAGGATGTGTCGACACATAGAAGAAAGTAGTCGACACAATACTGGGAAGCAGTGTCGACACATAGCAGTTAGTCTACAACTACACTGGGAAAAAGTGTCGACACAGAGGAAATATGTCGACACATAGCAGTTAGTCTACAACAAATACTGGGAAAGTGTGTCGACACAGAAGAAGTAAGTCGACACAACACTGGGAATGTGTGTCGACACAGAAGAAGTAAGTCGACACAACACTGGGAATTTGTGTCGACACAGAAGAAAAGCGTCGACCTCAACATTGGGAAAATGTGTCGACACAGAAGAATATAGTCGACCTCAAGTTTGTCTACACCAGCAGAATGTGTCGACATATTGTGATTGAGTCGACGGCTAAGTCGACACTTACTAAGTTATGATTCTACAACAACTGTGTCGACACACAGGACTTGTGTCGACACACTGAAGAGTCAAGACCAAGTTATTTTCAGAAGAAGCTGTGTCGACTCAAAGGCAACTTAGTCGACATCACTGAAGACTGTGTCGACACCAAAGTCAATTGTGTCGATACAGATAGACAGATGGTCTCGACACTTTCTGACAGATTGTCTCGACAACTTGTGGTTCAAGACTAAGGCACAGGACTTGTTTGAAGACTTGACAGCTGTGGGTTGCCACCGGTTAACTGAAGCTGTCAGACTTGTCAGAAAACGGTTAGAAACCGGATCAGCTAGTTACCATGAAGAAAGTCTATAAATAGACAGATTCAGAAGGAGAAAGGAACTTTTGAAAACATTGATAAGAATCAAAAAGTTGAGAAGGATTACAATCCAATTCATTTCAAGAAAGTGCTAGGCACTTAAGAAGATCTTCTCCGGAAGATCAAAGAAGACTATCTAAGGATAGATCAAAGAAGAGTTCTAATCAGAATTCAGAAGAATCATTCAAAGTGCTGGATAGAGAGAGATCAAGCCAGAATTTGAAGAAGAAGAAAGAAACCACCAGTGGATTCTCAAGAAGCTGTTTGGAAATCAACTCAGCTAAGTTCATATTCAAGAAGCTTTGAAGAAAGCTCAGATACAGTTGATTTCATCAGCTGATCAAGAATTGTCTTGGCCTTTTCTCTCTCAATTCAGGCAAGACAGTTAAATAATATTTTCTATATTTCTGTAGGATCTGTTTACACAAATCTGAGTTGTAAGCCTGTGTTATAAAGGCTGAGTGTAGGAGAAGGGCTTCTCTGAGTTGTAGGCCTTGGGGCAAGGCTGAGGTAGGGCTGTTGTGCCTGAGTTGTAGGAACCAGTTGGGTTCTGAGTTGTAGGATCTGTTGATCTGAGTTTAGTGGAAGTTTGGCCGAATCTAGCATACTGCTAGATAGGTGAAGGGGGAAAGTGGATGTACCCAGATCTTGGGGAACCACTATAAAATATTGTGCAATCTGTGATGTTTTATTTTCTGTGATTGCTGTGATTATTGTGTTAGCCATTAAATTGAATTCTGCCTAGAAGTTTTTGTACAGAAGTAGAACCTATTCACCCCCCTCTAGGTGTTTAGGCTGTCTTGAAAGTAAAACTATCAAGTGGTATCAGAGGGAGGTTCCTCAAAAAGGACTTAACAGTCTGAGGTAGATCTGAAAGGCAGATTCAAGATTCAAGAAGATGGGTTCTGGAGAAAATCATAAGGAGCTAGGGTCTATGAAATTACCCATATGCAAGAAAGAAATTTTTGGAATTTGGAAAGAAAGAGTCAGACTGTTTATGGAAGCATCTGACCCAAGAATTTACATCACAGTACAGGAAGGCCCCTTCATTCCAATGAAGGTATCAGTTCTTGATGCAAATATCCAAACTCCAAAGAGTTATTCAGAAATGACCAAGGATGAAATCATCTTGGCAACCATGGATAAAAGAGCTCAGAACATTATTGTGAGTGCCATAGATGATTCAACATTTCAGAATCTGATTCACTGCAAGACCTCCAAGGAAATGTGGGACACATTGATTGTCTACATGGAGGGATCTGAAGAAGTAAGGCTGGACAGGAAGTCTATGCTAAATCAGGAGTATGAAAGCTTTAGACAAGGAAAATCTGATAGCATAAATGAGTGCTATAAGAAATTCTATAGAATTGTGAATGAGCTAATATCCTATGGAAGAGTCTTCAGTACCTATGAACTGAATGACAAATTCTTAAGATCCTTATCAAAGGATTGGGATACAAAGATCTGTGCCATAAGAGAAGTGGCTAAATTGGCAGAGATATCTCCTCCAACCCTGTTTGGAAAGTTGCTATCATATGAAATGCAACTTATGGTGAGGAAGGAGGAGGAAAGAAACTCAAGAGGAGAGCATAGAGAAAAGACTGTGGCATTCAATGCAGAAGCCACTAGAAAGAATAGGAGGAAATCACCATCTCCTCCTAAGGAAGTTACAGAAGATAGTTCTGAAAGTTCAAACAAGGGTTCTGAAAGCTGTGATTCAGATGCAGATTTTGCTGCATTCACAAGACAATTCCAGAGGTTCTTGAAGAAGAAGCAGTGGAAGTCTAGGCCTTCCCCATCACAGCAAGTTGATGACTATTATAAGAAGATAAGGTCATCAAGGAAAGAGAAGAGCAGATCAAAACCCAGCAAAGCCACTACTTCAAAGATTGTCTATTATTGTTGCAATAGGCCTGGACATGTAGTGGCTGATTGTCCTGACAAGAGAAAGAATCTTCAGAAAAGAAGAAGACTTATCAGAAAGGCAAGAAGGAGAAATCATTTGTAGCAAAGAAAGATAAGAGTCTGTCAGACCAATCAACTTCAGAATCAGGATCTGAAGCTGAAGCATATATTGGACTATATGCTGCATCTGAGGAAGAGGAGTTTATGCAGTTGCTAGACTCCATCAATGAACATCAATGCATGGGGTTGATGACAAGATCAGAAGAGGACATATGCCAGAATCAGTCTGGTCCTAATGAGGTAAAATGTCCTTCCAGTACATCTGTTTGTAGTACAAGTGAAGAATCAGCTACATCTGCATCAAGTGATGAAGATGCATCTGAATCTGAAGGAGATGTCTATCAATTGATAGACAAGTATGGGGACTTGTTGCAGGCCCTTAAGAAAAGCAAGAACCTGGTTAAAACTCAGGCTCAGGAAATTGCTGAACTAAGGGGTGCAACAACTGAATTAGAAAAAGTCCTTGATCAAAAATTAAATGAAATTGTCAAGCTGAAGAATATAACTATTATTCAGATGGGCACAATTAATTATACTAATGATCAAGTGAAGAGTCTGGAGGCCAGACTTAGAATTGAAAGGGATTTAGTGGCTAGTTACTCTAAGCCAAAATCTGTCTTACCCTTGATAGATGAATTTGTCACTCAAAAGGGTAAGGCTGGATTAGGATTTAAAGGTAACTCCAGGGCTGGCAGATTCAAGAGGAAAGGCAAAGCCCCTTTTCAGCCACTAAACCTTTCAGTCCCCATAAAGTTTAGTAAAGTGAAAGTGCCTTCTAACATATATGATCATGAAGACATTCAAGGTCATATTAAGACTAATGTTCTGAAAAACAAGGGTGTAAATGCAAGCAGGCCTACCTATGGTCATAAACCCAATGGTTTTAAGAAATCAGTAGGTGAAGTTGCAACAGCACCAGCAATAAACAGAAATTCTTCTGACAAGGATGTATCTAGATCTATATACAATAAGTTTGAATGTTGGTGCTGTGGCAAAAGAGGCCATTTTGCATTAGACTGCTGGTATAACACAAGTGTTATAAAGAATAAGAGTCTACCTGTTAGAAGAGGTTATGATAGCTTTATTAATGCTAACCTGAACCAAGGACCCAAGACTTACTTGGGTTCTGAGGGTAAGTAATTCTGTATTGCAGGTGAATCCAAGTAACCATGCCCCTATATGGTACTTAGATAGTGGTTGTTCCAGGCACATGACTGGAACAAAGGGGCTGCTGAATGAGTATTCATCTGTCAAAGATGGACCTAAAGTGATCTTTGGTGGATTTGAGAAGGGAGTCATCAAAGGGTTTTGTAACATTTCTTCTAACCTAATTACTATCACCCAAGTGGCCTATGTAAAAGGTTTGAAACATAATCTAATAAGCATAAGCCAGCTGAGTGATCTAGGATATGACATTTCATTTGGTAAGAATGGATGTCATATCAAAAGGTCAAATGATCAAAAGATCATATTGACTGGGTATAGGAAGAGAAATGTATATTGTCTTAATTTTGAATGTGAGAATAAGGCTTCTCCCATCTGTCTTGTAGCTGATGATAATGCTTCTCATTGTGTTAAGTGGCACAAGAGATTGGCTCATCTAAACTACAAGACAATTGGCCAGCTCTTTAGCAAAGAGCTGGTGAGGAATGGACCTCAAATTAAGTGTATGAAGGAAGGGATATGCTCAGCTTGTCAAAAGGGAAAGCAGACAAAATCTCCTTTCAAAGCCTTGAAAACAAGGATTTTGTGAGGTGCTTATACCTCTTGCATATGAATCTTTTTGGTCCTATGCCAGTTCATAGTCTAGGTAGGAAGGTTTACACTTTTGTGGTTGTAGATGACTATTCTAGATTTACATGGGTGTTCTTTTTGAGACAAAAATCTGAAACCCCAAGTGTATTACTTAATTTTGTAAAGCAAATTCAGAATGAACTGAATAGTACAGTGGTCAAAATCAGAAGTGACCATGGTACTGAGTTTCAATCTGAAAGCATAACAAACTTGTGTAAAGACTTTGGGATTTTCCAAGAATTCTCCTCACCTAGAACACTTCAGCAAAATGGAATTGCTGAAAGAAAGAATAGAACATTAATTGAAGCTGGTAGAACTCTATTGAGTGACACCTCTCTCCCAGAATATTTTTGGGCTGAGGCAGTTAACACTGCTTGTCATGTCATCAATAGGGCTTCTATCACCAAAAGCCACAGAAAGACTCCCTATGAGATTGTGAAAGGCAGAAAACCAAATCTATCCTATTTTAGGATCTTTGGTTGCAAGTGCTATATACTTAACAATGGCAAGTCATATTTGACTAAGTTTGCTGCCAAATCTCAGGATGGGATATTTGTTGGGTACAACACAAATAGTAAGGCCTATAGAGTCTTCAACTTAACTACTCAAGTTGTTGAGGAATCTGTGCATGTTGTATTTGATGAAACAAGATTAATCAATTGTGAGTTGTCTTGTAGATCAAATGACTCAACAGGTATAAGCAAGAGGATGGACAAGCTCTCCATTGCTGAAGCTTCAAAGGAAGATGGAGCATTGGAAAATGAAGGCTGCTGTCCAGGGGGAGTACAAGAGATAATGGAAGCTGATGAAAACCAAGAGGTTCAGCAGAATGAAGAAGCTGGAGATGCTCAACCTGAAGGGAATCTTCCTCCAGCTATAAGATGTCTAAGAGATCATCCTGCTGATCAGATAATTGGTGATCCAAGACAAGGAGTGCAAACTAGAAGCAAAAAATCAAAGCACAGTTTTGCATTCAAGTTTCTTGTCTCAAATGGAACCTAAGAAGTTTGAAGAAGCTATCCAAGACCAGCACTGGATTGATGCTATGCAAGAGGAGTTGAATCAATTCAGAAGGTGCAAAGTCTGGGAGCTTGTTCCTAAACCAAGAGGCCACAACATAATTGGCACTAAGTGGATCTATAGGAACAAGCTAGATGAAAGTGGGATAATAGTGAAGAATAAAGCAAGATTGGTTGCAAAAGGATACAGATAGGAAGAAGGGATTGACTTTGATCAAACCTTTGCTCCAGTAGCAAGGCTGGAGGCTATCAGAATATTCCTTGCCTATGCAGCCTATCAAGACTTCAAAGTATACCAGATGGATGTGAAGTCAGCATTTCTGAATGGTGATCTTAAAGAAGAAGTATATGTAGAGCAGCCATCAGGTTTTGTAGATCCTCTTAAACCTGATTCTGTGTATAAGCTTAGGAAAGCTTTGTATGGGTTAAAACAAGCTCCAAGGGCTTGGTATGAAACCCTGTCTACCTTCCTCATTGAGAATAAATTCTCAAGAGGAAAGATAGACAAAACTCTATTCCTTAGGGAATCCAAAGGTAAGATCATCTTAGTTCAGATCTATGTTGATGACATAATCTTTGGATCTACTAAAAACAACCTTTGTAAAAAGTTTGCCAAACTTATGCAAGGGAAGTTTGAGATGAGCAGTATGGGAGAACTTAAGTTCTTCTTGGGACTCCAAGTAAGACAGACTGATGATGGATTGTCCATATCCCAGTCTAAGTTCACCAAAGAATTAATTAAGAAATATGGTATGGAGTCATCCTCCACCATGAGAACTCCTATGGGAACAAGCATCCCTATATGCAAAGATGAGGCAGGTAAACCTGTTGATGAGTCATTGTATAGAGGAATAGTTGGGTCTCTACTATATCTTACTGCTAGTAGACCAGACATTATGTATGCAACATGTGTCTGTGCTAGGTACCAAGCCTGCCCTAAAGAATCTCATTATACTGCAGTCAAAAGGATTCTGAGATATCTAAAGGGCACTCCTAATCTAGGCCTTTGGTACCCTAGGAATAGATATTTTCTACTAACAGGCTATTCAGATGCAGATTTTGCAGGATGTAGAGAGGACAGGAAAAGTACTACAGGTACTTGTCAATTCCTGGGAGGAAGACTAATATCATGGAGTAGTAAGAAGCAGACCAGTATGGCAATTTCCACAGCTGAGTCAGAGTATGTTGCTGCTGGAAGCTGCTGTGCACAGCTATTGTGGATGCAGCATCAGCTTAAGGATTATGGTATTCAGGTAAGTAGAACACCCCTTTTATGTGATTCTAAGAGTGCTATTTCTATTGCTAATAATCCAGTTTCTCATAGTAGAACTAAGCATATAGAAATCAAATACCATTTTCTTAGAGAACATGTAGAAAAAGGAGACATCTCATTGGAATTTGTAAAAACAGATTATCAAATAGCAGATGTATTTACTAAGCCTTTAGATGAAACCAAATTCAATAAATTCAAAATTGAATTAGGTATGTTAACCATTGATTAATGTATTAACAAAATCATTAACAATGCAATTGAAGTGGTATGTAAGTAAGTAAAAGTAATAACAACATAATCAAGTGTTAAAAAGGACACATTGAAGTAACACTTACAAGTGGTGTTGAACCAACAGAAATTGGCTAAGTAAGAATGTGTCGACACATTCAGTAATTATGTGTCGACTCAGAGAAATAATGTCGACAAGTCAGAAATATTGTGTCGACACAGAGAATATGTGTCGACACTTAAGAGTTATATTGTCGACTTAACCAGAAATGTAATGTCGACTCAACCAGGAAAATGGTGTCGACACTTACAGAATATGTGTCGACACTTATCCTTTGAGTCGACACAGAATCTCTGACTATCTATTATGTATCCAAGGTGTCGACGTAACCACAAATTGGTGTCGACACATAGTAGGCTGAAGTAATGTCGAGACAATAGAAGTTTGTGTCGACACATTCCGTCTGTGTCGACACATTTAGTCTGTGTTTGGCGCCTTTTGAACTTCTTTCAACAGAAGGTATAAATAGGTGAAAAACGCTTTCTGTCGACACGCTTCCCAGGTTTTCGAGACTAAAACCCTGTGTCGACAGTCTATCTTTCTCTCTTCTCTCAAGCTTTCTCGACGAATCGATGGCGCCAAGGATGGAAGACAACGTCAATGAGGGGTATGAGTTGGTGCGCTAGGCCCTTGCAGATGCGCCGCCAGATATTCAAGGGGTTATCACCCTCCTCTCCGAGTCAGGGTTAGAATTTCTAATCTCAGAGCCAACTAAAATCTGGAAGAAGGAGGTGCACGAGTTCTTTATCTCTGCATCAGTCCACTCAAAAGGCCTCAAGATTAAGTCCAATGTTCAAGGGACTAAGGTGAAGATTACTCCAAGAACTTTAAGAAAGATCTTTCAATTACAAGTAGTTGAAAATGAAGAGGAAGTTCCTAGTTCTAAGACAAGGGAAGCCCTTCAATGGTGTGGACTGGACTCGAGTATGAAGATTGGAGCTGCATTCAACAGGAAGGGTATGAATCAGCAAGGGAAATTCTTGTCTGAAGTTGTTGGGAAAGTAATCCTCTGCAAGTCAGGTGGACATGATAGGATTTCTGCCTATATGTTCAGCCTTATGACCAGGATTGTTTTTAAAATTCCTACTGATTGGTCAGGAGTACTCTTTGACAAGATCAAAGAAGGAATCAAGAAGCCCAACATGGCTAGAATCATGAGCTTATATCTCATTGGAGTGATCCCTGAAGTGATGCAGCAACTGCCAGGGACTAAGATCAATCATATGAGAAGGATGGATATGAGACTGTTCTCTAGGTGGGATAGGGTGCTGTCCAAGGATGTGCCTGAAGAGAGCAGGCCAGACACCCCTGTGAAATCCCCTTCTCAAACTCAAGAAACTGAACAACAACAAGAAGACCCACTCAGGACACAGGTTGAAGAACAGCCTGACTCAACTATACTACAGCAAGTGTCAACACCTGCACAGCTACAGGGGGAGCCAGTTCACTCTCCAGCTCAAAATGTATGTACTCCTGATCAGGTACAAGTGTAGGGGGAGCTAATGTATTTTATTATAAAAGACATTGCTCATATTCTTATTACTGCACAAGTTCAGGGGGAGCTGTTGTCAGTACAAGTGCAAGAGGAAGCACAGTTAGACTTATCTCAAGATTTAACTGCTGCTGAAGTTACAGCTCAACTGGAATTTACTCTGGAGGAGTTATTCCCTGATGCTGATACTACTACAGATAAAGAAGGAGGAGGACAAGAAATTGAGAAGTCCATAGGTATGGAAATTGATCAGGAAGCTGAAGTTGAGCCACAGGTTGACGGGGAGCCAGTGAATGTTGAGACTGAGCAACAGGTCACTGGGACAGATACACTTCATTCTCCTCAAGAAAGAATTCACCTAGATACTTCATCTGATACTGAAACTGAAGAAGCCAGGCTGGCCAAGAAAAGAAAACTTGTTGTCTTTAAGAGAAGAAGCAAGAATTATAAGCAGGCTTTACAGACAACACCTCAACAAGCATCTCCTGCCTTTGATCATAACAAGTTTATGATAGATCTACAAGTGAAATTGGATGAACAAAGAATGGCTCTGGAAAAGTATGTTGATGAAAATAGCAAGTCTATGCAGTTTGACTTAGCTCAGGATATAAAGTCCATCCAATTTCAAGTCAACATGCATAAGACAGAAATGACAAATTGCTTTCAAAAGGGAGGCCATGCTGTGGTTTATCTTGCTCAACAACAGGAGGCTATTACTAAAAAGGTAGATGATGTTGCCCTGAAGCAAAGCTATGTATTGGAAAATCAGTTAAGAATGAATGATAATTTAACTGAATCTCATCATGAGATAATAGAGGAAGTGAAAAAGATTGTTCCAGGCCTGCCTGCAAATAAAACAAAAGAAAAGGAAGAGTTTAATAAGCAATTTCAAGATGCCATTGCCTCAGTACAAACTGCTATCTCCACCTGCCAACAGGAAATATCAACCAAGCTGCAAAAATTGAAACCATTTTTCAAAGAAGGTATAAATTATCTAGATGGACAGATAAGGTTTCAGAAGAATGATCTTAGAGATCATATGACAAGAGAAGTCATAAAGGGGGAGAGGTTATTGATTCATGCAGGCCAAGAGCACTCTAAATGGGTGACAAATAGTATACGAGCCACCTTGGGATGTCCACCCTTGTGTGATGATGATATGATGGCTGAATCAGGCATTCAAGCAGGACTACTTGAAGGCAACCAACCTGAGGTTGCCCAAGTTATTTACCCCCCTTCTGATTTTGAAATTCTGGATAAGCAAGTGCAGGATATGTATAGTCCTCCAAAGGATGTGCATAATGTTGTGATTGAGAAAGTTGAGATGCCAGAGGCCTTCCTGAAAGAACAGCAAGATGTTCTATTAGCAAAGAAGAGATTTAGAGAGCAGGCTGCACTCAAGCCAGATTATGAGCAGTGGAGTCCTACTTCAAGGAACATAATACTCACTGCATGGAAGGCTGTACAAGACAAAGTTCATGAAAGAGGGAAGTGGTACAATGAGATAGAATGGCAGAAGTATGAGGCAAGACAGGAAGCAATAGTACAATTCAGAAGGAAAGCTAAGCTGGGGAGGCTGCCACCAGATGCTAAGGAGCCAAGCAAATACTTCCCAAAGCCTTTTCACTATTTTGAAAGGCAAAGGCTCAAGGAAGAAGCTAAGAAGAAAGCTGATCTAAAAGGAAAGAAGATAGCTGAAGAATCAGAAGCTCCTGTGACAGCTAAAATTCAATCTGGCAAAGGGATTATCATTACAGAGCCTGATCAATCCTGATTATGTTTTAGTTCCTTCATAATGTTTTGTAATGTTGTGATGTGATCATTGAATGTAAAACAATGTAATCAAACATTACCCAGTAATAAACAAAATTTTGTTTAAATCTGTGATAGATTGTTTTATCTATGATGTTTTTTTTATTTTATTATTTTGTTTATAATTAAGTATCCCTGTGTTTTTGTCATATATCATCATTTAGTACTGTTTATAAATTGTGTATATCATTGGCTATAAGGGTTATGACTTCTCCAAATAGGGGGAGATTGTTGGGTACATTGGAAAATGTGTACCTGATTTGAAGAAGCCCAACCTAGCTCAATGATATACATCAAAGTGTATTTGATGTTGTTTTGAGTTGACATGTGCAGGTGAAGAATTGATAAAGTATGCAGAAAAAAATTCTAAGTCCAAGTGTCGACACAGAGAAGGATGTGTCGACACATAGAAGAAAGTAGTCGACACAACACTAGGAAGCAGTGTCGACACATAGCAGTTAGTCTACAACTACACTGGGAAAAAGTGTCGACACAGAGGAAATATGTCGACACATAGCAGTTAGTCTACAACAAATACTGGGAAAGTGTGTCGACACAGAAGAAGTAAGTCGACACAACACTGGGAATGTGTGTCGACACAGAAGAAGTAAGTCGACACAACACTGGGAATTTGTGTCGACACAGAAGAAAAGCGTCGACCTCAACATTGGGAAAATGTGTCGACACAGAAGAATATAGTCGACCTCAAGTTTGTCTACACCAGCAGAATGTGTCGACATATTGTGATTGAGTCGACGGCTAAGTCGACACTTACTAAGTTATGATTCTACAACAACTGTGTCGACACACAGGACTTGTGTCGACACACTGAAGAGTCAAGACCAAGTTATTTTCAGAAGAAGCTGTGTCGACTCAAAGGCAACTTAGTCGACATCACTGAAGACTGTGTCGACACCAAAGTCAATTGTGTCGACACAGATAGACAGATGGTCTCGACACTTTCTGACAGATTGTCTCGACAACTTGTGGTTCAAGACTAAGGCACAGGACTTGTTTGAAGACTTGACAGCTGTGGGTTGCCACCGGTTAACTGAAGCTGTCAGACTTGTCAGAAAACGGTTAGAAACCGGATCAGCTGGTTACCATGAAGAAAGTCTATAAATAGACAGATTCAGAAGGAGAAAGGAACTTTTGAAAACATTGATAAGAATCAAAAAGTTGAGAAGGATTACAATCCAATTCATTTCAAGAAAGTGCTAGGCACTTAAGAAGATCTTCTCCGGAAGATCAAAGAAGACTATCTAAGGATAGATCAAAGAAGAGTTCTAATCAGAATTCAGAAGAATCATTCAAAGTGCTGGATAGAGAGAGATCAAGCCAGAATTTGAAGAAGAAGAAAGAAACCACCAGTGGATTCTCAAGAAGCTGTTTGGAAATCAACTCAGCTAAGTTCATATTCAAGAAGCTTTGAAGAAAGCTCAGATACAGTTGATTTCATCAGCTGATCAAGAATTGTCTTGGCCTTTTCTCTCTCAATTCAGGCAAGACAGTTAAATAATATTTTCTATATTTCTATAGGATCTGTTTATATAGATCTGAGTTGTAAGCCTGTGTTATAAAGGCTGAGTGTAGGAGAAGGGCTTCTCTGAGTTGTAGGCCTTGGGGCAAGGCTGAGGTAGGGCTGTTGTGCCTGAGTTGTAGGAACCAGTTGGGTTCTGAGTTGTAGGATCTGTTGATCTGAGTTTAGTGGAAGTTTGGCCGAATCTAGCATACTGCTAGATAGGTGAAGGGGGAAAGTGGATGTACCCAGATCTTGGGGAACCACTATAAAACATTGTGCAATCTGTGATGTTTTATTTTCTGTGATTGCTGTGATTATTGTGTTAGCCATTAAATTGAATTCTGCCTAGAAGTTTTTGTACAAAAGTAGAACCTATTCACCCCCCCTCTAGGTGTTTAGGCTGTCTTGAAAGTAAAACTATCAATATGCATTAATCACTCAGAGTAATATGAGCAAAATAATAAACAGTCAATAAGGAAAACAATAACTACAGGGAATAAAATGTTGATCTGGCAGAAATCGTCGATCTGGTCCTGAGATCGTCGAGCTCAAACATGCTCTATCGTCAAGCTGAGCCCTGTGATCATTGACCTGAAAATCTTCTTTCCAAACTGGGCTTCACGATCGTCGAACTAAGATGGTTGAACGTCGATCTCAATCATGAAAGTAGATCAGAGATCGTCGACCTAAGTTCAGCAATCGTTGATCTCAGCATTTAGAGATTTAACTCTGAGATCGTAAAGCGCAGAACGAAGATAGTCGAGCTCTTTTCAGAGATCGTCGAACTACTTTATAGTTAAGAAAAATTTCTGCCTTGTTCACTCTCAGCTGTCTTCTAAGTCTCTGATGTCTTGGTCTTGTCTCACTGAGTTGATGACCTGGCTGACACCTAAGACACTAGACTAGACCCTAACTATACAATGTGGGTCTGACTTAGCCTAGATTAGTGAACCTAGCCCAAATCCAAACTAGGGATCCAACAACACACCTGGTCGCACGACTTGGACACGCGACCTCGTGCGCGCCCCGAGGCGCATGGGCACTAGGTTGTGGGTGCGGCCTTTTGTGCGCACCAAGATGTACTCATTTGGTCACGCGACTTGGCCGCGCGGCCTAGTGCTTGCGCCCACCTGGTTGCGCGACTTGGTCACGCAGACTAGTATGCACGCGCACCTGGCCGCGTGGCCTGGGGCGCTCACGCACCTTGCCGCGCGGCTTGGAGTGTGGGCGCACTTGGCCATACACACACTTGGTTGCCCGGGAACCTGCACCGGCTGCAGGCTGCGTGCGCGAACCCAGGTGTGTGTGCTCCTGGTTGAGAGCGCACATGTCCGCGCGATGTCGGGTGGGTGCGTGCGTTCTTCATCGTGCATGTTGTTGGGTTCGTTCGAGTACGTGTGCATGCGTGTCCATGCCCCTGCTAACACTTTATTGGGTGGGACTTGATTTTTGTTGTCTAACCCTAAATTTTGCTTCTCCTTTTATTTCAGGCTTTGAAGCGTACCGTAAGACCGATGCGTTTGCGTTCGTATCTTACTGATGATCAAGTTGCGAATTGGAGGAAGAGGTACGGTTTACCTGCCAATCTTGAGGTGAGGATACCGCGTACTTAGGAGTGGGTCGAAGACCCTCCAAGGGGCTGGTTGACGATTTGCGAGGTTACTTTGAGGTCAGGCTTCCGACAGCCGCCATACGAGGTGGTAGACATTCTGAAATTTGCGGCCTTCCGATGTTCTAGTTTACTCCGCTTGGGATGGTGCGTTTGGTAGGACTTATTGTAACGGGGTTGTTCTTCCCTCTTTTGCCCAAATGTTCTTTATAAGTTTGACTTGCAGCGTTGCTTTGAGTGGGTTGTGGATAACTTCTCACAAAGAAGTTATCTAGCCCAATTTTAGGCTTAATATTCATTATAAAATGCTTAAAACGAGTTTAAATAAAATAAAATAAAATTAAATTCATATTCATTTAATCCTGTCTTTTTCCATGGTGTTATTGCGAGAATTGCCAAAGAAATCTGCTTGGAGAAAAAAATCTACCCAAATATCATAACCAGGAAAGTAGGTTACAATGCGCTGGAAAGCAGGTTGCAACGTGGCCTGGATGAATTTCAGATTAAATTTAAAGTTGGCTCCAATTTCAAATATGGAAGGGTGCTTCTCTCCAAAGGAGTGGCTACATTTTTAAGAGGGAAAATCTCCATTAAATCATTCATTCCAAGACATTCTAAGGGAGAGGAGAGAATCAAGAGGCTTATTCATTTAGGGTTTGTAAGAATCCTCCATTGAAGGGGCGGTCGAAGCAAGGAAGACGACAGATCTCCGGGTTGATCGAGCGAGGGACGTCAGAAGGGGAAACCTGTAGTGTTTAATCGTTAAATCCACCATGTATTGTTAGATCATTCCGAAAGCTGCGTGTTTTTCCTCCATGGTTATGAACTAATCTACCCTAATCTTGTATTGTGAGATTACTAAGTTGTGTGTGATGACTATTCTCTAATTTTTATCTTTGTGAATGTTAATTTGGTGAATGTTCTTTAACGAGTTTATGATCTTTTATTATGGAACTTGTGTCTAAGGTTTCATTTTTTTTACTACACTTCATAAATCGAGAGAGGGGCTGCGTGTGTGCATCATAGATTCAATATAGTACTTGAAGAGAGAAAGAGATTTCTTCTTGGTATTATCAGCTTTGGTTTTCGTTCTTTATTCGGCTTCCTATTTCACCCAAGGGGAAATAGTGGGCTAGGGATTTCCGATATCGAGAAATACAGATCTCTATATTAAAATCGTTGCAAGATGTTTCACCACACGTTTTCGCAGGGTCACATTTATATGTTCATCGCACTAGACTTGGGAAATCACGGTACAAGATTTTTTCTCAACTGATAACACAACTATTTGCTTTAAGATCTATAGTTTCTTTTAATTAGTAGTTCTCTTTACAGTTTTTAATATTTCAAAAATCATCACTTTTGTTCACTTGGATCTAAAGAACATGCTTAATTGACATTTACAAGCGCTAAATTTAGCAGCTCTCCGTGAGAACAATCTTTATTCACTCTTTATTACTTGAACCAACACGTGCCTTGAAAAAGACGGTTATGACTTTCTTTTTGTTGTCTTCTCTTCATGCCCCCTTGCGGTTCGGTTGAACCGGTTTACTGCTACTTGATAGAAGCCGGTTTAACACTGCTATATATATTTACGCTTCATTCAGCCCAGTTCAGCCCCATTTTGAATTCTTGACCTTCTCATCAAGCCCTAAGCATTTTGCGCTAGTTAGGGGTGTGGCTTTCCGGTGGCGATTTCGCGAGTGGCGATTGTTGAGTGGAGGAGCAGAAACCGACGACTTAGTGAGGGAGCCATGCGTCCACGTTCTGCGTCAAAGGCGGCGTGCTATTTCAACCTCCAGGGGAAAACCGAAGTTCTGGCGACAGTGCGGCTCTGTTGTCAGAGTGTTGCAGCTTTCCGGCGATCTTCATCAACTGTGTCGACGATTTTGGATCGACATCAAAATCTTCTGCAAGCTTGAACCCTCGGGTTCCTGAAGGTACATACCGTAACCCTAAGACTAGCTTAGATTAGCCAATCGATATTTTCTTCGTTTTTATTTAGTTATTGGTTTCGGGTTTGGTAGATTAGGATATGGCTTCGAGGAAGAAGGGAAAAGGGAAAGAAATTGCCCGCACACATGTGAAGTTTCTGAGTGATGAAGCCGCCCAAAGGTTCCATTCCCTACAATCCATACCGCCTATTTATGAAAGAGGATTCAAAATAGAAAAATGGGGCTGGAGTATATCATACGTTGGGCAGATTAAGACTATAGGCTGGGAGACATTTTGTCATCCAAGATCGGAAGAGATTTTACCTTGGGTTTATGAATTCTATGCTAACACACCAGTCGTAGAGGGGGGGGGGGGGTGGTATTTGTAAGAGGGAAGAAAGTGGATTTCTCTACTGCGGCGATTAACGCGTTCTTCGATCTAGATGGCAGAATTATTCCGGATCATTCCTCCATTCTATCAACCACGCATAAGGCAGAGTTAACCACAGTGGTTTGTAGTGCGTTGGGGGCTGACTGGGTAAACTCCAAGGAGAATGCTCTGAAATCTACTTGCCTATCGAGAGAAGAAAAGGTTTGGCTTCATTTTGTAAACACAAGTCTGTTATCCACGCGTCATTTAAACCACGTTCAACTTGATAAAATTGCACTGATTTACTGCATCATAAAGGGCATAAAGGTAAATATAGGAAGGATCATCTTCCGACTTATCTGGAAAAAAGTGAATGATAAGAAAATTAAGCATTTTTGGTTCCCCACCACTATCACCGAGCTTTGTCGCATAGCAGGGTGGAGCAGGGAGAAGTTGACCTGGTAACTCAAGTGTACTGCCACATTAAAGAAATAGTAGTGAATTTAAATATCAAAGTGTTTGCCGAGCTTCCTCAGAAGCAGAACAAGTTGAAGTCCTTGGGTGTTAGCCACTGCGCAAAGCCCTCGGCAGTTGCCCCAAGCACAATCATATTCTGGCAGTTGACATTGGAGCGGATCCCGACGCAATGAGCGAGCATATTGAGTACATGAAAGCGTACCATCGATGCCAATTTGTCTGCTTCAATTCAAGGCTGGACTACATATGTGAGAATCAGGCCAAGCTAATGTGCAAGGACCAGATTCCAGTGACAGAGCCTAAATATGATTTGTAGTTCCAGTTTGAAAAAGACGGTCACCTCCTGACTTTTGATTGGTTGAGGGTTGATTCAACGTTGACAAAGGCTGTAGAAATTGCGGAGGACGAGGACGAGGAGGAGGATGAAGACGACAAGGATGACGAGGAGGACGAAGGGGATGCATAGTTCTTTTTTGTTTTGTTCTTTTTTGAGTTTGCACCTGCATAGATACATATATATTCCTTTTTTTGGCTCTGATTTGGACAATTGGTTAGTCAGCGTTGCACTCCTATATTTTGGTGGTAGCAGGTTTATCCCTTTTGGCATTATATATTTTATATGATAGTTTGTTCGGCTACCAACTCCATGCAAGGCTATGATGCTATTTGGGAATTTCAGTTCTGTCATGTATTAGTGCCATTAGATGTGTGGTGTTTTTATCCTATGTTTGGTTGAGCCATCATTTGAATTCTATTATTGGTGTGTTGTTATTCTGAGCTTTAATTTGGTGTTATGCTTAAAAATGTTGTATAACATTTGTTTTTGGTAATAGTTTGATAACAAAAGGCTTTTTAGGTCAATACGTTTAAGCAAATGATTCTGAACTAGTGTTAAAGTTGGTTACCCTTGATGATACACATAATGCTGGACATAATTACATTGCATGTTCTAATCATTACGTTGTCAGAGGTATAATTTATGCAGGATATATTTAAGAGCGGGGATTGGTGAAGGACATTCCATAACAGAGGACAATGATTACATCATCGAGACAACAAGGAACAACTATGCGAACACTCCAATCTTCAGGGGAGAATTTAAATTTCAAGTCTCATATTTGTCCATATTTTTGTCCTTTTCTGTATAAGACGATTAGTCAAAACATTTTAAATTAAATTCTTCGGTATGAAAGTCTCTTTGGTAGGGACTAACAAAGACAAAAGTGTGGAGGTGAGGGTGGTATAACCCCCGCTAAATGGGTGAGGAGTGAACTTTTATAACATTAGTTTTTGATCCTACTTCTTGATATAGTTAAACAAATAAGATTTTCAATACTATTTGATGATTATTATTTGTATGATAGTCATTCTTAATGGTTCACATTTTCGATTTGAAGTTAGTCAGATGGGTAAAGGCTCTTTTAAGTATTTTTGTATCCACAATATTCTTTAAAAGATTTTTCTTCCTAAAAATTATTTTTATTGACTTCTGAAAATAATGACGGAAGAGCGAGCAAGAACCGAGTTGGAGATTTGAACCAAAACATTGAGATGGTTATTTAGTTGGTAAGAATGATTAGGACTTGCTTTTGATCAAATTTGTGTCTCACTACCTATATTTGATTTGATCATACACTATCCTTTGAGCTTGAACCTTTGTTCACTATGCATAATTTCCCTATATTCCTACTAGTAATTTCTTAATAACTTTTCAACTATGTGGGATTGTTAAAAGAAAAAATTATGAGTCGTAGTGATATGTGGCCTAAGTGTGTGTACACCTACTTGGAACGATCCATACTATGACTTTATAAAAAAAGGGATAAAAAAGAAATGTGTCATAGTGATATGCGGTCTATGTATGTATATTCATATTTGGAATGATCACAACTATGATTAATTAAAAAATACTTTAAAAAATGTCATAGTGATATGTGGCCTAAGTGTGTGAGCACCTACTTGGAATGATCTCAACTATGGACTAAAATTATGACAATTGAAAAAGGAACCTCATAGTTGAAAGAGTTATTAAGAATATTAACTAGGGAAATACCTTCTACTATCGCAATTTATTCTTAACCAAGCCAAATTCATTTCCACTGCAAGTCCTCATGTTTTCTTTTCAAATTAAATTACTAACTCTAGTGTAGGTTAAGTCAAAGACTCGGCCATTCCTTCTTAATTATTGAGGAAGTTCGATAAGAAAAATTTATGGGAGTAAATGATTCTAAAAGATAGCACACACCACACTAGAAAGTTTAACTGATCTTTATCTTTAATCAAACTAATGAATATTTGATTTTTTTTAGACCATTAATGTTTGACAAGTCCTCAATTGGTTAAATCAAAACTCTTAAGTAGGCATTTTTTAATTATTTTTTTAGAAGAAGGATCATAGGAGTTGTATATTTTGACAACATCTCCTCAATCAATTTTTAGGATTGAAATTGTATTTGCTAGGGACTAGCAAAGATTTAAGTGTGGAGGTTTGATAATTTCTCACAAAAAGGTTATCTAGGCCAATTTTAGGTTTAATATTCATTATAAAATGTTTAAAATGAGTTTAAATAAAATAGAAATGAAATTAAATTTATATTCATTTAATTTGTGGCTAATCCGGTCTCTTTCCATGGTGTTATTGCGAGAATTGTCAAAAAAATCTGCTTGGAGAAAGAAATCTGCTCCAATATCATAACCAGGAAAGTAGGTTACAACGTGCGGGAAAGAAGGTTGCTACGTGGCCTGAACAAATTTCAGATTTTTAAATTTAAAGTTGGCTCCAATTTCAAATATTGAAGGGTGCTTTTTTCCAAAGGGGTGGTTACGTTTTTAAGTGGGAAAATCTCCACCAAATCATTCATTCCAAGACATTCTAAGGGAGAGGAGAGAAGGAAATCAAGAGGCTTCTTCATATAGGGTTTGTAAAAATCCTCCATTGAAGGGGCGACCAAAGCAAGGAAGACGACGGATCTCCGGGTTGATCGAGCGAGGGACGTCGCAAGGGGAAACCTGCAGCGTTTAATCGTTAAATCCACTATGTATTGTAAGATCTTTCCGAACACTGCGTATTTTTCCTCCATGATTATGAACTAATCTACCCTAATCTTATATTGTGAGAGTACTAAGTTATGTGTGATGACTATTCTCTAATTTTTATCTTTGCAAATGTTTAGTGAATGTTCTTTATCAAGTTTATGATCTTTTATTATGGAACTTGTGCCCAAGGTTTTATCTTTTTACTACGTTTCATAAATCAAGAGAGGAGTTGTTTGTGTGCATCATAGATTCAATATAGTACTTGAAGAGATAAATAAATTTCCTCTTGGTATTAGCAGCTTTGGTTTTCGTTCTTCATTCGGCTTCCTATTTCACCCAAGGGGAAATAGTGGACTAGGGATTTTCGATATCGAGAGATACATATATTTATTTTAAAATCGATGCAAGACGTTTCACCACACGTTTTCGCAGGGTCACATTTATATATTCATCACATTAGACTTGGGAAATCACGGTACAAGATTATTTCTCAACTGAAACACAACTATTTGCTCTAAGATCTATAGTTTGTTTTAATTAGTAGTTCTCTTTATAGTATTTAATATTTCAAAAATCATCACTTTTGTTCACTTGAATCTAAAAAACAGGCTTAACTGGTATTTGCAAGCGCTAAATCTAACACCTCTCCATGGGAACGATCTTTATTCACTCTTTATTACTTGAACTGGCACGTGCACTTGCGTGTAATACACATACCTATTTTGAGCGTATCAGTTGTGATCGCGACTTTGTTTGTCCAAGGCTAGCTTGTAGCTTATTTACACAAGGGTTGCTCACGATTTAATTTGCACGAGTGTTGCTTGCGGCTTAGTTTGCACAAGGGTTGCTCACGACTTAGTTTGCACGAGAATCGCTCGCGATTTAGTTTGTACGAGGATTGCTCGCCGCTTAGTTTGCAAGAGGACTGCTCGCAGCTTAGTTTGCATGAGGGTTGCTTGCGACTTAGTCGATCGCGTGGGGGGCAGGCCCTAGTAAGGACGGGGTGTAGAAAGGCAGGGTCGGTGAAGGGCTTGCCCATTCAAACCGCATGCACAGTCTTACCTAATTTGTGCGAGTGGGGATCGTGACTTTGCTTATTTTGCGCGTGGGGGGCAGGCCCTGGCGAGGTCATGGTGTAGAAAGTCAAGGTCGGTGAAGAGCTTGCCCATTCAAACCGCATGCGCAGTCTTACCTAATTTGCGCAAGTAGGGCTCACGACTTTGCTTGAAATTGATTGGGCTCCGCTGAAAGAAACAAAATACAATATTTATATAAAAGATTGTTTGCACGAGTCTGAGATCGTGGCTTTTGCAATAGTTAGTCGAAAAATAGTAGTTGAATAAGAACTGAGAGTAAAAAGTCATGATTCAGGGAAAAAAGCAGCGAGAGCGGGTTTGAAAAATGTCCAAGAGTGATTGTTGCAGTATTGCGGTGTGATAAGAATCAGCCTGAATGATAACGAATTGCACATCATAGGTTGCTTATTCGGGCTCTTTTCTGAGAGTGACAGGAAGAATGATGGTGCCTATGATCAGTATTGGAGTATTCCTCGGGATGCGTGTGCTAGCTGACCCTAGCTTGAGGTCGCAAGCTGTTAGTTTGAGCTAAAGTAGTGTTGATAAAAACAATACGCTAAATATAATCCCTTCATCTATCAAGACTCGGTTTAGTTTGGTTAACGACTCGCCGATGCTGATGGTTATGCTTCTCATGTTCTGAGCAGGAGGCTGCTCCTCTTTTGATAAGAATTGATCGACTACCCCCCGACTGGCAAGTTGCTGAATTTCTCCCTTCAGTTGATTGGATATGTCGGTGTTGTGGCTAAGCCCCTGGTGATATTCGCAATAATTCGATAGATTTCCTCGACCTTGGGCGAGCGGCCTGGGCTTATGTAATGCCTGGTGATTGCGAATTGATTGGAAGATCTTGTCTTGGGGGGTGTTAAGTGGAGCGAACTTTTGATGTTGACGTGACTCCTTTGTGTTGCATGTATTTGTGTGTTGGTTACAGTTCCTTTTAGGCTCCTGGTACAAATTGCTCTCTTGTTTCCTCTTTTGAGCTTTGTATGGGCTTGGGCTTCCTGGTGTGGGCTTTTCATCTGTCATAAAACTTTTGACAAAGTGATCTGCCAGTTCAGTGTAGCTATTTATCTTCTTTTCTTGCAAAGAATGAAACCAAGCTCAAGCTTGCCCTTTCAGTGTTGTCGAAAATGTTTGGGCTATGAGTTGATCCAAAAAATTGTTAGCATACAACATAGCTTCGAAACATCCATGGTGCGCCAGTGGATTGTCAGTTCCACTGAAACTTTGGATTTCTAAGTTACCTTATAGAGCGGGGCCTTCCAAGGGGGCGACGAGTTATAATTGGGTAACTGTTCATTTATCCCTTACTTCCTGACTGACGTGTTGTGCTTCATCATGTTTCTGACATCCCCATCATATTGAGGATCATTGAGGTAGCGTTCACGCGTGTCTCAGGTTAGCGTTTCCGGATTGGGGGAGCTACTTGTGCTTGGGAATTCTTTTTCTATATCGTACTCCTTGTGTGGGGAAAGCTTGATTGAGGCAGAGAGCTCTCCTGATGGCGATGAATTAGTTTGCTTGAATGGCGATGCGGAGGAATTCTTTACTTATCGACAGACGGTGAGCATCAGGGCTTGAAGTTTGTTTATTTGCCTGACGTATTTTGCGGATATGCCCTCAAGCATGCCAATGGCCGCTACATGATTTATTTTATCCATATGGAAGGGGGCCGACTTGATGCGCCCTTCAAGGACTGGTCCTTTAGTAGTTTGTCACGACCCGTATTTTCTCACAAATAAAATTGTATCAGAGCAAGAGAAAATATGTGCCATGATGCCACGTCGTGCAGGGGATAACTGCACACGTTCAGGCAAAACTCCAGACTCTACATCTTTAAAGAAAATCATAAATTATTATGAGAGGAAATCAGTTAAATTTGACGGTCGTATCCCTCGGCACAGTGGATCAGCTAGTCCATAATTAAAATATATATATACGCAGCAGAAAATACTTTGGTTAGGTTGATTTGACATCCTAAAAGAGAATAAGTGTCCCCAAGGGACGACTCATGGTATGCACGACTCTAGAGGATAGTACAGTATATATAAAAATATAGTCTTTACGCTAATAGGAAAAGTAGTGCCTTAGTTTTATAAATATGATGCGTATGAGATACATATATTAATGCTTTAGGGTTTAAAATACCTAACATGCAACCTAGCTTAAATCCTTCCCAGAAGACAAGTAAACGACCCTAAAAAGGGTAAGATAGCAGTTTTAGTTCATACCCAGCATTGCAAGTAAGCCACCAGTGGGCGTCAACAACCTGACACAAACCCACTGGCGAGTATGCATGTCCATACAGAAAGGAAAACAACTATCTCACAAGGATGAAGATTGGCAATCTCATCTACCCAGGAGGCTATCAACAAATCCACCAGAAGAACTAGCTGCTCAACCGGTCATAACCTGGACCTGAGGCATTCAAGAAAGAACACCTCAGAAAATAATCAAAATAAATAGAGCATTAGGCTTATGAATAAGTAAGGAAGGATTTACCATCCCGGCAACAAGAAATGCTATCAGTAGAAGAAAAGCATGATAGTAAGAGTAAAATACTATCGAAAGAGCAGTAAAAGCACACCAAGTTGAACATAAATAGCAACAAGCTCTGCGAAAAAAACATGCAGCAGTAACAAGGAAAACATATGCCAAAAGAAGTAGCCATGAGAAAGGAAGGGAACTAACAGTCCTAATCTTGGTGAATTATTGGCCGTGGTGAAAACCTTGGGTCGGAGTGGGCGGCACAGCCCTCACCAACAACCAGACCAAAAAAAACACTCCAGGGTGAAAACAAACGGTGGCAGCTACATAGTACACACACCAAACCATACCAGCCCAACACGGCCTAGGTGGTGGTGGCCACAGCTCAGCGCACACAATTCACCCCTTTCAGAGCCCACAAAACCACACCACCTGCCATAATCCATGAGTCGGCATGCAAAAACTAGTCGATCACCCAACTCCCCCCTAAGTAAAAAGCCATACTAACAATCCTTAGGAAACACACCAAACCCAAGGCAAAAAAGCGTCGAGTTCACTCGACGCGGTGCTGAGTGGGTTACTCAACACCAAGCACTAACCACGACATTGAGTGAGGTCACCCACTCAACGCAAGGAACACTGCCACAAAAACCCTAGCCATGGCGTTGAGTGGGTTCACCACATTCAACGCCAAATAGCTTCGGCATTGAGTGAGGTCCACCCACTCAACGCCAAGTAACCTAACCGCAGCAACAAGCTTTGGCGTTGAGTGAGTACACCACACTCAACGCCAAAACAGCCACAACGTTGAGTGAGTTTGACTCACTAAATACCAAATGACTTAGCCGCAAAAACAGGCTTTGGCGTTGAGTGAGCCCACCAGACTCAACGCCAAAACAGCCACGACGTTGAGTGAGGTCGACTCACTCAACACCAAATGACTTAGCCGCAAAAACAGGCTTTGGCGTTGAGTGAGTCCATCACACTCAATGCCAAAATAGCTACAGCATTGAGTGAGATCGACTCACTCAACGCCAAATGACTTAGCCGCAAAAATAGGCTTTGGCGTTGAGTGAGTCCACAACACTCAACGCCAAAATAGCCATGACGTTGAGTGAGGTCGACTCACTCAACGCCAAATGACTTAGCCACAAAAATAGGCTTTTGCGTTGAGTGAGTCTACCACACTCAACGCCAAAACAGCCACGACATTGAGTGAGGTCGACCCACTCAACGCCAAATGACTTAGCCGCTGGGAAAAGCTGCGGCATTGAGTGAGTCTACCTTACTCAACGCCAAACAGCCACGGCGTTGAGTGAGGTCCACTCACTCAACGCCAAAACACTTAGCCGCGTAAAAACAACCATGGCATTGAGTGAGGGCACCACACTCAATGCTAGAAGCCTAACAATCTATGCGTTGAGTGAGGTACACTCACTCAACGCTTTTGACTTAGCCTAAAAATCAGAAACCTTGGAGCTAACCCGACCCCAGCCCACTCAACGCCTAATAACCAGAGAGCTCTATTTGACCTAAGAAAGAAATACCTCCTAACCCTGATACCTGTATGGCAGCTATTTGACTTAAACTACAAACCCGACCTCCAGCTACTGACCTGGACTCAACCCGGCATCCAACTATTGATCTAGACAACCAACATCAACAAGTAGATAAGAACTTAACTATGGACAAGTTTTAAAAAAAAACAAAGCCTGAAGCAGTCCTGGTTCTAGGAGAAGAAGAGCTAAGCTACAGCTATACCCAGGAAAAAAAATAAAATAACACACAAAAAAATGGAACAAGCTTGGCAAGGGCAAAGAACTCCACTTGCCTCTACCTCCAGGAAACCGCAGTCAACTCCCAAGCTTGGCACCGGCGGAAAGAGAATCGGCCACCTGCACCTCCAGCTACCTATAGAGGAAAACCTGGAGCTTTTAGAAAAGAAGAAGAAGAAGAAACTACCGGAACCCTAGCTCCTATAGACAGCCCGAAAAGCTAAATTACATACCTAGGAAGCAAGATCTCGGTGAGAGCAGCTCAAATCCGCTGTTACCCGAGCGAAACAAGCCGTAATCTACAGCTAACTGGTGGTCAAGGCAGCAGCTCCTCCGCCTCCCGCTCGCTTCCTTCCGCTGGAAGCTATCAAGCTGAAGCTAGCTCGGGAAAATGGGGAAGAGGAGAACAGCTGGAGCCTAATTTTAAGATATCTCCAGCCACCCAGCTATTATAATAATACTAAAGCTTGGAAAAACTCACCACTCAGCTAGATCTAGAAAATAAACTAATCCTGATTGGTCGGCCACTAACCAATTGCTTTAATAAGTATAATCATATAGTTTAATTAGCATATATAATTATACGGTTATAAAGCTTTATGCTTTAAACTAACACAAAAATCAGCCACACAAGTCTGCACACATAAATATGGTTATATACTTATATATAAATGTATTTACTGATATATATATATATATATATATATATATAAACATATATATATATATATATATATATATATTTATAAATAATACATAAACAAGGCACGAGCCTCTCCAAGCTCGACCACACAAGGCCATGCACAGCAATAGCAACCGCTACCAGCTCGCATAAAAAAAATAAAAACAACGTCGAAACGACGCAAAAACAAAAGATCTCGGAATTCGACGAAACTCGCATCGTAGCTAAACACCCATGCTACGAAAACAACGGTGAAGTCGAAAACAACATCCGACGATCAAAACTCGGGCTAACACCTCCCGAAGCCAAAGTACAAGCATTCCCTAAGAGGCTCAGCCGAGTCACCAAAACAGACTCCGGATAGCTGGGGAATCTTGCAAACAGGCTATGAATAGGTCACTCAGAGAACCTAAAGAGCTAAGACCACGCTCTAACAATGGAAAAGGCCGACAACACGTCATCGTAACGCCAAATAAGGATTAAACAAACCACAGAAAAACTGGGGGCGTTACAGTCACTCCCCCCTAAAAGAAAGTTTCGCCCCGAAACTTTACATACAACCCTTCTAGCAGAAGGGAAAAGAAAAAGCTAACCAAACGCCATAAAAGAAAGAGTGCAAACATACCAGACACAAGTCAGGGAAACAGATGAGGGTAAGCCTTCCTCATTGCCGACTCTAGCTCCCAAGTCGCGCTTTCCACCCCTTGATTTCTCCACAAAATCTTAACAATAGGAATTGTTTTCCTCCGCAGCACGCGATCCTGAGCCTCCAGAATGCGGACAGGCACCTCCACATAAGAAATATTTGGCTCTGATTGTGGCACAGAATCCAAAACCTTCCTGTCACTCTGCACACATTTCCGCAGTTGACTGACGTGAAAGACATCATGCACGCTAGGAAAATTTGCGGGCAACTCCAACCTATAAGCTGCCACACCGATCCGCTCAACAATCTTAAATGGCCCCACATACCTCGGGTCCAACTTTCGGTTCTTTCCAAACCTCTTGACTCCAATCATCGGGGAAACCTTTAAGAACACCAAGTCCCCCACAACAAATTCCAAGCTAGATCAACGCCAGTTGGCGTTCTTCTCATTTCTCTCCTAGGCTAACCGAAGCTTCTCCCGAATAAGCTTCACAGCAATTACCATCTCCTCGAGCGCCTCTGGACCCAAAAGCGGTCCCTCGCTAACCTCAGCCCAAAACAAGGGAGTCCTGCAGCTCCTCCCATACAATGCTTCAAAAGGAGCCATTTGCAAGCTTTCCTGATAACTGTTGTTATACGCAAACTCCATAAGATGCAAACGCTCATCCCGCACTCCTCTGTGGTCTAGAATATAGCATTGGATCATGTCATCCACTATCTGATTGACTCGCTCTGTCTGGCCATTAGTCTGCGGGTGGTAAGCAGTTGAATATCTCAAATCCGTACCCAAACCCTCTTGCAGACTCTTCTAGAAGCGAGATGTAAACCGAGAGTCTCGGTCTGAAATAATGCTGACTGGCACACCGTGCAACCGGATGACCTCGTTCAAATACAGCTCAGCTATCTTCCTCATTGGATAGTCGATCTTAAACGGTATGAATTGAGCACACTTCGTCAATCTATCCACGATCACTTAAACTGAATCATGCCCCCTAGGGGATCTCGATAAGCCTGTAATGAAATCCATCGAGATGCTCTCCCACTTCCAAGTCAGAATCTCCAAGGGAGTCAGCTTGCCACCGGGCCTTCCATGATCAACTTTCGCACGCTTGCAAGTGTGGCACTCAGAAACAAATCTGGCTATGTCTCCCTTCATCCCATACCACCAGGCAATCTGCATTAAATCATGATATATCTTAGTAGATCCTAGATGGTAAGCAACACAAGATCCATGGGCTTACCTGCACACCATCACCCGGATATCTCAAACGGCGGGGATGCAAAACCTATCGCAGTACCGCAAGGTACCCGCATCATCAATAGAAAAATATGGCAATTCATCTTTCTCAGCTCGAAGATACAAATGTAGAAGATCGGGATCGTCCTTTTGATGCAATCTCGTAAGCAAAATCCATGAAGGTTCTGCCACTGCCAACCTTCTCTGCAAATCGCTGCTTCCCACAGAAATGCCCATCAAAAGAAATTCCTCTACTAAAAGCTCGGCGGAGAGACCAAAAATCTTTCCTGACTTCCGAATCAGGGCGTCGGCCACCATATTGGCCTTTCCCGGATGATACTGGATCTCAACGTCATAGTCGGCCACATACTCCAACCATCGCCGCTGGCGCAGATTCAATTCCTTCTGAGTGAAGACGTACATTAAGCTCTTTTGATCAGTAAAAATCTTGCACTGCGTACCATAAAGTAGATGTCTCCACAACTTCAGCGCATAGATCACGACTGCAAACTCCTGGTCATGTGTAGGGTAGTTCCTCTCATGAGTCTTCAGCTATCTCGACCCGTACACAATCACTTTCCCGCCTTGCATAAACACGTAATCAAGACCAACATGTGATGCGTCCACATAAACATCATAATCTAAACCCTCAGTAGGCAGGGTCAAAAAAGGGGCACTGCACAATCTGTCCTTGAGCTCCAGGAAGGCTTCCTCACACTTCTCGCTCTAAACAAAAGCTGCGTTCTTCTGGGTCATTCTAGTCAAAGGTGCAGCCATGGTGGAAAAACCCTCCATGAATCTCCTGTAATAGCAGGCTAATCCCAAAAAGCTCCTAATCTCCTTGGGTGTGCCCGACCTACTCCAATTCATCACAATAGTGATCTTTTCTGGGTCAACTGAAATCCCACTCTTATTCACCACGTGGCCCAGAAATGCAACCTGAGGTAACCAAAACTCGCACTTGCTCAGCTTGGCGAAAAGCTTGTGGTCCCTTAAGGCAGATAAAACCAAATGCAGATGCTGGTCGTGCTCCTTCGCATTGCGGGAATAAATTAGAACATCGTCGATAAACACGACCACGAACTTATCCAGGAAATCCTTGAACACTCGGTTCATCAAATCCATAAAAGTTGAGGGCGCATTTTCAAACCAAATGACATAACCAAAAACTCAAAATGCCCATGCCTGGATCGAAAAGCAGTCCGCGGGATGTCGGACTCACAAATCCTGATCTGATGGTAGCCAGATCGAAGATCAACCTTGGAGAATACTATTCTACCACGCAATTGATCAAACAAGTCGTCAATCCTTGGCAGAGGGTACCTGTTCTTGATAGTAACCTTATTCAGCTCTTTATAGTCGATGCAAAGCCTCATCGACCCGTCTTTATTTTTTACAAACAGAACAGGCGCACCCCAGGGCGACGAACTCGGCCTAATAAAACCCTTTGCCAACAGCTCATCCAGCTTGATACGCAACTCCTCCAGCTCTCGCGGGGCCATCCGGTACGGCGCCTTCGCAATAGGACGAGTACCTGGCTCCAAATCTATAACAAATTCAACATCTCGATCAAGTGGAAGACAAGGAAGATCGTTAGGGAAAACATGTAACACCCCTATATGTCACATAGCATATAGCAGTAGGTCCGGCCAGGGCCCGACGCCATATACCACTGACAGATCGGTGGGTTACTCATTGATACCAATTAACCAATCACAACGTCCTACACAGAGCATTTAGAGGAAGCAGTTTATTAAGTTGCAAAGAATAAACAAACCCAGCAAAGCATGAATGCCCACTACTCAAAACAAACAGGAATGTACAATACACGAGTGCTGACCTTATGGCCTTACAATAGTTTGCTCAAATATAAGTATCTTTCAAACCTCGGCACGTAGGCCAGTCATACATGAGAATATAAGAAATACACTCAAAATTAGGCCTTCGAGGGCCGGCTCAGCAACTTGGGCTTTAGCCCGCTATTTACCGCTCGGTTCCGCAACACCTGCAAGCAACAACCCACCACATAGTGGAAAACAAAAGCAACGGTCAGCTATGCTGACCAAATTATAACGACCCTGCCCCCAACTCGGGGCGGCGATGCTCTTTCCCTGCATTTTGTTAGCATAATCAAGCAGTATAGTGTAAACACACTTCATCACAGGTGCAGGAACGCACGACCAAACACCCCGTGCACTCAGGGCACATTCACGGCGAACCGGCCAACGTCACGTCAGTTTAAGCCATAGACGTTTCCGTCTCACCACCGTCCCCTGGACGGCCAACCTTATGAGCATTTTGTCTTCCTGGCTCGGGTCACATCAATTTAAGCCATAGACTGCCGGAGACACTCATCTATGCCAACGGTCCCACCGAACGACATAGAACAGGTACGGTTTCGCCTGACCCGTTGCTCACACCACAACGTCAATTTAAGCCATATGCGTGGGTCAAGACTCCCCGAGTCCCGTTTCTATCACACAGTTCACATAACCCGGTTATGTTCAAGTTGGCTCCCCGGCCACCATGTTGGCAGAATCACGCATCTGCCCAGTTTTCCGGGTGCACCTTGGAGTTAGTCCCCAAGGCTCCCTGATGCAATCTACCCCGTAGAAAACCCAAAAAAACAATTATTCGCGCGGAGTCTTCTCCGGTCATATATGCAATGCAACATCACCGATCCAGACAGACTAGTCCGGGTAGGCTTCACACATTATGCCTATGTCCGTTCTCGAATACGGACTCTATACAAGGGGGACTTCACATATCTACCCCAAGGAACGCCACAACTCACCGAGCGCTTCCTATGCAAAGGAAAAGAGGACTTCACATGTCCTAGGATGAAAATCATTACCCTAGCATTTTTCCTTGGCGCCATGGAAATCTATGCGGATGAAAAGCACCGCAATCTCCTTGCCTCCGCAGATCCGAAGTCGGCTCGCAATTTGGAGCTCCGAAACTCTGCCGGTGACCGGATTTAGTCTTCCTTCTTCCTCCTTGCTCTCTCCTCTCTCTAGCTTTTAGAAAGAGACTGAACCAAAGTAAATGAGGATTTCTAAACTCTAAACCCGGGTATATCCCCGAGGAAACACCCCCCAGCTGTCGGATCTTAAAATAAGGAAACGGACGACAACGATTCAGCCCAAAAATAAACTTCCTGGGCCGAACACGGGTTGCTACACGGCCGTGTGCATGGCCGTGTAACTCATTCGCCATCACTAGGAACTCCCGACCAGAACACGACCTGTGACATGGCATCCGACACGCCCATGTCGTATGTGACACGCCCGTGTTAATGCCCGTGTCACGGCCCGTGTGTCCAAACAACCTAGGACCAGAAATGTCCCGAGAAGTACACGGCCATATGACACGCCCATGTTATATGTCGTATGCTAGACACGCCCTGGGACACGCCCGTGTCCCAGGCCATGTAATCTCCTTAGAACAAAACTGCGAACAGCCCGAGCAGGACACGGCCTTGGGACATGCCCGTGTCCCAGGCCGTGTTCCCTGTCTCGACACTCAATGCCTGCAAATCGTCGACCTCTCAACGCGTCATCGACCCCGAACATGAAACGGCCCTGGGACACACCCGTGTCCCAGGCCGTGTGCCCACTACCAAGTCCCAGACTTGGCTCAAAACACTGCCCGTTGCTCTTTTGAGTTTTGGGGCGTTACAACTCTCTCCCTCTTAAAAGAATTTCGTCCACAAAATTACCAAAGGAAAGATAAACAAAACCAAAAGCGTTACCTGAGAGAAATAACTCTGGGTACTCCTCCAGTATGGTCTGCTCCCGTTCCCAAGAGAGTTCCTCACGACCGCAATTGTCCCAATAGACCTTGACCATCCTGATCTCCATGTTACGGAGTCGCTTTACCTCAAAGTCTTCAATACGAACGGGCTTGACCTTAGTCGTCAACCCTTCATCCACCGACACTTGATCAACTTCGATCACCTGCGATGGCTCTTGCACCGCCTTCCGCAATACTGAAATGTGGAATACATCGTGTAGACCACTCAACTCCACCGATAGCCTCAGGCGATAAGCCCCTTCGCCGATCCGCTCCAGAATCTCAAATGGTCTAAGGTATCTCGGGCTCAGCTTCTTCAAGTATCGTACCCGTGACACACCCTTGAACGGCTTTAACTTCAAGTACACCCAATCGCTGACCGCAAACTCCACGTTCCGATGCTTGGCATTGTAGTACTTAGCTTGTCTATCCTGAGCGATCAGCAAATGCTCTCGAATGATCCGCACCAAAGAAGTAGCGCTTTCCACCTCTTGCTTTTTGTACAACCTTGCCTCACCCGTTTCTAGCCACGACAATGGAGTGCGACACTTTCTACCATATAGGGCCTCGAAGGGCGTCATTTGAATACTCGCCTGGTAGCTATTATTGTACGTAAACTCCACCAAATACAGGTAGTCTTCCCAATGCTTTCCGAAGTCTAGAACACACATGCGAAGCATGTCTTCCATAGTTCTATTGACCCTCTCGGTCTGCCCATCCGTCTGCGGATGGAAGGCTGTGTTGAAATTCAACTTAGTTCCAAGCATTTGTTGCACCATCCTCCAATCATTTGACGTGAACCGCCCGTCACGATCACTCACGATGCTGCGGGGCATACCGTGAAGCCGCACAATATTATCCACATATAACTTTGCCATTTTCTCTACAGCATCATCCTTTCTATGCGGAATGAAGTGCGAAACTTTTGTTAACCGATCTACGATCACCCAAATGGCGTCGTTTCCCTTCTGCGACCTTGGCAAGCCATGCACAAAGTCCATTGATATGTCATCGAACTTCCACTTCGGAATTGGCAAGGATTTCAAGAATCCCCCTGGCTTTTGGCACTCCGCCTTTCCTAAGGCGCAAGTTTGACACTTAGCCACAAATAGTTCCACATCCTTCTTGAGTCCTGGCCACCAAAACAACTTCTTTAGGTCCCGGTACATCTTCGTGCTCCTTGGGTGGATTGAGTACTTGGTATGATGAGCCTCGTACATCAACTCCGCTCGAAGATTTCCCCCGTTTGGGACGCACAAACGATTGCCTTTCCTTAGAAGCCCATCCTCAACTAAAAACTTGGAATTTGACCCATCCAATATTGCATCCATTAACTCCTTCATGGTGCCATCCAACTTTATAGCCTGCCGAATGCAATCAGCCAGGTCATACTGAACTTCCGTCCAGTTCAACATTGCTTTGGCGCTAGTCTGCTTGTCCACACAACAGATCTCTAACGCCTCCAGCTCCCGAATTAACCTCTCATCGTGAACCGACAACCAGTTGGATTGGGCGGGAATCCTGTGACTCAACGCATCCGCAACTGCATTGCCTTTGTCGGGTACATAATGAATCTTTAACGTATAGTCCCCCAGGAACTCCATCCATCTCCGCTACCTCATGTTCAGATCCTTCTGATCCAATAGGTACTTCAGGCTCTTATGGTCGGTATAAATATCGACCTTTACGCCATATAAATAATTTCTCCACAGCTTAAGCGCAAAAATCACGGCCGCCAACTCCAAGTCATGGACCGGATAATTCCTTTCGTGCACTTTCAGCTGACGCGATCCATACGCAATAACACTTCCATGCTGCAGCAGCACATATCCCAAACCACTACCTGAGACATCACTATAAATCTCGAAACCTTTGGTCCCATGCGGCGAACTTAGCACTGGCGCCGTGGTCAACCGACTCTTCAACTCCTCAAACGCTTGCGCGCACTCCTGCGTCCATAAGAACTTCTGATCCTTCCTTATCAACTTCGTGAGAGGTAACGCTATCCGCGAGAAGTTCTCTACGAAGCGCCTGTAATAGCCAACAAGCCCCAGAAAACTCCGGACTTCCACTACCGAAGACAACACAGGCCACTCCCGTATCGCAACAATCTTCGCTGGATCTACTGCTATTCCTTCACCGCTGACAATATGACCAAGGAATGTTACTGAGGATAACCAGAACTCGCATTTGGAGAATTTTGCGTGAAGTTCATTCCTCCTCAGCGTCTCCAACACCAGATGAAGATGCTTGAAGTGATCTTCCTCGCACTGCGAGTACACCAATATGTCGTCAATGAATACGATCACAAAACGTTCTAGGTACTCTTTGAACGTCTTGTTCATCAGATCCATGAAAACCGATGGCGTATTAGTCAGCCCAAACAGCATGCTCGTGAACTCGAAATGCCCATATCTTGTGCTGAACGCTGTCTTCGGGATATCACTCTCCCTTATCCTTAGCTGATAATAACCGGACTTCAGATCCAACTTTGAATATACCGACAACCCGACTAACTGATTAAAAAGATCATCAATCCTTGGGATAAGTTATTTGTTCTTTTTTGTTAGCTTGTTCAACTCCCTGTAGTCGATACACAGCCGCAAGCTCCCGTCCTTCTTCTTAACAAAGAGGATCGGTGCGCTCCAAGGCGACGAGCTTGGACGCACATACCCTTGCTCCATCAACTCTTCTAGTTGAATCTTTAACTCTGCCATCTCCTTAGGCGCCAACCTATAAGGAGAACGTGACACAGGTTTGGCACATGGCACTAGCTCGATGGTGAAATCAATCTCTCGTTGCGGTGGGGCTCTGGGAAGATCGCCTGGGAACACGTCGGGGTACTCACATACAACTTGGATATTATCAAAAGTGGTCTTAGGCTTTACAACCTCCACTAATGTGAAGAACAGCTTTGCTCCAGCACGAACCGCCTTCACTACCTGAAGAGCAGACATCAACGTCTTGCTCGACCCCTTTAATCCCGTGAACGTCGTCCCCTGCCCAACACCCAGATTGACCTCTTTACGGTTGCAATCAATAAAAGCCTTCTGCTCCGAAAGCCAATCCATACCGAAGATGACATCGAACTCTACTAGCGGCAGCAATGACGCTAGCAAGTCGAACTCTTGGCTTCCAATATGAACTTTTAAGGCACATACTCTGTCTGCGCGCATCAAACACCCATTCGGCAGTAGCACATCCAGTTTGTCCTTCGCCATCGAAGAAGGGACTCCGATGCGCATTACTAAACTTTTGGACAAAAAGTAGTGTGAAGCTCCCGTATCGAAAAGTGCTTGTGCCGGACTATCGCTAATCAGAACAAAGCCTATACAAACAGTATTAAGCTAACAAGCACTAGGTAACAGTATTTAAAGCTAACTTGCTATAAAATAAACCGTACCTGTCACCATATCCGCTTGCTTGATGGCCTCCTGCTAGCCCAGATTATAGACTCTCGGTTGAGTCGGAGCATAGTGGGACGTGGTTGACTTCATCGCCTTGCCCTTCTCTTCATAAGTTGCTCCTTGCTTTCTCTCGGACTTTGGACGTCCGCTCCAACAATCGCGGGCAAAATGCCCCGTCTTTCCACAAGTGAAACAAGCGCCCGGGGTTCGGTTGGTTGCCCCCGAGGCACCGGTAGAAGGGGATGGACCCAACGTCCTAGCCTTCTTGTGGAATCTGCGATATCTAGACTTCGAAGTAGTCGACACTTTAAACTCTGATTTCCTGCCACTTGAGTCCTTCTTCGCCTGAACATTCTTCATGTCTTTTTCCAAGGACCGGGCCGAGTTGACCAAGGTCATGAAACCCTGCGCCATAGGCCCCGAAAGTAACAATCTCAAGTCATCTCTCAAGCATTCATAGAATCAGTTCGTCTTGCGCTCCTCATCAGCAAAGGTAGCGCTTGCGTATCGTCCTAGACGAGTAAACTCGTGGATATACTCATCCACGGTACTATCTCCTTGAACCAATTTCTGGAATTCATTCTCCAAAGCAATCCTCTGGGCTGAGGGGAGGTATCAAGCCAAGAACAACCTTGAAAACTCCTTTATTGAGACATCAACTAACTGCCTACCCCTCAGATGGTGTAGCTCAAAGCCTTCCCACCATAGCCTTGCGTCCTCGTCCAGCAAGAACGCCGCAATCGTGGTCTTCTGCCACTCTTCAGTCTCAGTCGCTGTCAGCACTCTATTAACTCTAGAGAGCCAATCCTCCGCTTGAGTTGGTATTCCCGTCCCCGAGAACACAGGAGGATTGAAGCCCATCACGTGCTTCAGCTGCTTTTCCATTGCTCTCCTCGGCAACACCGGCTCCACGATCACCTGTTCCACCCTCCTTGGCTCTGCCGCTTGGAGCGGTACTTGCTCCATAGCAGGAGCGGGCTGCTGCACTTGCCTTGCAGGATGCACGTTGATCATCGCAAACACAGCCTCCGCTACCAATCGAATGGTCTCGGCTGAAGGGGGTGTTGCAGGCACATCGTTTGGTGCGCTGCTCGCCTCAGAAGCTGGCCGTTCCGACGGCCCAATACCACTCCTGGTCACCTATAAACGTGCAAAACACCGATAAGCGACCACATTACATTGCAAAAATAAATTATAGTAATGTGCAGGTTCCTCAAACATGTGTATTTTCATTCCTAAGTGGACATTCATGGGTTCTTTTCATGTTATAATGATGGCGCACACACATATGCTCACCACCCCTTAAAGTGAATTCGTCCACGAATTCATTTAAGCTTGACCGAAACTGATAGTTTGATACCAAATTGTAACACCCCTATCCGTCACATAGCATATAACAGTAGGTCCGGCCGGGGCCCGACGCCATATACCACAGACAGACTGGTGGGTTACTCCTTGAGACCAATCAACCAATCACAACGTCCTACACCAAGCATCTAGCGGAAGAAGTTTATTAAGTTGTAAAGAGTAAATTACCAAGCAAAGCATGGATGTTCACTACTCAAAACAAACAGGAATGTACAATACACGAGTACTGGCTTTATGGCCTTACAATAGTTTTCTCAAATATAAGTGTCTTCCAAACCTCGGCACACAGGCCGGTCATACACGAGAATATAAGAAAAACACTCAAAATTAGGCCTTCGAGGGCCGGCTCAGCAACTTGGGCTTTAGCACGCTATTTACCGCTCGGCTCCGCAGCACCTGCAAGCAACAACCCACCGCACGGTGGCAAACAAAAGCAACGGTAAGCTATGCTTACCAAATTATAACGACCCCGCCCCCAACTCAGGGCGGCGATGCTCTTTCCCTGTATTTTTCTAGAATAATCAAGCAGTATAGTGTAAACACACTTCATCACAGGTGCAGGCACGCACGACCAAACACCTCGTGCACTCAGGGCACATTCACGGCGAACCGGCCAACGTCACGTCAGTTTAAGCCATAGACGTTTCCGTCTCACCACCGTCCACTAGACGGCCAACCTTATGAGCATTTTGTCTTCCTGGCTCGGGTCACATCAATTTAAGCCATAGACCGTCGGAGACACTCATCTATGCCAATGGTCCCACCAAACGACATAGAACAGGTATGGTTCCGCCTGACCCGTTGCTCACATCGCACCGTCAATTTAAGCCATATGCGCGGGCCAAGACTCCCAGAGTCCCGTTTCTATCACACAGTTCACATAACCCGGTTATGTTCAAGTTGGCTCCCCGACCACCATGTTGGCAAAATCACGCATCTGTTCAGTTTTCCGGGTGCACCTTGGAGTTAGTCCCCAAGGCTCCCTAATGCAATCTACCCCATAGAAAACCCGAAAAAACAAACATTCGCGTGGAGTCTTCTCCGGCCATATATGCAATGCAACATCACCGATCCAGACAGACTAGTCCGGGTAGGCTTCACACATCATGCCTATGTCCGTTCTTGAATACGGACTCTACACAAGGGGGACTTCACATATCTACCCCAAGGAACGCCACAACTCACCGGACACTCGCGAGAGAGCGATTCCTATGCAAAGGAAAAGAGGACTTCACATGTCCTAGGATGAAAATCGTTACCCTAGCGTTTTTCCTTGGCGCCATGGAAATCTATGCGGATGAAAAGCACCGCAATCTCCTTGCCTTCGCAGATCCGAAGTCGGCTCGCGATTTGGAGCTCCGAAACTCCGCCGGTGACCAGATCTAGCCTTCCTTCTTCCTCCTTGCTCTCTCCTCTCTCTAGCTTTTAGAAAGATAGTGAACCAAAGTAAATGAGGATTTCTAAACTCTAAACTCGAGTATATCCCTGAAGAAATACCCACCATCCGTCGGATCTTAAAATAAGGAAACGGACGGCCACGATTCAACCCAAAAATAAACTTCCTGGACCGAGTACGGGTTACTACATGGCCGTATGTATGACCGTGTTACTCATTCACCGTCACCAGGAACTCCTGACCAGATCACGGCCTGTGACACGATATCTGACACGCCCGTATCGCATGTGACACGCCCGTGTCAGTGCCCGTGTCATGACCCATGTGTCCAAACAACAGAAATGTCCCGAGAAGTACACGGCCATATGAAATGCCTGTGTCATATACCGTGTGCTAGACATTCCCTGGGACACCCCGTGTCCCAGGCCGTGTAATATCCTTAGAACAAAACCGCAAACTGCCCGAGCAGGACATGGCCTTGGGACATGCCCGTGTCCCAGGCCGCGTTCCCTGTCTCGACACTCAATGCCTGCAAATCGTCGACCTCTCAACACGTCGTCGACCCCGAACACGACACAGCCCAGAGACACGCTCGTGTCTCAGGCCGTGTGCCCACTACCAAGTCCCAGACTTGGCTCAAAATGCTGCCCGTTGCTCTTTTGAGTTTTGGGGCGTTACAAAACATCCGAAAACTCGCACGCCACGAGAATCTCCTCCAAACGCGGTACACTAACAACAGTCCCCACTACTGAGACAAAACAGGCAAAGCAATCAGAATCAAGCAGCTTCTGAACACATACCACAGAAATGACTGGAGCATCCTGGCGCGGATCAGCATAAACACTCCCAGGCTGGTCGTCGTCCTTAACAAAGTCCAAGCGCTTACCCTTGCACTGGATAACTGCATCATAACTGGACAACCAGTCCATGCCTAAGATAACATTGAAGTCTTCCAGGTCGATCACCTTCAAATCTGCCTTCGCTAGAAAATCCCCCAACAAAATCGGACAATCCCGAATGCCTTGATCCGAAACCACAGAATCACTGGAAGGAAACTTGACGCAAAAGGCATCACTAACTTGCTCTAGACCCAAATGATAACGCTCACAAAAGGCTCTAGCCACAAAGAAGTGGGTAACGCCAGAGTCAAAGAGAACACGCGCCCAGCGGTTCCTCACCTTAAATCTTCCTATAAGATGGCAGACGTAACTAAGAAAAACAAATGCTAAAGTTATACTAGAAACAAAACATTTAGGCTAGGTAGAAATCTAACCTGAAATGACCTGAGTCAAAGTCTGGCTTTCTCAGAAGAAATTACATTAAGCTTTCCCTTGCCTTTGTCCACCCACTGAGGTAATGGCAATGCCTGGAGTGGCACTGGCTGGAACACCGGCTAGAGCTGGGGGCACTGAGCCTTGATGTGTCTTTCTTGACCGTAAAGAAAACAACCTCTTACCTTACTCCTATCCTTACCCCAGCAATGGGCAACATCATGCCCTGGCCGCTTACACGCAGAACAGAATAAATCTTTCCTGGGAGTGCCTTGAATCGCATGCACCTGCTCCTTCTTCTGAGCTGCTAACCTCTTGAAATATTTCTCCACGGTTTGTTGAATTCTATTTCGTGCTCCGCAACTGTGAGCTGCCTCTCCTTCAAATGTAGGAAATCATTCATCAGGCGGTCGCGCTCGACCGAAGGCATAAACTTCCTTAGCAACAGTTCCTTGAAGGTCTCCCAAGAGCATCCCTCTTTCAAGCTCTCCTTCTCTCTCAGCCACCAACTCTTCGCCAATCCCTTAAGCTGATAGGCGGCGATCATCACCCTCTGATCGGGGGTAACTCCAGAATAGGAGAACATCTCCTCGATGGCTATAAGCCAATCATCCAAAACCATAAAGTCTGCCTTTCCATCATAAGTAGGTGGTCCAAGTCGCTGGAAGTGTGATATGAATGTCATCTCCGGGGGCAGCACAACAGGAGACACCAGGGGAGCAGGAGGAATAGGAACGGCTATGCCTACAGCAAGATCCGGCACTCTCGGAGGCTGTCCTACCATAACTGCTAACAGAGACTGGATCTGAGTCTGCATACCAATCACTTGCCTAGATAAGGTTTCATTACTCTGCCGCAGACTTTCAATCAACGCCTCGCTTTGCACTCCAGAAGACTCACCCTCAGATTGGGGAGTCGATCTCATCGAAGGACGCCTCGCCATCCTATAATCGTATCAGCATGACTTAAAACCTACCCCAACTGCTAGAACAAAACTACCCGGTACAGATAAATATACTTAAATATGAACTTCAACTGCTAAACTTGCTCTGAGATTTGTTTTTTTTATAATAATGATATTATGCTTAACCTAGGATGGTTCCTCACCACCATTCTAACTCATGTTCTTAGACCATGAATGCATGAATTTGTATTTCCTTTGACTCAAAACCATGTGTGTACATATGTCATCATGCAAATCATTAGCTTGGTACGTTGTGCTTATGCAATGTTATGCTATGCATGTTGTGTTATACATTCTAAAGAAAGGCCTTAATGCATGTCATGGGCGGCATACACATGAAAATGTTATGCATCCCATACTACATGACATTTCCATGCAACGAAAAAAAAGAAAACATGCTAGCCGCATTCGTGTGGTGAGGTTATGCATCCCATACTACATAACCCTCACATATTGTCTCCTATGGTGGATTCATATACAAACACATATTATGTATCCCATACTACATAATATGCCCCGTATACTTCTATTCATGCTTATGAGTGTAGTGTTCGTGCTTTAACCAATACATGCTGATGACATATCGGTGTGTGTATGATATGATGCTAAACTATCAATGCAAACAAGAGAAAGGTTGCCCGACCAATTGTCAAGCAACCTCCCTCTGATACCAACTGTCACAACCCGCATTTTCTCACAAATAAAATTGTATCAGAGCAAGAGAAAATACGTGACATGATGCCACGTCGTGCAGGGGATTACTGCACACGTTTAGGCAAAACTCCAGACCTTACATCTTTAAAGAAAATCATAAATTATTATGAGAGGAAATCAATTAAATTTGATGGTCGTATCCCTCGGCACAGTGGATCAGCTAGTCCACAATTAAAATATATATACGCAACGGAAAATACTTTGGTTAGGTTGATTTGACATCCTAAAAGAGCATAAGTGTCCCCAAGGGATGACTCATGGTATGCACGACTCTAGAGGTTAGTACAGTATATATAAAAATATAGTCTTTACGTTAATAGGAAAAGTAGTGCCTTAGTTTTATAAATATGATGCGCATGAGATACATATAGTAATTCTTTAGGGTTTAAAATACCTAACATGCAACCTAGCATAAATCCTTCCCAGAATACAAGTAAACGACCCTAAAAAGGTAAAGATAGCAGTTTTAGTTCTTACCCAGCATTGTAAGTAAGCCACCAGTGGGTGTCAACAACCTGACACGAACCCACTGGCGAGTATGCATGTCCATACAGAAAGGAAAACAACTACCTCACAAGGATGAAGATTGGCAACCTCAGCTACCCAGGAGGCTATTAGCAAACCCACCAGAAAAACTAGCTGCTCAACCGGTCACAACCTAGACCTGAGGCATTCAAGAAAGAACACCTCAGAAAATAATCAAAATAAATAGAGCATTAGGCTTATGAATAAGTAAAGAAGGGTTTACCATACAAGCAACAAGAAAAGCTATCAGTAGAAGAAAATCATGACAGTAAGAGTAAAACACTGTCGAAAGAGCACTAAAAGCACACCAAGTGTGAACATAAATAGCAACAAGCTCTGCGGAAAAAAAACTTGCAGCAGCACCAAGGAAAACATATGCCAAAAGAAGTAGCCATGAGAAAGGAAAGAAACTAACAGTCCTAATCTTGGTGAATTATTGGTCGTGGTGAAAACCTTGGGTCGGAGTGAGCGGCACAACTCTCACCAACAACCAGACCCAAAAAAAACACTTCAGCGTGAAAACAAACGGTGGCAGCTAAAGAGTCCACACACCAAATCATACCAGCCCAACACGGCCTAGGTGGTGGTGGCCACAGCTCAGCTCACACAATTCACCCCTTACAGAGCCCACAAAACCACACCACCTGCCATAATCCATGAGTCGGCATGCAAAAACTAGCCGATCAACCAACTCCCCCCTAAGGAAAAAGCCATACTAACAATCCTAAGGAAACACACCAAACCCAAGGCAAAAAAGCGTCGAGTTCACTCGACGCGGCGCTGAGTGGGTTACTCAACACCAAGCACTAACCACGACGTTGAGTGAGGTCACCCACTCAACGCAAGGAACATAGCCACAAAAATCCTAGCCATGGCATTGAGTAGGTTCACCACACTCAACGCCAAACAGCTTCGACATTTATTGAGGTCCACCGACTCAACGCCAAGTAACCTAACCACAGCAACAAGATTTGGCGTTGAGTGAGTCCACCACACTCAATGCCAAAACAGCCACGGCGTTGAGTGAGGTCGACTCACTCAACGTCAAATGACTTAGCCTCAAAAACAGGCTTTGGCATTGAGTGAGTCCACCACACTCAATGCCAAAACAGCCACAGCGTTGAGTGAGGTCGAATCACTCAATGCCAAAAGACTTAGCCGCAAAAACAGGCTTTGACGTTGAGTGAGTCCACAACACTCAATGCCAAAAAAGCCACGGCGTTGAGTGAGGTTGACTCACTCAACGCCAAATGACTTAGCCGCAAAAATAGGCTTTGGCGTTGAGTGAGTCCACCACACTCAACGCCAAAACAGCCCCGGCGTTAAGTGAGGTCGACTCACTCAACGCCAAATGACTTAGCCGCAAAAACAGGCTTTGGCGTTGAGTGAGTCCACCACACTCAACGCAAAAACATCCACGGCGTTGAGTGAGGTCGACTCACTAAATGCCAAATGACTTAGCCGCAGGGAAAAGCTGCGGCGTTGAGTGAATCCACCTTACTCAATGCCAAATAGCCATGGCGTTGAGTGAGGTCCACTCACTCAACGCCAAAAAACTTAGCCGTAAAAACAACCAAGGCGTTGAGTGAGGGCACCACACTCAACGCCAGAAGCCTAACAGTCTAGGCGTTGAGTGAGGTGCACTCACTCAACGCTTTTGACTTATCCTAAAAATCAGAAACCCTGGAGCTAACCCGACCCCAGCCCACTCAACGCCTAATAACCAGAGAGCTCTATTTGTCCTAAGAAAGAAATACCTCCTAACCCTGATACCTGTATAGCAGCTATTTGACTTAAACTACAAACCTGACCTCCAGCTACTGACCTGGACTCAACCTGACCTCCAGCTATTGATCTGGACAACCAACAACAACAAGTAGATAAGAACTTAACTATGGACAAATTTTAAAAAAAACAGAGCCTGAAACAGTCCTGGTTCTAGGAGAAGAAGAGCTAAGCTACAGCTATACCCAGGAAAAAAAATAAAACAACACATAAAAAAGGGAACAAGCTTGGCAAGGGCAAAGAACTCCACTTGCCTCTACCTCCAGGAAACCGCAGTCAACTCCCAAGCTTGGCACCGATGACAAGAGAATCGACCACCTGCACCTCCAGCTACCTATAGAGGAAAACCTGGAGCTTTTAGAAAAGAAGAAAAAGAAACCACCGGAACCCTAGATCCTATAGACAGTCCGAAAAGCTAAATTACATACCTAGGAAGCAAGATCTCGGCGAGAGCAGCTCAAATCCGCTGTTACCCGAGCGAAACAAGCCCTAATCTACATCTAACCGGCGGTCAAGGCAGCAGCTCCTCCGCTTCCCGCTCGCTTCCTTCCGCTTGAAGCTATTAGGCTGAAGCTAGCTCGGGAAAATGGGGAAGAGGAGAACAGTTGGAGCCTTATTTTAAGATATCTCCAGCCACCCAGCTATTATAATAATACTAAAGCTTGGAAAAACTCCCCACTCAGCTAGATCTAGAAAATAAACAAATCCTAATTGGTCGGCCACTAACCAATTGCTTTACTAAGTATTATCATATAGTTTAATTGGCGTATATAATTATACGGTTATAAAGCTTTATGCTTTAAACTAACCCAAAAATAAGCCACACAAGTCTGCACACACAAATATGGTTATATACTTATATATAAACGTATTTACTGATATATATATATATATATATATATATATATATATATATATATATATATATATATATATATATATATATATATATATATATATATATATATATATAAACATATATATATTTATAAATAATACATAAATAAGGCACGAGCCTCTCCAAGCTCGGTCACACAAGGTCATGCACAGCAATAGCAACCGCTACTAGCTCGCATAAAAAAATAAAAACAACGTCGAAACGATGCAAAAACAAAAGATCTCAGAATTCGACGAAACTCGCACCGTAGCTAAACACCCATGCTACGAAAATAACAGTGAAGTCAAAAACAACATCCGACTATCAAAACTGGGCTAACATTTCCCGAAGCCAAAGCACAAGCAATCCCTGAGAGGCTCAGCCGAGTCACCAAAATAGACTCCGGCTAGCTGGGGAATCTTGCAAACAGGCTATGAATAGGTCACTCAAGGAACCTAAAGAACTAAGACCACGCTCTAACAATGTGAGGCTGACAACGCACCATCGTAACACCAAACAAGGATTAAACAAACCACAGAAAAACCAGGGGCGTTACATAGTTTGGGCGTTTCTTTTTGGCATTGAAACTGGCGTTCAGTACCTGGGATTGGTCGAACGCGTAATCAGTCAAAAAGTCGGTACACGGTGATTTTGACGTGGAAAACCCCTCATCTGGGTAAAAAACCACGTGATCGGGTCTGCGCTGATCGAACTTCACTATCTGCGGGCGGTTACAACTTTTATGGAGAATTCAGAGCGATAGGCTGCTTCTCGTTATACTTTGGAGGTGAGAGAGAATTGTTGGCTCGCTGTGGGCCACATGTTGCTCTGCACGAAGCTTGTTCGTAGGTGGACGTGGACGGGCGGAATGCTGGTTATAACGAGATGCTTTTTGTAGCGGGATGCCTGAAGATGGCTTGTAGGTGACTTGAACACGGCTTGAAGTTGGCTTGGATACTACGGCTTGAAGATTTCTTGGATGGCTCAAAGGTGGCTTGAAGATGGCTCGAAGATGGCTTCGTTGGAGGTTTCTGGCAGAGCTCTGGCATGAGGAGGAAGAAAGCTGCAGAGCCAAAAGGTGAGAAATGTGGAGGCTTAGGGCTCCTTTTATAGCCTTCAGGGGGTGGTTACGGTGGTTATGTGGCTATCCGCACACCGTAACCACCCACATAATCATTTTCTAATATAGTTAGTGGTGCGCATTTTGTCATTAAATCCGCTATACGTAAACCAAATATTTTAATTAAAATATTCCCCCACTAACCACCATAATGGTTAGTGGGTGGTTATGAACGAAACGGGCGGCAATGATCACACCGAAGAGATCGAACAGCGGGGAAGGGCCGCCATGGAAGAATAGCCAAACCGTCGGCGATGTTCGCCGGCAAAGGGGGTTGCGCCGCCCGAGCGGTGGCTCGCGGCCGTGGGAGGCGACTGTGAGAGGAGGGATGGTCGGGAGCGGTCGGCCGCCCGAGGGGCGCCTCGCGGCTGCGGGAGGAGTCCGTAAGAGGCGGGGAGGCTGGCCGCCCGAGCGGTGCCTCATGGCCGCAAGGATGGGGCGGTCAGACGCGATCGGCCGCCGGAGCGGCGCCTCGCGCCGCGGGAGGCGACCATGAGGGGCGGGATGGCCGTGTGCGACCAGTTGTCCGGCCAGCGCGAAGAGGCCGCGGGTGGCGGCCGTGAGGGGTGGGGAGGCCGGGCGTGGTCGGTCCTCCGGTCGGTGCTTCGCGGCCACGTGATGTGGCCGCGAATAGTGAGGTCGTCGATGCTTTGCAGCCGCGAGGAGCGAGGTGGCCGATGCTTCGCGACCACATGATGCTGCCGCAAGGAGCGGGGTGGCCAAGCGGCATTTCGTGATCGCAGAATACGGACGCGAGTGGGGCTGCACTTTGCGGCCGTGGAAGGTGGTCGCGGGTGGAGTGGCGTCCAAACACCGCCGGCCGCCGGCAGCGTGACGGCGCCAGTTGCCGGCGTGTGTGCATATCGGGGTCGCGAGCGCCGATCGCTCGTGAGACAGTCAAACCTATGATCTCCACTATTTTATGGAGATCGTGGAGAAGTGGGTTTTGTGCACACCAACTTCTCCATAAAAGGGGGTTCATCCACATCAACTGGATAAACAAGAACACAACGGCAAATACACCGATGAACAGCCACATAGTTTATATTAACAACAATATAACATACCATACGAGAAAAATGCGGGCTCCAATAAATGACACCATACGTTGAATCGGGCACCTCTACGCGCTAAGATAGAATAATACCTACTACAATCCGTTGAGCAACGGACACACACAAGGTTCACACATGAACCTACATCGTCGGACAAAGACCAACCCGCATACACCACCGGAGAGAAATCCTATCGAGGCCGACTGTACGTGCGCAAGCCCCTGACACCAAGCCTGCAGCCAAACCACCTCCACCACGGTCAAAACTAGTCGAGCTAAGGTAAGGTGTGCCTCTGAACTCCTCTATTAGAGGTCGTTGTCGCTTAGGCGAGCAGACCCCCACCACACAACATCTTATCCAAGAAACGACCAAGGTAAACACCTCCAAGGCCGGTGGCTAGATGCACCAGGGGAGGAAAGACCGGACTCCTTCCGGTGTACTAGAGGCACGACACCTCCATCGGGAAGCCCCACCCTCCCGTGAACCAAAAGATAGGCGGCTCCTCCTTCCTCTTCGCGCAAATAGGAGCAACGGGGTGCAACTTTTCATCCTCGCGAATATAAGGGAGGTTGCTCACTAGCGATCTAGGGAATGGGGCAACTTGGTCCTCACATAGGTAGCTCTAGTTTTGGTTTTCTTTCTAACCTTGGATCTCAAAATGATATATAAATAATGAAATAAACCGGATCTGAATCCGATTCGGATCCAGATCCGTACCAATAACCCACCAAACCACCAACTTGGTTCGGGATCCGAAGCCACCACCTGCAGGAAGCACTAACTGCACTAAGAACTGTCTGCACACAACATCAACCGCACGAAGAAACCCTGCATGCAGTACCACCTCAAAGTCCTGAGGCGACAACTGACTTGCTCTAGTCAACTCATCCCTACTCGGGCTCAACCTTTGAATGTCGACGCAACATGATCGATGACTATGACTCGTCTAATCAGTCTACTAGAAGGGTGATCCCCTGCACTACCTCGACCATCCACATTATCGTCCGCAAAAATCATGGACGCACCACCTCACATTATTGTCCCCATCAGCCGGTATAGACTACCACGTTGTATAGCTTTCATGAGCATGGTGTGCCCTCACATCATCGTCAAAACTCCTCTCCCCGCAAAAATGCATCCTCTGGAGTTCAATCTGCCTAGCAATATCGAATTTATGCACAGCTTGGGTACTAGATGTACCCTCTTAAGTCTACTCAATGCACCGTCATACGTCCGGATATCCACTGTCCCTATCTTCGTGACCTCACATATTGAGCTATCACCCAAGTAGACTGACCCATACGTCACCTCCAATGAACTGAACATCCATGCATCTAAGAAAATGTGTTGTGAAGCACTAGAATCCAATATCCAGCTATCAAAGTCACTCTAACTCTCAGTTATGGTAAGAGCATCATCACTCTCCTCTAATAGGGCTAGCGTCCCCTTGTCCGCACTCTGGGTGTCCCCAGAACTATGTGTTTATTGTGGACAGTTCCTTTTAATATGACCGCTTTGTATATAGTGGTAGCTCGTCATTTCCTTCCTCGATGCGGATCTGAACCATGCACTCCCAAATCCCCTTACAAATTGCCTCCGTCGTCGTGTTCCTATTGGCAAAGCATGCTCACCCCCAGGAGTGTGGTCCGACAACATCTCACTGGACAGTAACACATATGTGATCTGCTCCACGTTTATGGTACCCTTACCATACAGTAGCGTGGTCTGCATGTGCTTGTACGATGTCGAGAGCGAGTTAAGAAGCATCAAGGCCTTGTTTTTTCCTCAACCTTCACATCAACCACATGCAGTTGGTTCAGAAGTCCACTGAACACGTTGAAGTGTTCTTATAGGTTTCCACCCTCCTACATCTTCAGGTTGTATAGTCACTGCTTCAACAACAACCTCGTGGTCAACGACTTGCTCAGATATAGTCCCTCAAGCTTCTCCCACAGCTTGATCACAGATTGTTCAACATCGATGTTGAACAACACATTGACGTCGACGCACATCCTGATAGTGTTGGTTGTGCGCTCATCCATCCCAAGCCATTCTGAATCCTTCACCGGAGCGAGCAAAGCATTACACCCTTGCAACACTCGCATCAATCCATGTTCAACCAGCATGTATTATTGTCTTTGACTTGAATCTGCCATAGGCGAAAATTCCTCTGCCGTCAAACTTCTCAACTAAATATCTAGCCAACATTGTATTCTTCCATGCCATAGCTGCCCTCAGCACCTCAAGGCAACCTGATTAATTCAAACATCAGATTTAGTATGGTAGGTAGCGGACCATTGTCGTCACCTACCGTTTACCCAAATCTAAATCAGAACGTCCAATCAAACACCTACAAACCTGGCTCTGATACCACTTATTAGAGCCGAAGTACGACACCCACATGCGCAACAATAATCAACATAGGGTAAACAAGAACACAAATAATAATGAACGACAAACACGCATATAAATAGCCACGTAATTTATATTAACAACAATATAACATACAATCGGAGAAAATGTGGGATCTGATAAATGACACCACGCACGAAATTAGACACCGCCATGCACTAAGATAGAACAATACTTACTGCAGTCCGTTGAGCAACAAATGCATAAGGTTCACACATGAACCTTCGTCGTTAGACGACGACCAACCCGCACCCACCACCGAAGATAAATCTTGTCGAGGCTGACTGCACATGCACAAGCCTCTATCACCAAGCCGGCATCCACACCACCACCACCACGATTAAACCTATTTGAGTTTAGGTACAACGACCATCTGAACTTCTTTGTTGGAGGTCATTGTCGCGTAGACGAGCATAGCCCCACCACACAACACCTTCTCCAAGAAACGACCAAGGTAAACACCTCCAAGGACAGTGGCTAGATGCACCAGGGGCGGAAAGATCTGACTCCTTCCAGTATACGTGAGTCGCAAAAACTCCATTGGGAAGCGCCACCCTCGCGTTAACCAGAAGACAGGCGGCTCCTCCTTCATCTTTGCACGAACAGGAGAGATGGGGTGTGGCTTCTCCTCCTCGCAAATATAAGGGAGACTGCTCACTCGCGATCCAGAGAAAGGGGGGAAACTTAGTTCTCACATAGGAGGCTCCAGTTTGGGTTTTCTTTTTAACCCTAGATCTCAAAATGAGACCTAAATAATGAAATAAACCTGATCTGGTTCAGATCTAAATCAAAACCAACAACCCAACATGTCGTGTATCTCTAGTTCTCAAGTCGAGACCTAATGAATCCAATATTGTATTCAGATCCTAGTTAGGTCTGAATTCGAACTAACAAAACTAATATACCTCAAATTTGGTTCATGATCTAGAGTGATGCGTAAAATTTGTTATTAAAACTATCTCCAAATTCTACGAACTACAAACAAGAGCATGTATCGTTCATAGTATATGATATTTTAAAAAATAAAATATCAAGTGACGTATTCTTTCGGGCATGTTGATTACTTCTACTCACGCAAATAATTATTATTTTATCAGAATATAAAAAGTGTTTGAAAATGGATAAAAGACAAAGGTGAGGAAAACATTTGATTGGAAATCTTTTTTAAGTAAAATAATTCGTAAAACTCTAATTCATAAAATTAGATCGAGAATAATTCGACCGTGGAGGTTCCCAAATTATGAAGTGCCTCTCTCAAGAATATGTTTTCAACTAACCTTAGGATGATCGATCAGTCGGTACACTCTAAGCTTGCATTACGCAGTGAACACCACTATTGGGTTTAATCTCAATCCGAAAGATTTATGTTTCCTTATCTTGAGAATAGCGTGCAACTCTTTTTATCTTTGAGTGACCTCCTCCTATTCATAGTGAAAGAATTGGTTTCAAGAATGTCTAAACACCTAGAGGGGGGTGAATAGGTTTAATTCTTTTTACTTAGACAGATAATAGATTATTCACAGTATAGCTAAATTCTAAAGTAATCACAGCATACAACACACCAATCACAGCAGACACACAAGTTAATAGTGGTTCCCCATGAGATGGGTACATCGACTTTTCCCCTTCGCCTATCTAGCAATACACTAGATTCAGCCAAACTTCCTTCCACCTTTTCAGATCCTCAAATCTTACAACTCAGAACCCAAACTGGTTCCTACAACTCATACTTCAACAAGTCCTACACCTCAGGCTCTTCCCAAGAACCCTACCTCAGAGTGAATACACACTCCTACCACTCAGGCTATCAAGCCCTACCTCAGCACTTATCACCAGGCCTACAACTCAAAAAACTTAATCTCCTACTTCAGGCAAACAGTCCTATCTCAGCCTTTATAATTATAGGCTTACAACTCAGAGATTTTAATCTCTTACACTCAAATCTAAAAAATAGATCTTACAAAAATTGTATAAAGAATTACTTTTCTTCCTTCACCCAGATAGGGAGAAAAGAGGGGTAAGGGAATCTTGATCAGATCTTGATTAATCTGCTTCCTTCAGACCATTGCTACAATGAATCTGATTCAACCTTACTTAGCTTATTCAAAGTTTCTTGAAAGAGAGAACCTAAATTGAATCTTCTTGAGAAGTTGATGTAGACTCGCTTCTTCCTTCTTGCTGACTTGATTCAGCAAACATTGACAGACCCAAAGGGATGTTGTCTCCTTCTCTGATTTAGAATCAGAACTTTCTTGCTGTATAGAATTCTATGAATTCTTCTTGGAGTAATCCTCCTTCTTTTTGGCTTCCCTCTAAATTTTCTCTTTGTCTCACTGTGTGTTTTTTTCTGATTGCTCGGCTCTATTTATAGATCACATCAGAGGCAACCGGCTGATCCGGTGGATGACTGATATCTGACAGTTCTAACATATCTAACAGGCCTTGACAAGTCTGGCAGCGGTCAAGTCTTCTATCTGGAGATCTGGCACTTAGAGTTATTTAACTCAGCTGAATATGTCAAGACACAATGATAGTATGTATTGACACAGATGAAGTATGTGTCAACACAATTACAAGGGTGTCGACACACTTTCTTTGGTGTTGTCAACAAACTTCAGAAAATGTCGACACAACTTTTATATAATGTGTCGACATAACTCCTTTGATGTTGTCGACACTATTCAGAAACTGTTGACACAGCTCTTCATCCAGTCTCTACACTCCCTTTGTAGAATGTGTCGACAAAATTCAGAAACTTATCAACATAGCTGATGTAGACCTAAACTTTGTATGTTGACACAAGTCCTGTGTGTCGACACAGCTGATGTAGACTTAAACTCTATATATCGACACAAGTCTTGTGTGTCGACACAGCTGATGTAGACTTAAACTCTTTATGTCGACACAAGTCCTGTGTGTCGACAAAGCCCTTCTACTCATGTCAGCACTTCAAATCTAAGTGTGTCGACACTAGTCCTGAGTGTCGACACAACTGTTGTCGACTCAAATTTCATGTGTCGACACAAGTCCTGTATGTCGACACAACTTTGTTTATGATCTCGACGCTGTTCCTTCAAAGATGTCGACACATTATAAATGTCTCGACACTTTTGTACTTAGAATATTTTCTTCATTCTTTTGTCTGCACAAACAAACTCAATACACCATCAAATACAACCTAATGTATATTATTAAGTCAGGTGAGACTTCTCCAAATCAGGTACATAATTTCCAATGTACCCAACAATCTTCACCTATTTGGAGTATTCATAACCCATAGTCAATGATATACACCAATATATATAAAAAAAATAAGCATGATGTATTTAGCAATTTCAAATTTATTCAAGAGCAGATCTAGCATATTACACACAAATATTCAACAGAAATATCATAAGAAAACTATGCAACTCAGAGACATAGATATATGAACTATTGGCAATCAATAATGTCTTTATCATATAAGCAAAATAGGATTATAATGTCTATGTTTTTCAAAAAGAACAAAAAAAGATCTACAAAGTTCTTCTAGAACCTAGTCAGTCTAAAATTAGGGTTGATCTTGTTCCTTGATTACAGTCCCTTTTCCTGACTGAACAGTAGCTTTGACTTCAGCTTCAGTATCAGCAACAGGCTTCTTCCCATTGATGTCTTTGGCCTTAAGTTGAGCTGCTTTTAGCTTTTGCCTCTCAAAGTAATGGAATGGTTTAGGGGAATACTTGCAAGGCTCTATGGAATTTACAGGAATTATACCAGCCTTCAAGTCCTTCCTGAATTTGTAGATTATGCCTTGTTGTGCAAGATACTTATCTCATTCCTATTTGGAGTACCACTTGCCCCTGTTATACTGATTTTCAGCCACTACATTCCATGCAGTTAGGATGATGCTTCTGGAGGTTGGACTCCATTTCTCAAAGTCAGGCCTAGCCTCAGCCTGTTCTCTGAATCTCTTCTTGGATATTTGAGCTTCTTGCTCTTTAATTAAAACTGGATCAGCCATTTCTAATTATTCATAAATTAAAAGCACTTTATCCAGTGGAGGGCTGTACATATCTTTGACTGCCTGTTGAACTTCTTCATACTCAAGAGGGGGATATATGCCTTGAGCTACTTCAGGTTGCATCCCTTCCAAGAGTGCAGGTTGGCATCCAGATTCAGCAGTGTTATTGTAATAACATAAGGGTGGATATCCCAAGGTAGCTCTGATGGTGTTGGATACCCATTTAGCATGATCAGAGCTAGCTTTGACAAGCAATCTCTCCCCTTTAAGACTTCTCTGGCAATATGATCCATGAGGTCATTCTTCTGAAATATGACTTGATCTACTACATGATAGTTCCCAGTTGTATAGTAGGCTTTAAATTTCTTTATTTGAGCTGAAATTGCAGACTCAGAAATCTTGATAGCAGTATCAAATGCTTCTAAATCTAGTTTCACTGTGCTTCTATAGCAGATACTTTGGTGTCCATATGAGTTTTTATGGCAACAGTTTGTTCAGCCAACTTGTTCAGAGTGATGGAATGTATTTCCATTAAATTCTCATTCATCCTTTTCTGATTTTATAGAACATAACCTTGCTGAACAACCAGATTATCCACTTCAGTTTTTGTGGTTTGTTGTTGTGTGGCAATATGTACCACAACATTTCCTCCCTTATGAAAGCAGTCTGTCATTTCTTTCTTGAGCAAATTTACCTCAAATCTTATAGATTTAATGTACTGAGCTAGATTGAACTACATCTCCTTGTGGCTTTCATCCACATACTTTTCTATTGCTGAACAACTAGATTGCTCATCAAGTTTGACTTGCAGCTGTACTAACAGAGAACTAAAATCCATTGTAGGAGCACTAGATGAGGATCCAGCCTTTAAGGCTTTCTAATAACCTGAACTCTTCTTTCTTAGCTCAATGATTTTTCTTTTCTTAAGAACTGAGGCTTCTTCCTCATTTTCAGAATCAGATGATATTTTGAGTTCCAATGTAGTGCCTGGAACATTTATATCTAGCCTTGGGGCTAGGTCTGGCACCTCCCCCTCAATTCTTGTAGTAGTAAGTCTCTAGTTCTTGAATTACTTCAGTCTCATAAGCCTGAGGTTGCTCTGATTCCAGCACATTAAGAAGATGCACATCCTGTACCTCTCCTTCAGAAGGCTCAGCAGCTTTGTTAATCTCTTGAACCACTGCCATAATAGTGAGGTTTGCAGTCTCACTATCTAGCTTGGCTGTAGTAATATCTCCCCCTGTAGTTGATATCCTTTGATTATTTTTCAGAGGGGCAGTCTCCCCATGGATTTGAGTTTCAGTTCCAGGTGTGAGAGTGGTAGACTTCCTGGGTAATTCAGTATTATCTTCATCAGAACTGAATTCAACCCTTTCTTTTGAGTCACTAGAGGACTCTTCAGCTTGTTCTGTATCTTTCTTTGATTGTGATACTTGTTTTGACATTTTCTGTGGTGCAGGATCTTCTTTAGACAATACTCTGTCCCATCTAGATATGATTCTTGTATCCATTCTCCTCATGTGATTAATCTTTGTGCCATCTATTTGGTTTAGTACCTCAGGTATGTTGGAAGCCATATACAAACTCAATATTCTACCTAAGTTAGGCTTCTTAATGCTCTCCTTAATCTTATTGAAGATAACATTGATCCAATCAGTCTTCACTTTGAAGATAATTCTGGTCATTAGGTTGAACATGTAGGAAGAGATCCTATCATGCCCCCCAGTTTTGAAAAGGACAGCTTTCCCAACAACTTCAGACAGAAACTTCCCCTTGGAGTTCATCCCTTTCCTGGTCATGGATGATCCAATGTTTGTGGTTGAGGTCAGCCCACACCATTTGAGGGCTTCTGCAGTAAGTGTAGAATCAATCGCCATTTCTTCTTTAACCCTTGGTATTTGAAAGGATTTGCTCAGATTTTTTGAAGTTATTTTTACTGTTTCTCCATGAACAGTTGATTTAATCTAGTTCCCATTTGAATTCATTATAGCGTTGGAATAGAATTCTAAAACGTCTTTCTTCCATATCCTTGTTGGTTCTGAAACTAAATAATCCAGTCCTGCTTCCTGTATTAGGTCGACCACCAATTTGATATCTTGTTCTGCATCATCGAATGCTCCCCGAACAAGCTCATAACCCTCGTTAGTGTTGTTGTCCATCTTGTGCCATTGGAGATGAGAGAAGCAGATGTTGAAGAGAGAGAAGAAGAATTTCTTATTGACACTGATGAATTAGTCTCGAGATTTCTGAGAGTGTAGTCGACAAGGTCTTGTTTCCTCCTATTTATACTTTTCTAAATAGGGAAGGTCAAAAGGCGGGAAATTAGACTTTCGTATGTCGACACAATTTTTATTGTGCCGACACAGACTGTTAAAATCTCGACAGGGAGTTTAGAGTCTCGACCACCCTATATATCAACACTAATTTCTGTGTGTCAACACCGACGACTTTATGTGTCGACACCAATGTCTGAGTGTCAACAACTCTATGTGTAGACACCCACTACTGAGTGTCGACATAGACTACTTTATGTGTCGACACAAAACCACTTGAAAGAATTTTTTTCTTAATCTACCATCCTATTTCAGGATCAACTTGCCTAATTCAATTTTAAAATAATTGAATTTACTTTCATCTAGTGGTTTAGTGATTATGTTTGCTACTTGTTTATTAGTAGAAACAAATTTTAGACTTATGTCCTCTTTCTCAACATGTTCTCTAATAAAATGGTATCTAATTTCAATGTGCTTTGTTCTGCTATGTGAAACAGGATTTCTAGCAATTGATATAGCACTAGTTGAATCACAATACAAAGGTGTTTTACTTAGCTTGATGTCATAATCTTCGAGTTGATGTTGTATCCAAAGCAATTGAGCACATCAACTTCCAGTTGCTATCTATTCTGACTCTGTTGTGGATATAGCAACACTTGTCTGCTTTTTGTTGCTCCATGACACCAATCTTCCACCTAGAAATTGGCATGTACCTGTGGTACTTTTCCTGTCTTCCTTACAGCCTGCAAAGTCTGCATCTAAAAAACCTGTTAGCAGAAAATCTTCATTCCTAGGGTACCATAGACTAAGATCCGGTGTTCCCTTAAGATATCTTAAAATTCTCTTTGCAGCAGAATAATGAGACTCTTTAGGGCATGTCTGGTATCTAGCACAGACACATGTAACATACATGATGTCAGACCTACTTGCAGTCAAGTATAGTAAGGAGCCAATTATCCCTCTATACAAAAACTCATCAATAAGTTTTCCTGCCTCATCTTTGCATATAGGCATACTTGATCCTATTGAAGTTTTCATGGTGGAGGCAGTCTCCATGCCATATTTTTTAAACAACTCCCTGGTGAACTTAGACTGGGATATGGTCAGTCCATCATCAGTCTGTCTTAATTGGAGTTCCAAGAAGAATTTTAGTTCACCCATGCTGCTCATCTCAAACTTCCCTTACATAAGTTTGGCAAACTTCCTGTAAAGATTATTTTTAGTAGATTTAAAAATTATGTCATAAACATATATCTGAACTAGGATGATCTTGCCCTTTGATTCCCTTAGAAATAGGGTCTTGTCTATTTTCCCCCTTGTGAATTTGTTCTCAATGAGGAAAGTAGACAATGTCTCAAACCATGCTCTAGGGGCTTGTTTCAACCCATATAGAGCTTTCTTAAGACTGTAAACATGATCAGGAAAGTGTGGATCTACAAAACCTGATAGCTGATCCACATATACTTCCTCTTTTAGATCTCCATTCAGGAATGCTGACTTGACATCCATCTAGAAGACCATGAATCCTGTATGGGAAGCATAGGCAAGTAATAGTCTTATTGCTTCCATCCTTGCTACTAGGGCAAAGGTCTGATCAAAGTCTATTCCTTCTTCCTTCTTGTAGCCTTTTGCCACCAATCTGGCTTTGTTCTTGACAATAATGTCATTTTCATCTAACTTATTCCAGTAGATCCATTTAGTCCCTATGACATTATGTCCCTTAGGTCTGGGAACCAGTTTCCAGACTTTGCATCTCTTGAATTGGTTCAGCTCTTCCTGCATAGCACCAATCCAATGTGAGTCTTGGATAGCCTCTTCAAACTTCGTTGGTTCCATTTGAGACAAGAAGCTTGAGCATAGTGCTGAATTCAAGCTCTTGCTTCTGGTCATCACACCATGACTTGCTTCACCAATGATTTGGTGAGGTGGATGATCTATTAAATATCTCATAGCTAGTGGCAATCTTTGTTCAGCTTGTGTTCTTCATTTCCTTCAGCTTGCTGAACCTCAATGTCTTCAGCTAGTTGTTCTTCATTCTCAGTTTGTAAGTCTTGAGCTCCCCCTGGACAACATCCATTATCTTCAATCTCTTGGCATGTTGGTTTATCTTTCCTGATGGTCAGATTTTTCATCTTATCTTTTAAACCTGCAGAACTTGAAGAAATACTTGGCAGCTCACAGTTAATCAACTTAGACTCATTAAAGGCAACATGGACTGATTCTTCTAAAACTTGTGTAGTCAAGTTATAGATTCTATATGCTCTACTATTGTTGATGTACCCAACAAATATCCCTTCTTGGGACTTGGCAGCAAACTTGTCAAATGAGACTTACATTATTTAGTACATAACACTTGCTACCAAAAATCCTAAAATAGGATAAATTTGGTTTTCTGCCTTTCAGAATCTCATAGTGAGTCTTTTTGTGGCTTTTGGTGATGGAAGATCTATTGAGAACATGACAAAGAGTATTTACTACCTCTGCCTAGAAATATTCTGGGAGGGAAGTATCATTTAACAAGGTCCTACCTGCCTCAATCAGAGTTATATTCTTCCTTTCAGCAATTCCATTTTGTTATGGAGTTTTAGGTGAGGAGAATTCTTGATGAATCTTAAGCCCTTTACAGAACTTTTTCATGCATTCAGACTGAAACGCAGTTCCATGGTCACTTCTGATTTTGACTACAGAACTATTAAGTTCATTTTGAATTTGCTTGACAAAAGTCTGGAAGATATCTGGGGTTTCAGATTTTTCTTCTTAGGAATAATACCCCAGCAAACCTGGAAAAATCATCAATCACCACAAGAGTATAGACTTTCCTACCTAGACTACGAACTAGCATATAACCAAATAGATCCATATGTAGGAGGTATAAACACCTCACTGAGTCTTTGGTATCAAGACTATGGAAGGAAGACCTAGTCTGCTTTCCCTTTAGACAAGCTGAACAAATTCCCTCCTTAATGCACTTGACTTCAGGACCACTCCTTACCAACTCTTCACTAAAGATTCTACATATGGTATTATAGTTCAGGTGAGATAGCCTCTTGTGCCATTTAACACAATGAGAAACTTTCTTATCTACAACTAGACATATAGGAGTGTCCTCACTCTCACACTCAAAATCTACACAATAAATATTTCCTCTCCTAGTGCCTGTCAAGATAACTTCTTGGTCAATTGACCTTCTAATTTGACACTCATTCTTGAGGAAAGAAATGTCATAGCCCAGATCATAAAGTTGACTTATGCTTATAAGGTTATGTTTCAAACCTTTCACATAAGCTACTTGTGAGATAGTTACAATGTCATTTGTTATCTTACCCAAACCTTTAGTTACCCCTTTTTCTGACCCCCAAAGATAACTTTGGGACCATTCTCAATAGGAGTGAATTCATTTAGCATACTTCTTGTTCCAGTCATGTGTCTGGAACATCCACTGTCCAAGTTATAGATTTTATATGTTCTACTATTGTTGTTGTACCCAACAAATATTCCTTCTTGGGACTTGGCAGCAAACTTTGTCAAATGAGACCTACCATTGTTTAGTACATAACACTTGCTACCAAAAAATCCTAAAACATGATAAATTTGGTTTTTTGCCTTTTAAAATCTCATAGGGAGTCTTTTTGTGGTTTTTGGTGATGGAAGCTCTATTGAGAACATGAGAAGAAGTATTTACTGCCTCTGCCAAGAAATATTCTGGGAGGGAAGTGTTATTTAACAAGGTCCTACCTGCCTCAATTAGAGTTCTATTCTTCCTTTCAGTAATTCCATTTTGCTATGGAGTTCTAGGTGAGGAGAATTCTTTATGAATCTCAAGCCCTTTACAGAACTTTGTCATGCATTCAGACTGAAGCTCAGTTCCATGGCCACTTCTGATTTTGACCACAGAACTATTAAGTTCATTCTGAATTTGCTTGACAAAAGTCTGGAAGATATCTGGGGTTTCTGATTTTTTCCTTAGGAAGAATACCCAAGCAAACCTGGAAAAATCATCAACCACCACAAGAGTATAGACTTTCGTACCTAGACTATGAATTGGCATAGGACCAAATAGATCCATATGCAGGAGATATAAATACCTCACTAAGTCTTTGGTATCAAGACTATGGAAGGAAGACCTGGTCTGCTTTCCCTTTTGACAAGCTGAGCAAATTCCCTGCTTAATGCACTTGACTTCAGGACCATTCCTTACCAACTCTTCACTAAAGAGTCTACCTATGGTCTTGTAATTCAGGTGAGCTAGCCTTTTATGCCATTTGACACAATGAGAACCTTTCTCATCTACAACTAGGTATATAGGAGTGTCCTCACTCTCACACTCAAAATATAGAAAATAAATATTTCCTCTCCTAGTGCATGTCAAGATAACCTCTTGGTCAATTGACCTTCTAATTTGACACTCATTCTTGAGGAAAGAAATGTCATAGCCCAGATTACAAAGTTGACTTATGCTTATAAGGTTATGTTTCAAACCTTTCACATAAGCTACTTGTGATATAGTTACTATGTCATTTGTTATCTTACCCAAACCTTTAGTTACCCCTTTTTCTGACCCCCAAAGATAACTTTGGGACCATTCTCAATAGGAGTGAATTCCTTTAGCATGCTTCTTATTCCAGTCATATATCTGGAACATCCACTGTCCAAGTATCATATAAGGGGTATGGACACTTAGACTAACCTGCAACAAATATATTATCTAACCTTAGGACCCCAAATTTTATTAGGTCATAGGTGCAAGTTAGATCTAAACTGAACATGTCTACCTTTAGTTCTTCTGACAGATAGGCTACCATTACTTCTCTGGACACTCTTATTGTGTCAGCAATCAATGGCATAGTGGCCCACTTTTCCACAGCACCAGCACTCATGCATATTGTACCTTCTTTTAAGAACTGACTTTACAGCAAAGTTATTTGCAACTCTTAAATCATCTGGTACATCAGCTCCTTTCTTAAGTTTTTCAGTCAGGGCATGCTTAGGGACTTCTCTGGCAGCTGAAGTACTTCGGATATCTTAAACCCTATCTGCAGCTGCCTTCTTTTCAGAATGCATACTTCTGATAACTTCTGATATTCCTAAGTCTGTTTTGCTAACAGATTTTCCCTTAGCTTGATGATAAACTGGCATACTTTTTGAGTCAGCTGATACCTTGTCCTTGAGTGGTGGGGCTGATACACCAAACACAAATGGTCCATTATGAGTCATTTGGGTTTTCTCATGGACTGCCTAATAGGCACTAGCACCCTTGCCATTTCTACTGTCTTGCTCACAGTGACCATAAATACTATCATGCTCATATCTGTTAGAAGGTTGATCCACCTTTTTAAAAGAAATTGGAGGCTTGGAAGCAAGTGACTGAGCTGGAGCTTTGCCTTTCCTATTGGAATTGACAGCTCTTGTTCTTCCTTTGAAACCTAAACCCTTCTTACCCTTTTGGGAAGAGAAGGAATCTATCAAAGATAACACTGAACTAGGTTTTGAGAACTTGGCCACCAGCTCCCTCTCCTTTTGGAGTCTACTTTCAAGATTCCTAATATGGTTATTCTTGAAAGTACTGGTATCCATTTGAATAAAAGTTATATTCTTCAATTTACTAATCTCATTTAACTTCAGATCCAGCACTTTTGCTGAGTCTGAGACAGCCAACTTCAGAGTGGCATTTTACTTTGCCAATTTTTTGGCTAGGAGCCTGCTTTCCTTAGAGGCTTGCAGGAGCTCTCCATAATCATCAATCAGTTGATTGATGCCTCCTTCAGATTCAAAGCCACCTTCATCTCTTGATGAAACTGCTTCTGACTCTGGGCTAGTAACATAATCTGACAATGAAGGTGATGACTGTACCTTACTCAGACCGGGCTGCTCCTGGTTATGTCCATCCTCAGCTATGGACATCAGCCCTATGCATTGGCTGTCTTTTTCTTTATTGATATCATTCAGTAACTACAAGATTTTTATTTCTACAGAATCTTCCTCAGTTGAGAACAACCCAATGTAGGCCTCAATATCCTCTTCATTTTCTGACTCCGATGAAGAAGAGTCAGTCCAACTTTTCTGCTTCTTGGCCACAAAATATTTCTCTTTCTTGCCTTTATACTGGTGTTTCTTTTTCTCACCAGATTCCTTTTTTTTGACAAGACAGTCTGCTATAACATGTCCTGGCTTGCTGCAACAGTAACAAATAATTTTTGTGAAAGTTTGTTTACCAGGTTTAGAACCATACCATTCCTTTTCAAAGGTTTTCTTCTTTCCCTTGTAGTAATCATCCTTGGAGTAAGAAGAAGAGGATGGCCTGCTCCTCTAATTCTTTTTCTTCAAGAACCTCTGGAATTGCCTAGAAAAGGCAGCAAAATCCTCATCAGAGTTATGATAATCTGATGTACTTGAGTCTGAACTTTCTAAATCAGTATCAGTAACTTTTCTGGGAGGAGAAGGAGTCTTTCTCCTGCCCTTCTTTGTAGCTTCAACTTTGAAAGCCACGGACTTATCTTTGTTATAAGACCTGCTGCTCTTTTCCTCTTCCTTTTTGGCAATCAACTGCATTTCATAGGACAATAATTTCCCAAACAAGGTTGGTGGAGGAGTATCTATAAGTATGACCACTTCTCTGATGGCACAGACCTTGGTATCCCAGTCCTTGGTTAATGACCTGAGAAATTTGTCATTCAGTTCATAAGTGCTGAAGACCCTTCCATAAGTCATCAACTAATTGACAATTCTGAAGAACTTTTCATAGCACATAGCTATATTATCTATCTTGGCTTGTTTGAAGCTTTCGCACTCTTGATTGAGCATGGACTTCCTATCCTCTCTTACTTCTGTTGTCCCCTCCATGTAGACAATTAATGTGTCCCACATTTCCTTTGAAGTTTTGTAGTGAACTAAATTCTGAAATGTAGAATCATCTATGGCACTGACAATTATGTTCTGTGTCTTCTTGTCCAATTTCTAAGATGATCTCATCTTTTGTCATCTCAGAAAAATTCTTTGGAGTTTGTAAATTTGCATCAAGAATTGATGTCTTCATTGGAATGAATGGACCTTCCAGAACTGTGATGTAAATTCTTGAATCAGATGCCTCCATGAATAATCTGACTCTCTCTTTCCATATGCCAAAAGTTTCCTTTCTACATATAGGAAGCTTCATGGATCCAAGTTCCTTGTGATTTTTACATGAACCCATCTTGGCTATCTTATTACTATCTTAGAGATATACTCAGACTGTTAAGTCTAATTTTGAGCAACCTCCCTCTGATACCACTTGAAAGAATTGGTTTCAAGAATGTCTAAACACCTAGAGGGGGTGAATAGGTTCAATTCTTTTTACTTAGGCAGATAATAGATTATTCACAGTATAGCTAAATTCTAATGCAATCACAGCATACAACACACCAATCACAACAGACACACAGGTTTATAGTGGTTCCCCAAAAGATGGGTACATCCACTTTTCCCCTTCGCCTATTTAGCAATACACTAGATTCGGCCAAACTTCCTTCCACCTTCTCAGATCCTCAGATCTTAAAACTAAGAACCCAAACTGGTTTCTATAACTCAGACTTCAACAAGTCCTACACCTCAGGCTCTTCCCAAGAACCCTACCTCAGAGTGAATCCACACTCCTACCACTTAGGCTATCAAGCCCTACCTCAACCCTTATCACCAGGCCTACAGCTCAGAGAACTTAATCTCCTACCTAAGGCAAATAGCCCTACCTTAGGCTTTATAATTACAGGCTTATAACTCAGAGATTGAAATCTCTTACACTCAGATCTAAAAAATAGATCTTACAAAAATTATATAAAGAATTACTTTTCTTCCTTCACCCAGATAGAGAGAAAAGAGGGGTGAGGGAATCTTGATCAGATCTTGATTAATCTGTTTCCTTCAGACGATTGCTGCAATGAATCTGATTCAACCTTACTTAGTTTATTCAAAGCTTCTTGAAAGAGAGAACCTAGATTGAATCTTCTTGAGAAGTTGATGTATCCACAACCTCTCATTAAAATCTAAGATACGGATCTTGGATCGGACTCGCAACACTAGAATTCGAACAAACAGAAATCAAAGATAACTCGTAGCAAATTAAAGTAGAAAACTTTGATATATATTAAAAAGAAAAACCAAAGTTTCTTTCTTTCCAAATTTCATCATGATCGAGTGCTAATGAAAATTTAGTTATTCATAATGATGGAGAAATTACATAAAGTGATAGAGAGAGACATGACTACTACAAATAAGAAAACTAGAATTACTAAAATACAAACTTAAACTACAACTAGGAGAGGAAATTAACTAAGATAAACTATGAACTTGAAATGAAAAATAAGAAAAAACAATACTAAATTGCATATTTTTTTCCACCAAAATCTCCCTCCCAAGCTCAAGGAGAAGACTAGTACTTATAAGAATTTTTGCAAGAGAGTCACGCCCCCTGGTCACGCCCGTGACCAGGGCGTATAAGGTATGAAACCAACGACTTGAAAGCCCGGGAAACACAGAGAAGCCAAACCGCCAAAAGTCATTTCATTATGCGTCACGCCCTCTAGTCATGCTCATGACCAGGGCGTGTTGCGAACGGATCTGAAAACAGCGTGAAAACGGCTCGATCTGGAGTGATGATGACGCACAATTGTTGAAGAAGCCACGCTTTTAGGTCACGCCCGTGACTGCTTGAAACGATCGACGAAAGAAACTGACTTTCATAACTCTGAAGCACGCCTGGGATCTGGATGGCATGCCCTTCTTGTCACGCCCGTCACAAAGGCGTGTAACTTTAAACTGACGTGACAACTCATTCTGAATAGCAGACACGCCCCTAGTCACGCATGTGACCAGGGCGTGTAATGTTAATCTGACGTGGAAACATCTTTATGACAGCGGAGGTGGGACACGGTCCGTGACTGCGGCCACGCCCCCTGACCACGCCCATGACCGAGGCGTGTAATTAGAGTTGTCACTTAAAACCGATAACCGCAAATCGAACCGGCATGACTAGAAAAACTTCATTTAGTAACGAAAATTATGAAAACTAAATAATTTGTTACTAATTAGCATCGAATTTAGCTAGGTATATGATATTTGTTTTTACCCACAAAAATAGCAACAAAAAAAATCGTTGTAAAAATAGCAATGAATTATCTTGTTGCAAAATACTTGTTAAACAGAAACGAAATATTTTGATTCTTTCAAAAATTTCTATACTAATTATTTTAGATTAAATATTTATGGAGAGAAATTAAGAGTCAATTCTCTTTAAATATTTTCATCTCACTTTTAATAAAAAATATATATATTTATAAGTTTGTAAACAAATCTATGAAGCCCTTGATATCCCCATTCTCATCCTGATATCTGCTTCATTGCCAAGATCGTCACTCTCCCGCACGCTCTCAATGCCGAGCTCGTCACACTCCCCCGCGATCTCCATGTCTTGCTCCAGCAAAAAATAAATAAATATATACATATAAAATAAATAAATATATATATAATATATACAGAAATATATAAATATGTATAATATACAGAAATAACGATATATATAAATAATTATATATAATAAACTTTATATATATAACTATAAATAAAAATATATATTTATATGTATATATAAATTACTATATATAAAATAAATAAATAAATACGTATGTATAAATAAATAACCATATATTAATTTATAATTATATATATATATATATATATATATATATATATATATATATATATATATATATGTTACCGTCACCAAAAAACGAATTAGTTAATTAGAGGGTTGGTTAGGTAAAGAAATTAGTTATGAGAGGTCTCCGATTTTATCCTGAGCAGGTGCATATTAAAAAATATTTTTTTTGTATATAAATAATATATTTAAATTTAATCAAATAATTATATAAAATAAAAAAAACATTAGCATCAAAAGAATTCTGTCCTAAAAAATTAGGACCATATTAGATACAAATTTTGTTCGTTTCTAAATTCCTTGTTAATTAAAATTAGCAACGAATTTAGTTAATTGTCAACGAATTTTTCTCCTTGCTAATCAAGGTTTTTCTTGTTGTGCGGAACCGCAAAAAAAACGGACCGAACCGTTTGCAAATTATTCGGTTCCGGTTTAAATTTTGGAACTGTGAACAATATTGGTCAGGATGTGGTTCTTACATTTTATTATCCGGAACCGAAACTGCAACATACAAGTCTCGAGCTGTTTCAAGATTTTTAGACCCGATCCGAACTTGACCGAAATAGAACCGAACCGCAACCCATTTATTATTATTATTATTATTATTATTATTATATTGTTATTATTTTATCATTTATATATAATATTTATATTTACTATTATGAGTGAAGCTGGTGCAGTATGAATACAAACTGCAATCGCATTAAAGGGGGTCGATTTTGGACATAACAAAACTTCACCGCATAAGAACCGTGTGATATGTTTTGACATGGTGCGGTTTGGAGTCAATTTTTGCAGATGTATTTTCAATTTAATTACATATTTTTTGAAATGTTTTATTTTAAAAAAAGAAGATATACAACTACTATTTATTAGTAATCATGAAAGACAATTAATTGCAGCCGATTGTTATGGTTGAGCATGCCGACGAGACGTATGCAAGCCAACTAGACGTCGTGGCAAGGCGACGCGCGTAGGAAAGCGATGGATACTATCCCACCGATCGTGGAAAAGATCATCGAGAAGTGTGCAACATAATTATTTCTATTTCGTTGTTGTTTTGAGTTTTACTATTTGTAGTCCGCTTTTATTTCATTCCGTCCAGTTTGATTTTGGTTTTAGTTGGAACCGATTGGAACATGACCGAACTGCATAGAACTGGACCGAACCGTTAGTGGTCGGTTTGAGTTTGGTTCTTGTTGAATCGTAACTGGAACCGTTGACACGACGGTTTCAAAAATTAAGCTGGAACCGGAAGCAGAACCGGAACCGGTCAAACCAAATAAGGCTTTGGTTTTAATTTGAAAACTGTTACCTTAATAGTTCGGTTCCTGATTTTAGTAGAACCGGAACCGTTACAATTCTACGTGTAATACTTGGTTTTTCAGAAAATCTTCAAAGCTTTGTCTTGTTTACACCAGTGAGCTCCAAAATTATATTAATAGTCCAGAATTTCCTGAATTTCAGAAAGAAGTTAATTAAGAACTCAGATTGGAAAAATATGAATAAAATTGATAAATTATTAAATAAAAACTATAGTAAAAATAAGATAAAATAAGAGTTATCACAAAGCAATCACCTGCAAGATGCACTATATACACAAACCATAAATTGCACTGTGCATGGTTTGCACGTAGCATCAACAACACGAAGAACAATCCATACCTTGATTCACCTATGTGATGTCTATGCAACAAGATCACATAATTTGTCTCGCCAAACTTGAGTCACTGAAACGTGATCCACTACTGCACCTCTTTGACCATCCTCCACGCCGCTAATAGAAATCATGAGTTCGCCAGCTTGCATTGTGGTTACCTTCAGTTGGTACATGCTACCAAGCTGCACAGCTTGCTTGAGCACAACATACTCATATGTCATCGTTAAAATTCACCTCTAGACATAAAAATTATAGCTTGTTGAGTCGAGTCTGCCAAAAATAAATTAGATTCCCGCATAGCTTGTGTACTATAAGTACCAACTTCAAGCCTACACACTACTCCATCACGCATCTGGATGTACACTATCCCTCCCCTTGTGACTTCACACGCTGAGTCATTATCAAGAAATACTGACACAATTTTCACCTCGAGCGTAAAGAACATTGTCATACTTGAGTACATGTTAGACACATTAATTGACTTATAGTGTTGGTAAGTGAATTATCACTTTACACTCCCAATTCTAGCACTGTCTTGGCAGTGTAATAGTTCACAACAACTATATCATATTGGTCTGATCAGGCCCCACATTATACAATCATGACAAGCTAGATTTTAAAAGTGATTTAAAAGGTAACACTAGTCCAAAACATCATCAAAAATTAATCAACTCACGGTAGAAAAAACATGTCCAAATTCTATAATGATATATTTTAGAATTATCATTAAAGAATTAGATTTATCTGTTGCCGAAGACGACTCGTCGATCGGACTCGCAGATCTCCGCTGGATTCACCTTCTTTTTCCTCCAAGATCTTTTCATGCTCTTTTTTGTCACCCTAAAATAGAGAATAACCACTTTAGAATAATGGTTCAAACTCTCCTTTTCTGACCTAAAGCCCATGGAAATAATCTCAGCCATCGGATCTCAAATTCCATAATCAAATGACTCGGAAACGAACTTAAAATACCAATTTTGCAAAGTACAACCTTGGATACACGGCGTGCACCAAGTGCATGTAATGTCATGCAGCGCCATAACACTATTCAACGTATGCTGGTAACTCCAAACTCGTCGTACATCGAACTTCATGCAACACCTCTAATAAATAATTTTGTTTTGATTCTTGTTGAACTAAAACTAGAATAGTAGGCGTTTTATGATTGCTGCCCCTTGTCGTGCCTCATGCTAGAGGAATGGCCAATGGGCCGGTTCAAGTAAGTATTCTAGTGAACCACTCCAGAGGTCGTTTGAAGGGTCAAACATGCTAAAAATAACATAAAATCGAGCCGGTAAGCGTCGTGATCTTATTTAGTCCAATCTGTCCACTTTGATATTTTTTAGAAACCCACCAAAAATATTTAATAAAGATTATCAACATATACATGTATATACATTACACTACAAGAAAAACATGTATTAGCAACGAAAATTAGAAAGGCTAGCTAGTTCGTTGCTAATTAGGAACGAATTTAGCAACGCATATAATATTTGTATTTAGCTACAAAAATAGCAACGAAATTTTTTGTTGCAAAAATAGCAACAAAATATTTTGTTGCTAAATACTTGTTGCTAATTTTGCAACGAAATTTTTCCTTTCTGAAATTTCATGCTAAAATTTTTGCATTAAAATATGACAAATGTTATGTGCAAACCGAATTTGGATACGTGCAAACCAATTTTATCTGCAAATCAAAATATTCTAAGTGCACACCAAATTGTTACGTGCAAACCACAAATAAAATCTGAAAAAAATCATTTTAATAGATATACGATAAAATGAAACACATTAAATATTTGTGAAAGTTAATTATACGTACATTTGGTGACAATTGGTAAATCAATCATGTAACTATCACAAGTATGATCAGATAATATATAAAGGCTTCTTTGAAGGCTCGATCAGATAATTCCTCGAAATCAAAATAAAAAGGAATGGAGACGGATACTAAACATTCATACCATTTTCATTACCGATGTCATTAATTACGTACAAGGCTGCCCCAATATGCATATGCAATTTTGAAGATAAATAATTCATAAGAAAATTTTAAGAGACAAATGTCCATAATAAAGTTACAATTTCTATGTGTGAGTGATGCACTTTTTGTGAGTGTTAATAATTTACTAATAAATTAAATGTTAATTATTGTACATATTTAATTCTGAAATCAAAATTATGACAAAAAAATGCACTTTATGGAGGGAAATTTTTGTTTCCCTCCACTGCTATTTCATTGGCCGCTTAAAAAAAAAGAATTGAGATATAAAAACAAAAACCTAGCACCAGCTCTCCAGAATCAAGCCCAACTTCACATTTCGGTGAAATCTCGCGGAGGTGCTCTCTCGCCCGAGAAATCTCGCCGAGCTGCTTCTCTCCCGTGCAATCTCGCCGCCGTGCAATCTCGCAGCCAAGGTTGTTATACTCCGGCGGGATCTTCCGGCCCTGCTCCAGAGTGATGTGAATCGAGCTTCTTCCTCCTGGGGAATCGGCCTCCATATCCCACAGTCCGATCTTGGTAAGCTCAGCGTGATCTCCTCTCCGTCTTCACCATTCAGTGATTTTCGAACTCATCAGGGTTCGTCCTTCCCATTCCAAGCAGCTGGGGATCATCCTTCCCATCCCGAGTAGCAGAGCCGGAAACCCCATCCCGAGCAGCAGTGCACACAGGATACCCGATCCCAAGCAGCAGAGCACACCAGAAATCCCATCCCGAGTAGCAGAGCACAACGGAAATCCCATATACTCCCGACCCCTCCACTTCATTGACATCGGCAAGGTATAATATTCCTCCCCTTTGCAACTCCCAGTGGCGGACCCATGAATGAGAAGCAATTTCTGTTTAAGATGTTTGAAAAATTATTTACACTTTCCTAAATGTAGAATGAGAAGCAATTTCTTGATTTCACTTTTTTAACTTTCCAATCTTATTGCTTTGAAGTTTTATTTTACTCTTGCAGTTTTGATCATAAGCATAGTTTGTTTTGGATCTATTCTCATGCTATAGTTTTTAATGTGTATCAAAATAGTTTCTTTGATATTTGGTCATCAATATTGAACACTATAATTTAGTAGAATATGCACCAATATCACCGCCACAACATTAAGCCTAGTAATGAATTTAGCATGACAACTACCTGAATAATATCATTCTCGTGATCCCGTGGTCTTTGGCAAGTAACTTTTAGTAAAGCTGTGATTTGCTTTTCATTTAATTTTTTTGGTATAGCGCTGGCCGCTCAGTAATTTGCATGCCTTCGAAGTAAGAACAAAATCATGTATTTTTTCGCATTTTTGGGCATTGGTTTAACAGTTATTGCGGGGAAAAAATTCATAGAGTTCGTCATGTATCTCCATGGGAAAATAGTTGACCCTTTCTTGGTTTCCAACTTGAAGGCAGGGAAGATGAGTATGTTGTATGGTAAATCCATATACCTCCAGGAATACTCTACAACTGACTTCATAGAGTGGTCATCAATGGGAAACCTGCTGAAATGAATGAATAAAAAAGAGCTTTGTATATTATCCTTCATAGGAAAATGAATAACTACAGACTGAAATGCCCAATTTTGATGAAATGGTGAGGGAAAGCCTAAAGAAAAGGCAAATAAGAAACTCAATGCAGTCAAGATTAGGAGCAGCGACATGAGTTTGTGCGAGTTGGCTTCAACTGAAATTGAAGATTTTGAATCGAGTTGACTTGAGCTAAGACAACAAATCTTTATTTTTTTGATGATTAGTTTATATTAGTGCCCGCATACATACACTTGATATTTGTGTATCTCATATTATTATGAAATGCAGTGCATTTTAGACATGTGCATGTTCATACACCATTCATTTAGTCAATTTGGAGTTAAATTGAACAAAAGTCTATTTTGATTTCAAGTCCACCAAAAGAGGAGCAATTATAGAATGTGGTTCAAGTTTTGTATATAATTTTCAATGGGGATTATTGGCTTTATTATACGTATTTTAATTATTTATATTACATGAGCTCCCTAGTTGGCTGAGTGGTTAATTCAGAAATTTTGTACTTGCGGCGAATACTCCCTCTGTATGTTACTTCAACCTTCACTCCCCTGAGAGCCTTTTTAACTTGAAAATTATTGAGATTATGGATCTTAAGATCAACACATAAATAGAACATTTTATGATCAAACTTTCACATGATCCACATCATTCAGTGGCCTCGACAACACATCTTTCCCAAGAAGCTGAGCAACGAAGTCAATAATTAGAAGAGGCTCGATGAATGCGGCAGAAGACATGTCTGGAAAGTAAAAGAAGAGCATAATCTTTAAGTATATATGTCATACACAAAAGCTTTTCACATATGTGATAAGGAACTAAACAAAATACTTTCATGTGTCGTAACATTCATTTTCCCATGTGCAGCAATAGGAAATATTGATCGTTGAGAACAAGCAACCTACCTGCGAACAAGACTTTGAAGAGGTTCATTTATTACTTCTTGCAAGGGTATATATTAATACAATGTACAATATTTTCATTGATAAGCCACATATTAATGACGCTACTGTGATAGAAAAGTACTCATCAAAACAACTTGTCATTGAGATCTCGACAACAATTCATTTTCGGTTTGCTTGAGTCAAATCACCCTTCTTGAAGAAAAGTCAACCTCGAATTCGAACGGTTGACAATAGGACATGAGACTTTGCTACGACGCAATAGGAAATCAAGTCAACAGTGGATGAAACTGTGTGGAATTTGATCGATGCGGGTAGATAGTGATGGAGATTTTCACATGTTGGCTGAAGTTAGCAATTCTAGGGACGTTAGTTTTGGAAAATGCTTTAATGCAGGTAGGGGAAGAGATAGTAGATATGGTTCTAGGTTATTCAGCCTGGGTCATGCAAATAGGTATCATTCCCCTATACTTGATAGCAGGATTGATTCTCAATCATTGCAGCATTCTTCATCTGGAAGGCAATATAGTTTTTCTCCGCATAGAAGACCCCCACATTTAGCACGTGAGCATACAAGATGACCATCAAGATCTAGAACACGGTTCCCTCATACTTGGACATCTCCAAGGGGAAGAAGAGATCGAAGGATAAGTGCTATTCATAATGTGAAGAGACAAAGTAGGTCTCCCCCTAATTTTAAGCCTCAAAGAAGGATACCTACACAGAGATCACCACAATATCGCGGTTTTCCTGCTGAAGACTTTTCCGGTTATGCTTCTGCATCCAGAAATTATTCTTCACCATCACATGCTTCGAAATGGTGTAACAGCGAGAGGATCTTTCAGGATCGCCTTTGGGAGCATGATGAACCTAGACATCCAAGAGAGAGAAGTCCTGTCAGAAGTCTCATGCGTTATCTCAATGCATAGTGTGTTTCAATTCCTTTTCTTGGAAGCTCAATGCTCCTCTCTTTGGAAATCTTTGATGATTTGAATAAATTTATGTTTTTTTAAAAACTGTTAGCTCTAAATTTTCTTTAAAAATAGATAAAGTTTATACCATTTCTACTTCTATCATTGAGCACGATGTTAAAAAAATCAACATACATTACTTTGATTATCACGAGAAGCCATAGTCAGCTACGTACTAACCCATCCAAACAAACATTACCTAAAGATTCTTAGCCCAAGTACGTTAGGCGGGCAGAGAATGGAGGAGTGGGAAGGATTCAAGAATAGTATAAGTAAACTCGTGAAGTAGGCATAGAGAAATGCCACAGATGGTACCTTTACCTACTCTTCCAAATACTCAAAAAGAAATTTGCCTTTAATTGATCATATATTTTTTTAAAACATAAAAAAATTATTTGTTTATAAAGCATGCCACTACCTTCTCTTAACCCAATCCGCATGTTGCTGGCTTTTTTCTTCTCAAGAGCTGCATTTCATCACTACAAGGAAGTCATGACTTGCACAAGGAGAATTCTGTTGGCGTTGTTTTTGTTGGAGGTCTTTTAATGTTAAAAGCAATTGGCGCCATGACAGGGATTGTGGAAACCAAGTCTCTCTTCAAGGTGGACCCGATTTTGGAATTAACAATGTTGGATTGGTAGCTCTTGATAATAAAAATATATCACACAGTTTATGCAAGTTAGAAGAAGAGATCGATGAAAAACATGTCAGTCCTGTGGAATATTGTGACAAACGAAAACATGACTTAACTCAAACTCAAGTTTGTGAATCTTTGCAGGGAAATCATCAATTTAAGGATGCTAAATTCATGGTAGCAATTAGTCCCAAGAGAACAAATCTTGAGGGTGATGGCGATTTAGTGAGATATCTCTCTACAAAGATACCTGAAGTGTGCGAGGAAGACAAGTGTGAAAGTGATTGTGTAAGATGTAGTGTAGAAGTAGGCACTCATAATATCCTTCCATACCCGATTGTTACTGGGAGTGGTTTCACTAACTATGATTTCGATCCTTTTACTGAGGTCAAAAAAGTCGATGAAATGTTGCATGATGAAAGTAGATCAATTACCACTGTAGATAGTTGTAATAATTATTCTGGAGAATGTCAAACAGCTTATGACATAATGGGTGGTAGAATTTGGAAAAATAATCAGCTTTTGAGCCCTCATGTGGAGAGGCATCAGTGTTTATCTATTGATGTTGTTGGCAATGTTAATGCTACTGGATCACCAGCTGAACAACTTGATCAGAATAGTCGTGGAATGATTATTGGTGGAGACGGTAAAAAAACTATGCAGGTGTTATTTGATGAAAGCAGCTCCAAGAGCATGACTGCTGAAGGCTGCCAGTTCAATGCTAGTTAATTGACATCCCTCCTTTTCAACTCACGTGAGACATCTAACGAGCAAGGATCAGATTAGATGGAAGAAGCATACCTTTCCATTCACATGGTAGAGGCAGAGTTTGGGTGGATCCCCCACATCATCATGTTAATTGAAAATTTGATATATCTGGCAATTATTCATCCCCCAAATTTCCACTCCCTGGTTCAAGGAATGCAGCTGCAGCTGCTGTTGCGAAGGTCAAAAGAAATGGTTTTGTTGTTGCACTTGATGGAACAGTGATAGTGTTGAAGATCTTCAAAGTCTTCAACCCATTTTTTGTCTACAAGAAGGGGATCATCCATAGATACTGATGGAGATTTTCTCATGTTGGCTGAAGTTAGTAATTCTAGGAACGTTAATCCTGGAAAATGCTTTAATGCAGGTAGGGGAAGGGATAGTAGATATGGTTCTAGGTTATTCAACCCGTGTCATGCAAATAGGTATCATTCCCCTATACTTGATAGCATGATTGATACTCAGTCATTGCAGCATTCTTCATCTACAAGGCAACATAGTTTTTTCTGCATAAAAGGCCTCCACATTTAGCCCGTGAGCATACAAGATCACCATCAAGATCTAGAACACGGTCCCCTCATACTTGGACATCTTTGATGATTTGAATAAGTTTATGTTTCTTAAAAAATGTTAGTTCTAAATTTTCCAATTAGTTTATACAAGGTTGATAGGCAAAGTATGGATGCATAGTAATTTTCTTAATGTTGAAAGTATGAAGCTTGTGATCAATGTTTAGTATCGGAACTTAAGATGAGATGTGTTATCTCAATGCATAGTGTGCTACAATTTCTTTTCTTGGAAGCTCAATGCTCCTCTCTTTGAAAATCTGTGATGATTTGGATAAGCTTATGTTTCTTAAAAAAATGTTAGCTCTAAATTTTCTTTAAAAATCTATAAAGTTTATACCATTTCTACTTCTATTATTGAGCATGATATTAAAAAAATCAACATACATTACTTTGATCATCATAGAATAAATTGTTCGTTATTTGAAAGTTAATGTCTAATTTGATGTAATATAATAATTATTGCATTTACCAAAAAAAGACATTGTTGTTTTATGTAATAAGTAATCATTTGTTTTGTTGTATTTGTAGAACAACAATTATGCATCCAGACAGAAGTTGGATCAATAATCGTGTTTGCCCAGATGGATATGGTATTACAGATGAGTATCAAGTGGGGGTTAAAGGATTTATAGAATTTTGTCAACAATATCCAAGATATATGGACCGAGAAAAAATTCGATGTCCATGTTACGATTGTAGAAGCTTAAAATTTCTTGTGCCTGATATGGTCAAGTTTCACCTCATTTCTAGAGGTTTTGAGCGTGGTTATATTAATTGGGTAAGGCAAGGTGAGCCGCATTGGGATGAACCATCCATTAAAGCACATATTAGTCATATGCAAGAGCAAATAATGTCTGAGCCGAGAGTTATTGAAGAACAGCAAAATACTTTGATTGATATGATTGTTGATGTAGCGGGTCCTGAATTTGAATGGGATACTAGAGATCATGAGCCAGAAGACCCTAACATAACTGCTAAAAGGTTCTTTCAACTGAAGGATGCTACAGAAAGTCCTCTTTGGCCTGGTTGTGAGGAGTATTCAGAGTTATCAGCATTGTCAGAACTTTTAAACATCAAGTCTGAATCAAACTTGAGCGAGAGACATTTTAATCGGTTTTTAAAGGCATTTGGTCAGATGCTCCCGAAGGGACATAAACTACCCGATAGCTTTTATTCAAGCAAGAAGGTGGTTGCTCCACTCGGTCTTGGCCTTCAGAAGATTGATGTTTGTGAAAACGATTGCATGTTGTATTGGAAATATGATGAAATGTTGCAAGAATGCAAGGTATGCCGACACCCTAGATTCATGCCTAGAAATCGACGGGGGAGTAAAAAGCATAAAGATATATCGTTTAAACATTTGAGTTACTTACCACTTACACCGAGACTACAAAGGTTGTACATGTCCAAAACCACTGCAGAACATATGAGATGGCATAAGGAAAATATCGGTGATGAGGGAAAATTATGCCATCCACGGGATGGTGAGGCTTGGAAGCACTTTGATAGGACTCAACCTACCTTTGCAGCTGAGCCACGAAATATTAGACTTGCTCTTTCCACCAATGGATTTAATCCACATAATCAAGGATCTAGACCTTACTCGTGTTGGCCAGTTATTGTTACACCTTATAATTTACCTCCTTGGATGTGCATGGATCGACCTTATATGTTTCTCTCTTTACTTGTGCCAGGTCCAAAGAGTCCAGGTAGGAGCTTGGATGTGTATTTACAACCTTTAATAGATGAGTTGAAGATTTTATGGGATGTTGGGGTTGAGACTTATGATGTGTCTAAAAAACAAAATTTTCAGATGAGGGCAGCATTAATGTGGACTATCAGTGACTTTCCTGCATATGGAATGTTATCGGGATGGAGTACACATGGTAAGTTGGCGTGTCCATATTGCATGAATCATATCAAGTCTTTTAGACTTAAACATGGTCGAAAACCATGTTTCTTTGATTGCCATCGTAAATTTTTACCATTAGATCATCCATATAGATATCAAAGAGACAACTTCACCAAGGGAAGGATTGAGACAGATGCGCCTCCTATTCAGTTAACTGGTCATGAGCTCGAAGCTATAGTCGCATTTTTACCAAAGATTGACTTTGGTAAGACTAAGGACAAGGACAAAATAGAAGGGTTTGGCGAGTCTCATAACTGGTTAAAAAGAAGCATCTTTTGGGAATTACCTTATTGGAAAACAAATTTGATTCGTCATAATCTAGATGTGATGCACATTGAAAAAAATATGTTTGATAATGTATTTAACACTATTATGGATATAAAAAGTAAGACTAAGGATAATGTAAAAGCCCGTCTAGACCTTCAAAACATATGTAAGCGCCGTGATCTTGAGCTCAAGGAGGTGAATGAGAAACTTCTTAAACCCAAGGCAAGTTATACATTATCTAAGGATGAACGAGGGATTGTACTAAAATGGGTAAAAAATTTGAGACTTCCAGACGGGTATGCTTCTAATTTGGGTAGATGTGTTAATTTGGAGGACTATAGCATGCATGGAATGAAGAGTCATGATTGCCATATTTTTATGGAGAGATTGCTTCCTCTTGCTTTTCGAGATTTATTACCAGAAGTTGTGTGGAATGGCTTAACTGAATTAAGCCAATTTTTTAGAGACTTGTGCTCAACAACTCTATATGAGTCAGATATGAAAAAAATGGAGGTGAACATAGTTGTAATCTTATGCAAACTCGAGAAAATCTTTCCTCCAGCTTTTTTTGATTCCATGGAGCATTTGCCAATACATTTGGCATATGAAGCAAGGGTAGGTGGGCCTGTTCAATATCGCTGGATGTATCCCTTTGAGAGGTAATTATCTCTTGAAAATTACTTTGTTATTGCATGTTATATATATTAACTTTCATATTTATAGGTTCTTGAACACATTGAAACGTAAAGTAAAGAACAAGGCACGTATAGAAGGATCAATTGTTGAAGCTTACTTGATTGAAGAGACTTCAACTTTTTGCTCTCATTTCTTTGCTCCTCATGTAGAAACAAGATCTAGGAGTACAGGGCGCAATGAGAATGTAATTCAAGTTGAATCATGTAGTCGTTTATCTGTGTTCAATTGCACAGGTCGGCCATTTAGTCCAAAAGATCCCATGCGCATTTTAACTCCGCTTGAGAAGGATGCATGCACGATATATATTTTGTTGAACTGCCCTGAGATCTCTAAATATGTTGAGTAAGTAATATTATGGTTAATATTTTATAGTTATCATTTCTGTTAATAATAGTAAGTAATATTAATTAAGTACTGAGAAGATATGTTTTGTAGGCTTTATGATGCCGAGAAACAAGCCGAACTACCAAATTTGACTCCCATAACATTAGGAGTTATGCGTGATAAAGAGTTTTCCACGTGGTTTAAAACTTATGTAAGATGATATTTTATTAATACATATATAGTTATATAATATATATTCCTAACAAATTTTTTTATTTTAATAGGTTGAAAATCCAGTCAACCAAATAAAAGACAGTGATATCAAACAATTTGCATATGGATTTAGTAGCATTGTTAAACGTTGGAATGGATATTTTGTGAATGGTTATAGATTCCACACACTTGAGTATGGAGAAGGAAAGTCTACAATGAATAGTGGAGTTTGTGTTAATGGGAGTTATTATAATGATTCTAATGAAGACTATTATGGTGAATTATTAGAAATTCTTGAGTTGAGTTTTTTAGGGTCTATCACAAATACTATAGTAATGTTCAAGTGTAAATGGTTCGATAATGGAAAAAGAGGAACAAAAGTTCATCCAAGATATAAAATCGTTGATATTAATAATGATCGTAGCATGGCTGAAGATAACCCATTTGTGATGGCTTCTCAATGTCATCAAGTGTACTACACATCATATCCTTGGAGAAAGAAAGCTCTTGATCGTCGTTGGCATGCAGTTTTCAAAGTTAAATCCAGAAGCACGTATGAGATAAGTGATATTCCAGTAGAAGAATTTTACCAAGAGACTTCAACTATGAATCCAACTCATGTTGTACCAGATGATGACATTATTCTAGTTGATATTCATCGTCAAGCGGAAGAAGTAAATCATGATGAATTACAATCACTAGAGAGGGATCTTGAACATAATTTTGAGTCAGATGAGTTCGAAAAACGATCAACAGAATCAGATGATGATGGATCAGATGATGCAGATTCATCGGAGGAAGAAGATGACATCACTTTCAATGATATGCATGCTATGTAACTTTTATGCTTGTGTAAGCTTGAGAATATACCTCTTGTGTTAGTTATATATACTTACTATTGTACATGCATTTTTTTTTCTTTGGTTGTAGATGTGTGTTTTTACTATGTTTAAATTAATAATGTATTAATATGATTTGCAGTTACTATGCGGACTAGAGGACGTGGAGGTAGATTATTATCTAACAAAAATCGAGATGATACTTTTTTGAGACTCTTAATGGAAGATATGAATCATCAATCAAGCACAAATTCCGACTCGCATTGTGATACAGATGAGGAGCATGAGACGTTTGATGATGTGAATTGTCATGATTGCTCGCCTCCTGATATTGAGACGCCTCTTGATATAGAGAAACATGAGCCAAAAAATTCAAATAACAAAGATGAGATTGAGCGTGATGAAGAGGGACGAGAGATACTCATCATTTAAGGAAAATGGTAATATTATCCCTTTACAATTCATTTATTTTATCTTCTTTTCTTATGATGTATCAATTATAAAAAGACATACATTTGATAATGTAGTTTATTTAATTATATTGCTTTATATCATGTTTGCAGTTTCATTAGTACTTCTGCACCTCGTTCTATGTTGAATTGTTTGAGAGGTTGGTTCAATGGAGTTTGGCCCACATTTAGTGCAATTCCTAATGATGTAAAGCAAAATATGTTTAACATATTCAAGGTAAAAATATTTTGATTATTTCTCAGTGTTTATGTTACAATGATTTGCATATAATATAAGTTTTTTGATAATTGTAGGCAAAATATACTTGGCGTGCTACATCAACAGAGCAACAAGTATATAAAATTTGGAAAAGTTATTTTAGCAGAGCAATGGCTTCGGAAATGAGGCGTATCCGAAATGCAGCAAAGTCAAGGTCTGCACCTCCACCGACGTGGATGCGAAGAGAAATTTTTGAAGGATTATGGGACATATGGGATGCACGTAAATTTAAAGATCTCCAAGAATGTAATCGCAAAAATAGACTCTCCGATAGAGATGGCCAAGGGGTAGTTAAAAGCACCAGTGGAACCATTTCCATTCATCATCATGCTCATAGGATGGTAAGTTTTTTTTATTATATGTTACAATTATCTGTTTGCAAGCCATATAATAGGATGTTGTTAATTTAATTGTATGTTTGCGAGAGGTATCGCCGGAAAACAATATTTGGAGTTAACTACCCCTTAGAGTAAATATTTAGGGGGGCTTCTTAGTTGCTTGCAATATCTCATTCATTTGCAGCGAGCAACCGTTGGCTGTTTTAGAGCGAACTGGGCGTTGTACAGCGTCCGGTTCGCTGTTTTTTAGCGAACTGGTACAACGAACTGGGCGCTGTCCAGCGCCCAGTTGGCTGTTTTATAGGGAACTGGGCGCTGGACAGCGCCCAGTTAGCTGTTTTACAGCGAACTGGGCGCTGTCCTGCGCCCAGTTGGCTGTTTTTCAGCGAACTGGGCGCTGGACAGCGCCCAGTTGGCTGTTTTTCAGCGGAACTGGGCGCTGGACAGCGCCCAGTTGGCTGTTTTTCAGCGGAACTGGGCGCTGGACAGCGCCCAGTTTGTTGTTGGACAGCGATGTTAGTTCGCTGAAGAACAGCGTTGTTAGTTCTTTGAAAAGACGTGAGTTTTTTATATAAGAATGTACTGCCTTTTTTCTCGCAAATTGATACCTATTTGACAAAAAAAATCAGATTTTATTATGTTTAAAAAGCTTCTGCCTATTCATTGTCGCATTTTTTATGAAATGTTACTTCACTATGTTTTTTTAAAATCTTTTCCCCACTATTTAATCTGCTTTCAAAATGGGTTTCTTTGAAAGAAGAGCTACTAGTGATGCCTCTTCAATAGAAGAAAGGAACAAGCTCCTCCCACGCGCAACCAACTTCCCCACCTTTGTTGCCTACGCCCGCATTCTGTCCCCGCCTCTGTTGCCTGTGTGTTGCGCCTCCCCTGTTGGGATCCCTGGGAGACACCTATATGACTTCCTGGAATGGAACAAGGAGAATAGAACAATGTCAGATTGATAGGCGATTTTCAAAGATTGATAGGCGATTTTCGAAGATTGATTTGATACCCGCGACCGACCCGAAATTCGCATCTTCTTTTCAACCCGAAGTGATTGCCCGCCCGTTCCATTCCTAGTTTCAGTATTCTCAGGACCTCCATGAAGATCTTTGCTTTCTTTGCTACCCGGCTGAGAATGTAGAATGTATGCAACCATAAACCATAAGCATTCTTAAAGGGAAGCTGTCTGGTTCTCTCATCTTAGTTTTCATACCTGAGAAAAGGGTTTCAGCTAGATAAAAGCCTCTAACTTAGATAAAGAAAAGAATGTCTTCTAGTTGCGTTTGCTTATAGGATAGCGCCCACAGGTAGTTCCTATTACAGAAGGGGATGGAACTAGGAGGCTTTGCATACAGACTAGTAACATTTATGAGATGGCTGCCTTCTACTTACATTGACATAAGGACTCATCATAGGAAAGGATTTTCTTCATACCCAGCCCTTTCTGTATCTGTAATAGAAACTACCTCTGCTTCTCACTTAAGGAAGTAGCTAGGCGCTGTTGCTATGCCGTGTTTGACAATTGTTGCTAGAATGAAAAAAGTGTTTTTCCGGGTCTAAAAAAGGTTGAAGTTCTTATTTAGACTACGTACGAGGCATAGGATGGATAGGCACCAAAGATCAACTGCAAAAGAACTGCCCCGTGGGTTCAGATCTCATCATGCGTGTTTGCATCATTTCACCAACCTTCCGAAAGAAGCTCTTGCTTGCCACTCCACTACTGAATTCTCATCAAGCCTAATTGGAAAAACTCAAACCGCTCTGAAGTTTCTTGTTGTGTGTGTCACTGATTACGGTTTACGATTGGATTGCTGTTATCTTAGAAAATGCTATAGCCAGCAGGAGAGCGAGGAAGAAGGGGGGAACCATTTAGAACCCTACTTACTTGGGCTTGATGAAAGTGAAGGTATTACTAATTGAAACAAGCTAGTCGAGAGGCCAAAAGCAGGAAAAAACACACCTTAGTCTAAGTTCCAGATCCATAGTTTGCATACTTCCCTTTGAGCGTTAACCGAAGCCCTTGCACCCACTGCATCTTCGGATACCATTTTGAACGAGAACCCACGATTGATCATATAGGGTCTTCAAAGCCCTTTCTGTCTCTTCAGAAGGGGTGAAAGAGGGGGATTGTGCTCCGTGTCTTCGGTCTTCGATGAGAGAGATCGTTCACTGCTCGAGTTCGACGGGGGGAATTGCTCCCTTCAGTTAAGCCGGTGGGACCGGTCACGCGACCCGGGATGCCTGACTTCAAGGAAATGAAGAAGTAGAGGCAATGGTGAACGGGAAAGAGCAGGAACTGCATGCGTTCATCAGCTGCTGCAAGATTATGCTTAGATGCCTTCTCCTCGGCGCCCCGCGGGACAGCTTAAACCACTTATGTAGAATAGGAGAGCTGGAAGAAACCAAAGAAGAAGACGCAGAGCGAGCCTAGCCAGTGACATACCAGGAAGAAGGAAAGCTTGTCGAATGATGAACCTAACAGCGAACAGGGCGCCTTCCAGCGCCCAGTTTGCTGTTTTCAGCGAATTAACAGCGAACTGGGCGCTGGACAGCGCCCAGTTGACTGTCCAGCACCCGGTTCGCTGTTTTTCAGCGAACCGGGCGCTGTCCAGCGCCCGGTTGGCTGTTTTACAGCGAACCGGGCGCTGTCCAGCGCCCGGTTGGCTGTTTTACAGCGAACCGGGCGCTGAGCAGCGCCCGGTTGGCTGTAAAATAGCGAACCGGGCGCTGTTTTATAGCCAACCGGGTGCTGTTTTACAGCCAACCGGGCCCTGGACAGCGCCCGGTTCGCTGAAAAACAGCCAACCGGGCGCTGGACAGCGCCCGGTTCGCTGAAAAACAGCGAATTGGGCGCTGGACAGCGCCCGGTTTGCTGTTTTACAGCCAACCGGGCGCTGGACAGCTCCCGGTTCGCTGGACAACAGCCAACCGGGCGATGTCCAGCGCCCGGTTCGCTGTAAAACAGCCAACCGGGCGCTGTCCAGTGCCCGGTTCGCTGTTTTTCTCAAAGAGAACTCTATCTACCTTTTATTTTAGTCTCTTTTTCAAAGAGAACTCTATCTGTGTTCTGTTTACAATCATTGCTTGGGTGTTCTCCCTTATCATTCCATTTCTCCTTTAAAGAATTAGGCCTTGATTTTGTGTGTGTTTACATCTATGTTGAGCACTGATACTCTCATCTTTAATCTTTCAAAAGTTATGATTCTTTAATGAAATGCAAAATTATTAAGTATTTTTTTTTGTATTGTAGGCCAGGGATAATGGAGGAATTCCGGTGCCTCATGAAAAAGTTTTTACTCGGACTCATCGAACAAATAAAGGGAAAGGGCCTTTTGTAGATGATAAATCAAAAAAAGCATTTGTAAGTTTTTTATTTATTATTTTGTTAAGAAATTTTAATGTATTGATATTATTAAATATATTTCAATTTATTTTATAGGAGATTTATACTTCTAAGTTAAAAGAGAAGCAATCTGATCAGAGCTATTTACTTTCTACTCAAGGTTCTTGCATATATTATCCAGAATTATGGGTTCAGGCATCAGGGGGTCCAAAAAATGGCCGTTGTTATGGATTTGGTAATTCATATAATGAAAATATGACTCTATCTGATACTAGCTCAAATAATTGCGCACAAGTTGAAAATGACAAGTACAAGGACCGTCTTAAAGATTTAGAGAATCAACAAATGGAGATCAATAATACTTTTGAACGAAAAGTTGATGAAACTGTTCAAAAGATTGTTAAGAATGCCGTTTCTACAGCTCTAGAGATGCACGGTATTTATCAAGGTCACCAATTTTCTTCAGGGCAGTTTCCTTCTCCAGGACTATATAATTCTTCAGGTCATTTCTCTGCTCTAGGTCCTGGCTATTTTTCAGCTGCAGCTCCCGGATATTATACTTCTCATGGTTATTTTCCGGTACCAAATCAATATCCTCATGCTCAATATCAAGTTGAAAGTCAAGCTCATGCTTCCACTCAACATCAACCTTTTGAAAATCGTCATTCTTCAGATACACAAGTTACTCAATCATAGTTGTTGATTTTGTTTATTTTTGTGTAATTTTGGGGTTCAATTATTCTATGTTAGAGCACTTTTATTTTTGTTATATTGATGTTTTGGTTATATACCAAATTTTGGTGATCATGATGTATGGAAGGTTGATGATGTATGGAAGTTTAATGATGTATGGAAATTTGATGATGTATGGAAGTTTGGTAATGTATATATAAATGATTGATGATATATATATATATATATATGTAATTAGTTTGTTAATGTATGAAGACAAGTTTCATGTTATGTTAAATTTGATATATGAAAATTTGGTTATATGAGCTCGATATTGTGTATTTAGTTTATTAATATACATGAAAATTTGGTTATATGAGCTCGATATTGGGTGTGCGCGCATCACATATATTCAATCTCACGTGTCTTTTAATTATAGTGCATGTTATTAAAAATTTATGAGCATAACTTTAATCAAAATAGGAATGTATATCATAATTAATTAAAATTTTAATTTGGCTTAAATAAAAATAAAATTTATTAAAAAATATTTGTGATATAGTGTTATTATTAAAATAAAATTGTCACCAAATATTTTTTATTATTAATTAATTTTAAAAAAATGATTCATCATCAATTTATTCATGAAATAATGTATTATAAATATATTTTTTTTCTTTGATTTGACATTTATTAGCATCAAAATTTGCAACAATTTTAATGCTAGCTAATTTTAGGATCGAAAATATTTGATGGTGATTAGCAACGAATTGTTTTGTAGCTATTATCCCTTGCTAAATTAGCAAGCAATATATTCGTTGCTAAAATATCCTTGCAAAAAAGCAACAAAAAGCATCCTTGCTGAATTTAGCTAGGCTCAATATAGAAAGGAAGTTGGTTTGTTGCTAAATTCCTTGCTAATATAAATTAGCAACGAATTTTTTGATTTAGCAAGGGATTCTTCCCCTAGCTAATAAGGATTTTTCTTGTAGTGTTATTTCAACACTTCAAAACATTTATCAAAAACATGTTGTATACTATAATGTTATATTTTTTTTGAAGAGAGAAAGCAGCTAGCTGTTCAGCGATTACGAGCAAGTGCTCCGAGATCTTTGAGCAACTGAACGCTTGACGATTGTTGAACGTGCCATTATACTCCAACAACTTGGAGCAAAACAATGCGAGCAAGTTTGGCGTGTAATATGCCCGTGTCATGCGTAACTGTACATCTGTGCCCTGTTCCCCTGGCAGACGACTGTTAATTTATTATAAAAAAAATTTATATACCTAACACACACTATAGTAGTAGCCGTGTACAAAAAGTCTGCCCGGGCCCGGCCCGGAAAAAGACCTTACCTAGCCCCCATATTAGCCGGTTGTCCGGCCCGGTGCCCGGCTCGGGCCGAGCTGGTCAAAGTCCGGGCACCGGGCCTAGCCTGGGCCTGGCACCAGGCTAGGCCGGATTTCGTAAAATCCCGCCTAATACAGTCGGGATTAAAATCCCGCCTGCTACTACAGGCGGATTAAAACCTCGCCTATTTAGGCAAGATTTTAATCGTGCATGTCGGGTAATTCGGTCGGCCCGGGCCCGACCCGGCCCGGACAAGTCTGAAGGGCCTTATCGGCCCCCTATTTGAGAGGAGCCCGAGCCAAGCCCAACTCAAGCTAAGCCCGGGCCGAGCCCGGGTGGCAAAATCCGGGCCCGACCGGCCCGACCCAAGCCCGTCCCGAAGCGTGCTTTTAAATATTATAATATTCCCTAAAAAATGCATTACTATTTAGTAATTAATTATAAAAAAATATTTATACACCCTCTTTGAGAGGGAGGCGGCATGAAGGGCATTATCGGCCCCCTCTTTTGAGAGTTAGTCCGAGCCCGGCCCGGCTCAAGCTGAGTCTGGTTGGCAAAAAAAATCGGGCCCGGCCGGCCCGACCCAAGTCCGGCCCGTACTTATAAATATTTTAATATTTCCTAAAAATGCATTGCTATTTAGTAATTAATTATATAAAAAAATTTATACACCTAAGTACCTAACACATTCTACGCGTACTTGTAAATATTATATTATTCCCTAAAAAATGCATAACTATTTAGTAGTCTTTATTTCTTTATGATTTAAAAGATAAATACCACGTGTTTCACAGGCTGGATCACGTTGCGGGGCCCCTTCTTATTATTCACAAAATTTCCTCGAACGCTTCCAAGTTAAAACGTGCGGAAATGTGAATTTAAACAAACAAAGTAGTGAAAATTATTTTATTATGAAAGATTCAACAATATATTTTATTATGCGAAATTATCCTGAGTGCGCTACGCACACCGACACCGTACGAGACACTTTTTTGCCCCTTTAAAGCTTATTAATCACGCTTTTATCAATCCATGTTATCAATTATTAAACAACTTTACAGAATATGAATTCTATTAACATATTCTGGTCAAATGTGATCTGATTATTTCAGTCCGTTTCGAAATTGTTGACCAAAATTATTGTAAATACGACATCCATATTTTTCACAAGAGTAATCGGATTTTATAATAATTTTACTGAAATTAATCAATACCAACAAACTAAGGTAATTACTATTGATGGGGATGAGATCACCTTAAAAAAGATAGGTGTGTGCATAACCACACCCTCCATGAACTCCACCAAAAAAAATGGGTTCATGGGTTTGACTACACGTGCGATCACCGCCCCCGATCCCCCCCACACGCCGATCTCATCACGTGTAACATAAGAACCGCAATGGGCGCCGCCTCGCCGGCGTCGAGTGGCCGACGTCATCCCCGTATGTCGGCCACCCCTTCCTTTCACCGCCACCGGCCGCCCCTTCCTCGGCCGCCGGCACGCAGCCTAGGGAGCGGCCGAGCCGGCCTCCCCTCCTCGGCCGTCAGCGCACGACTGAGGGAGCGGTCGGGCCGGCCGCCCCTCCTCGGCCGCCAGCGCACGACCGAGGGAGCGGTCGGGCCGGCCGCCCCTCCTCGGCCGCCAGCGCACGACCGAGGGAGCGGTCGGGCCGGCCGCCCCTCCTCGGCGGCCAGCTCGCTGCCGAGCCGGCCACTCCTCCTCGGCCACCGGCGCGCAGCCGAGGGAGCAGCCGTCGGCCGCCCCCTTCCTCAGCCGCCGACACGCAGCCAAGGGAGCGGCCGAGCCGGCCGCCCCTCATCGGTCGTCGTCGGCGGTCTCCCTCCTTGCTGGCAAGTTCGACGGCCGCCCATGGGAGCCCGTCCCTGCCGTCCGATCGTTTCGGGTCATTCCCTGTCATCCGATTCGCGTATAACCACCCACTAACCGTCGGGTTAGTGGAGGAATTGTATTATTATTTTAATTGGTGTACAAATAGTAAAATTAATTATCCTAATATGCGCCCCTAATCCATAACAAAAATATTTATAATGGTGGTTGTGGTGTACGGATAGTCGTGTAACCACCATAACCACCTCCTCGAGGCTATAAAAGAAGCTTCAGGTCTCCTCATTTCTCAATTTTTTTCTCCGAGTCTTCTTCCTCAGGTTGGAGCACTGTCAAATTTCTCCTACGAGCAGCGTCCGAGTCGCACTCAAGCTGCACCAGAGCCGCGAACGAGCCACGCTCAAGCCACCTGACAAAGCTCAATCTCTCGGTTTCCAAGAGACCTCCGCAGTCACAAATTCAAGTGTTCCGTTCCCACGTGAGCCAGCGGGACACTCGGTGAAGCTCATCGTCGCAAAGTGCAATTTGTAACAAATGTCGGGCGCGACGGCCTGTCGTCCATCGTGTGCTAAGTGTTCTCTCACCTCAAAATTATAACGAGAGACGGCATATCGCCCTCGATTCAACGAACAAGTTGTAACAGCCAGGCAATAGTGGATTTTGACTGGCACATATCCGGTCACGTGGTTTTTTACCTGGCTGAGGGATTTTTCCACGTTAAAACTTCTTGTGTGCGATCGATCTACTTTAAAGACTGCTTGTGCGCTTGACCGTTCCGATAGTAAAAGAGGTCCAAGTATTCCGGCTCGACCGAGACGTCGAGTTAGACCGCAACAGTTTGACACCATCTGTGGGAAACAATTTCCAGCATTCTTCGAAGATTTTCGAAGACAGTATCCGCAAATCAGCGGCACTCGAGACTACCAGCAAATGACAAGAAGTACCCACGCCATCGAAAGTTTGGTCCCCGAGGGTCATGTTAAACAAGCCCCTCCTCACTCGCCAGTCGGCGCGTCCCTAGTTCCAGAAGCCTTGCTCTCGTAACCGCCCTAGAAGGGCGGGTGCGCCAAATAGAGTGTGCGAACAGAAAAAGAGAAACCGAAATGTTGACAATAAGAGATTTTTTATTTCCAAAAATCACTACTAGAAAAATTGCTTTTAACCACGATTTTTTTTGCCACAGGGGAAAACCGTGACTAATACTGAAGTATTAGCCACAGTTCCTATTTCATGGCTAATAAGCTAGTATTAGCCACGGATGACTAATCTGTGACAAATAACCCGACTTTTTGCCACGGTTTGCCTGTTTCGTAGCTAATAATCTAGTATTAGCCACGGAAGCCTAATCCGTGGCAAAAGGTTGGGTTTTTTAGTCTCATACCGCTAACAAAAAGCTCGATTTGGGATTTATATAGCTCATTCAAAATTATTGTTTGAAATAAAATCGGCACGGCGGCGGCGGAGGCCAGGCGGTGGTGGTGGCGGTCGGGCGGGCAGCGGCGGCGGCCGGCCGGCCGGCGGCGGCGACGGCGGTCGAATATTTTTTATGTTAGGTTTATTACAGACCCTTTAGCCACGACAATTAACCGTGACAAATGAGGAACTTTTAGCCACGCCAACTGAATCGTGGCTAATAACTTATTAGTCACGGATTCAGCGTGGCTAATACTATTAGCCACGCTCGCATTGCCCACGCCCATTTGCCGTGGGTAGGCCGTGACTAATAGTTATTATCCACGGTTTTGGACTTTTAGCCACATAAATCTGTCGTGGCTAAAAGTCTGTTTTCTAGTAGTGAATTGTGTCTATTACAAAGGTATGACCTCCCTTTTATAGAATGGAGGAGAAGAGAGAGATTACAAATAAGCAATGTGGGACTAAATACATTTACGGTGACTAGAGGCTAGACAAAACCAGACCGCATAGGTCGCGCTGTTAGACGAGAAGGCTAACCGCCCGACCATAACGACAAGCCGCCAGAGGAGAAGCTAGACCGCCCGACTATCTAACCGCTGGAGAGAAGACACCAGACCGCCCGGTCTCCAAACCGCCAGAGTCAAGTCGCCAGACCACCCAGCTATCACGCCGCCAGAGTGAAACCGCCAGAGTCAAGTCACCAGACCCCCCGGTCTCCATACTACAACACTCCCCCTCAAGCTGGAGCATATATATATCAATCATGTCTAGCTTGTCGCAAATGTGAAAAAAGAAAGCGGACACAGGCTTGGTGAAGATATCTGCCAACTCGTTGTCTGAAGTAACGAACGTAGTGCAAATCTATTTCTTCAAGATCTCTTCTCTAATGAAATGACAGTCAACTTCGATGTGCTTTGTTCTTTCATGAAATACTAGATTTTTCGAGATATATATAGTGGCCTTGTTATCGCAGAACATATGTAGAGGATGATTATAGACTTCTCCTAAGTCCAGTATGAAAGCCCGTAAATAAACACACAAGTGGTTGACGGCATACTCCGATATTCAGCTTCGGCACTAGACCTGGAGAAGACCGACTATTTCATGCTCTTCCATCTCACTAGGTTTTCTACCACAAAGGTGCAGAAGCCCTACGTGGACTTGCGATCACCTTTGTCGTCAGCATAGCTAGAATTTGAGTAAGCTTCAACCTTTAAATGACCATTCCTCTGAAACAGTAGTCCCTTACAAGGCGCCTCTTTAACATATTCCAATATTTTAAGGGCAAACTGTAGATGACATTCCCTAGAAGCTTGCATGAACTGGCTAACCTTGCCTACAGCATAGGAGATGTCGGGTCTGATTACCGTGAGATAAATGAGTTTGCCAATCAGACGCCTGTACCTAGTAACATCTGACAAAGGAGGCGAGTCGTCTGTTCAGGTTTTATCTTCTCTAATAGTCATGGGGCATCGAGCAGGTTTAGCCTCAGTCAACCCTGTCACTTTCAGAAGATCAAGAGCATACTTACATTAGGAGAAGACCAAAGAATTGGGCTTTCAAGAGATTTCTATCCCCATGAAGTACTTTGGGGAGCCCATATCCTTCGTGACAAGGTGTTGACGGAGATGTTTCTTTGTCAGCGCTACCCCATTCTGGTTATCACCCGTGAGAAGAATATCATCCACATATATAGCAAAACCACCAGACCAAGTGCGATTTTGTGAATAAATAACGAGTGATCGGTAGAGCTTCTTGTGAAACCAACGGTTGCCATAATGCCGTTGAACTTATCGAACTACGCCTGAGGGCTTTGCTTTAAGCCATAGATGTCCTTCTTCAATCTGCATGCGCGTGTCTCCCCCTGAGCAACATACCCAAGAGTTTGTTCCATGTAGACATCCTCTTGTAGATCACCATAGAGGAAGACATTCTTGACATCCAGTTGGGAAATGGGTCAATCCCTGTGTACGGTCACAGATAGGAGAACCCGAATAGTGCTGAGACGAGCAACGGGAGAGAAGGTGTCAAAATAATTAACGTCATATGTCTGAGTGAAGCCCTTAGCGACCAGGCGTGCCTTGTAACGATCCACACTGCCATCCAGACATAACTTCACAACAAAGACCCAGCGACAGCCAACAACATCGGTGCCCAAAGGAGGAGGGACAAGAGTCCATGTACCCCGCTCAGTGAGGGTGGCAATTTCTTCATCCATGACATCCTTCCAATGAGGAATATCAAGAGCGTCCTGGTAGGTGCGGGGAGTGGCAGTGGCAGAGATAGCCAACGCAAAATTCCTGCGAGGAGGGGTAAGACGAGCATAGGAAATAACAGCAGTAAGCAAATGCTGGGTACACGTCCGCACCCCTTTTCGAAGAGCAATGAGAGAGTAACTTGGTACCTTTGTATAACAACAAATGAGATATACAAAATTATGTTAATTACACAAGAATTAAATTGATGAGTCATACCATAAAACTACGAGAACAAGTAATAGAAAGAAGAGTAAGACGATAGGCTAGCATCTCGGATAATCATTTTAGATTCATTCCAGGACGGTCGACCATAGAAGTTATACATCTCTTAAGGAGACTTATTGACAACTATCGAGAAAGAAAACAAAATTTGCATATATTGATTATCGATATTGAGAAGACTTATGATATGGTTCCATGATAGATCATCTGGAGGATTAATATATGAATTCCCTATCACTATTAAATTTAAATTTAAATTCACCTTTAAGCACTTATCTTTTTACCCGTATCTTAAATGAGCTCACCAAACATATCCAATAAGCAATACCTTGATGTTTATTGTTTGCAGTTGATATCGTTTTAGTCAATAAGGCGCGCGAGGGTGTAAACACAAAACTTGAATTTTTGCGAGACACTTTAGAAAAGAAAGATTTTCGGTTGAGCGAGATAAATACGAAGCATATGAAGCTTAAATTTAACAGTGGAAGAAGGACATATAACTTCATTATTAAGTTGAGTGATCAAGATATTTCCCACCACAAGTGCTTTAAATATCCTGGAACGATAGTTCAAAAAATGGAGGCGTTGATAAAGACGTGATATATAGAATCCAAGCAAGTTGTTGAAGTGGAGTGGCGCGGCAGGGATATTATGTTATCGTAAAGTACCATAAAAACTTAAAGGCAAGAGTTGGAATTATTGGGTCAATGTCGGGTTATTAGAGTCTTTAGGTGTATTTGTGTTTAGTCCCACACCAGGTATCGGTGTCTTTGAGTCATGTTGTAATCCTATTTAAAGCCCTATGTGGATGAAAGAATTACTCATTCAGAATTAGCTTTACAACATGGTATCAGAGATATGGTGCCCTAGCTGTTTTTTTAATTGGCCCGAGCGTTCCGCTCGTGCTTGCTAGCCGCTTCCGCTCCCGGTTCCGTCTTCCTCTACAGCTCCCATCAAGCCACAAGCAGCTGGCCAGCACTCCCATCCCATGCTTCCGCTCTCACTCCCGTCGACGTGATCGTCTGGTGTCTCCCTCGACGGGAACGGTCCTTCTCCTTGCCTGCTCCGACAGTTCTTTCCGCCTTCATCGACGGCTCCAGGCAAGTCTTCCTATCCCGATCTCTCGCGGCAGTAACTGCTTCCTCTAGCGTGTCTACTACTGGTTCCGGGCAAGTTTTTTTCCCTCCAGTCGGCGATCCCGTCATGTCATTGCTCTTATTCTGCCCAAGCACGCTCTCATTCGTCGAATCCACTAGTTGCTCTCAATCCAAGCGCATATCTGCTCTCCTTCGTCGAATCTGCTGGCTGTTCTCCATCCCAGCGCAAATCTGCTCTCCTCTATTATGCCCAGCTGTGACTCTTGTTGACGATCCAGCATGGCCCTCGCTGCTCCCGTTCCATTCGCTACGCCCTGTGTTTCCTGCAGTGGCTCCGTTGTCGTTCTTACTGCCTTATTGTGATCCCAACGAGACAAAAAACTGCCCTCTGGTTTCTATCGCTTTCCGTAACTGGTAACCCTTATAGGGTCTTTATCTCTCAAGGATGTCGAAGTTGTGTTTGTATGAACAGAAAAAGAGAAACCGAAATTTGGACAATAAAAGATTTTTTTTTATTTCCAAAAATTGTGTCTATTAAAAAGGTATGACCTCCCTTTTATAGAATGGAAGAGAAGAGAGAGATTACCAATATCTTCATTCTTCATAGCTGGAGGGGTGGATTGCTGAGGCGAGTCGGAGTCTTGATGATGGATGTCGGTAATACCAGGTGGATTCGCGGGCTGGGGGGAATATGCATTATCTCCCTTAACAAGTATGGAATGAAGAGGCGAAGAGATAAGAAAAAGGAAAGATAGAGGAGGGGCAAGAGCCAAAAAGTCACCTGTCTCTCCTCGAGGGACACGGGAGAAGACGCAAGGATTTCCAAGGATGTTGGAGTAATCCCATCGGCCGAGAAGGGGGGCCAGCGGTTTTCATCTTCTTTAGGCGAGATGACGAAGGTAAAGAAGTAGGGGTGCGAGCCAAAATTAGGGCCAGAGCAGCCGCATTAGCTTTGTTTTGTTTGCGGACCATCGCGAGACATTCGCGAAAGCTCTGACTATGCGACATGATTACAGTAAAAGAGGTGAAGGGAGAGATGAGAGAAGAAACCATCTCCACGTTAGGATAGGTGTCACATATTTATAGGCCCCAAAGGGGGGCCCGTAAAAGATTCTCTCATAAATCAATTTTGACATTGCGAGCCTCGGTTGGACTTTCTTTCCGAGCTTGAGTAAACCTCGAAAAGAGTGCGGATTGTGTACAACATCGGGCTCGCAGGAGGTTGCTCAAGGAAAAGTGCTAGGGGCGAGAAGAGTGCATAGGCGAGTAGTACCATAGGGTTAACTTGTCGGTACTCCAAAAAGGCAAAGCATAATAGGCGAGAGGGGAGCAGCGGAGCTGGCGAGAGGGCTCTCGCGGCGGGTGCTGACCTCTTGGAGTAAGATGAAGTTTTTGTGAGGCGAGATGGGAGCAGTGGAGCATTCTGCCCAAGCACGCTCTCATTCGTCGAATCCACTAGTTGCTCTCAATCCTAGCGCATATCTGCTCTCCTTCGTCGAATCTGCTGGTTGTTCTCCATCCCAGTGCAAATCTGCTCTCCTCTATTATGCCCATCTGTGACTCTTGTTGACGATCCAGCATGGCCCTCGCTGCTCCCGTTCAAATCGCTACGCCCTGTGTTTCCTGCAGTGGCTCCGTTGTCGTTCTTACTGCCTTAATGTGATCCCAACGAGACAAAAACTTCCCTCTGGTTTCTATCGCTTTCCGTAACTGGTAACCCTTATGGGGTGTTGATCTCTCAAGGATGCCGAAGTTGTGTTTGTACGAACAGAAAAAGAGAAACCGAAATTTGGACAATAATAGATTTTTTTTTCCAAAAATTATGTCTATTAAAAAGGTATGACCTCCCTTTTATAGAATGGAGGAGAAGAGAGAGATTACAAATATCTTCATTCTTCATAGCTGGAGGGGTGGATTGCTGAGGCGAGTCGGAGTCTTGATGATGGATGTCGGTAATACCAGGTGGATTCGCGGGCTGGGGGGAATAGGTATTATCTCCCTTAACAAGTATGGAATGAAGAGGCGAAGAGATAAGAAAAAGGAAAGATAGAGGAGGGGCAAGAGCCAAAAAGTCACCTGTCTCTCCTCGAGGGACGCGGGAGAAGACGCAAGGATTTCCAAGGATGCTTGAGTAATCCCATCGGCCGAGAAGGGGGGCCAGCGGTTTTCATCTTCTTTAGGCGAGATGACGAAGGTAAAGAAGTAAGGGTGCGAGCCAAAATTGGGGCCAGAGCAACCGCATTAGCATTGTTTTATTTGCGGACCCTCGCGAGACGTTAGCGAAAGATCTGACTATGCGACATGATGACAGTAAAAGAGGTGAAGGGAGAGATGAGAGAAGAAACCATCTCCACGTTAGGATATGTGTCACATATTTATAGGCCCCAAAGGGGGGCCCCGCAAAAGATTCTCTCATAAATCAATTTTGACATCGCGAGCCTCGGTTGGACTTTCTTTCCGAGCTTGAGGAAACCTCGAAAAGAGCGGGTATGGTGTACAACATCGGGCTTGCAGGAGGTTGCTCAAGGAAAAGTGCTAGGGGCGAGAAGAGTGCATAGGCGAGTAGGACCATAGGGTAAACTTGTCGGTACTCCAAAAAGGCAAAGCATAATAGGCGAGAGGGGAGAAGCGGAGCTGGCGAGAGGGCTCTCGCGGCGGGTGCTGACCTCTTGGAGTAAGATGAAGTATTTGCGAGGCGAGATGGGAGCAGTGGAGCAGGCGAGAGGGCTCTCGCAGCATATGCTGGCCTCTTATGGTGAGACGGGATACTTGCGAGGCGAGCAGATGAGCACCCCTCACCCACTAGATGTCATATTCGTCGAGCGCCGGCTCGACGTTCGTCGAGCGCCGGCTCGACGTTCGTCGAGCGCCGGCTCGACGTTCGTCGAGCGCCGGTTCAGTGTTCGTCGAATGCCAGTTCAACGATTCGTCAAGCGTCGGTTCAACAAAAAAGCCTTTTTTTACTTTCCTACCCCAAAGTGGGGGTTTTATTCTTTTGCCTCAGGAAATTTTACCCTTTTTCCCTTTAGGGTCTGCGTATAACCCTTCGAAACAGCGGAGTTTTGCTGTTAGCAGACCCCGTCTAGAGTATTTTAGTAATTTCAGGTCGGTTCAATTTGGTTATTGGCAGGAAAAACTCAGAAGCCTATAAATAGACTGATAAGGTGCTTTGGAGAGAGGCTGTTTTCTTCACCACTCTTCGTCTCCCTCCAAGGAACCTAACTCAGCACTGGCTAGGGAGTGGAAGAACTTATAATTCTTTCGGGTAAGAGGTAGGACCTCCAAGCTGAAGCCCGCAGTCTGTTTCTAGTTCCAAGACTCACGTCGACAAGAGATTCGGGAAGAGTAGGTGTGAGCTGCAACTTTAGATCCGAACTCTAGGTGAAGTTAGGTTTCTAGCTTCAACACACACAATCAGGTGGAAAAGATCGATTCCTCTGATACCATGTGCAAATAAAAAAAGAGAAACCAAAATTTGGACAATAATATATTTTTTATTTTCAAAAATTGTGTCTATTACAAATATATGACCTCCCTTTTATAGAATGAAGGAGAAGAGAGAGATTACAAATAAGCAATGTGGGACTAAATACATTTACGGTGACTAGCAGCTAGACAAAACCAGACCGCATAGGTCGTGCGGTTAGACGAGAAGGCTAACCGCCCGACCATAATGACAAGTTGCCAGAGGAGAAGTTAGACTGCCCGGTTACCAAACCCTGGAGAGAAGTCGCCAGACCTCCCGGTCTCCAAACCGCCAGAGTCAAGTTGCCAGACCGCCCGGCTATCAAGCTGCCAGAGTGAAACTGCCAGACCGCCCGGTCTCTAAACTGTCATAGTCAAGTCGCCAGTCTGCCCGGTCTCCATACTACAACATAGAGGAGCATCAAGTTGAAATGCTCGCCTTGCTCAGAAAACAAGGATCTCGTCAAGATCCCCCGCAGCTAGCAATGATGGTCATCCCACCACCACCCGCTCAAAATCATGCCCAGCACAGCAAGTTTTCCACATGGATGGAGTGTCAGAAGATTACCCTGATGCCGCCAACACTGTGTTGAAATTGTTGAAGTGAAAGGGGCAACCTGGGCGGTCTGTTCGGGCAGGTTATGCGGTCTTTTTTGGCGGTCTCGGTGGTCAGACCGTGCAGTCGTAGCGGACAGAGCTGACGACTAACTAGGTCGGCCATTATTATATGGCTTGTTCCCCATGTTGTTTTCAGGCGGATAAGATGGTTATCCGCTCAGTTGTCGGTTTGTGCAGCTGGCTCAGGAGTTCGCCAGTTTTGTGCAGACTGTTTTTGTATTCGCTGGTGCTATGCTTGCACCAGGGATGTCTGGTGGTGTGGAATTGGTTTAGATTTGGACCAAGTCAAGGTTGTCTTAGTTTTGTAGATCGCGCAGCCTGCACAGGCAATTTTATCTGTCCGTCGAGCTCGACAGCAGTCTGTCTTGTGCGACTTGGCTGTGAGCTCGATTTCTGTGGTCTGGATCTGTGTCCGCAAGTGGACGGACTAGGTTGATACTCGCTGAGTCCGCTTGTTTGGTGATATAGTCTGTCTGGGCTTGGAGGACTCACTCTTGTCTAATTCGCAGCGGTCTGGTGTGTATCCGCGGCCTTTGCGGATACACTTGGTGTTTGCACTAGATAGGGTGGTTATCCTATCGTCTAGGGCAGTGATCACACTCCTCTTCGTGCCTATAAATAGGACCCCCCAAGTTACATCAGATGGTACCTTGTTAGCAGTAAGTGAACTCGCGGAAAGTTGCTGCGGTTATGGTTTTTCTATCCGTGTGATTTGAAGAGTTTGACTGGTTTGTGTTGTGCAGGTTATGCGGATAGCACTGGAAAGCCTGAGACTTGGTTCTGACTGCAGTCAGGGGTAGTGCGGACTCTGCGGGTAGCAACCAACGGGTAGCAGCAGGTCGCGGCTTGCGACTAGGCGGTTTCTCTTCTGCAGCTTGTTTCCCAGTTCAATAAGCTGTCCGCCTATGGGCGACTTGTTTAGTTCGATGGCAGCAGTCCGTGTGTTTTGGCGGCTAGGCGACCTCGCGGTCAGGTAGCTTGAAGTTCAGCGGACAGGTTTCTTTCTTCAGCAATCAACACTGGAATAACGGGTAGCCAACACGGCTTGTTGCGGTCTTACGACCAGGGGGCTTCAGTGGACTCCTTAGCAGTTTGCAGCAGATTCAGCAGTTACTCCTTGAGTCTGCACGGTTTGTTTTCAGCTTGTAATTTTTTTGTTTCCTTCGGATACATTAGCTATCATGTCTCGCCATGTATGCCTCGCTGTGTAAAGATTTTTTATAAGTACAAGTTTCTTGCTCTTTTGTTTACTATTTGGTTTGATTGGGCTTAGTGTGGTTGAGTGTTCCTGCGCCTGGCATCCCGTTTTCTGCTATCACAACTTTCTCATGGTATTAGAGGGATTAGAGGCTGAGTAGTGATTAATCGTCAGTTTGCTTCTGAGTGTCTAAGCTTTCCAAGGTGTTTGCAATGGAAGATGGATTTGCAAGAGGTCTTTGTATTGAACTCCTTACATCGACAAACTTCAAGAAGTGGAAGTCGTGTATGGAGAGCTAACTTTTGGGCGAGGACCTTTGGGAGGTCGTCTGTGGAAACGAAAGGAAGGAGGTTACTGTTGTTGTTGGTGCTGAAGCGATGAGAGCATGGAGAAAGACCAATGCGAAAATAGAGTTTGTTCTCAAGAGAGCTATCTCATCAGAACTCTTTGACCACATCATCGGATGTCGATCTGCTGCCGAGATTTGAACTTCCCTTGATGGGTTGTTCAACGGGAAGAATGTAGCACGGCTACAGTTTCTGGAGAATGAGTTGGAAAGGGCCACTCAAGGTGATTTGTCCATCTCTACGTTCTTCTTGAAAATGAAGAACTTATGCACTAAGATTTCAGCGCTGGACCCTGATGAGCCTATTTCAGAGCCGAAGCTGAAGAGGCACATAATACGTGATTTGCAGAAGGAGTATGTCGCTTTTTTCAACTCTATTTAAGGTTGGGCCACTCAGCCATCTTTATTAGAGTTGGAGAACCTGCTGGCTTCACAGGAAAGCTTGGTAAGGCAGATGACTGGAGTCACTGTCTCTGAAGGAGGTAGTGAGGCGCTCTTTTCTGGGAAGAACAAGAGGTTGTATAAGAAGAAGACTGATGTTGGTGAAGGTCCTTCAACTTCTTATCAGCAAGAGGGGAGCGTTGCTCCTTAGCGAGATTGGAAGAAGAAGAAGGATTGGCTTAAGTGCTACAGATGTAACCAGCCAGGACACTTCAAGAAGGACTGCAAGGTCAAGCTGCAGCGTGGGCATGTTGCAGACAAGGAGGGAGCTGATTCCAGTGCTGAGGAAGCCGGATGGGGAGGAGCATTCATGACGGGCACATGTGTTCAGGCCTTGTACACCGTCGACTACCAAGATGACTGGATCGTGGACTCAGGGTGTGGTCACAACTTCACCGGGGATGAGTCAAAGTTCTCCTCTCTGCGGACATTCTCAGGTAACGAAGCTATCATAACCGCTGATTATACTATTCATGTAGTAGAAAAGGAAGGTGTAGTATCTTTGAGTAGTGATAAGGTTCCACTCATGTTGAGGAGTGTCTATCACGTATCGGACATGAAGAAGAACCTCTTCTCTGTGACAAATGCGGTGGATGCGGGCTATCACGTGCTATTTGGTCTAATAGAAGTGAAGTTTTTTCGTAACATGTCAGTGGTTAAGGCTGGCGTTGCTCATGTAGGGAGAAGGGTGAGGGACTTGTTTGTGTTATCAACAAGCTCCTATATTGATCGAATGAGGGTCAACGATAGTACAACTATCTTGAATGAGCGGTTTGGGCATGTTGGGATGGACAAGCTAAAAGTCATGGCAGTGAAGAGCCTTGTGAAAGGATTTCCTAAGTTGTCATCCTTCGGTGACGGTCATGTCTACACGGGATGTCAATATTTAAAGGCTCATCGCCTTACATTTGACAAGTCACAGACCAGGTGTAAAGCACTATTGGAGTGTATCCATAGTGATCTGATGGGGTTGACCATCATAGCCAGCCTTGGAGACAGTAGGTATATACTGGTCCTGATTGATGACTACATGAGGTACACTTGGGTGTACTTTATGAAAGAAAAGTCAGATGTTTTCCGTTTGTTTGTGGAATTCAAGGAGCTGATGGAGGGACGGTTTGGCTTACAGATCATGAAGTTGAGAACAGACAATGGATGTGAGTTTGTTCCAACTGAGTTCTGAAACTTCTACAGGAAGCACGACATTCAAAGGGAGCTCACTTGTGTTTATACTTCACAACAAAATGGAGTAGCAGAGCAAAATTTTCATCATCTAACGGAAATGTGCAAGTGTTAGCTTTATGCTAAAGGCATTCCAAGGTCCTTCTAGGAGGAGGGAATGACCTGCGCTACCTATGTCATCAATCAGGTGCCTCTGAGTCCGATCAACATGAAATCTCCTCATGAGATAATATTCAAGGAGAAACCTGGATTTGGACACCTTCGGGTGTTTGGATCTACCTGCTACGTACACATCCTAGATGCCTTCAGGACCAAGTTGGATGCAAAGGCAAGGAATCTTATTTTTGTGGGCTATGATGAGCAGAAGAAGGGGTGGACGTGTATGGATCCAGTGATGAAGACGTTCGTGGTTTTGAGAGACATTGTCTTCGACAAGCTGACGTCATATATAAGTGGCTCCTCTGTGTAGCTACAGGAGAGCAGGTCGGATGATGAACAGGAGGTGGCCGCTAAGGATCTTCTGGTGGAGCTGTCTGTGTCACCAGGAGCTCTAGGTGTTTCTAGCTCTGGGGCAAAGGATTCTGGTTCAGGAAGCAGGGGGGCGATGCTCCAAGTTTACCCGGGAATTGAGCAGATTCAGGAGAAGCAGTAGAGGTGGTTAACAAGGATCAGACCCTTCGGAGATCAAAGAGGACCATGAAACCACCAGCTCGTTATAGCGAAGGAAACACGATGAGCTTGGTCTCTTGTTTCTTTGCAGGCCCTCTAGACGAGCGAGAGCCTTCTAGATTTGAAGTCGCTACTGGGGTCAAGGATTGGGAAGATGTCATGAATGAGGAGATGGCCACCCTTAAGAAGAATGAGACTTTGAACCTTGTGCGAAAGGTCGATGGCATTACTCATGTAACATGCAAGTGGGTCTACAAGCTGAAGAAGAAGGCAGATGGGAGCACTGAGCGATACAAGGCTCGCCTTATAGCTCGAGGATTTTCTCAGCAGCATGGAGAATACTATGAAGAGACGTTCACTTATATGGCATAGATGACTTCAGTTCGGGTAGTGATGTCCTTGGCAGCTTGCTAGAGTTGGAAGATGTGGCAGTTAGACGTAAAGAATGCTTTTCTTTATGGGGAGATCGATAAAGACATCTTCATGGTTCAGTCACCTGTTTACGTGTCTGAAGATCATCCACGATACGTCTGCAAACTCCAGAAGTTCCTTTATGGTTTGAAGCAGGTGACAAGGGCATAGTATGGGAAGATCGCAGAGTACCTCCAATTCTGCAATTATTTTGCCTCGTACTCATATTCGAGCATGTTTATCAAGAAGAAGGGGGAGTTTCAGGTCTTGGTGCTGCTGTACATGGACGATAAGATCAGCACGGGAAACTCCGAGGAGGAGGTGGCTAGGCTCAGGGCAGAGCTAGCTGTTCGATTCGAGATGAAGGACTTGGGTGAGCTCCACAAATTTCTTGGACTCGAGGTGGAGAGGAAAGAGAGTAGCATACTCATTTCCTAAAAGGGTGATACAGATCAGATCATTCAGCGATTCGACATGCGGGAAGGGAATAGTAGCTCTACTCCTCTTGATGTTGGCATAAAGCTTCGGCGAGATGAGGGGAGGATTCTTCTAGATCCTCTAGTGTTCCATGCTATGGTGGGGAGTCTTATCTATTTAAAGATTACGAGGCCAGACAATGCATATGTTATAGTCCGAGTAAGTCAGTATATGGCGGAACCTCGGAAGCCTCATTTGATGGTGGCAAGGAGCTTTCTGAAGTACGTGAAGTCCACTTCTGATATGGGACTCCTTTATGGGAGAGACACGAACTTCAACCTGCACGGGTATACAGATGCTGATTATGGGGGAGATTCAGACGACCGGAAGTCAACATTCGGTTATGTCTTCACATGTGGATCAGCGGAGATTTTTTTGTGCAGCAAGAAGCAAGATTCGGTGTCCGTCTCTACTACGGAAGCAGAGTACAAGACTTCGGCCTTGGCAGCTCAAGAAGCCATCTGGCTTAGGAGGCTTGTAGAGGACGTCCATGAAGAAGTGCGCGGTCCTACTCTGCTACGTGATGACAATGAGAGTGCCTTGAAACTGGTTAATAATCCAGTTTGTCACGCGCGGACCAAGCACATTGAGATTGAGCACCATTTCATTCGGGAGAAGGTGTTGGAGGGGTCTCTTTGTGGTTGGACATGTGCAGAGCGAGGACAACATCGCTGACATCTTCACAAAGTCGGTGTCGAAGGGGCCATTTATTCGGTTATGGGGATTGCTAGGGATGGTCTCCACTTCTCACTTTAAGGGGGAGTGTTGAAATTGTTGAAGTTAAAGTGGCAGCCTGGGCGGTCTGTTCGGGCAGGTTTTGCGGTCTATTTTGGCGGTCTCAGTGGTTAGACTGTGCGGTCTGAGCGGACAGAGCTGGAAATTAGCTAGGTCGGCCAGTGTTCTGCGGCTTGTTCCCCAGGTTGTTTTTAGGCAGATAGGATGGTTATCCGCTCAATTATCGGTTTGTGCAGCTGGCTCTTGAGTTAGCTAGTTTTGTGCGGATTGTTTTTGTATCCGCTAGTGTTATGCTTGCATCATGGATGTATGGTGGTATGGACTTGGTTTGTATTTGGACCAAGTCCAGGTTGGCTTAATCCAGGAGGTCGCGCGGCCTGAGCGGGCTGTTTTCTCTGTCCGTCGAGCTCGACAGCAGTCTGTCTTGTACGACTTGGCTGCGAGCTTGATTTCTGCGGTCTGGAGCTGTGTTTGCAAGTGGGCGGACTAGGGTGGTACTCGCTAAGTCCACTTATTTAGTGATCTAGTCTGGCAGGGCTTTGCAGACTCGCTCTTTGCTAATTCATAGCGGCCTGGTGTGTATCCGCAGCCTTTGCGGATACACTTGGTGTTCGCACTGGATAAGACGGTTATCCTATCATCCAGGGCGGTGATCACACTCCTATCTGTCCCTATAAATAGGACCCCCTATCACATCAGATAGTATCAAGTGAATAGTAAGTGAACTTGCGAAAAGTTGCTGCTGTTAGAGCATTTTATCCGCGCGATTTGAAGAGTTTGACCGGTTTGTGTTGTGCAGGTTGTGCGGATAGCACTGGAAAGCCAGTGACTTGGTTCTGACTGCGGTAAGGGGCATTGCGGACTCTGCGGGTAGCAGTAGGTCGTGGCTTGCGACTAGGCGGTTTCTCTTCTGCGACTTGTTTCCCAATTCAATAAGTTGTCCGCCTCTATGCGGCTTGTTCAGTTAAGTAGCAGCAGTCCACGTGTTCTGGAGGCTAGGCGACCTTGCGGTCAGTTAGCTTGCAGTTCAGCGGATAGGTTTCTTTCTTCAGCACTGAAATAATGGGCAGTCAACATGACTTGTTGCGGTCTTGTGACCAGGCGGCTTCAGCGGACTCCTTAGTGGTTTGTAGTAGAACTGACAGTTACTCCTTGAGCCCGCACAGGTTGTTTTCGGCTTGTAATTTTCCTGCTTCCTTCGGATACATTGGCAATCATGTCTCGCCATATATGTTTTGCTGTGTAAAGATTTTTTGATAAGTACAAGTTTCTTTCTCTTCTGTTTGCTATTTGGTTTGCTTGGGCTCAGTGTGGTTGAGTGTTCCTGCGTCTGGTGTCCCGTTTTCCTCTATCACAAATTTTTTCACACAGTGCATCCCGCGCATCGTGGCGTCGAGGGCGGCCATCCCCATCACCTAGAAGAATTCCTTAGAGACCCAGTGGAAGGAAGACTCACCCGCGAAGAGATTCACGAGGTGATCACTCAAGAGTATGGACGAGTTAGACAGCAGGACGCCTTCTACCGCTGCCCCATGCTCCAAGGTTCCCCGCTCTCGCAACAAATTTTGGCTCATCGAATCCCGCAAGGATTCAATCTCCCGAAAATCGAAATGTTCGATGGGACGGAAGATCCGTTAGAACACATCAACCACTTCACCACCATCATGCGAATCTACAACGCGCCCGATGAATTGCTCTGCCAAGTGTTCCCGGCAACCTTAAAGGGCCAGGCTCATACCTGGTTCCATTCTTTGCCAGGAGGGACCGTCAAGAACTTTGCAAAATTGTCACGTCAGTTTGGGGATCAGTTCGTGGCTAACCGCAGAATCATTCGAGATCCCTCCCACTTATCAGGAATCCGTCAAAATGAATGTGAGTCTCTGAAGGAATTTTCCGTTGGTTTACAACGGAAGCACAACAAATCCCGAGGGTGGACCCCGACTGAGAGGAGTCTTCCTTGGAGGGCTCCGCCTTAGCGTATTCTACTCAGCATTAATGAAGGAAACAGTACCCAGCTACCCCGACCTGGTACATAGAGTCGAAGCACAAATCGCAGCTGAAGGGGCGATCGAGGCGTACAAACAGCAGTTCGAAGGTCTGTAAAAGAGGAAAAGAGACCAGGAGCAACCTCCCTGAAGGCAAGAAGATGGGCACGGCGAGGAGCGCCACATTGACAAACATCGCCACAATCCCTAAAGAGATATGGGACAACACTCTCCGCAAGAGTATACTCCGCTAAATACCTTGCGGATAAATGTGCTCTTCGCGATTCAAGATGATCCAGCATTTCACCAACCGAAACCACTACCGACAAATCCTAGAAACGATCACTCAAAGTATTGCGACTACCATCGCGGAACAGGGCACACTACCGAAGAGTGTGTCAGGCTGAAAGATGAGATTGAGCGCCTAGTCCGCCAGAGAGTCTTTGGAAGATTCCTACAAGGATGTACGCAGAAGCCTCAATCACCACCCGACCAAGCAATATAACCACAAAACCCGCAATAGGGAGCCTGTGGGGGAAGGCAGATGGTGGGCAACATAGAGACCATCAACGGACCTATGGTTCCCCCCACACAGATATTGTTAGTAAGAGTACCATACAGGAATCCTAGCCAGGATATCACCATCACATTCAATGACAAGGACCTCAAAAGGCCATAGACGCCCAACCAGAATCCCCCTCGTTATCAATGCTGGGATCGACAACCCGTGCTTCAACGTTAAAAGAATCCTAGTAGACAATGGAAGCTCAGTAAATGTATTGCTCCTCTCTACAATGGAAAGCATAAAGCTCACCAAGCGGCACCTTAGCCCCGCAGCGGGACCCGTCTATGGTTTCGACAACCACCTCGACCTAGTACAAGGCATAATTATCTAACCTGTAACAATGGGAAATTTCCCAAAGAAAGCTACCCATGATATCATCTTCGTCGTGATAGACTCAAGTTCGACATACAACGCCATTTTTGGAAGGCCAGTTCAATCCGCCTTCGGAGCAATACCATCAATACCCCACCTAGCGATGAAGTTCCCAACCACCAGAGGGGTGGGAATTGTCCGCGGGAACCAAGAAGAAGCGCACGCTTGCTATGCGAAACAGGCGCAACCGGCATCCGCAACCACCTTCAACATTGATGGCATGAACCTGTGCCCCCACAGCGGATGCCTAGAAAGGATACTCTCGCAGACACGCAGAGATCCCTCCCAGTAGACGAGCAGCTTGCAACTTGTATCACATTTATCCTTTTCTGTGTTTTATTCTTTATTATTTGTTGCTTCTTGCACTACATTTTTCCCTATTCCATCGTGTAAAAGCCACGAGCGCAGGCTCGCGCGAACTATGTTAATTTCTTACAATATCATGTTTATTTCGGTAATATAAATATAAAATCACTCAGGTAAAGCTATGTATGTGAACTGAACAAGCAGATACTTTTCCAACCCTGCCACTTGACGCCTTATCATCACTCGAGATAGCCTCGTGTGCGCCAAGCCGCGAGCCAGTCTCGTGCAAACTCCTCCACGAGCCAGTGTCATGTGTGCCAAGTCGCGAGCCAGTCTCATGCAAACTTCGTCACGATCCAGCCTCGTGTGCGCCAAGCTGTGAGCCAGTCTCATGCAAACTCTGCCGCGAGCAAACCTCGTGCGCACCAAGATGCGAGCCAGTCTTGTGCAAACTCTGTCGCGAGCCAGTCTCCTGTGCGCCAACTCGCGAGCCAGTCTCGTGCTAACTCTGTCTCGAGCGAGCCTCATGTGCGCCAAGCTGTGAGCCAGTCTCGTGCAAACTCCGCCACGATCCATCCTCGTGTGCACCAAGACGCAAGCTAGTTTCGTGCAAACTCCGCAGCGAGCCAGCCACGTGTGCGCTAAGCTGCGAGCCAGTCTCGTGCAAACTCCAACGCGAGCCAGTCTTGTGCACTCTAAGCTGCGAACAAGTCTCGTGCAAACTCCGCCGCGATCCAGTCTCGTGCGCGCCAAGCTGCGAGCCTCATGCAAACTAACTCACGGTCACAACACTACTAAAAAACAGACTTTTAGCCATGGCAGATTTCCGTGGCTAAAAGTCCAAAATCGTGACTAATAACTATTAGCCACGGCCTACCCACGACAAATGAGCGTGGGCAATGCGAGCGTAGCTAATAGTATTAGCCACGCTGAATCCGTGGCTAATAAGTTATTAGCCACGGTTCAATTCCCGTGGCTAAAAGTTCCTCATTTGCCACGGTTCAATTGTCGTGGCTAAAGGGCCTATAATAAACCTAACATAAAAAATATTCGGCCTCCCGCCGCCGCCCGCCCGCCGCCCGCCCCGGCCGCCGCCGCCTGGCCGCCGCCCGGCCGCCGCCGCCACCACGCCGATTTCATTTTAAACAATAATTTTGAATGGCCTATATAAACCCCAAATCGAGCTTTTTATTGGCAGTGTGGGACTAAAAAAACCCGACCTTTTGCCACGGATTAAGCTTTCGTTGCTAATACTAGATTATTAGCCACGAAACAGGCAAACCGTGGCAAAAAGTCGGGTTATTTGCCACGGATTAGTCATCCGTGGCTAATACTAACTTATTAGCCACGGAATAGGAACCGTGCCACAGTTTTTTCCCGTGGCAAAAAAAACCGTGTCTAAAAGCTATTTTTCTAGTAGTGCAACCCGCACAATGCAACGTCGTAATTCAAACGCATAAACAGCATTTGGGCGAAAAGAAGAAAGAGAACATCATCATCACAGCAACATACAAATACATGCGCAAATACGCTAATCAGAACCGTCAAACATCAAAGGCAACTTACAAGGTATCCGACTAGAAAAAGAAAAAATGCAAACACGCTAATACAAGAATATATCGCCTTTACATATCAGCCGCGTCAACATCAGAACTCTCATCGATAGAGATATCGTCGAAACTAAAGTCAGATATGTCGCATCCCAAGCTCCTGCCAACAAGACAAAAATCCTTCGAAACTCCACGCCTAAGTGCCAGTTCATGAATGTCCTCTATCTGAGAATCCACCTCTTTGGTCCAGATCTCATCACGAACCTCATCGCTAATCAAGCAACGATCCCACATATAATCTAAAGACTCCAGGTACTCCGCAAGTCTGGCGGCCTTCACTCTGACATGATCAGAAGATAATGTCTCCACTTGGGCTTTCGTCGTATGGAGCTCTGTCTCTAAACGGGAAGTCTCCTCCTGGGCATGCTTCAGCATCTGTGCGGTCCTCTCCACCAGAGATTTCTCCACCCCCAAGGACTCCCGAGTCTCCTCCAATTCCACCTTCAGCTTCGACCTGATCCGGCGAAATTGAGAAATGTCCTAATCATGATCATCCCTCAAAGTAGCAAGTGAGCTCGCCACCGTCTGAAACTTCTCCTGAAGAGCCAGATGCACATCCTTCAAGATCACGTAATGATCATTTCAAGTAGCGACAATCTGAACCGGATCCTCGATCTACAAGAAAAAGATGGAGAAAAAATCAGTACAAATGCAACAACAGAGGAGAACTAAAAATAATTAAACTCGCTTACCACTTCATTCTTCGCCTTCAAAGAAAAAAGACAACCTCGGAGCAGCCGACTCTGCAGGGGGAATCGGGGGGGCAGAACATCCGAGCACCTGAACCTTGGCAGGGGGCCCTCCTCGACCATCAAAAGGAGTAGTCTTACCCTGAGAAACCGAACAAGGCACCATACCATCGTCACCACGAGGGGTTGTAATTGCCTTCCTCTTCCGACCGCAATCCAAAGATGTCCCGGTAATCCGCCCAGAATCTGAAGAAATACTGCACCACAACAAATGTTTCTCTTTCACAAACAAGGAAATGTTGAACAACCGGTTCACCAACTCACGGGTCTATGAGAATCCTAGCACTGGAGAAAAATCCCGCTCTTTCCCCTTTTGGAGACGATAACGATCAGGCAATGCATTCCACAGCTCTGGTAAACCCCAAGAATTCTTGACATAGCCAAATAAAGTATTTCCGTGACGGCGTTCCATCCGAGTCTCAAAATCAAGCCAGCTCTTGTTGCTATGAATTTCAACACGCTCACCACCGTCAGAGCAAATGTCACACCAATCCCGAAAATAGTCCAAGGAGAGTTTCCCGCCATATTCGCGAAAGAAGATAACCAATCTCATGAGGCACACTACTCCCAGCGGAGTAAACTGGGAAATCATCATACCACAAAATTTCAGAATCTCGATCACTTTCTCGCATAGTGGGAAGTGAAAACCCGATCTCAAAGTAGTCTCACAGATCGTCAAACAATCGCAAGGAGGATTTTTGACCCTCTCTTCAACACGCGGTATCTTCACTTTGAGGTCGGCAGACAGGCCGAACCTTCTCCTCCAATTCTCAACCTGATCGTCGGTAAGGGAGGAACGTAGATGTATCGGTCTCGCAGTACGCTTCGAACCCTGATATACAAAATTAAGATTGGTCTTAGATAAAACAATCTATAAATCGAAAATTTACCGCCCCCGTCGAGCGCACAAAGGCACAGCACGTTGCAAAACCAAAACCACACGACGCACCCAAGTACGCTCGCACAGGTGATCCTGTGTGTGCGCGCGCGCAAGCTGGTTTGCGCACGGCCTGGGGCGCACGCGCAACCCCAAGTACGCGGTCAGGCGCGCGCGCGCCCGCGAACGGTTAGGCGGGCAGGACCGGCGTGCGCCCCCGCGCACACGCACGCCCTTGCGCACACGCATGCCCTCACACACACGCACGCCTTCGCGCACACACGCGCGGTCGGGCGTGCGCGTCCAAGGGCGCGCTCGCGCTAGACCAGACGCGTGCGCGCACTCACGCACACGGCCTGGTGCGCGCGCGCACCTGTGCGCTCTCGGGCACGCCTTCTGCCTTCCCCGGGCACATTTGCCGGCGCGACCCCTTCATTCCCTCAAGATAACCGCTCCCGCCTTGCGTGAATAAGGTGGCGTCGGTCTTCACGAATGCGCCTCGCCGCCTCTCCTTGTCCTCCTTGCATATTCTAACATTTTACTTGAGTTTGCAGGGCGCCGCCGTCCATCGTCCCCGGCCTTTCACCGTTCGTCATCGTTGCCACTATGAAGAAGAGAGAGAATCATGCTCTTTCACTTGTACCGATCTCCAGCAACCCGGAATCTCGGGGGGCAATGGGGATGAGATCCCCCTAAAAAAGGATATGAGTGCACATAATCACCCCCCCCCCCATGATCTCCACCCAAAAATAATGGGATCATGTGTTTGACCGCATGCGCAATCACCGCGCACAATCGCCCTGCATGCCGATCCCATCACGTGCAAAGTCAAAACCGCCGCGGGCGCCGCCTCACTGGCGTCGAGTGGCCGGCGTCATCCCCGGATGCCGCCTACCCCCTCCTTTCACTGTTGTCGACCGCCTCCTTCCTCAGCCGTTGGCACGTAGACGAGGGAGCGGTCGGGCTGGCCGCTCCTCCTCGGCCGCTGGCGCATGGCTGATGGAGCGGCCGGGCCGGCTGGCCCTCCTCGGCCGCTGAGGCACAGCCGAGTGAGCGATCGGGTCGGTCGCCCCTCCTCGGACGCCGCCGCGCGGCCAAGTGAGAGGCCCGGCCGGCCGCCCCTCCTCGGTCGCTGACGTGCGGCCGAGGGAGCGGCCAAGCCGGCAGCGCCTCCTCGGCCGCCGCCGGCGCGCGGCCAAGGGAGCGGCCGGGCCGGTGGTCCCTCCTCGGCCGCCGGCACGCGACCGAGGGAGCAACTGGGCCGGCCGCACCTCCTCGGCGGCCAGCGCACGGCCGAGGGAGCCGCCGGGACGGCCGCCGGGACGGCCACCGGCCCGCGGCCGAGCCGACCACTCCTCCTCGGCCGCCAGCGCGTGGCTGAGGGAGCAGTCGCCGCCCGCCGCCCCTTCCTCGGTCGCCGGCATGCAGCCGAGGGAGCGGCCGAGCCAGCCGCCTCTCCTCCGTCGTCTCCAGCAGTCTCCCTCCTCGTCGGCAAGTCCGGCGGCAAGTTCGCTGGCCGCCCATGGGAGCCCGTCCTCGCCGTCCGATCGTTTCGGGTCATTCCCCGTCATCCGTTTCGCGTGTAACCACCCACTAACCGCTGGATTAGTGGTGAAATTTTATTATTAATTAAATTCGTGTACAAATAGCAAAATTAATTATCCTAATATGTGTCCATAAACCATAGCAAAAATATTTATAATAGTGGTTATGGTGTGCGGATAGCTGTGTAACCACCATAACCACCTCCTGGAGGCTTTAAAAGGAGTCTCAGGCCTTCTCATTTCTCATCTTTTTTCTCCGAGTCTTCTTCTTCCTCAGGTAGGAGCTCTGCCAAATTTCTCCTACGAGCAGCGTCCGAGCCGCACTCAAGCCGCACTAGAGCCACGTACGTGCCAAGTTCAAGCCACCTAACGAAGCTCAATCTCTCGGTTTCCAAGAGACTTCCGCAACCGCAAATTCAAGTGCTCTGCTTCCACGTTCAGAGTCAGCGGGACACTCAGTGAATTAAGCTCATCGACGCAAATGCAATTTGTAACAAACGTCAGGCGCAACGGTCTGTCGTCCGCTGTGTGCTAAGTGTTCTCTCACCTCAAAATTGTAACGAGAGGCGGCATGTCGCCCTCGATTCAACGAATAAGTTGTAACATGCAGGAAATAGTGGATATCGACCGGCACAGATCCGGTCACGTGGTTTTTTACCGGGTTGAGGGATTTTTCCATGTTAAAACTTCGTGTGTACGATCGATCTACTTCATTGGTTGTGTGCGTGCTAAGACGGTCCAAATATTCCGGCCTGATCGGTACGTCAAGTTAGACCGCAACAACTATGATGCCTAAAATAATTGTTTAAGTTTTTTTTGAAGCTTATGTCATGTGATTTATACCAAAGAAATTTTTGCAATGGGGATCGGAGGAGGGTGGAAACGGAACAGGAACAACGATCAAAAAAAGAGGACGATGTTTGCGCTAAACATATTATTTGAAGCTTCTGAGTCACTTGAAAATTGCTTGATTATTGAGTCAATCGGAATCGGTTAAAATTGATTCGGTTCAGTTTGAGTTAATTCAATTTGACTCGAATCTGATTTCAGTTGATTTCGAGCCAACCTTGAATCGCTTGAAATATGATTTGAATCAGTACGAATTAATTAAAAATTTTATATATTCATTAATATATTATTATTTTAAATTAGAATAATAAAATTTAAACATAAATAAAAAGAATAAAGATATTGAGTGTTTCATTTGCTTGATTCGATTTTGAGCCGACTCGGAATCGAGTCATTTCGAGTCAAGTCAAGAGCTGACTCGACTCAAAATCGAAATTTTGAGCTGAGTTCGAGTCAAAAATTTTAATTTCGAGGCGAGTACAAATCGCCCGAACTTGACATGATATCAACCTTAGTTTTAAAACTTATTTTATTACGAGGAATGTTACTAGCAGTCTGAAATATGCTATTCACAATGCAAAAACTAACCCGTATAGGATCAGTTCTAAATTTTTGAAACCGGAACCAACTCACAGTTCTAAATTGTAGAACCGGAACCGAATCAAAAATATTGGTTCAGTTCTCGGTTCCTTAAATTTAGGGTGTGAATATGTTGCAATAGAAAAAATTAATGCAAAACAAATGTTTATAAATCGAAGAAACTAGGAGACCTTACACTTGCATGACTTTAAAACCATCAATATTTCTTAATTCTTAGATTACTTAATACATTTAATAATTTCATCATGTAATATTTGATATTCAAATATTCTAACAATTAAGCAAAAGTTCAACATTGTCAAACATAAGCAAATAGTTAATAAAATTACATATGAAATTCTTTCATCAAGCTAATTATTCATCAATATCTTTCAAAATGCTCTTGCTCATCACAAATATATTTTTGATATCTAAATTAAATAATTTCGTTCTCATGTTAGTTCTGGATACTTGAGTGTAAAAACTAAGAACCGAACCAAGCGGTTGGTCCTAAAAATTCTGGACCCAGAACCGAACCGAGATACATAAGAACCGACCCGAACCGCTCGGTTCGGTTCCGGTCTGTTTCTCGGTTCTTCGATTATTTTTGCACACTCCTAATTAGCAAAATGAATTAAAAAATAGAATTTGTTTTGGATCGAAAAAATGTTTATGAATGAAAATGTTCATATAAATGCGTTTTCATATAAAAAATACAAACAAAATCCCAGAGCATTGCAAAGGCTGTGTTCAAACCAATTTTTTTGATAACTATGATTAGAGCTGTTACATAAAATCAAAAACTATAAATCGAACCGAAACCGCAAAGAATCAGACCGAACCGTTCACAAATTATTCGGGTTTCGGTTTGAATTTTGGAACCGTGAACAATATTGGTCCGGGTGTGGTTCTTACATTTTATTATCTGGACCGAAACCGAAACCGAAATCGTAACATACAAGTCTCAAGCGGTTTCAAGATTTTTAGACACGATCCGAACCGGAGCGAAGTAGAACCGAACCACAACCCGTTTATTATTATTATTATTATTATTATTATTATTATTACATTGTTTATTTTATAATTTATCTATAATATTTATACTTACGAGTGAAGCTCGTGCAGTTTGAACACAAACCGCAATCGCACTAAAGGGGGTCAATTTTGGACCGAACATAATTTCACCAAATAAAAACCGTGTGATATGATTTGACATTGTTGCAGTTTGAAGTCAATTTTTGCAGTGCGCTTTTGATTTCAATACAGTTATATAATATATTTTCAATTTTACTTACATATTTTTTTAAAATATTTTATTTAAAAAATATAAAAGATATACAACTATTATTTATTTGTAATCATGAAAAATAACTAATTGTAAGCGGTTGTTACGGTTGAGCATGCCGACGAGACGTGCGCAGGCCAATTAGAAGTCGCGGCAAGTCTACACGCATAGGAAGACGATTGATACTATCCCACCGATCGTGGAAATTACTGTCGAGAAGTGCGCAACATAATTATTTTTATTTCGATATTGTTTTGAGTTTTACTATTTGCAGCCCGCTTTTATTTCATTCTGCCAATTTTGATTTTGGTTTTAATTGGGAACTGATTGGAACCGGACCGAACCGCATGGAACCGGACCGAACCGTTAGTGGTCGGTTTGGTTTTGATTCTTGTTGAACCGGAACCGAAACCGTTTACACGACAGTTCCAAAAATTAAGCTGGAATCGGAATCAGAACTGGAACCGATCATAGCAAATAAGATTTTGGTTCTAATTTGAAGAACTGTTACCTTAGTAGTTCGGTTCATGATTTTAATAAAACCGAAACCGTGACAGCTCTACCTATGATCACCAGTGTCCAATTAATACTTTTTTCTTTTTAATCTTTGTGATCCTTCAAACCAACTTCTTTCTAAAGATTTTGACTTGCAATAAAAAAAGAACAATGTTATATGCAACTTGTTTTTGGTTTTATGCAGACGGATATATGCAAATCAAAATATTATTCATGTAGGCCAAATTTCATATTTACAAGTCATATTCAAAATATAATTTCAAATTTTCTTAAACAAATCATCAAGTCAAATATAACATTCATAAAAGCCAAATAAATAAATCTTTACTTTTCCAAACCTCATAGCAAAGCTTTTCTAGGAGTTCTTGCTCATAAAACCTCTTTTTATGTTGAAGCAGGTTGGCCATGCTTCTCACGATGATGACGTTATATTTAACATGATGTTGATGTGTTCGTAATTATTCATTGCCTGTGCCACAGCGGCAACAACGTACAATTCTTCCAGAACATCACAGAGTGTCCTAAATCTAAATGTTTGCAATCACAACGTTGTCTTTTTCGGCGGCAAAGAGGCGTACAACAACCACTCCGATCCCGCTCACACCCTCGATGATGATCGCTATCTTATCTTGTAGCCTTAATTGAACGGAGGAGTGTCAACGTTCCTTACCCTGAAGAATTAAATGGCCTCAAACCGATCATCATTCATAGAGAATCAGTACAGCAGTCTCCCCCACTTCCTGGTTGTCACCTACCCTGCGCAGGGACACATTAACCCAACCTCTGCCTCGCCCGACGACTCTCCCTTCTCGCCCCTGCCGGCTCCCTCATCATCTTCTCCACCGCGCTCACCGCCCACCGCCTCATGTTCCCTTCCTCCCATGACCAGCCTGTTCTTGTTCGTGATTAAGCGTAAAGGTCAACATCAGGGTGTGCCCTGGTACTTTTTGGACTAGGAGAACCTCCTCCTAGAACCTATCCACATAACTTCCCAAAGTTTCCTCTGCCCCCTGCTTTATCGCGAACAAGAACGATGTTCCCTTCTTTCTCTTCTTAGACGTTGAATACCTTAACAGGAAGCCTCGACGCAGGTCCCTGAAATAATAGATCGAACTAGAGGGAAGCGGGTGGAACAAGTCTCTTGTTTTTTCCTTGAAGGTAATGACAAAGAGTTGGCACTTGAAGGCATTCGACATCTGCCTGATGGAAATTGCATCTTTGAACCACTGGACGTGTTGCACTGGGCCATCTCTGCCGGTGTAGTAGGACATTTCGTGCTCCCAAAACCCCTCCAAAACTGGGTTCGAGACGATCAACTCGCTAAGGGACTTCCTCCAGTGGGGCGAGTTGGCTGGTCTCGCGTTGTCAGCTCGTCTGACCTTCCAGCACTCGCCGGGCTTGGGAAAATCTCCCGCCCGGTGAGATCTCGATCTCCTCCCTCAACTGCCACCTCCTTCCCGGGCTGCTTACCCGAGGCGTTCTCGCCTAGCAGCTATGATGTGACCATTGGGACGGTATGTGTCGAGCACTCACCTCTCGTGGAAACTTCGTACTGTAAGGTTTGCAAGACCTCCCTCTTGAAATCTTCGAACATACCAACTATGACTCCTCTTGCCGGTGGTGGCGAGTGGCCCTGATCAACTCCTTCTCCTTCAGCTCCTATCGTGGGGCTCAACTCTAGATTTTCTTGTACAGGCTACAGTCTGCGCTCACCGCTTCAAAAATGTTGGAACCAGAACCTGACTCCAAGAAGAGTTCGGACCCAAAGGGGGGTATTCTGCACCTTCTTCTCTTGAGTAAGAGTGCATGACCAGCGACTTAGAATTAGGAACAGACCCTGAGCTGCATCATGTGGGTCCCGCCACACACCCAGAAGATCTAAGAGAGCTTCCCCTTTGTAGTCAATGTTTAGCTAGGCATCTTGGAAGGCACTGAAAGCCAACCAAAGTTAACTAGAGGAGGAAAAATTCAAGGAATCTCGTCTCCTCCAAAGGTGCTCATATGGTCTATTTATAGTTTTCCAATTCTGGCCTGCACATAATAAAATCCCGCCTCTTTTGCTCTAATATACGCAACCCAAAGTGATCTGCAAACATCGTAACTCCGCTATTTGAAGAGGCTATTAGCAGGCCCAGGTTGACTTCTCTTGGAGGAGAACTTCTGGGCGAGCAGACCTCTCGCCCGAGGCGGCTAGTGCTCGAGGAGACCCGCACTCACCGCCCAACTTGACTCTGGGGCGAGTGCAGGTCAAAACACCACATTTGCCCCCATGCTAACCTTCAACCAATGCCATGCGCGAGCCAGTGCGAGACCCAACCACCCGCCTACTCGGCTCGCCTAGACAAAAATAACATGAACGCCCTTCTGGGTCCTGACCTCTTCTGAGGGACCCACTTGCCAAATACGGGATTATACAATCTATTGCATTGGCTCGTACCGAACCAAACAATATTGTAAGAGCAAGAGATGTTTCTTGTTGCGGACTAACTCGACGTCCTGGTCGGGCCGGAATTCTTGGACCGTCTTGGCTCTCGGAACGGTCGAGCGCGCACACAGTCAATGAAAATAGAGAGTTGACAAGGTAATTTTTTGACGTGGAAAACCCCGGAAAGAGGTGAAAAACCACGTGGTCGGATCTGTGCTGACCAAACCCCCACTAGATCTGAGTGTTGTTACAGGGCTTTTTCAAAAACTTGAAGGCGACAAGCCGCCTCTCGTTACAATTATTGGGGAGAGAGAGAGAACTTGGAGGGTGACAGACCACCACTCACAGGGCTAATAATTTCTTCGGGTGCTACAGGGAGCAATGCGCTTGTTGTATTATGGAGTATTATAATAATTCCTGGAGGCGGAATCGGCTTACTGTACACGTTCAGATGTCTAGAGCTTTGAGGCTCGGTGGTGCGCTCAGCACGTCTTACCCTCTGCTTCTTGTCTTCGATTGTCTTTTGGAGAAGCGTGGTTCGGTTGTATTATCGGTAGATGGAGTGCATGTTCTGGAGCGTGTGGTGCACTTGCTGACAAAGAGCGCGCCTCTTGCACTTGCTGGCAAAGAACGTGCACGGGAGCGCGCAAGGAAGGCAATGCGCACAGCGAGGCGATACGCATGGGAGCGCGCAAGGAAGAGAAATGTAGGAGGGATAAAATCTGTAGGAGGATTTCCCGGACGAAGAAGATGAAGATCTTCGAAGGAAGCGTCAAAGAAGAAGGAGATCTTCAAGGAGCGCTTCAAGACCTTCGAGGAAGGAGGAGATGAAGGAGGAAGGAGAGAGAATCCATAGGAGGATTTCTCGAGGAAGGAGAGAATGAATAAAAAGGGGGGTCTGGGGCCCTATTTATAGGCTTCATGGGTGGTTATGGAGGTTACGCGGTTATCCGCAACCCATAACCATCATGATTTCTATTAATAGACCTAAATATTATAATTATTTTTATAACATTTTGCGGGATTATAATTTAATAAGCGCATTAATCTTGTTATACACAGACCGTTCTATTTTTGGCAACACAATATCTCCATTACCGGAGATCATGCGGGTGGTTTACGTGGGTGGTTACCCACGTAACCGACGACGGCGATCGTGGGAGCATGATCAGAAGGCAGAGAATACACATGGGGACGGCGGGCGGCGACGGCGACGACAGGGAAGGTTGCCCTCCCACGACCGTCATGCTCGACCGTAGGAACTTGGCCGGCCACCAGAGGGAAGATAAAACTGCCCGTCGGCGGTGCTACCGGAGGACGGACGGTGAGACGGCCGCTCGTCTTGGCGAGGAAGAGGCCACCCCTATTAGGGGCGGCCGGGGGAGGAAGGGCGGCCAAATGGATGCCCTTCAGGAAGAGGGAAACACCGCCCCTGTTAGGGGCGGTGGCACCTTCCTGGTGCAGGGAAGAAAGGGGGGAGGGCGCCCGATAGGGCCTCCCTCCCCAGAAGGCAATCTGGCCTCCCCTAACAAGGGGAGGCCGGTAGTGGATGGGCGGCCAGATGGTCTCCCATCTAGCAGAAAAGGCCACCGCAACTATTAGGGGGGTGGCGCTTTTTGGTGTGGGAAAAGGGAGGGGAGGGCGGCCGGTAGGTCCGCCCTCCCTGGAAGGGAATCCGACCGCCCTTAGCTAAGGGCGGCCGGCGGCGGATGGGCGGCCGAATGGCCGCCCATTCAGCAGAAAAGGCCACCTCCCCTGTTAGGGGCGGTGGCGCTTTCCTGACGCAGGCAGAAGGAGGGGAGGTGGGGCCGCCCTCCCAGGACGAGAGTCCGGCCGCCCTAACCGGGCGGCCGGGGAGGCGAAGAGGTCGGGCGGCCTGGAAGCTGCCCGACCATAGCGGCATGGCAGCGTGCAAAAGCACGATGCCTGCTTTCCTGTGCGTGAGCATAGGTGTGCATGCCTAGGAGTGTGCTCGCCTAGATGCCCGCATCCTGGGCATGTGCGCGCTTCCGGGTACATGCTTTTCCCCGTGCACGTGCGTGGGAGCGGACCGCGCGTCGCATTTCGCGCGACCAGGCCAAATTTGGCCAAAAGCTCGAGCTACGCTCAACGGATTACGGTTTAACCGGACCGGGTATAGGGAGTGTTGAATTTTCTCAAGAAGCTTAACAAGATAGTCTAAACACCAAATTAATATCTTCAGAACTACCTAGATCACAACTTGACCAAGTTGAAAACAGGAAGAAACTCAATCAACCAGATGCAAGACAGAGGCAAGCAGATCATGTATATATCAATCTTCTTTACAGGGCGAGGTATACATGCTGAGACATGATTTCTCCAGTACACTAGGGAAAGCAGAAAAAATACCAGTATAAATTCGGGCGGACAGAACACTGGAAACCGCGGAGACCGCCTGTCCGCAGAAGTCGTAGAGACCACTCGAACTGTTGCTGAAGCCGAACTGAACAACGGAGTCTTTCGAGACTGCGAGGTCATGCGGACACACCGTTATTCGCTGAACCACTGCTGCTTCTGAACTGGAGAACAGACCGCCTAACCGCCGAGTCTGGCGGACAGGTTATTGAACTTGGAAAATTGAAGCAGAGAGAAAACTGGAAAACTGTTGAACGCAGTCCGCAAACTTCACTGAGCCTGACCGAAGTCAAAACCAAACTCTTGGCTCCACAGTGCTAGTCGTGCCACTTGCAAACAGTAACCAGTTAAGTCTTCTCAAACCACGCGGATAGGAAAACAGAGTCCGCAGCACTTAATCCAAGTTTAGCTTACTGTTCATTTTATTACAAATGAAGTGTCGAAGGGTCCTATTTATAGGCGGGGTGAGGAGTGTGGTCACCGCCCTATGAGATAGGCTAACCGCCCCTTGATCGCAGCTAGCAAAGCCAGTCCGCCGAGTCCGCCGAGTCCGCATTGACCAAATCAACAATGTCGGACTCACGAACAGTCCGCCAACCACCAGGCACAAGATGCTGTCATAGCAGACCTCCTAGCCAGAGGCCAGTCCGCACAAGGCAGTCCGCCCAGTCTGCAAGAACAAGGCCGGACAACAGCTGAAACCGACAAGCACCAAGGTGAGATGACAGTCTGCACAGAGTAGCGGATACTACACCAGTCCGCAAGAACAAGTCCACGACTAACAGGCAAACCGCCCGGTCACAGCGGACTCTGCGAACACCGAAGCAGCCCGTAATATGTCCACGACCAACAGGCAGACCACCCGGTCACAGCGTACAATGCGGACACCCCCCGAATACAGCATCAGCCCGCAGCACAAGTCCACGACTAATAGGTAGATCGCCCGGTCAACAGCGGACTATGCAGACACCCTAGACTTGTCACAGTATGTGACCAAGTCCAGTAACTCGCCAACCATATGGCGCGAGCTCAGCAGACACCAAGCTAGTTCGCCAGCTCCAAGGCCAGTCCGCCACAAAGAATGCGGCTCACCACCACAACTCGAGACAAGACCAACGCCTATCTCGCGGACTCCAAAACAAAAGTCTGCGCAGTCTGCGAAGACCACGGACTCCAACCTGCAAACCGCCAATATCAGCCAACTGCCGAACTCACACTCAGCCCGTAGATTTCAACCCGCATAGCAACCATCAGAACTCTATAAATTGCCAATCACCAGACCGCCGGACTGTAAAATCAGTCCGCGCGGTCAGTCCGCGCGGTCAGTCCGCCCAGGCCACCCGGACTGCCCGATCACCCACTTTTACTTCACAAATTTCAACACTCCCCCTTGAAGTGAGAAGTGGTGATCAAGCCCAATAGTCCTCGAAGTCACTGGAAAGGCCCCTTCGACAGCGGCTTCATGAAGATGTCAGTAAGGTTGTCTTCACTCCGAACATGCCCGACCACAAGAGATCCCTCCAACACCTTCTCCCTTATGAAGTGGTGCTCGATCTCAATATGCTTGGTCCTTGCATGATAAACTGGATTGTTCACCAGTTTGAGAGCACTCTCATTATCTCCTCGGAGCAAAGTAGGACCTTGCACTTCCTCATGGACGTCCTCTACTAGACTCCTTAGCCAGATGGCTTCTCGAGTAGCCAAGGTCGAAGCCTTATACTCTGCTTCCGTAGTAGATACGGACACCGAGTCCCGCTTCTTGCTACTTTATGAGATGCTCGATGATCCACAAGTGAACACATAACCAGAAGTTGACTTTCGTCATCCGAATCACCACCATAATCAGCATCTGTGTATCCTAGCAAAGAAAAGCTCGAGTCCCTCCTATAAAGGAGTCCCATATTAGAAGTCGCCTTGACATACTTCAAGATATTCTTTGCCTCCACCAGATGAGACTTCCTTGGCTCTGCCATAAACTGACTTACTCGACTAACAACGTAAGCAATGTATGGTCTCGTAATCATCAGGTAGATCAAGCTCCCTACAAGTGCTCTGAACAACAAAGGATCAGGAAGAATCCTTCCTTTATATCGCCGAAGCTTCAGGCCACAATCTAGAGGTGTAGAGCAACTCTTTACCCCTTCCATGCCAAATCGTTTCACAATCTGATCCGCATAACCTTTTTGAGAAATAAGAATCTTGCTCTCCTTCCTCTCCACTTCCAGACTGAGAAAGTGATGAAGCTCCCACAAATCTTTCATCTCGAAGCGAATAGCCAGCTCAGCCCTTAGCCTAGCTACCTCCTCCTCAGAGTTCCCTGTGATGATCATATCATCAACATAAAGCAAGACCAAGACATTATGCTCCCCCTTCTTCTTGATGAACAAGCTTGAATCCGAGTTAGAAGCAAGATAGCTGCAGAATTGGAGGTATTCTGCTATCTTCCCATACCAAGCTCTTGGATCCTGCTTTAACCCATAGAGAGCCTTCCTGAGCTTGTAAACATAGTCCGGATGATCTTCAGAGACAAAACCAAGTGGTTGATCTATGAAGATGTCCTTATCAATCTCCCGTAGAGAAAAGCATTCTTCACGTCAAGGTACCACATCTTCCACCATTGGCAAGCAGCCAATGCGATCACCACCCGAACAGAAGTCATCTTCGCAATCGGACTAAATGTCTCCTCATAGTATTCTCCATACTGTTACGAGAACCCTCGAGCAACTAGGCGAGCCTTATACCTTTCAATGCTCCCATCAACCTTCTTCTTCAACTTGTACACCCACTTGCAAGTCACTGGAGTAATGCCAACAACCCTGGGCACAAGGTCCCAGATTTCATTCTTCTTGAGAGCAGCCATCTCCTCTCCCATGACATCTTACCACTCCTTGACTCCTGTGGCCTCATTGAAGCTTGTAGGCTCTCGCTCATCAAGAGGACCTGCAAAGAAACATGAGATATAGCTCACTGCATTCCCTTTATAGTAGCGAGCTGGAGACTTGATGACCCACTTTGATCTCCGAAGAGTCTGCTCCTTGCTCACCACCTCCGCTGCTTCTTCAGGCTCAGCTTCATTCTCAGGCAGAACCTGGGCAATGCTCCCCCTGTTTCCTGACCTAGAAGCTTCTGTCGCAGATCTTGAAGCAACCGGAGCTGCAGGTGAAACAACAAGCTCCTCTTGAAGAACTTCAGCAACCACCTGCTCTTCATCAACCTTGCTCTCTGGCAGATCAACCGAGCTTCCTCCATACGACGTCAGCTCATCAAAGACCATGTATCTTGATACAACAAACTTCTTTGTCGCATGATCCATGCACTTCCATCCCTTCTTCCGCTCATCATAGCCTACAAAGACAAGCTTCCTTGCCTTTGCATCAAGCTTTGTCCTTAAGGCATCCGAGATATACACATAGCAAGTTGATCCAAACACCCGAAGGTGTTCAATGCTTGGCTTCTCCTTCAGCAATATCTCGAAGGGAGACTTCATATTGATCGGGTTGAGAGGCATCTGATTGATGACATAAGCTGCACAAGACATTCCCTCCGCCCAAAAGGACCTTGGGATACTCTTGGCATGAAGCCAGCATTTGCAGGTCTCCGTCAGATGACAGATCTTCCCCTCCATTACTCCATTTTGTTGTGGAGTGTGAGCACAAGTAAGCTCTCTCTAGATCCTGTGCTTCCTGCAAAAATTAGAAAACTCAGAGGAGAGAAATTCTCCGCCGTTGTCAGTTCTAAACTTCTTGATCCGCAGATTAAGCCGGCCCTCTACCAGCTCCTTGAACTCCACAAACAACTGGAAAGCAGCCGACTTCTCTTTCATAAAATACACTCAAGTGTACCTTGAGTAGTCATCAATTAAAACAAGCATGTATTTGCTCCCACCAAGGCTAGTAGTGGCGGTTGGTCCCATCAAGTCACCATGGATACACTCCAATGGTTTCTTACTCCTTGTTTGAGATTTATCAAACAGAAGACGATGAGCCTTACCGAACTGACAACCTGCACAAACGTGAGCATCACCAAAGGATGACAGCTTAGGCAAGCCTTTCACAAGGCTTCTGCTTGCCATAGCTTTCAGCTTATCCATCCCTACATGTCCCAACCTCTCATGCCAAATGGCAGCGCTATCGTTATCCCTCATCCGATCAACATAGGAGCTTGTTGCAAGAACAAATAAGTCCTTTACTCTCCTTCCAACGTGAGCAACATCAACTTTAACCGCTGATACGTTACAGAGAAACTTCACTTATCTTTTATCAAACAGAACCTGATATCCTGCATCTACTGCGTTGGTTACCGAGAAGAGATTCTTCTTCATGCCCGGTACGTGATAGACACTCCTTAATGTGAGTGGACCCTGATCACTACCTACGGACACTACACCCTCCTTCTCTACAGTATGAACAATATTATCAGCAGTAATGATGGCTTTGTTACCTGAGTAAGTTTGCAGCGAGGAGAACTTTGACTTGTCTCTGGTAAGGTTATGACCACACCCGGAGTCCACGATCCAGTCATCTTCCTGACAAGGCACGGACACAAGTGCCCGTCATGAAGGCTCCACCCCAGCCAGCTTCCTCAGTACTAGAGCAAGCTTCCTCCTTGCCTGCAGCATGCCCAGGCTGCAGCTTGACCATGTAGTCATGCTTGAAGTGACCCGGTTGATGACACCTATAGCACTTCGAATTCTTCTTCCAATCCTTCTTAGGAACAGAGCTCCTCTCTTGCTGATTAGAGGTTGAAGGCACATCTTCAGCCGCGGTCTTCTTCTTCTTCCCTTCCCATTTCTTCTTCTTCTTGCCTATGAAAAGAGCTTCACTACCTCCTTCAGACATAGTCACTCCAGCCATCTGCCTAGCCAAGCTCTCCTGTGATGCAAGCAAATTTTCAAGCTCCAGCAGAGATGGCTGAGTTGCCCAGCCTTGAATAGAAGTTACAAAGACCGCATACTCCTTCCGCAAGCTGCGGATTATGTGCCTTTTCAGTTTATCCTCAGAGATAGGCTCATTAGGATCAAGCGTTGATAGCTCAGCACACAAACTCTTCATTTTCAAGAAAACTTTGAGATGGAAAGGTCTCCTTGAGTTGCTTTAGCCAACTCATTCTTCAGGAACTCTAGCCTAGCTATATTCTTCCTATTGAACAACCCATCAAGGGAAGCCCAAATTTCAGCAGCAGATTCACATCCAATAATGTGATCAAACAGCTCCGGTGAGACAGCTCGCTTGAGAGTAAACTCTGCCTTTGCATTAGTCTTCCTCCAAATTCTCACCTGCTCTGTAGTTCCAAACTCAGCTGTAATTTCCACCTGGTCATCACCACCGATGACCTCCCACAGCTCCTCGCCAAGAAGATAGCTTTTCATGCACGGCTTCCACTTCTTGAAGTTAGTCGGCGTCAAAAGCTCAATTCCCAGACCCCTTGCATAACCTACGTCCATTGCAGTAAATCTGATTAAGTTCCCAGAAGCACAGAGCACAATCAAACGTTGATCACCACTCAAGCAACTGAACCTTCCTCTGATACCATGTTGAATTTTCTCAAGAAGCTCAGCAAGATTGTCTAAACACCAAATTAATATCTTCAGAACTATCCAGATTACAACTTGACCAAGCGGAAAACAGGAAGAAACTCAAACAACCAGATGCAAGACAGGGACAAGCAGATCATGTATATATCAATCTTCTTTATAGGGCGAGGTATACATGACGAGACATGATTTTGCCAGTACACTAGGGAAAGCAGAAAAAATACAAGTATCAATTCGGGCGGACAGAACACTGTAAATCACCGAGACCGCCTGTTTGCAGAAGTCACAGAGACCGCCCGAATTGCTATTGAATCTGAACTGAACAATGGAGTACGCCGAGACCGCGAGATCGCGCGGACATACCATTATTCACTGAACCATTGCTGCTTCTGAACTGGAGAACATACCGCCTAACCGCCGAGTCTTGCAGATAGGTTATTGAACTTGGAAAATTGAAGCAGAGAGAAAACTGCAAAACTGCTGAACGCAGTCCGCAAACTTCACTGAGCCTGACCGAAGTCAAAACCAAACTCATGGCTCCACAGTGCTAGCCGTGCCACCTGCAAACAGCAACCGGTTAAGTCTGCTTAAACTGCGTGGATAGGAAAACCGAGTTCGCAGCACTTAATCCAAGTTCAACATACTGTTCACTCTGTTACTAATGAAGTGTCGGGGGGTCCTATGAGATAGGCTAACCGGCCCTTGATCGCAGCTAGCAAAGTCAGTCCGCCGAGTCCGCATTGACCAAATCAACAATACCGGACTCGCGAACAGTCCTCCAACCACCAGAGCAAGATGCCGGCATAGCAAACCTGCTAGTCAGAGGCTAGTCCGCACAAGGCTGTCCGCCCAGTCCGCAAGGACAAGGCCGGACAACAGCCGAAACCTACAAGCACCAAGGTGAGATGATAGTCCACACAGAGTAGCAGACACTGCACCAGTCCGCAAGCACAATTCCACGACCAACAGGCAACCCGCCTGGTCACAGCGGACTCTGTGAACACCGAAGCAGCCCGCAACATGTCCACGATCAACAGGCAGACCGCCCGGTCACAGTGGACAATACGTACACCCCCCGAATAAAGCATCAGCCCGCAGCACAAGTCCACGACCAACAGGCAGATCGCCCGGTCAATAACGGACTATGCGGACACCCTTGACTTGTCACAGTGTGTGACCAAGTCCAGCAACTCGCCAACCATATGGTTCGAGCTCAGCGGACACCAAGCCAAGTCGCCAGCTCCAAGGCCAGTCCGCCACAAAGAACGCGGCTCACCACCGCAACTCGAGACAAGAAAAACGCCTATCTCGCGGAATCTAAAACAATAGTTCGCGCAGTCCGCGAAGACCGCGAACTCCAACCTGCAAACCGCCAACAACAGCCAACTGTCGAACTCACACTCAGTCCGCGCAGTCCACAGATTTCAACCCGCGCAGCAACCATCAGAACTCCACAGGTCACCAATCACCAGACCGCCAGACTACAACATCAGTCCGCGCGGTCAGTCCGCTCAGGCTGCCCGGATTGCCCGATCACCCACTTTTACTTCACAAATTTCAACAGGGAGCCCCATCAGATGCGCCCAAATTTTCGGAGATCATCTTCCAAGAGAATGAGCCCAGAATTTTTCCTGAAGCTTCCCTCTGAACGCTCCTCTAACAGGGCGGGCGATTGCAAGCCTACCCATCTCCATACTTGTTGTTTTGCCAAGGTGCTAGAAAATGCGGGTGTATTGTGTGGTGATGAGCATGCTGAGGGCGTGGTGAGGGGAGTGTCAACGGTGAGCGTCACGCGTTGATGTGTGTGGTGGGCGCAGTATGCGCTAGGTGCATTTTTGGTCTTCATGCATGCCCGGCGCGATATGCACAAGGTGCAAGATGTGTGACATATGCACGAAGTGTGACGTGTGCATCGCGTAATGGACGTGAGGTGTAACAGGTATCACGTGCAGCGTGCGCAACGTGCACAAGGTGTAATACGTATGGTGCATAGAGATCACAACGGTTCGATGCATGCGATGAGTGTGCATAACACCAAGTGCGTCGCGTACCTGTGGGGCGCAATGTGCATTGTGCATGTGAGGTGCAGTGCTCGTGATGTGTGCTTAACGTGTGGAATGTGCGCTGATTATGGGTAAGGGTGCAATATGCTTGGCGCATTGAGCACTCATACACGGAGGATAAGAGGTTGTCAAGATGCGAGTTTCTGGTTCCCCCGAGTTTGCCATCAGGGTAACTTGTGCACATTGTCGGAGGAGGAAACCTTTTGTTGTGATATATTAGGATGTGGATGCGGTGCCTCCGTCTTCATTGAGGCAGAAGTATTCCTTAGTTGGCGAGGTTCTGGTTGTCTGTCTTGATGTTGCTGCCCCCGCTGACCTAGATGTGACGGCCTTGGGATCTTCTATCCCTTTCTTTTGTACAAATTTTGTTCTTTCGTAAATTTGTCTTGCGACATTGTTTTGTGCGGGTTGTAGTTGCGGCTTAGTTTTTGCGATCTAGTCGGGCTATGAACTTAAGAGGTCAGGATCTCTTTTGCAGCGATCTGAACACTCTGTGAGGGGAGAGGCCAGAGTTCCTTGTTGGGAACACCGAACACTCTGTAAGGGGAGGGCCAGAGTCACTTTTTGGGAACACTGAACACTTTGTAAGAGAAGAGGCCAGAGTCCCTTGTTGGGAATACTGAACACTCTGTAAGAGGAGAGGCCAGAGTCCCTTGTTGGGAATATTGAACACTCTGTAAGAGGAGAGGCCAGAGTCCCTTATTGGGAATACTGAACACTCTGTGAGAGGAGACGCTAGAGTCTCTTGGTTGAAATATTGAACACTCTGTAAGAGGAGAGGCCAGGGTCCTTTGTTGGGAACAATGAACACTCTGTAAGAGGAGAGGTCAGAGTCTCTTATTGGGAACACTGAACACTCTGTAAGAGGAGAGGTCAGAGTCCCTTGTTGGGAACACTGAACACTCTATAAGGGAAGAGGCCAGAGTCCCTTGTTGGGAACACTGAACACTCTATAAGGGGAGAGGCCAGAGTCCCTTGTTAGGAGTACTGAATACTTTGTAATGGGAGTCATCAATAAGATTGGAAATAACACTTGTTGTTTGTTCCACGAATGTTGAAAATACAAAATACAAGCAGTGATGATGGAGCTTTGGATGCCCATTTGGCAGAAAACAAACTCTTCTTTGAGATGTTCATCCTGGGGATCGTCTCTGTGCCGGATCATTCTTGACATGTTGATTCAGAGCCTTTGTTTTGGAGAGAACTCTTGAGGTACCCAAGGCGAATCGTTCGATTTCTGTCTTCAGTTTTGAACAATCTTCTGTCTTATGCTCGTGACCTTGATGGAAGTCACAATATTTAGATTGGCCCCAGAATTTGGAGTAAGAGCCATTGGCCTTTAGAGAGATGGATGGTTGCATATGGCAAGAAGCACTTCCGCTCGCGAAGTGTTGGGGGGAGTGAAGGATTGATGTTGGTGATACCCCCCAACTCGTCGAGAGTTGACGCGGCGCGAGTTTCTCTTTTTAGGAACCGAAAGTGGTGCCAACCCCTGCTCTCTCTATATCTTTGAATTGCTTTTGAATTGTTGGCGGTGTGCTTCGATTGCATCGTCAACGGCGATCTGGGCATCGATCCGTTAAACAAGATTGGAATAGCTGAGTATAATTTCTTGTACTAGTGCGGAGTGGAAGCCACCAGGGCGGAGTCCTCCAAGAAGAAATCTGCGTAGGAGTTCCACTTTTATTCCATGGATTCGTCGTGCTTCAGTAATGAAACGACGAAAGAAATCTTTATGGGTTTCCCCTTCACTTTGACGGATACCGGATAAGTGGGAAGGATCGTTAAATATCTAGCGGCTAGCGATGAACTGATACATGAATTATTGTGCTAGTTCTGCGAAATCCTTGATTTCTCCTTCCTTCAGGGACATGAACCATATGCGAACTTGGCCTTTCAAAGTTGTCGGGAAAGCTCTACACAATAGTTGATCTGGGGCATTGCAAAGTTGCATCATGATTGTTGTTGGGTACATTGGAAAATGTGTACCTGATTTGAAGAAGTCCAACTTAGCTCAATGATATGCATCAAGGTGTATTTGATGTAGTTTTAAGTTGACATGTGCAGGTGAAGAAGTATTAAAGAATGCAGAAAAATATTCTAAGTCCATGTGTCGACACCTGAAGAAACAGTGTCGACACTTCAGAACATTTATGTCGACACTTGACGGAAGCTGTGTCGACACAGAGAAAGATAGTCGACACAGAGAAAGATAGTCGACACAGAGAAAGATAGTCGACCTCGACACAGAAGGAGATAGTCGACCACATTAATGTCGACACTGAGAAGCAGCGTCGACTCACAGAAAGATAGTCGACCACATTTGTGTCGACACTGGGAGGCTGTGCCGACACAATGAGACAGAGTCGACACACATTGGCAGAAGTCGACAATACTTGTGTCGACACCATAAGACTAAGTCGACACATTTTGGCAGAGTCGACAATTGCTGTGTCGACACCTGAAGGCAGTGTCGACACATACTGAGTTCTGAATCTACAATAACTGTGTCGACACACAGGACTTGTGTCGACACACTGCAGAGTCAAGACCAAGTTATTTTCTGAAGTAGCTGTGTCGACTTAAAGGCAAACTTGTCGACATCTTCAAAGACTGTGTCGACACCAAAGTCACTTGTGTCGACACCAAAGTCACTTGTGTCGATACATATAGACAGTTGGTCTCGACACTTTCTGACAGACTGTCTCGACACTTTGCTGTCCAAGACTAAGGCACAGGATTTATTTAAAGACTTGACAGCTGTGGGTTGCAGCCAGTTAACTGATGTTGTCAGACTCGTCAGAAGACAGTTATAAACCGGATCAGCCGGTTACCATTAAGAAGGTCTATAAATAGACAGATTCAGAGAGAAGTAACAAGAGATTGAATTTTGGCAATCAATTTGAGAAATCAAATCAAGAAGGAGTAATACACAAAAGAAGATCTTCATCAAAAGATCTAAGAAGACGATCTCTGGATCGATCTAAGAAGAGTTCTAACAAGAATTCAGAAGTATCATCAAAGGTGTTGGATAGAGAGGGATCCACCCATTTGAAGAAGAAGAAGGAAGCCGTCAGTGGTTTCTCAAGAAGCTGTTTGGAAATCAACTCAGCTAAGTTCAGATTCAAGAAGCTTTGAAGAAAGCTCAGATTCAGTTGATTTCATCAGCTGATCAAGAATTGTCTTGTCCTCTTCTCTCTCAACAAAGGCAAGACATTAAAACTTCTTTTCAAAATTTTTGTAGGATCTGTTTTACACAGATCTGAGTTGCAAGCCTGTGATATAAAGGCTGAGTGTAGGAGAGTTGATCTCTGAGTGGTAGGGTTGTTTACCTGAGTGTAGGAGAAGGTTCTTCTCTGAGTTGTAGGCCTTGTGGCAAGGCTGAGGTAGGGCTGTTGTGCCTGAGTTGTAGGAACCATTCTGGGTTCTGAGTTGTAGGAACCTATCCAGGTTCTGAGCTGTAGGATCTGCAGATCTGAGAATAGTGGAAGTTTGGCCGAATCTAGCATACTGCTAGATAGGTGAAGGGGGAAAGTGGATGTACCCAAACCTTGGGGAACTACTATGAAACATTATGCAATCTGTGATGATTAAATTTCTGTGATTGTTGTACTGGATGTTTTAATTCTGTAATTGAATTCTGCCTAAAAGTATAAACAAGCAATTAGAACCTATTCACCCCCCTCTAGGTGTTTAGGTAGTCTTGAAAGTAAAACTATCAAGTGGTATCAGAGGGAGGTTCCTCAAAAAGGACTTAACAGTCTGAGATAGATCTGAAAGGCAGAATCAAGATTCAAGAAGATGGGTTCTGGAGAAAATCACAAGGAGTTAGGGTCAATGAAGTTACCCATCTGCAGGAAGGAAATCTTTGGAATTTGGAAAGAAAGAGTCAGATTGTTCATGGAAGCATCTGACCCAAGAATATACATCACAGTTCAGGAAGGACCCTTCATTCCAATGAAGGTATCAGTTCTTGATGCTAATATTCAAACTCCAAAGAGTTATTCTGAAATGACCAAGGATGAAATCATTTTGGCAACCATGGACAAGAGAGCTCAGAATATTATTGTGAGTGCCATAGATGATTCTACATTTCAGAATCTAATTCACTGCAAGACCTCCAAAGAAATGTGGGACACCTTGATTGTCTACATGGAGGGATCTGAAGAAGTAAGACAGGATAGGAAGTCTATGCTCAACCAGGAATATGAAAGTTTTAGACAAGGAAAAACTGATAGCATAACTGAATGCTATAAGAAATTCTATAGAATTGTGAATGAGTTGTTGTCCTATGGAAGAGTCTTCAGTACCTATGAACTGAATGACAAATTCTTAAGATCCTTAACAAAGGATTGGGACACAAAGATCTGTGTCATAAGAGAAGTGGCTAAATTGGCAGAGATCTCTCCTCCCACCTTGTTTGGAAAGCTGCTATCCTATGAAATGCAACTTATGGTGAGGAAGGAGGAGGAAAAGAATTCAAGAGGAGAGCATAGAGAAAAGACTGTGGCATTCAATGCAGAAGCCAGCAGAAAGAATAGGAGAATATCACCATCCCCTCCTAAGGAAATTGCAGAAGTTAGTTCTGAAAATTCAGATAATCAAGGTTCAGAAAGCTGTGATTCAGATGCAGACTTTGCTGCATTCACAAGGCAATTCCAGAGGTTCTTGAAGAAGAAGCAGTGGAAGTCTAAGCCCTCCACTTCACAGCAAGTTCATGACTATTATCAAAAGAAAAAGTCATCAAGGAAAGAAAAGAGCAGATCAAAGCCCAACAAGGCTACTACTTCAAAGATTGTCTGCTATTGTTGCAATAGACCTGGACATGTAGTGGCTGACTGTCCTGATAAGAGAAAGGAGTCTTCAGACAAGAAGAAGACTCATAAAAAGGGCAAGAAGGAGAAATCTTTTGTTGCAAAGAAGGATAAGAGCCTAACAGATCAGTCAACTTCAGAGCCAGAATCTGAAGCAGAAGCATATATTGGACTATATGCTGCATCTGAAGAAGAGGAGTTTCTGCAGTTGCTAGACTTCATTTATGATCAAGAGGATCATCAGTGCATGGGACTGATGGCAGGATCAGAAGAGGACATATACCAGAATCAGTCTGGTCCTAATAAAGTACAATGTCCTTCTATGAAATATGTTTGTAGTACAAGTACAGAATCAGCTACATCTGCATCAAGTGATGTAGATGCATCTGAATCTGAAGGAGATGTCTATCAATTGATAGATAAGTATGGGGACTTGTTGCAAGCCCTTAAGAAAAGCAAGAACCTGGTTAAATCTCAGGCTCATGAAATTGCTAAACTAAGGGTAGCTGCAACTGAGTTAGAGAAAGTAATTGATCAGAAGTTAAATGAAATTGCCAAGCTGAAGAATATAACTATTATTCAGATGGGCACAATTAATTATACCAATGATCAAGTGAAGAGTCTGGAGGCCAAACTAAGAATTGAAAAAGATTTAGTGGCTAGTTACTCTAAGCCAAAGTCTGTCTTACCCTTGATAGATGAATTTGTGAATCAAAAGGGTAAGGCAGGATTAGGATTCAAAGGTAACTCCAGGACTGGCCGATTCAAGAAGAAAGGCAAAGCTCCTGTCAAGCCACTGAACTTTTCAGTCCCTATTAAGTTTAGAAAGGTGCAAGTGCCTTCTAACCAATATGATCATGAAAATATTCATGGACATATTAAGACTAATGTTCTGAAAAATAAGGGTGTAAATGCCAACAGGCCTACCCATGTTCATAAACCCAATGGTTATAAAAAATCAGTGGGTGAATCTGCTGCAGCACCAGCAATGGACAGAAATTCTTTTGTCAAGGATGTATCTAGAACTAGATACAATAGGTTTGAATGTTAGTGTTGTGGCAAGAGAGGCCATTTTGCACTAGACTGCTGGTACAACACAAGTGTTAGAAAGAACAATAGTTTACCTGTTAGAAGAGATAATGGTAGCTTTGTTTATGCTAACCTGAACCAAGGACCCAAGACTTGCTTGGGTTCTAAGGGTAAGTAAATCTGTGTTGCAGGTGAATCCAAGTAGCCATGCCCCTATATGGTACTTGGATAGTGGTTGTTCCAGGCACATGACTGGAATAAAGGGGCTGTTGAAGGAGTATTCATCTGTCAAATATGGACCTAAAGTGATCTTTGGTGGATCTGAAAAAGGAGTCATCAAAGGGTTTGGTAACATTTCTTCTAACCTAATTACTATCACCCAAGTGGCTTATGTAAAAGGTTTGAAACATAATCTAATAAGCATAAGCCAGCTGAGTGATTTAGGATATGACATTTCATTTGTTAAGGATGGATGTCATATCAAAAGGTCAAGTGATCAAGAGATCATTTTGACTGGGTATAGGAAGAGAAATGTATATTATCTTAATTTTGTATGTGAGAATAAGGCTTCTCCCATCTGTCTTGTAGCTGATGACAATGCTTCTCATTGTGTTAAGTGGCACAAGAGATTGGCTCATCTTAACTACAAGACAATTGGCCAACTCTTTAGCAAAGAGTTAGTGAGGAATGGTTCTCAAGTTAAGTGTATAAAGGAAGGGATATGCTCAGCTTTTCAAAAGGGCAAGCAGACAAAATCCTCCTTTCAAAGCCTTGAAAACAAGGATTCTGTGAGATGCTTATACCTCTTGCATATGGATCTTTTTGGTCCTATGCCAGTTCATAGTCTAGGTAGGAAGGTCTACACTTTTGTGGTTGTAGATGACTATTCTAGATTTACATGGGTGTTCTTTCTTAGACAGAAATCTGAAACCCCAAGTGTCTTACTTAATTTTGTGAAGCAAATTTAGAATGAACTGAATAGTACAGTGGTCAAAATCAGAAGTGACCATGGTACTGAGTTTCAATCTGAAAGCATGACAAAGTTATGTGAAGACTTTGGGATTTTCCAAGAGTTCTCCTCACCTAGAACACCTCAGCAAAATGGAATTGCTGAAAAAAAGAATAGAACATTAATTGAAGCTGGTAGAACTCTATTGAGTGACACCTCTCTACCAGAATATTTCTGGGCTGAGGCAGTAAACACTGCTTGTCATGTGATCAATAGGGCTTCTATCACCAAGAGCCACAAAAAGACTCCCTATGAGATTATGAAAGGTAGAAAACCAAATCTATCCTACTTCAGGATCTTTGGTTGCAAATGCTATATACTTAACAATGGTAAGTCATATTTGACTAAGTTTGCTGCCAAATCCCAGGATGGGATATTTGTTGGGTACAACACAAATAGTAAGGCCTATAGAATCTTCAACTTGACTACTCAAGTTGTTAAAGAATCTGTGCATATTGTGTTTGATGAAACAAGATTAATCAATTGTGAGTTGTCTTGTAGATCAAATGACTCAACAGGTATAAGCAAAAGAATGGACAAGCTCTCCATTGCTGAAGCTTCAAGGGAAGATGGAGCATTGGAAAATGAAGGCTACTGTCCAGGGGGAGTACAAGACACAATAGAAGATGAAGAAAACCAAGAGATTCAGCATAATGAAGGAGCTGGAGATGTTCAACCAGAAGGGAATCTTCCTCCAGCTATAAGACATTTAAGAGACCATCCAGCTGATCAGATAATAGGTGATCCAAGACAGGGAGTGCAGACTAGAAGCAGAAGTCATAGCACAGTTCTGCATTCAAGTTTCCTGTAACAAATGGAGCCTAAGAAGTTTGAAGAAGCTATCCAAGACCAGCACTGGATTGAGGCTATACAAGAGGAGCTGAATCAATTCAGAAGATGCAATGTCTGGGAGCTTGTTCCTAAACCAAGAGGCCACAATATAATTGGGACAAAATGGATCTATAGGAACAAGTTGGATGAGAGTGGCGTAATATTGAAAAATAAAGCAAGATTGGTTGCTAAAGGATACAAGCAGGAAGAAGGGATTGACTTTGATCAAACATTTGCCCCAGTAGCAAGGCTGGAGGCAATCAGAATGTTCCTTGCCTATACAGCCTATCAAGACTTCAAAGTATACCAGATGGATGTGAAGTCAGCATTTCTGAATTGTGATCTTAAAGAAGAAGTATATGTAGAGCAGCCATCAGGTTTTGTAGATCCTCTTAAACCTGATTATGTTTATAAGCTTAGAAAAGCTTTGTATGGGTTAAAGCAAGCCCCAAGGGCTTGGTATGAAACCCTGTCTACTTTCCTTATTGAGAATAAATTCTCAAGAGGAAAAATAGACAAAACTCTATTCCTTAGGGAATCCAAAGGCAAGATCATCTTAGTTCAGATCTATGTTGATGACGTAATCTTTGGATCTACTGAAAACAACCTTTGTAAAAAGTTTGTCAAACTTATGCAAGGGAAGTTTGAGATGAGCAGTATGGGGGAACTTAAGTTCTTCTTGGGACTCCAAGTAAGACAGACTGATGATGGCTTGTCCATATCCCAGTCAAAGTTCACCAAAGAATTAATTAAGAAGTATGGTATGGAGTCATCCTCCATCATGAGAACTCCTATGGGAAAAAGTATGCCTATATGCAAAGATGATGCAGGTAAACCTGTTGATGAGACTTTGTATAGAGGAATAGTTGGTTCTCTACTATATCTCACTACTAGTAGACCAGATATTATGTATGCTACATGTGTCTGTGCTAGGTACCAAGCCTGCCCTAAAGAGTCTCATTATACTACAGTCAAAAGGATTCTGAGATATCTTAAGGGCACACCTAATCTAGGCCTTTAGTACCCTAGGAATAGAGATTTTCTACTAACAGGTTATTCAGATGCAGATTTTGCAGGCTGTAGAGAGGATAGGAAGAGTACTACAGGTACTTGTCAATTCCTGGGAGGAAGACTGATTTCATGGAGTAGTAAGAAGCAGACTAGTGTGGCAATATCCACAGCTGAGTCAGAGTATGTTGCTGCTGGAAGCTGCTGTGCACAGCTATTATGGATGCAGCATCAGCTTAAAGACTATGGTATTCAAGTAAGTAGAACACCTCTTTTGTGTGATTCTAAGAGTGCAATTTCTATTGCTAATAATCCAGTTTCTCATAGTAGAACTAAGCATATAAAAATTAAATACCATTTTCTTAGAGAATATGTAGAAAAAGAAGACATCTCATTGGAATTTGTAAAAACAGATTATCAAATTGCAGATGTATTTACTAAGCCACTAGATGAAACCAAATTCAATAAATTTAAAATTGAATTAGGCATGTTAACCATTGATTAGTGTATTAACAAAATCATCATGAATGGTATTGAAGTAGTATCAAGTACTTTGAAGTACTTTCAAGTTGTTTTGAACAACAGAAATTGGCCAAGTAAAATGGTGTCGACACATTCAGTGATAATGTGTCGACTCAGTGAAGTAATGTCGACAAGTCAGAGATATTGTGTCGACACAGAAAATATGTGTCGACACTTAAGAATCAAATTGTCGACTTATCCAGGAATGTAGTGTCGACTTCATCAGAATAGTGGGGTCGACACTTACAGATTTTGTGTCGACACTTATACTAAGAGTCGACACAGAATTTCTGATGCTCTACTATATATCCCAGGTGTCGACATATCCACAAATTGGTGTCGACACATAGTAGACAGACTTGATGTCGAGACAATAGAAGCTTGTGTCGACACATTCCATCTGTGTCGACACTTATAGTCTGTTTTTGCCGACTTTTGATCTTCTTTCAATAGAAGGTATAAATAGGTCAAGAACTTAATCTGTCGACACGCTTACAAGGTTTTCAAGACTGAAACCCTGTGTCGACATTCTCTCTCTCTTCTCTCAAGCTTTCTCAACTGATCAATGGCGCCGAAGATTGAAGACAACGTCAACGAAGGTTATGAGTTGGTACGGAATGCTTTTGCAGAAGCCCCGACAGATGTTCAACGGGTTATCACTCTTATTTCCGAATCCGGATTAGAGTTTTTAGTTTCTGAACCTTCTAAGATATGGAAGGAGGTGCATGAATTCTATAACTCTGCATTAGTGGATTCAGATATTCTCAAGATAAAGTCCACTGTTCATGGGTCGACAGTGAAGATTACCCCAAGAAGTTTAAGGAAGATTCTCCAATTACCAATAATTGAGAATGAAGAAGAAGTCCCTGCTTCTAAGTCAAGGGAGGCTATCCAATGGTGCGGATTGGATCCCACCCTGAAGATTGGAGCTGCTTTCAACAGGAAAGGGATGAATCAGCAAGGGAAATTTCTGTCTGAAGTAGTTGGCAAAGTGATTCTGTGCAAACCAGGGGGACATGATAGGATTTCAGCCTATATGTTCAGCCTCATGACCAGAATTGTGTTTACAATTCCAACATATTGGTCAGCTGTACTCTTTGAAAAGATCAAGGAAGGAATAAAGAAGCCAAATCTGGCTAGAATTATGAGTTTATATTTGAATGGAGTGATCCCTGAGGTAATGCAACACCTGCCAGGAACAAAGATCAATCACATGAGAAAGATGGATATGAGATTGTTTTCTAGGTGGGATAGGGTGCTGTGAAAGGATGTGCCTGATGAGAGCAGGCAGGACACCCCAGTGAAATCCTCTTCTCATGCTCAAGATACTGAGCAGCTTCAAGAAGAACAAGAGAGGAAGCAGGATGAAGATCACCCTGTGTCTACTCCAGCCCAGCAAGACACTATACCTGCACAGATGCAGGGGGAGCAAGCTCATTCTCCTGCCCAGAATGAATCTACTCCTAACCAGATACAGTTGCAGGGGGAGCTGGTGTATTTTCTTAATAAAAGACATTTCTAATATTTCAATTTCTACACAGGTGCAGAGGGAGCAAGTGTACTCACCTGCCCAGGACATCACCAATACTGAACAAGTACAGGGGGAGAAGATGTCAGACCCAGTGCAAGAGGCAGTACAAATTGATATCTCCAAAGATCTGAATATAGAGGATGCAATTGATACATCTTATGTTCAAGCTCAGAAGGAATATACTCTAGATGAGTTATTTCCTAATGTTGACATTGCTACTGATAGAGTAGAGGAGGGGCAAGATATTGAGAAGGCCCTTGACATGGAGATAGAAATTGAGAAGGAGCAAATGGTTGAGGGGGAGTCTGTGCATGTTGAGACTGAACAACATGGCACTGAGACTGATATTCCTCCTCCTCCTCAAGAAAGAGTTCAAGTTAATAGTTCATCTGAATCTGAGACTGAAGAAGCCAGAATGGCTAAGAAGAGAAAACTTGTAGTCTTCAAGAGAAGGAGCAAAGGTTATAAGCAGGCTCTACAGACTACAACTCCACCATCTCATTCTGACTTTAATTATAACAAGTTTATGGTTGATTTGCAAGTTAAGCTAGATGAACATAGATTGGCTGTTGAAAAATATGTTGATGAGAGCAATAAGGCCCTTCAATTTGACTTGGCTCAGGATATAAAGTCAATTCGATTTGAAGTCAATATGCATAAGAAGGAGATGACAGATTGCTTCCATAAGGGAGGTAATGCTGTGGTGTATTTGGCAAAACAACAGCAGTCCATTATTACGAAGGCAGATGATATAGCACTGAAGCAAGGCTATGTTCTTACCAATCAGATAAACATGAATGCAAATCTTGAAGACTCTCACAATGAGATTCTTAATAAGTTGAAAAAGACTACTACTGAAGGGCAAACTGAAGCAAGAGCAAAAGAGATGGAAGAATTTGATAAGAAACTTCAAGATGCAATTGAATCAGTTAAAACTGTTATCACTAACTCTCAAAAGGACATATCTGACAAACTTCAAAAGTTAAAACTATTTTTTAAAGAGGGTGTGAATTATCTGGATGGTCAGATCAGATTTCAGAAGGAAGATCTAAGAGATCATATTACCAGAGAAGCCATAAAGGGGGAGAGGTTGTTAGTTCATGCTGGCTATGAGCACACCAAATGGGTGACAAATAGTATTCGAGCCACATTGGGATATCCACCTTTGTGTGATGATGCTATGGTGGCTGAGTCAGGAATCCAAACAGGTCTACTTGAAGGCAATCAACCTGACATTGCCCAAGTCATTTACCCTCCTCCAGATTTTGATATGATTGATCAGCAAGTTCAAGATATGTATAGCCCTCCAAAGGAGGTTAACAGGGTTGTTATTGAGAAAGTGGATAAGCCTGAGGCCAATTTGAAAGAACAGCATGATGCTCTACTATCTAAGAAGAAATTTAGAGAGCAGGCTGAACTTAAGCCAGATTTTGAGTAGTGGAGCCCTACTTCAAGAAAGATTATACTCACTGCATGGAAGGCTGTAAAAGACCAAGTACATGAAAGAGGGAAGTGGTATAATGAAATGGAATGGCAAAAGTATGGAGCTAGGCAAGAGGCTATAGTACAGTTCAGAAGAAAAGCCAAGCTGGGTAGGCTGCCACCAGATGCTCAGGAGCCGAGTAAGTACTTTCCAAAGCCATATCATTACTTTGAAAGGCAAAGGCTCAAGGAAGAAGCACAGAAGAAGGCTGATCAAAAAGGCAAGAAGCCAGCTGAAGTTGCTGAAGCTCCTGTGAAGGCTCAAATCCAATCTGGCAAAGGGATTGTCATAAGAGAGCCTGATCAGTCTTAATTTTAAGTTCTTTCAAAAGTATTTTGTAATGTTTTGATTAAATCATTCAAAGTAAAAATCTGTAATCAAACATTACTAACTTATAAACAAAATATTGTTTGGAATCATATAATGTTCACTCTGTGATGGATTGTTCATATTTTGTTTTTTGTTAAGTATTCCTATTATGTCATATATCATCATATTATACTTTTTATAAATGGTATATATCATTGGCTTTAAGGGTTATGACTTCTCCAAATAGGGGAAGATTGTTGGGTACATTGGAAAATGTGTACCTGATTTGAAGAAGTCCAACTTAGCTCAATGATATGCATCAAGGTGTATTTGATGTTGTTTTAAGTTGACATGTGCAGGTGAAGAAGTATTAAAGAATGCAGAAAAATATTCTAAGTCCATGTGTCGACACCTGAAGAAATAGTGTCGACACTTCAGAACATTTGTGTCGACACTTGACGGAAGCTGTGTCGACACAGAGAAAGATAGTCGACACAGAGAAAGATAGTCGACCTCGACACAGAAGGAGATAGTCGACCACATTAATGTCGACACTGAGAAGCAGCGTCGACTCATAGAAAGATAGTCGACCACATTTGTGTCGACACTGGGAGGCTGTGTCGACACAATGAGACAGAGTCGACACACATTGGCAGAAGTCGACAATACTTGTGTCGACACCAGAAGACTAAGTCGACACATTTTGGCAGAGTCGATAATTGTTGTGTCGACACATGAAGGCAGTGTCGACACATACTGAGTTCTGAATCTACAACAATTGTGTCGACACACAGGACTTGTGTCGACACACTGCAGAGTCAAGACCAAGTTATTTTCTGAAGTAGCTGTGTCGACTTAAAGGCAAACTTGTCGACATCTTCAAAAACTGTGTCGACACCAAAGTCACTTTCTGACAGACTGTCTCGACACTTTGCTGTCCAAGACTAAGGCACAGGATTTATTTAAAGAATTGACAGCTGTGGGTTGCAGCCAGTTAACTGATGTTGTCAGACTCGTCAGAAGACAGTTATAAACCGGATCAGCCGGTTACCATTAAGAAGGTCTATAAATAGACAGATTCAGAGAGAAGTAACAAGAGATTGAATTTTGGCAATCAATTTGAGAAATCAAATCAAGAAGGAGTAATACACAAAAGAAGATCTTCATCAGAAGATCTAAGAAGACGATCTCTGGATCGATCTAAGAAGAGTTCTAACAAGAATTCAGAAGTATCATCAAAGGTGTTGGATAGAGAGGGATCCACCCATTTGAAGAAGAAGAAGGAAGCCGTCAGTGGTTTCTCAAGAAGCTGTTTGGAAATCAACTCAGCTAAGTTCAGATTCAAGAAGCTTTGAAGAAAGCTCAGATTCAATTGATTTCATCAGCTGATCAAGAATTGTCTTGTCCTCTTCTCTCTCAACAAAGGCAAGACATTAAAACTTCTTTTCAAAATTTCTGTAGGATCTGTTTTACACAGATCTGAGTTGTAAGCCTGTGATATAAAGGCTGAGTGTAGGAGAGTTGATCTCTGAGTGGTAGGGCTGTTTGCCTGAGTGTAGGAGAAGGTTCTTCTCTGAGTTGTAGGCCTTGTGGCAAGGCTGAGGTAGGGCTGTTGTGCCTGAGTTGTAGGAACCATTCTGGGTTCTGAGTTGTAGGAACCTATCCAGGTTCTGAGCTGTAGGATCTGTAGATCTGAGAATAGTGGAAGTTTGGCCGAATCTAGCATACTGCTAGATAGGTGAAGGGGGAAAGTGGATGTACCCAAACCTTGGGGAACCACTATAAAACATTGTGCAATCTGTGATGATTAAATTTCTGTGATTGCTGTGCTGGATGTTTTAATTCTGTAATTGAATTCTGCCTAAAAGTATAAACAAGCAATTAGAACCTATTCACCCCCCCCCCCCCTCTAGGTGTTTAGGTTGTCTTGAAAGTAAAACTATCAATTGTGAAGTTCCTGACGTGCTCTAACGGGTCTCCCATTTCGTCGTATGTATCGATCTTTTGGAGCTTGAAGCCGTGGGGAATTGGATGTGCCCGAACTTCAGCTGTGAATGACAAGTAATGATGGAGAGGGAGACTTTCCAAAGTGGCACGCAGCCTGGCTCGCTCGCTCTCTTGTCTGATTAAGTTGAGAACTTCTTCGCGTGTGAGGCTTTCATTGAGGCTCGCTACTTCAGGGTGTTGTACTGATTTTGAGCTTCAAGTTCTCTGGTAGTACGGGCTTTGCGGTCTTGAATGTCCACATAGGGGGTTCTTACTTCAGGCATGTTGACAGGAAAGTTAGGGGGAACTGGACTGACGTTCCCCCTAAGGGTCATCCCTTCTGCGGTGCGGGTAACTCCCGCCATAGTCTCTAGTCATTAGTACCACTGTGTTGAGGGTTTTGTCTTCTGAGGATGTTGGGAACTCGTTTCCCACAGACAGCGCCAAACTGTTGCGGACTAACTCGATGTCCCGGTCGGGCCGAAATTCTTGGACCGTCTTAGCTCTCGGAACGGTGAAAAACCACGTAATTTTTTTGACGTGGAAAAACCTAGAAAGAGGTGAAAAACCACGTGGTCGGATCTGTGCCGACAAAATCCTAACTAGATTTGAGTGTTATTTTAGGGATTTTTCAAGAACTCGAGGGAGATAGGCCGCCTCTCGTTATAATTGTTTGGGAGAGGGAGAGAGAACCTGGAGGGTGACAGACCACCTTTCATAGGGCTAATTATTTCTTTGGGTGTTGCAGGGAGCGATGCGCTCGTGGTATTCTAGAGTCTTCTAATAATTCCTGAAGGCGGGATCGGCTTGTTGTATGCGTTCAGATGTCTGCAGCTTTAAGGCTCGGAGGCGCGCTCAACACGTCTTACCCTCGGCTTCTTGTCTCCGATTGTCTTTTGGAGAAGCGTGGTTCGGTTGTCTTATCGGTAGATGGAGTGCTTATTCTGGAGCGCGTGGTGTGCTTGCTGGCAAAGAGTGCGCTGGGAGTTTGCTGGAGGAGAGGGCGCTAAGTGCTTGCTATATGAGGGTGCACTGAGTGGTTGCGGTTAAATAGAGAGAGCGTAGGGCGCTTGCAGAAGGAGAGTGCGTGCAGCATGGGGGAAAGAGACCCGGGTAAGGGAGCGACGTGTGTGAGAGCGCGCGGGAGCATGCAAGGGAGAGACGCGCACAAGAACGCACGAGGGAGAGGCGCGTGCGAGAGCGCGCAAGGAAGCGACGAGCGGGAGAGCGTGCAAGGAGGTGACGCACAAAGGAGTGCGCAATGAAGCGACATGCGCGGGAGCGTGCAAGGAAGGCAACACGCGCGGGAGCGTGCAAGGAAGGCAACGCGCGCAGGAGCGCGCAAGAAAGAGAACGCGAGCGGGAGCGCGCAAGGAAGGCAACGCGCGCGGGAGTGCGCAAGGAAGAGAATGCGCGCGGGAGCGTGCAAGGAAGGCAACGTGCATGAGAGCGCGCAAGGAAGAGAATGTGCGTGGGAGCACGCAAGGAAGGCAACGCGCGTAGGAGCGCGCAGGGAGGCGATGCGCGCGGGAGTGCGCAAGTTAGACAATTGTAGGAGGGATTAAATCCGTAGGAGGATTTCCCGGACGAAGAAGATGAAGATCTTTGAAGAAGGCATCGAAGACAAATGAGATCTTCAAGGAGCGCTTGAAGACCTTCGAGGAAGGAGAAGATGAAGGAGGAAGGAGAAAGAAAATCCGTATGAGGATTTCCCAAGGAAGGAGAGAATGAATAAAAAGAGGGGTCTGATGCCCTATTTATAGGCTTCATGGGTGGTTATGAAGGTTAGACGGTTATTCGCAGCGCATAACCACCATGATTGCTATTAATAAACCTAAATATTATAATTATTTTTATAATATTTTGCGGGATTATAATTTAATATGCGCATTAATCTTGTTATTCGCAGACCGTTCTATTTTTGGCAACGCATGATCTCCATTATGGGAGATCATGCGGGCGGTTACGTGGGTGGTTACCCGCGTAACCGACGGCGGCGATCGTGGAAGCATGATCGGACGACGGAGAATACTCAGAGGGACGGCTGGCGGAGGCGACGACGACGGGGAAGGTTGCCCGCCTGCGACCGTCACGCTCGACCGGAGGAACTTTGCCAGCCACCAGAGGGAAGAAAAAACCGCCAGTCGGTGGTTCCAGCGGAGGACGGACGGTGAGATGGTCGCTCGTCTTGGCGAGGAAGTGGTCGTCCCTATTAGGGGAGGCCGACGGCGGACGGGCGGCCAATGGCCGCCTGTCAGGAAGAGGGAAACACCGCCCCTGTTAGGGGTGGGGCGCTTTTCTGGCGCGGGAAAAGGGAGGGGAGGGCGGCATGGCAGCGTGCAAAAGCAGACTGCCTGCTTCCCTGTGCGCGCGCAGAGGTGCACGCGCCTAGGAGCGTGCGCGCTAAGATGCGCGCGTCCTAGGCGCGTGCGCGCTTCCGAGTACGTGCTTTCCCCGTGCGTGTGCGTGGGAGTGGACCGCGCGCCGCGTTGCGCGCGGCCAGGCCAGATGTGGCCGAATACTCGAGCCACGCTCGACGGATCGCGGTTTAACCGGACCGGGTATAGGGAGCCCCATCATTTCTGTAATTAATAATAATGATCAATGCAAGCCCCAGCAAAAAGGAATCGATGAGAGCATCACAAATGCAACGACTAAGGGTCTGTTTGGCTAAGCTGTTGCTGATGGTAAGCTGCTGACGGAAAGCTGCTGACAGAAAAAGTGCTGTTTTTTGAAAACAGAGTTTTGTTAAAAAACTGTTTGGGTAAAATGGAGTTTACAGAGCTTACTCATAAGCTGTTTTGAAGAAACTGTTTGGATAAAATGGAGTTTTGGCAGCTGATTTTTTTATAATCGAAATAATTTTTAGATTTTTGATCCATAAATTAATTAAAGTATTTAAAATTAAAAATACACGAAATAATAAGTAGAAATTTCTTGTTTTTTAGACATCAAATATCCAAAATAATACTAGAACTCTCAACGCTCGGATCCATCGGTTGCGTGGCAGTAGTGTCTTTTATCACCTACATGTGAAAAATTTTTTATTAGAATAAGTTATTAAATTATTTTAAAATATAAAATGTGAGTAATGAGTATTACCTTCTTGACTCATAGAGTTGTTGTGCAATAGAATCCCGCAATGCTATCATCTTCTCCACTCCGCCCGCCGTGTCAATGCATGTACCAGACTGCCTCTGTGTGTCTACTCTGACTCCCGTACTGATTGTCTCACTTTCTCTAAAATCCGGATCTATACGTGATGGATGCCTACGTATGAAATTATGTAAAGCTATTGTCGCTAGGACAATCCGTTTCTGCTTCGTAAAACTGTAACTTGGCATGTCACGAAGTATTACCCATTTCTTCTTCCATACTCCAAATGTTCGTTCAATCACACTCCTAAGGGAAGAGTGTGATTGATTGAAAATCTCCCGAAGTCCTTCAACCAGACGATTACCACGTGCAAAATCTGGAAGGTGGTATCGTGTATCTGGAAATGGTTTTATGTACCCCCTTTGAAGTGGATATCCAGCATCCACCAAGTAAAACTTTCCTGAATCATCAAAACACAAGATTATTGAATAATTATATGAAAACATAAAATAGCAAATTAAATGAATTGTAAGCCTCATTACCTCTTGGAGGGTGCGGGAAGCGGTACTTGGGATCGCTAATAGCAAAATTAAATATCCGACTGTGATGTGCAGATCCCTCCCAACCAGTCATGGCGAAAGTAAAGCACATGTTGAAGTCGCAAGCCGCCATTATATTCTGTGTAGTCGTTCCATGACGTCCAATATAAGGTACTAGATTTTTTACTGGTACGTTTGCATGGACATGTGTGTCATCTATTGCTCCAATGTAATCTTTAAAAATTGGCATGTAACGTGTATCTTCAGCAATTTCTGGTGGAGTGGAATCAAAGAAATTTAAGGTGGTCCCATTTATTTTTCATCTGTATTCTATCGTATTTCTTCCATGTTTTCTCCTCGAACCTTAAGACAAGGTTATTTCAGTCCTCCTTATTGAAATGTGTCGTTGGCCGATTTCCAAGACCAATTTCAACGATGCATAGATCACAAAATTGAAGGATGTCGTTTTGATCCCAAATGGCTGAGACTCCTCCATCCTTTGGTTTTCCCATCTAAAATTTTTTGACAATTTAAATAATACATACATATAAATGATAAATAATAATACCCAAATACATACACAAATGCATACACATGAACACACACACACACACATACATACCCAAATACATACACATGAACACACACACACACTAGCATACACACACATAAATGCAAATAAACACACATACACATACATGTATACAAACACACATACACAAATCTACAAATGCACAAATGGACACACAAACCTACCACAAATACACACCTAAACATACACACACAAATGCACAAATGGACACACAAACCTACCACAACTACACACAGACACACACACAATTATATATAATCAAACATAAAACACAATCACATATATATACACACACACACACACACATGCACATCAACATAAAAAAAACACAATCACATACATATACACATATATACACACCCACAAATATACACATACACACAATTTTAAACATATATGAACTCACGCACGAACAGAAACAAGAAAATTCTCATAAAATTCACTACAAATTCTAAACAAATTCCAAGAAATGGAAGCAAATGTCACTAAAAAAAATTAGCAAGACCTAAGAAATGCACAGAGCCTGAATAATTACCAACATAATCTGGAGGAATGCATAGAGAAGCAGATCTGGAGGGGCTGCGCTCAGATCTGGAGGAGGAGCGCTGCAATCTGGGGGAGGAGAATCTGCCGGTGATCACAGATCTGGAGGAATGCAGGAATCACCGGAGGAGTAGGGTTTGCCGGCCGCAGGAATCGCCGGAGGAGAAGAGAAGCGCGGGATCTGGAGGAGGAGCGGTGCGGATCTGAGGAGAGCGTCGCGACGGGATGAGAAGGAGGAAAACCAGGAAGAAGCAGGGCTAGCCGGACGTCGCAGATCTGGCAGGTAAGCGCCGGTGGAGGTTTCGCCGGAGGAGAATAGGGCCACCTACGGTGGCGCTGGCTGAGGAGGAGGGCGACAGGAGAGGCGCGACGGGATGAGGAGGAAAACCTATCTATCGCGAGCAGCGAGGCGGCGCGGCTGAAATGGTATAAGGAGCAGCTTATTGCTCCTTACCTATAAGGAGCGTTTTTTAGTAACCGCCGTTTGCCAGCTTATCGCAAACAAACGCCGCTTATCCCAAAACAGCGGTGCGGTAGATCAGCGACGGAGCAAATAAGTCCTCCCAAACGGCACCTAAGGAAGACTAGTTGGATGAATGCATCAACTCTCTCTCTCATCATTCACAAGCGGAATCGACTAGCTCTAACCACGATAAGCTTAAGTAGTATTAATGTATTATAGCTAGCGAGATGGGCGGGCTTGAGTCATCCCTTGAATAGTATCTTGTCAATGGCATTCCTCGTGCAATGCGACATCGATTCAGTTGTCAAACTATTTCTCATTACGCAAAATTTATCTTATTTTTATGTATTAGTTTAATACTTTAATTTGTCTTCCCTATCTATATATTTTGATAGCTTAATATAATGTGATCTATTTAGTTTGTTTATTTTATACATTAATTTATTTAACTTCTTTGTTTTTTTTTTATTTAATATCTTGTTTTCTCACTACAGATTTAGTTATCCGCACTCTCATTTAAGTATTTTTTAGAGCCTTTCAAAAAGACTAATTGCACTCTCCTTCGGCAATGAGAGTTCCCTCATGTCTCCAATTTAGAATGAGGACTCTGCCAGGACGTGAATTTATGACCCCGATATATGTGGTGTTAACTACATGAAGAAATCCTCTCCTGTTACGTGATTGAGAGTGAGTACTTCGCCAGGCCATGAGATTGCGACCCATGTGTAGTTTTTATAATTTTACTTTGCTTCTGAGGGTCACTCGCCTCCAATTGGATGTGGTGGGTGTTTCTCTCGATTCATTGCAAACTACCGGGTCGATTGTGTCTGTCCCCTGCATAAATATACATTAGTGATCCAACGTGCAAGTCTGGATTTAGGCATGATGTGTAAAGCCTACCCATGGCGATAATCCCGATCAGTGATGTTATGTGATGTGCATTGCGTTTAGCCCTAAGTGCACAAATGGGAAAGTCTTGTGTTATTCGTTAGTGTTTATGGGAATTTGTGGGCTTTCTTCATGGAGGCTCGGTTCCTAGGAGAGCCTGCATTGGGCGCAGTAAAACGACGAGTTTTGAGGGCTTTGGATGGACGGGCGAGTCTTTCATCCCATTTGTAGTTGCGCTTATGATATTTCTTAGCTTTTGACATGTTGCCCTTGTATGTTAGGGTCGCAATTGACTACACTTGGAATCTATGTTGGAAGACGTGGGCGAAGAGTCTCCCTTCATTGTTATTTTGGAAGGCGTGAATGATGAGTCTCCCTTTGTTGTTATGTTAGAAGGTGTGAGTGATGAGTCCCCCTTTGTTGTTATGTTTGGAGGCGTGGGTGATGAGTCCCCCTTTGTTGTAACATTGGAAGGCACGAGTGATCAGTCCCCCTTCATTATTACGTTGGAAGGCATGGATAAAGAGATTATCTTCGTTGTTAAATTGGAAGGTGTGGGAGATGAGTCCCAATCCCTTCGTTGTTACGTTAGAAGGCGTGGGTGATGAGTCCCGCTTTGTTGTTTCGTTGGAAGGAGTTGTTTATGAGTCCCCTTCGTTGTTTTGTTTGAATACCTATATTACGAGCCCCCCTTCTTTGTTACGTTGGAGGGCATGAGATTATGAGCCATCCTCCTCTATTGCTACTATACAGTCAAGGACGTAAGTTAAGTAGAACCCCTGCCGCGTTTGCTTCGATGGTTGTAGGTTTGACTCTTATGTTGCTACATTTGAGAGCGCGTGGTAAACTAGATCTTTGTCACTCAATGTAGGACAGCTGTAGGTTTTGTCCCTCCTGTTGCTATGATTACTAACAAAAGACGATCTCATGCCTCATATTATCGTTGTACTGTTGTGATTATATTTAAATCTTAGATCGTGTATTTCAGATGTGTCCACGATACATGCATGATGGTTTGGAAAGCGACGTTTAGTGCACCCATTAGTTTTCGCTTTGCATGTTTTGTGTTTCGTACATATTTGAAGGAGAGCTATGTACTCGCCCTGGAGTCCGCTAGGATGGTCAGGGGATAGGTCATTACTTTGTGTAGGTTTGCCCCATACTGACCTTTGTTTGCCACTTGTTTGTTCTCAGTTTCAGGTGTCGTAGTTAGTAGTGGTTTGTAGTGGACTGGAGCACAATTGATGATTATGATGAGCTGGAGGTCTCTTCTCTCTTTTCTTGGCTTTTTTTGAGTTTACTTTCACTTTATTTGAAATTCATGTAAGGCCTTAGGGCCGAGCTGTTTTACCTGCCTATTCAATTATGAACTCTGTGATGTTGCTAGTTATTTTTGTTGCCTTTTACTGATATTTTACGTTTGTGAATATTGTATGTCATGGGGTCTTGGTCAGACTCATGCTATATTTTATTTGCAAGACAAGGATGTTACACCTTTACAAGAAAAAGCCTCTTTTGTTCTGATGCAGTTTAGTGTTCACGACTATCGCCTTTCTGTTGAGAAACAAAGATCCTCATGCGCTTGCATAACCGAACACACAAAGAAAAATAAAATACAGTAACAAGAAGAAAAAATTGCACAACCAGAGAACACAAAAATTTACATGGAAAAACCTCTCCAAATCAATGAGGGAAAAACCACGGGGCGGGGTACACAAAAATCCACTATTAAAACAATAAGGATTACAACAGATACTTTAGGTTTGTCCAACCTTGATCCCCCTCAGATTCACAAATTGAATCCCCTCTCAGAACTCACAGCGAAATCTTCTCTTCAAGAAAAGGAACAAAACCTCAGACCTCTCTTCCCCAAACACCAAAGCAAACGAAGACAAGGTTGAGAAAAAAACCTTCCGGTGAAGATGAAGACCCTGATCTGAGAGAAACTTGTTCTTCAATCTGAAGAACTCCTCTAGAAATGACATAATTGCCTTCTTCTTCAAAAATTGAGAACAACTCTTACGTTTTTTTTACTCTCTGACGGCTGATAAACTGCAATCCTTATGTATGGAATAGATCGTGGCCTATTTAGGGCAAAGGGCGAGGCTATATTAGCCCTTAGATTAAGCCCTAAAATACCATATGGTAGAAAAATTGAGACTTCACGAAACAGGTGCCGTCAGCCATCACTCGGTGCCAAAACACTCGACTAAGCCACTTGATGCCAAGGAACACTCGACACCAAGCTACATAACACTCGATGCCAAAATTGCTATAGAACACTCGACGCCAAAACTACTGCATCACTCGACGCCAAGACTGCCGCTGCTTCACTCGATGCCAAGAGACAGAAGCTCCGGTCCTGTTTCTAGCACAACTCCAGACCTGGTCTGTTTTTATTTTTTTTTGAGTCCACCGACTCTTTAGGAGCTGGACCCCAACAAACTCCCCTCCACACCAAAAAAGGAGTTCTCATACCTGATATCTTCAGATAGTAACCATGTCGATCTGTGACCGTCAAAACTTGTGTTTATCTCTTGGCATGACCTTCATCATCATGTCTGAAGGATTTTCATCCATGTGAACCTTTTCTAGCTTCAACAGCTTCTCCTCGACAACATCTTGAATGAAAGTTATGCCTCACATCAATGTGCTTTGTCTTGGAGTGGTAGGCGAGTTCTTGGCAAGAAAAATATCGCTCTGATTATCACTGAAAATAGTGAACAACTCTTAATGGAGTCCAAGTTCAAGAAGTAACTTCTTCATCCACGAGATCTCTTTTGATGCCTCTATAAGAGTGATGTATTCTACCTCTGTCGTCGATAGTGCCACACACTTCTACAACCTCGACTGCCACGACACTGCTCCTCCTGTATAAGTAACAGCAAACCTCGAAGTGGATCTCGTGGAGTCAACATCTCCAAACATATCTGAATTAGAGTACCCAACAAGGGTCGGAGACCCTCCACCATACTACAAACAGTATCCTGAGGTACCTCTGAGTTATCTGAGTATCCACTTCACAACATCCCAGTGAAACCTCCCCGAGTTCGCTATGTATCTGCTCACTACCCCCACTGTATAAGTTATGACTAGTCTCATGTAGATCATAACATACATCAAGCTCCCCACTGCAGATACATAGAGGACTTGGCCTATCTCCTCTACTTCCTTCTCAGATAAAGGAAACTGAGAGCATGATAGCTTGAAGTGTCCACCCAACGGAGTAGCTATCGGCTTGGCCTTCTCTATCACCGACAATCAGCATATTATCCATATACATTAGCAAAATAGTAAGGGTATTCACTGTCTTCTTCACATAAATACAGTGATCAACCTTGGTACTCTAAAACTTGTTCTTCAGCATAAAGGAGTCAAACTTCTTGTATCACTTTTTGGGTGTCTCTTTCAACGCATAAAGACTCTTTCTAAGCCAACAGACTAAATGCTTCTTTCCATTGTCCTCAAAACCTTCAGGCCGCTCCATATACAACTCCTCCAAATCTCCATGCAAGAACGTCGTCTTGACATCCATCTGCTCAATCTCAAGATCACTTAAGGCAGCCAAACCAAATACCGTCTTATAGAAGACATTTTCACCACTAGTGAAAAAATCTTGTCAAAGTCCACACCGTTCTTTTGACTGAACTATTTGACTACAAACCTTGCCTTATATCTAGGCTGGGAAATATTCTCATCTGCCTTCAACTTAAACACCCACTTATTCTTCAATGCTTTATTCCCCTTTGGTATACTGACCAACTCATAGGTCTCATTCTTCTAAAGCGAGTCTAGCTCCTCTTCCATAGCTGCAAACCAAGACACTCTGTCTTCAGATCTCTGAGCCTCCTCAAAGACTCAAGCTCTCCACCATCGATAAGCAAGACATAGTCTTGTGGTGGATATCTAGTGTTCGGTCTCTGAACTCTGTCCAATCTCCTGAGGGGTACCTCCACAACTAGTAGAACATCTACAGGCAAAGCTCCCCCTCCATTAAGAATCTCCTCCTAATCTGGAATCTACACAGCTTCCTCTTTAGCATGCCCTCCATCAACACCAACATAATCTGACTCAGAACCTACATCAGAACACTCCACAACCGAAAGAACTTACAGCTCAGCAACCTCCTGCTCACCAACAACATGGTCTTCAACAAAGACCACATCAATGCTTCTGATAATCCTCTTCCTCTCCGGATCCCAGAGTCTATAACCAAACTCATCAGATGGGAAACAAAGTAAGATGCACTCTCGAGACTTCTCGTCAAGCTTCGATCTCTCCTCCTTGGGGACATGAATATGTGCCCTGCAGCCAAACACCCGCACATGTCCATAAGAAACTTCCTTCCCAGACTAAGCACACTCTCAGATATTTCCATCCAAAGGTGTTAACAGGTACAAATTGATCAAATACACATCAGTCTGTGCGGCCTCTGCTCAAAACTGATTGCTCTTATCATACACTTGATCTTCTCCACAATCATCCTATTCATCCTCTCTGCCAACCCATTCTATTGTGGCGTCCTCATAATTGTCTTCTCATACACGATGTCATATACCATACAATAAGCATCAAAAGGTCTAATGTACTCACCCCCTTTCTCTGATCAAACCCGCTTGATCATTTTCCTGATCATCTTCTCTGAATTTGCCCTGAACTCCATGAACTTTGCTAAAACTTCACTCTTTTGCTTCAAAAAAATAAGTCCATACCTTTCTTAAGCGATCGTCTATGAACGTGATAAAGTAGGTTGCTCCACCTACAGAATTGGGCTCAATTAGACCACACACATCAATGTGTTTCAAGCAGCAGCTCTGCCTTCCTCATCAGCTCAGCATGTGTGAAGGAAACTCGTCTCTGCTTTCCAGCCAAGCAGTGAACACGTGTGTTAGGAAACTAATAGTTTTACTTTCAAGACAACCTAAAACACCTAGAGGGGGGGTGAATAGGTTCTAATTGCTTGTTTATTCTTTTAGGCAGAATTCAATCACAGAATTAAAACATTCAGCACAGCAATCACAGAAATTCAGACATCACAGATTGCACAATGTTTTATAGTGGTTCCCCAAGGTTTGGGTACATCCACTTTCCCCCTTCACCTATCTAGCAGTATGCTAGATTCGGCCAAACTTCCACTATTCTCAGATCCTCAGATCCTACAGCTCAGAACCTGGATAGGTTCCTACAACTCAGGCACAACTGCCCTACCTCAGCCTTGCCACAAGGCCTGCAACTCAGAGAAGAACCTTCTTCTACACTCAGGCAAACAGCCCTACCACTCAGAGATCAACTCTCCTACACTCAGCCTTTATATCACAGGCTTACAACTCAGATCTGTGCAAAACAGATCCTACAGAAATTTAGAAAAGAAGTTTTAATGTCTTGCCTTTGTTGAGAGAGAAGAGGACAAGATAATTCTTGATCAGCTGATGAAATCAACTGAATCTGAGCTTTCTTCAAAGCTTCTTGAATCTGAACTTAGCTGAGTTGATTTCCAAACAGCTTCTTGAGAAACCACTGATGGCTTCCTTCTTCTTCTTCAAAATGGATGGATCCCTCTCTATCCAACACCTTTGATGATACTTCTGAATTCTTGTTAGAACTCTTCTTAGATCGATCCTGAGATCGTCTTCTTAGATCTTCTGATGAAGATCTTCTTTAGTGTATTACTCCTTCTTGATTTGATTTCTTAATTTGATTGCCAAAGTTCAATCTTCTTATCTTCCCTCTGAATCTGTCTATTTATAGACCTTCTTAATGGTAACCGGCTGATTCGGTTTATAACTGTCTTCTGACAAGTCTGACAACATCAGTTAACTGGCTGCAACCCACAGCTGTCAAGTCTTCAAACAGATCTTGTGCCTTAGTCTTGGTCAACAATGTGTTGAGACAGACTGTTAGGAAGTGTCGAGACCAACTGTCTATATGTGTCGACACAAGTAACTTTGGTGTCGACACAACCTTTGATGATGTCGACAAGTTTGCTTTTAAGTCGACACAGCTTCTTCAGAACTTTATTTTGAGAATGAGTCGACACAGAGAATTTATGTCGACTCAACACTTCATCTTTCTTCAGAAAATAACTTGGTCTTGACTTTGCAGTATGTCGACACAAGTCCTGTGTGTCGACACAGTTGTTGTAGATTCAGAACTCAGAATGTGTCGACACTGCCTTCAGGTGTCGACACATCAATTGTTGACTTTGCCAAAATGTGTCGACTCTGTCTCATTGTGTCGACACAGCCTCCCAGTGTCGACATAAATGTGGTCGACTATCTTCCTGTGAGTCGACACTGCTTCCCAGTGTCGACACAAATGTGGTCGACTATCTTTCTCTGTGTCGACACAGCTTCCTTCAAGTGTCGACACAAATATTCTGAAGTGTCAGCATTGTTTCTTCAGGTGTCGACACATGGACTTAGAATATTTTTCTGCATTCTTTAACACTTTTTCACCTGCACATGTCAACTCAAAACAATATCAAATACACCTTGATGTATCATTGAGCTAAATTGGACTTCTTCAAATCAGGTACACATTTTCCAATGTACCCAACAATCTCCCCCTATTTGGAGAAGTCATAACCCTTATAGCCAATGATATACACCATTTATAAAAAGTATAAAATGATGATATATGACATAACAGGAATACTTAATATAAACAAAATAATAACAATCCATCACAGAATGAACATTATATGATTCCAAACAAAATAATAACAATCCATCACAGAATGAACATTATATGATTCCAAACAAAATTTTGTTTATAACTTGGTAATGTTTGATTACAGATTTTTATATTGAATGATCAAAATATTACAAAACATTTTTTGAAAGAACTTAGAACTAAGACTGATCAGGCTCTCTTATGACAATCCCTTTGCCAGATTGGATTTGAGCCTTCACAGGAGCTTCAGCAACTTCAGCTGGCTTCTTGCCTTTTAGCTCAGCTTTCTTTAGAGCTTCTTCCTTGAGCCTTTGCCTTTCAAAGTAATGATAGGGCTTTGGAAAGTACTTGCTCGGCTCCTGAGCATTTGGTGGCAGCCTACCCAGCTTGGCTTTTCTTCTGAACTGTACTATAGCCTCTTGCCTAGCTCCATGCTTTTGCCATTCCATTTCATTATACCACTTCCCTCTTTCATGTACTTGGTCTTTTACAGCCTTCCATGCAGTGAGTATAATCTTTCTTGAAGTAGGGCTCCACTACTCAAAATCTGGCTTAAGTTCAGCCTGCTCTCTAAATTTCTTCTTAGATAGTAGAGCATCATGCTGTTCTTTCAAATTGGCCTCAGGCTTATCCACTTTCTCAATAACAACCCTGTTAACCTCCTTTGGAGGGCTATACATATCTTGAACTTGCTGATCAATCATATCAAAATCTGGAGGAGGGTAAATGACTTGGGCAACGTCAGGTTGATTGCCTTCAAGTAGACCTGTTTGGATTCCTGACTCAGCCACCATAGCATCATCACACAAAGGTGGATATCCCAATGTGGCTCGAATACTATTTGTCACCCATTTGGTGTGCTCTGAGCCAGCATGAACTAACAACCTCTCCCTCTTTATGGCTTCTCTGGTAATATGATCTCTTAGATCTTCCTTCTGAAATCTGATCTGGCCATCCAGATAAGTCACACCCTCTTTAAAAAATGGTTTTAACTTTTGAAGTTTGTCAAATATGTCCTTTTGAGAGGTAGTGATAGCAGTTTTAACTGATTCAATTGCATCTTGAAGTTTCTTATCAAATTCTTCCATCTCTTTTGCTCTTGCTTCAGTTTGCCCTTCAGTAGTAGTCTTTTCAACTTATTAAGAATCTCATTGTGAGAGTCTTCAAGATTTGCATTCATGTTTATCTGATTGGTAAGAACATAGCCTTGCTTCAGTGCTATATCATCTGCCTTCGTAATAATGGACTGCTGTTGTTTTGCCAAATACACCACAGCATTACCTCCCTTATGGAAGCAATCTGTCATCTCCTTCTTATGCATATTGACTTCAAATCGAATTGACTTTATATCCTGAGCCAAGTCAAATTGAAGGGCCTTATTGCTCTCATCAACATATTTTTCAACAGCCAATCTATGTTCATCTAGCTTAACTTGCAAATCAACCATAAACTTGTTATAATTAAAGTCAGAATGAGATGGTGGAGTTGTAGTCTGTAGAGCCTGCTTATAACCTTTGCTCATTCTCTTGAAGACTACAAGTTTTCTCTTCTTAGCCATTCTGGCTTCTTCAGTCTCAGATTCAGATGAACTATTAACTTGAACTCTTTCTTGAGGAGGAGGAGGAATATCAGTCTCAGTGCCATGTTGTTCAGTCTCAACATGCACAAACTCCCCCTCAACCATTTGCTCCTTCTCAATTTCTATCTCCATGTCAAGGGCCTTCTCAATATCTTGCCCCTCCTCTACTCTATCAGTAGCAATGTCAACATTAGGAAATAACTCATCTAGAGTATATTCCTTCTGAGCTTGAACATAAGATGTATCAATTGGATCCTCTATATTCAGATCTTTGGAGATATCAATTTGTACTGCCTCTTGCACTGGGTCTGACATCTTCTCCCCCTGTACTTGTTCAGTATTGGTGATGTCCTGGGCAGGTGAGTACACTTGCTCCCCCTGCACCTGTGTAGAAATTGAAATATTAGAAATGTCTTTTATTAAGAAAATACACCAGCTCCCCCTGCAACTGTATCTGGTTAGGAGTAGATTCATTCTGGGCAGGAGAATGAGCTTGCTCCCCCTACATCTGTGCAGGTATAGTGTCTTGTTGGGCTGGAGTAGACACAGGGTGATCTTCATCCTGCTTCCTCTCTTGTTCTTCTTGAAGCTGCTCAGTATCTTGAGCATGAGAAGAGGATTTCACTGGGGTGTCCTGCCTTCTCTCATCAGGCACATCCTTTCACAGCACCCTATCCCACCTAGAAAACAATCTCATATCCATCTTTCTCATGTGATTGATCTTTGTTCCTGGCAGGTGTTGCATTACCTCAGGGATCACTCCATTCAAATATAAACTCATAATTCTAGCCAGATTTGGCTTCTTTATTCCTTCCTTGATCTTTTCAAAGAGTACAGCTGACCAATATGTTGGAATTGTAAACACAATTCTGGTCATGAGGCTGAACATATAGGCTGAAATCCTATCATGTCCCCCTGGTTTGCACAGAATCACTTTGCCAACTACTTCAGACAGAAATTTCCCTTGCTGATTCATCCCTTTCCTGTTGAAAGCAGCTCCAATCTTCAGAGTGGGATCCAATCCGCACCATTGGATAGCCTCCCTTAACTTAGAAGCAGGGACTTCTTCTTCATTCTCAATTATTGGTAAATGTAGAATCTTCCTTAGACTTTTTGGGGTAATCTTCACTGTCGTCCCATGAACAGTGGACTTGATCTTGAGAATATCTGAACCTATTGATGCAGAGTTAAAGAATTCATGCACCTCCTTCTTCCATATCTTGGAAGGTTCAGAAACTATGAACTCTAATCCGGATTCGGAAATAAGAGAGATAACTCGTTGAACATCTGTTGGGGCTTCGGCAAAGGCATTCCTTACTAACTCATAACCTTCATTGACGTTGTCTTCAATCTTCGGCGCCATTGTTAAGGTGAGAAAGCTTGAGAGATGAGAGAGAGAGAGAGAAAGTTGACACAGGGTTTCAGTCTCGAAAACCTTGTAAGCGTGTCGACTGAATAAGTTCTTGACCTATTTATACCTTCTATTGAAAGAAGATCAAAAGGCGGGCAAAAACAGTCTATATGTGTCGACACAGATGGAATGTGTCGACACAAACTTCTATTATCTCGACAACAAATCTGTCTACTATGTGTCGACACCAATTGTAGATATGTCGACACCTGAGAGATATAGTAGAGTATCAGAAAATCTGTGTCGACTCTTAGGATAAGTGTCGACACAAAATTTGTAAGTGTCGACATCACTATTCTGGTGAAGTCGACACTACATTCCTGGATAAGTCGACAATTTAATTCTTAAGTGTCGACACATATTCTCTGTGTCGACACAATATTTCTGTCTTGTCGACATTACTTCTCTGAGTCGACACATTATCACTGAATGTGTCGACACTATTTTACTTAGCCAATTTCTGTTTCTGTCAACACCACTTGAGAATCTAATATGTTATTTGTACCACTTGAGACCATTTGAGACCATTTGATAATCTAATATGTTATTTGTAAGTTTGTTGATAATCTAATCAATGGTCAGCATGCCTAATTCAATTTTAAATTTATTGAATTTTGTTTCATCCAGAGGCTTAGTGAATACATCTGCTATTTGATAATCTGTCTTAACAAATTCCAATGTGATGTCTTCTCTTTCTACATGATCTCTAAGAAAATGGTATTTAATTTCTATATGCTTAGTTCTACTATGAGAAACAGGATTATTAGCAATAGAAATTGCACTCTTAGAATCACACAAAAGAGGTGTTCTACGTACTTGAATACCATAATCTTTAAGCTGATGTTGTATCCACAATAGTTGTGCACAGCAGCTGCCAGCAGCAACATATTCTGACTCAGCTGTAGATATAGCCACACTGGTTTGCTTCTTACTACTCCAAGATATCAATCTTCCTCCCAAGAATTGACAAGTACCTGTTGTACTCTTCCTATCCTCTCTACAGCCTGCAAAGTCTGCATCTGAATAACCTGTTAGTAGAAAATCTCTATTCCTAGGGTACCAAAGGCCTAGATTAGGTGTGCCCTTAAGATATCTCAGAATCCTTTTGACTGCAGTATAATGAGACTCTTTAGGGCAGGCTTGGTACCTAGCACATACACATGTAGCATACATAATATCTGGTCTACTAGTTGTGAGATATAGTAGAGAACCAACTATTCCTCTATACAAAGTCTCATCAACAGGTTTACCTGCATCATCTTTGCATATAGGCATACTTGTTCCCATAGGAGTTCTCATGATGGAGGATGACTCCATACCATACTTCTTAATTAATTCTTTGGTAAACTTTGACTGGGATATGGACAAGCCATCATCAGTCTGTCTTACTTGGAGTCCCAAGAAGAACTTCAGTTCCCCCATACTGCTCATCTTAAACTTCCCTTGCATAAGTTTGGCAAACTTTTTTACAAAGGTTGTTTTCAGTAGATCCAAATATTATGTCATCAACATAGATCTAAACTAAGATAATCTTGCCTTTGGATTCCCTAAGGAATAGAGTTTTGTCTATTTTTCCTCTTGAGAATTTATTCTCAATAAGGAAAGTAGACAGAGTTTCATACCATGCCCTTGGGGCTTGCTTTAACCCATACAAAGCTTTTCTAAGCTTATAAACATAATCAGGTTTAAGAGGATCTACAAAACCTGATGGCTGCTCTACATATACTTCTTCTTTAAGATCACCATTCAGAAATGCTGACTTCACATCCATTTGGTATACCTTGAAGTCTTGATAGGCTGCATAGGTAAGGAACATTCTGATTGCCTCCAGCCTTGCTACTGGGGCAAAGGTTTGATCAAAGTCAATCCCTTCTTCCTGCCTGTATCCTTTAGCAACCAATCTTGCTTTATTTTTCACTATTACTCCATTCTCATCCAACTTGTTCATGTAGATCCATTTTGTCCCAATTATATTGTGGCCTCTTGGTTTAGGAACAAGCTCCCAGACATTGCACCTTCTGAATTGATTCAGCTCCTCTTGCATAGCATCAGTCCAGTGCAGGTCTTGGATGGCTTCTTCAAACTTCTTAGGCTCCATTTGTGACAGGAAACTTGAATGCAGAACTGTGCTTTGACTTCTGCTTCTAGTCTGCACTCCCTGTCTTGGATCACCTATTATTTGATCAGTTGGATGGTCTCTTAAATGTTTTGTAGCTGGAGGAAGACTCCCTTCTGGTTGAACATCTCCAGCTCCTTCATTATGCTGAACCTCTTGGTTTTCTTCATCTTCTATTGAATCTTGTACTCCCCCTGGACAATAGCCTTCATTTTCTAATACTCCATCTTCCCTTGAAGCTTCAGCAATGGAGAGCTTGTCCATCCTTTTGCTTATACCTGTTGAGTCATTTGATCTACAAGACAACTCACAGTTGATTAATCTTGTTTCATCAAACACAACATGCACAGATTCTTCAACAACTTGAGTAGTCAAGTTGAAGATTCTATAGGCCTTACTATTTGTGTTGTACCCAACAAATATCTCATCCTGAGATTTGGCAGCAAACTTAGTCAAATATGACTTACCATTGTTAAGTATATAGCATTTGCAACCAAAGATTCTGAAGTAGGATAGATTTGGTTTTCTACCTTTCATAATCTCATAGGGAGTCTTTTTGTGGCTCTTGATGATAGAAGCTCTATTGATCACATGACAAGCAGTGTTTACTGCCTCAGCCCAAAAATATTCTGGTAGAGAGGTGTCACTCAATAGAGTTCTACCAGCTTCAATTAATGTTCTATTCTTTCTTTCAGCAATTCCATTTTGCTGAGGTGTTCTTGGTGAGGAGAACTCTTGGAAAATCCCAAAGTCTTCACATAACTTTGTCATGCTTTCAGATTGAAACTCAGTACCATGGTCACTTCTGATTTTGACCACTGTACTATTCAGTTCATTCTGAATTTGCTTTACAAAATTAAGTAAGATACTTGGGGTTTCAGATTTCTGTCTCAGAAAGAACACTCATGTAAATCTAGAATAGTTATCTACAACCACAAAAGTGTAGACCTTCCTACCTAGACTATGAACTGGCATAGGACCAAAAAGATCCATATGCAAGAGGTATAAGCACCTCACAGAATCCTTGTTTTCAAGGCTTTGAAAGGAGGATTTTGTCTGCTTGCCCTTTTGACAAGCAGAGCATATTCCATCCTTTATACATTTAACTTGAGGACCATTCCTCACTAACTCTTTGCTAAAGAGTTGGCCAATTGTCTTGTAGTTAAGATGAGCCAATCTCTTGTGCCACTTAACACAATGAGAAGCATTGTCATCAGCTATAAGACAGATGGGAGAAGTCTTGTTCTCATATACAAAATTAAGACAATATACATTTCTCTTCCTATACCCAGTCAAAATGATCTCTTGATCACATGACCTTTTGATATGACATCCATCCTTAACAAATGAAATGTCATATCCTAAATCACTCAGCTGGCTTATGCTTATTAGATTATGTTTCAAACCTTTTACATAAGCCACTTGGGTGATAGTAATTAGGTTAGAAGAAATGTTACCAAACCCTTTGATTACTCCTTTTTCAGATCCACCAAAGATCACTTTAGGTCCATCTTTGACAGATGAATACTCCTTCAACAGCCTCTTTGTTCCAGTCATGTGCCTGGAACAACCACTATCCAAGTACCATATAGGGGCATGGCTACTTGGATTATCCTGCAACACAGATTTACTTATCCTTAGAACCCAAGTAAGTCTTGGGTCCTTGGTTCAGGTTAGCATTAACAAAGCTACCATTATCTCTTCTATCAGGTAGACTATTGTTCTTTCTAACACTTGTGTTATACCAGCAGTCTAGTGCAAAATGGCCTCTCTTGCCACAGCACCAACATTCAAACTTGTTGTATCTAGATCTAGATACTTCCTTCACAAAAGAATTTTTGTCCATTGTTGGTGCTGCAGCAACTTCACCCACTGATTTTTTATAACCATTGGGTTTATGAACATGGGTAAGCCTGTTAGCATTTACACCTTTGTTTTTCAGAACATTTGTCTTAATATGACCATGAATATTTTCATGATCATATTGATTAGAAGGCACTTGCACCTTTCTAAACTTAATAGGGACTGAAAAGTTCAGTGGCTTGACAGGAGCTTTGCCTTTCCTCTTGAAACGGCCAGCTCTGGAGTTACCTTTGAATCCTAATCCTACCTTACCCTTTTGATTCACAAATTCATCAATCAAGGGTAAGACAGACTTTGGCTTAGAGTAACTAGCCACTAAATCTTTTTCAATTCTTAGTCTGGCCTCCAGACTCTTCACTTGATCATTGGTATAATTAATTGTGCCCATCTGAATAATAGTTATATTCTTCAGCTTGGCAATTTCATTTAACTTTTGATCAATTACTTTCTCTAACTCAGTTGCAGCTACCCTTAGTTCAGCAATTTCATGAGCCTGAGATTTAACCAGGTTCTTGCTTTTCTTAAGGGCCTGCAACAAGTCCCCATACTTATCTATCAATTGATAGACATCTCCTTCAGATTCAGATGCATCTACATCACTTGATGCAGATGTAGCTGATTCTGTACTTGTACTACAAACAGATTTCATAGAAGGACATTGTACCTTATTAGGACCAGACTGATTCTGGCATATGTCCTCTTCTGATCCTGCCATCAGTCTCATGCACTGATGATCCTCTTGTTCATTGATGGAGTCTAGCAACTGCAGAAACTCCTCTTCTTCAGATACAGCATATAGTCCAATATATGCTTCTGCTTCAGATTCTGACTCTGAAGTTGACTGATCTGTTAGGCTCTTACCCTTCTTTGCAACAAAGGATTTCTCCTTCTTGCCCTTTTGATGAGTCTTCTTCTTGTCTGAAGACTCTTTTCTCTTATCAGGACAGTCAGCCACTACATGTCCTGGCCTATTGCAACAATAGCAGACAATCTTTGAAGTAGTGGCTTTGTTGGGCTTTGATCTGCTCTTTTTTTTCCTTGATGACTTTTTCTTCTGATAATAGTCATCAACTTGCTGTGAAGTGGGAGGCTTAGACTTCCACTGCTTCTTCTTCAAGAACCTTTGGAATTACCTTGTGAATGTAGCAAAGTCTGCATCTGAATCACAGCTTTCTGAACTCTGATCATCTGAATTTTCAGAACTGACTTCTGCAATTTCCTTAGGAGAGGATGGTGATATCCTCCTATTCTTTCTGGTGGCTTCTGCATTGAATGCCACAGTCTTTTCTCTATGCTCTCCTCTTGAATTCTTTTCCTCCTTCCTCACCAAAAGTTGCATTTCATAGGATAGCAGCTTTCCAAACAAGGTGGGAGGAGAGATCTCTGCCAATTTAGCCACTTCTCTTATGGCACAAATCTTTGTGTCCCAATCCTTTGTTAAGGATCTCAAGAATTTGTCATTCAGTTCATAAGTATTGAAGACTCTTCCATAGGACATTAGCTCATTCACAATTCTATAGAATTTCTTATAGCACTCAGTTATGCTATCAGATTTTCCTTGTCTAAAACTTTCATATTCCTGATTGAGCATAGATTTCCTATCCTGCCTTACTTCTTCTGATCCCTCCATGTAGACAATCAATGTGTCGCACATTTCTTTGGAGGTCTTGCAGTGAATCAGATTCTGAAATGTAGAATCATCTATGGCACTCACAATAATATTATGTGCTCTCTTGTCCATAGTTGCCAAAATGATTTCATCCTTGGTCATTTCAGAATAACTCTTTGGAGTTTGAATATTAACATCAATAACTGATACCTTCATTGGAATGAAAGGTCCTTCCTGAACTGTGATGTATATTCTTGGGTCAGATGCCTCCATAAACAACCTGACTCTTTCTTTCCAAATTCCAAAGATTTCCTTCTTGCATATGGGTAATTTCATAGACCCTAGCTCCTTATGATTCTCTCCAGAACCCATCTTCTTGAATCTTGATTCTGCCTTTCAGATCTACCTCAGACTGCTAAGTCCTTTTTGAGGAACCTCCCTCTGATACCACTTGATAGTTTTACTTTCAAGACAACCTAAAACACCTAGAGGGGGGTGAATAGGTTCTAATTGCTTGTTTATTCTTTTAGGCAGAATTCAATCACAGAATTAAAACATTCAGCACAGCAATCATAGAAATTCAAACATCACAGATTGCACAATGTTTTATAGTGGTTCCCCAAGGTTTGGGTACATCCACTTTCCCCCTTCACCTATCTAGCAGTATGCTAGATTCGGCCAAACTTCCACTATTCTCAGATCCTCAGATCCTACAGCTCAGAACCTGGATAGGTTCCTACAACTCAGGCACAGCTGCCCTACCTCAGCCTTGCCACAAGGCCTACAACTCAGAGAAGAACCTTCTCCTACACTCAGGCAAACAGCCCTACCACTCAGAGATCAACTCTCCTACACTCAGCCTTTATATCACAGGCTTACAACTCAGATCTGTGTAAAACAGATCCTACAGAAATTTAGAAAAGAAGTTTTAATGTCTTGCCTTTGTTGAGAGAGAAGAGGACAAGACAATTCTTGATCAGCTGATGAAATCAACTGAATCTGAGCTTTCTTCAAAGCTTCTTGAATCTGAACTTAGCTGAGTTGATTTCCAAACAGCTTCTTGAGAAACCACTGATGGCTTCCTTCTTCTTCTTCAAAATGGGTGGATCCCTCTCTATCCAACACCTTTGATGATACTTCTGAATTCTTGTTAGAACTCTTCTTAGATCGATCCTGAGATCGTCTTCTTAGATCTTCTGATGAAGATCTTCTTTAGTGTATTACTCCTTCTTGATTTGATTTCTTAATTTGATTGCCAAAGTTCAATCTTCTTATCTTCCCTCTGAATCTGTCTATTTATAAACCTTCTTAATGGTAACCGGCTGATTCGGTTTATAACTGTCTTCTGACAAGTCTGACAACATCAGTTAACTGGCTGCAACCCACAGCTGTCAAGTCTTCAAACAGATCCTGTGTCTTAGTCTTGATCAGCAATGTGTTGAGACAGACTGTCAGGAAGTGTCGAGACCAACTGTCTATATGTGTCGACACAAGTAACTTTGGTGTCGACACAACCTTTGATGATGTCGATAAGTTTGCCTTTAAGTCGACACAGCTTCTTTAGAACTTTATTTTGAGAATGAGTCGACACAGAGAATTTATGTCGACTCAACACTTCATCTTTCTTCAGAAAATAACTTGGTCTTGACTTTGCAGTGTGTCGACACAATTCCTGTGTGTCGACACAGTTGTTGTAGATTCAGAACTCAGTATGTGTCGACACTGCCTTCAGGTGTCGACACATCAATTGTTGACTTTGCCAAAATGTGTCGACTCTGTCTCATTGTGTCGACACAGCCTCCCAGTGTCGACATAAATATGGTCGACTATCTTCCTGTGAGTTGACACTGCTTCCCAGTGTCGACACAAATGTGGTTTCTCTGTGTCGACACAGCTTCCTTCGAGTGTCGACACAAATATTCTGAAGTGTCAGCATTGTTTCTTCAGGTGTCGACACATGGACTTAGAATATTTTTCTGCATTCTTTAACACTTTTTCACCTGCACATGTCAACTCAAAACAACATCAAATACACCTTGATGTATATCATTGAGCTAAATTGGACTTCTTCAAATCAGGTACACATTTTCCAATGTACCCAACAGAAACTCCCCTAACAGCTCTTGAAGAACCTTTTTTTCATCAAGATCTTTAAGTTCTTCTCGCTAATATGGCCAAGTATGTGATACCACAACTCCATAGAGTTGTCTTTAGTTACATTCACACTCGGATTGTAGATCTTGTCCTTTACTCGGTACAGACCGCAATACTTCTTTACCCGGGCCACCACCAATGACCCCTTCACTAGATTCCAGGAACTTCTGCCTTCAATGCTCATGAAACCTCCTTCATCTAATCTGCTAACAGAAATGAGGTTCATCCTCAAGCCAAGAATATGCCTGACATATTTAAGGATAACTCATCCCAGATCAGTCTACAAGTGGACATCTCCACACCAACAATCTTCGGCACACCGATATTTACCATCTAGATAGTGCCAAGATCTCCAATAGAATATGAGTAGAAGTAATCTCAGTGCGGACTGATCTACGGAGTCCGCTCAACCCATCTAGTCGCCAGACCGCTCAACCCGCCTAGTCGCCAGACCGCTCAACCCGTCTAGTCGCCAAACCGCAACCAAGCCAAACGGACTGCCTGTTATTCCAATGCTGAACTCTAACCATCGATATGCAAGCCGCCTAACCGCGAGCTCGTCTAGCCGCTAGACCGCGCGAGCTGCTGCCAAACTGAATAAACTGTCAAAAGCGGATAGCTTATTGAACTGGGAAACTAGTTGCAGAAGAGTGACCACTTAATCGTAACCCGCATCCTGCTGTTAACCGCTGGTTGATATCCGCAGAGTCCGTATTGTCCCTAACCGCAGTCAGAACCAAGTCCTGTCCTTCCAGCGCTATCCGCACAACCTGCACAGCACAACCCGGTCAATCTTCTCAAACCGTGCGGATACAAAAATTCTGTCCGCAGTAACTATCCACGAGTTCACTTACTGTTTATTCGTATATAGTTGATGTGATAGAGGGTCCTATTTATAGGCATGGTGAGGAGTGTGGTCACCGCCCTAGCCGATAGTATAACCTCCCCCATCCCGCAGCAAGAACCAAGTGTATCCGCAAGCTGCGGATACACATCCAGTCCGCCGCGACCTGTGTCGGATAGCCAGCCCGCCAAGTAGCATCACCAAGGCCGGACATCAACTATCCGCTTTGTCGCCAAAGGCCTAGCTAGGAAGCCGCCAATAGTCGAACTCTGCAACAACACATTATCTGCCAATCTGCGGACACCGCTCTAGTCCGCATGCCCTGCGGACTCACCTCCAGTCTGCGTATCCCGAGCCCATAGCCAAGGCACAAACGTCAACTGTCGGACTCGGCAGATAAGGAGAACAATCAACATTCCAAGGCGGACACGGCACCAGTCCGCTTTCACCAAGCTTGTAACCAAACCATAAGGCAACTATTGTCGAGCTTGGTGGACTCGGCTCCAGTACGCACGCCTTGCGGACTTAACTCCAGTCTCATTCCCCAAACTCATAACCAAGGCACGTGGCACTGCTTTCAAGCTTAACAGACTGAGAAGCAGTCCGCGCTAACTGCGTGATCTCTCTAGACTGAGCCAAACCTGGACTTGGATCAGAACCAACCAAGTCCATACCACCGGCCACAAGGGTCAGTCCGTGCTTGTTGGCGGACACTGGAAACAGTCCGCCAATCCCGACGACCTCCAACTCTAGTCCGCTCTAACTGGCGATCCCTGCGGCTTCCACCAGCCGCACTACCAGAGTTAGACCAAGGCATCTGCCATGTCGGTCTGCCGATCTCTAGTCCAGTCCGCTCCATACGGCAAACTCCGCGGCTACCACTTTCCGCACCACCAGAGCTCCAAGGCACTTGCCATGCCGATCTCCCGAGCTCCAGTCCAGTCCGCATCTTGCCAGAATCCGCGGATAGAAAATCTATCCGTCTAGTTACCTTTTGGGACCAAACTGCTAGCTGAGCATAAGTCGGCCTGGCTGGCCGCCGCCTCTGTCCACACAGTCCGTACGAATAGACCGCCCAAGCTGCCATAGAACAAGCTGTCTACAATAGCTCTATGGAACTGGCTAACCGTCAGTCCTGTCCGCATAGACCGCGCGGACAGGTCACCCAGGTCGCCCAATCACCCACTTTCACTTCACCATTTTCAACACTCCCCCTTGAAGTGAGAAGTGGTGAGCAACCCCGGCAGTTCCTGTAACCTTGCACCTGGTCCTTCCGATAGCGCCTTCGAGAAGATGTCCGAGACATAGTCCCCTCCCCGCATATCCTGGACCATGAGGGATCCCTCCAGCATCTCCCAAAGGGAGCAATGCTTCCCTCTGCCTTCTTCTTCAGCCTCGACCTCTACTCGTGTGTCACAGGTGTATCACCAATGATCATGGGCACAAGGCCCCAAGCCTCGTCTCCTCTGAGAGTAGTCACCTCCTCAGCCTTGGCGTCATTCATCTCCTTGACTCTAGTGGTGTCGTCACAACTAGAAGACCCTTGCTCGATCTGAGGGCCTGCGAGAAAACATGAGATCAAGCTCACTGTGTTTCCTCTGCAATATCGAACTAGTGGGTTGATGACCCTTTTTGACCTCCGAAGATTCTGATCACGGCTAACCACCTCCGCTGCTCATAAACCAGCTCCGTTCCCGGGAAAATCTGGAACAATGCTCTCCTTGCTTCCTGAACAAGAAGCCACCGCACTGGAACCAGAAGCACCTAGAGCAACGCTCCCCCTGCTACCTGAACCAGAAGCCTCCGCTCTTGAACAAGAACTGCTCAAAACATCGCTCCCTTTGCTACCTGAACAAGAAGCATCCTGGATCAATGCTCCCTCTGCTTCCTGAACAAGAAATAACCGTCTTCGAGCCATAAGCACCCGGAGCATCGCTCCCCCTGCTTCCTGACCCAGACGTCTCTGCCCAGGAGCTAGAATAACCTGGAGCTCCTGGTGACACAGGCAACTCCATCTGAACCTTAGTAGCAGCCTCCTCCAGCCCACCATCTGCTGCTCACCTCTAACTCCTCATCTGAGCTACCCCAATACGACGTCACTTCATCGAAGAAAAGGTCTCTCGACACGATGAACTTCTTTGTCGCAGGATCCATACACCTCCATCTCTTCTTCTACTCATCATACCCAACAAAGACTAGCTTCCTCCTGAGAGCATCCGAAGCGTGAATATAGCAGGTAGATCCAAACACCTAAAGGTGCTTCATGCTGGGCTTTATACTGAACATCAGCTCATACGGAGCCTTCGTGTTGATCGGACTCAGAGGCATCCGATTGATGACATGAGCCGCGCAGGCCATCCCTTCCGTCCAAAAGGCCTTAGGAATGCCTTTGCACTGAAGCCAACACTTGTAGGTCTCTGTCAAAAGACGGATCTTCTGATCTGCTACTCCACTTTATTTTGGAGTATGTCCACAAGAAAGCTCCCTTCAGATTCCATGCTTCCTACAAAAGTTAGAGAACACGGTTGGGCTGAACTCACCTCTGTTGCCCGTTCTCAACTTCTTGATCTGCAGACCAAGCTGGCCCTCCACAAGCTTCTTGAACTCCGCAAACAATTGGAATGCGTTCGAATTCTCCCTCGTGAAGTACACCCAAGTATACCTTGAGTAGTCATCAACCAATATCAGCATGTACCTGCTGTCTCTAAGACTGGAGGTGACGGTCGGTCCCACCAGATAACCATAGACAACCTCCAATGGTGCCTTACACATGGACTGCGCCTTATCAACCGTAAAGCGATAAGCTTCACTGTGTTGACATCCCGCGCAAGCTTGACCGTCATCAAAGGATGACATCCTAGGCAAGCCTCTCACAAGGCTTCTTACTATCATTGCTTTCAGCTTGTCCATCCCCACGTGCCCTAGTCTTTCATGCCAGATAGCTGCACTATCACTGGTCTTCAACCGATCAGCATCAGAACTTATTGATGACTCAACCAAGTCCTTCCCTTTGCTCCCAACATGAGCACCGTTCACCGAGTGCAGGATAACCTTACACTCCTTGAGATGACCAGGCTGCTTCCATTTATAGCACCTTGGTCCTTCCTTCCTCTTCCCATCACGCCTAGGAGAAACACTCCTCTTTTGCTGATCAGAAATAGAGAGACCAACCTTCGTAGCCAACTTCACCTCCTTGTTGAACAACCCATCGAGGGAAGTCCAAACCTCCGCAGCTGACCGACATCTATCGATGTGGTCCAAGAGTTCCGATGAGATCACCTGCTTGAGAATAGACTCTACTTTCGTGTTTGTCACCTTCCAAGCTCTCATCACTTCAGCATTGCCAGTAGTAACCTCTTGCCTTTCATCTCCGCAAACCACCTCCCAAAGTTCCTCGCCAAGAAGATAGTTTTCCATACATGACTTCCACTTACCAAAGTTAGTCCATGTAAGAAGCTCCATTCCAAGATCCCTTGCTAAATCACCTTCCATTGCACTCATCCCTTGTTCACTTAGACTCACAAAAGCACTGAAGCAAACTGTCGGTTGATCAACTGCACAAGCCTCTATTCCCTCTGATACCATGTTGAAATTTGATATAGTGGAAGACGAAAAACTAGGCGTAGGAACACTCAACCTATCCGAGCCCAAATAAACTAGATGCAAACTAGAAGAGCAAGAATCTTGTACAAAACAATCTTTACAAGGCGAGACATACATGGCGAGACATGATTTCGCCAAGTACAATGGAGAAGAAAATAAGCAAACAAGAGATTTAAGCTGGCGGACTGTCTTAGAGACCGCTGAGACCGCCGAGTCCGCCAAGGCGCTACTGCACCATTGATTTATGGAGTCCGCTCAACCCGCCTAGTTGCCAGACCGCAACCAAGCCGCACGGGCTGCCCATTATTCCAATGCTGAACTCTAACCGCCGATCTGCAAACCGCTTAACCGCGAGGTCGCCTAGCAGCCAGACCGCGCGAGCTGCTGCCGAACTGAACAGACCGCCAGAAGCGGACAACTTATTGAACCGGGAAGCTAGTTGCTGAAGAGAGACCGCCTAGCTGCAACCCGCGACCTGCTGTTAACCATTGGTTGCTATCCACAGAGTCCGGACTGTCCCTGACCGCAGTCAGAACTAAGTCATGGCCTTCCAGCGCTATCCGCATAACCTGCACAACACAACCCTGTCAATCTTCTCAACCGCGTGGATACAAAAATCAAGTCCGCAGCAACTATCCGCGAGTTCACTTACTGTTCATTCGCATATAGTTGATGTGACTAGGGGTCCTATTTATAGGCACGGTGAGCAGTGTGGTCACCTCCCTAGCCGATAGAATAACTGCCCCCATCTCATAGCAAGAACCAAGTGTATCCGCAAGCCGCAGATACACATCCAGTCCGCCGCGCCTGTGCCGAATAGCCAGCCCGCTAAGTAGCATCACCAAGGCCGGACAACAACCTCTATCTGCCTTGTCGCCAAAGGCCTAGCTAGGACGCCACCAACAGCTGAACTCTGCAGCAACACATTGTCCGCCAATTCGCAGACACTGCTCTAGTCTGCAAGCCCTGCGGACTCACCTCCAGTCCACGTATCCCGAGCCCGCGTCCAAGGCACCAACGTCAACTACCGGACTCGGCGGACAAGGAGAAAAATCTGCATTCCAAGGCAGATAAGGCACCAGCCTGCTTTCACCAAGATTGCAACCAAACAACAAGGCAACTGTTGTCGAGCTTGGCGGACCCGGCTCCAGTCCGCACGCCTTGTAGACTTAACCCCAGTCCGTATTCCCCAAACTCGCCACCAAGGCACATGGCATTGCTGCCGAGCTTGGCAGACTGAGAAGCAGTCCGCGCTAACTGCGCGATCTCGCCGGACTGAGCCAAATCTGGACTTGGATCGGAACCAACCAAGTACACACCACCGGCCACAAGGGCCAGTCCGCGCTTACTGGCGGACACTGAAAATAGTCTTCCTATACCGGCGACCTCCATCTCCAGTCCGCTCTAACTGGCAATCCATGCGGCTTCCACCAGCCGCACCACCAGAGCTAGACCAAAGCATCTGCCATGCCGGTCTGTAGAGCTCTAGTCTAGTCCGCTCCATACGACGAACTCCGCGGCTACCACTTGTCGCGCCACCAGAGCTCCAAGACACTTGCCATTCCAATCTCCCGAGCTCCAGTCCAGTTCGCATCTTGCCGGAATCCGCGGATACAGAAGTTATCCACCCGGTTACCTTCTGGGACGAAACCGTTGGCTGAGCATAAGCCGGCCTGGCTGGCCGCCGCCTCTTCCCGCACAGTCCGCGCGAACAGACCGCCCAGGCCGCCATAGAACAAGTCGTCTGCAACAGCTCTGCGACCTGGCTAACCGCCAGTCCTGTTCGCATAGACTGCGCGGACAAGTCGCCCAGGTCGCCCAATCACCCACTTTCACTTCACCATTTTCAACACATGATGGAAGAAAGAATCATCTAGCTACTATCGAATGAATCACACTGCCTTCTGATCCATCCGTTTTCACTCTTCGTCATCCAGCATTGTAGTCGGCCTCCCCAACAATGGAGTATGGAGATCTTTACAGTATAAAAGATCTTCCATCCTCGGCTTCCAAATGCTCCAGTTCTTGTCATTCATGCTAATAATTCTCGTGCTCTGCTCCATCTTCTCTAACAGCTTGATGGTCTGAGACGAGGTCTGATTAATTCACGAAACAGATTTAGGAAGGTAGGGAGCAGAGCAATATTGTCACGTACCGTTGACCCAAATCTAAAACGGAACGACCAATCAAATACCTATGAAACTCGCTCTGATACCACTTTGTTGGGAAACAAAGGTCACCTTGTGCTTTCGTAATCAGACATACAAATAAAAATAAAATGCAACAACAACAAGAAAAAATTTCACAACCAGAGAACACAAAAATTTACGTGGAATACCTCTGCAAATTAATGAGAGAAAAACCACGGGTCGGGGCACACAAAAATCCACTATTAAAACAATAAGGATTACAACAGATGTTGTAGGTTTGCCCAACCTAGATCCCCCTCAGATTCACAAATTGAATCCTCTCTCAGAACTCACAAAGAAATCTTCTCTTCAAGAAAATAAACAAAAACCACAAACCTCTCTTTCCGAAGCTCCAAAGCAAACGAAGACAAGGTTGAGAAAAACACCTTACGACGAAGACGAAGACCCTGATCTGAGAGAAACTGGTTCTTCAATCTGAAGAACTCTGGTAAAAATGGCATAATTGTTGTGAAATTGGGACCGAATCCGCGACTACGGTAGTTCGCCGCGGATCTAGCAACGGAAGCTAGTCGAAGCAATAATATGATAAACGAAATTTAAATCCAAGCAAGCACAACCAGATGACAAAATAATTCCGTGATTCGGAGTTTGGGCTCCTACTTTCACGGGGAGAGCGCGTCAGAAAGATTCACTAAAAAACTGATGAGGTTACAAGATACAGCAAGATAAAACAGAAAACACAGAAAAAACACTGTCTATCTTCCCCGCTGGAATCACCGACTGCTTCCGCCGCCTGATGCCGATCCCGCCTGGATCAGCCGCCTGAAGCCGCCGAACGCCTGGAATCAACTTCTGGAGGCCGACCGGATGTCGCCTCGCCTGAGGTGACCGGATGCGCCGCCTCCGTTAGCTCCGCCTGTATCGTCGCCTCTGCGCCTGTTGCCGCCGTCGTCGCGCCTGATTCCGCCGAACCTCTGGGGCCTACTGCTGGTGGTCGGCCGAATGTCGCCTCGCCCGAGGTGACCGGATGCGCCGCAACCTTGCGCGCCAGCTGCTGCCGCCTGCTCCCGCCGTTCGCCGGAAGAACCGCGTGAAAAGCTCAAAGCTCTCCCTCTTTGAATTCTCACTAGAGTTGTACGGATCCTTGCTTTTTGTAGATAGGGGAAGGCTGTCACTTTATAAGAGTAAAAGATAATACTCCTAAATAGGAGATAATTTTGATTACCAAAGAGAATGGTCGGCCACCAAACAAACATCTCAAATAAATCATATATCTATAATAGGATCTCCCTAAAATAGGATATAATAGCTAATAGGAAACACCCAATTTATTTGACCGGGCCAAAATAAATTTCCCCTATAAAGACATTCCAAAATTGGATTAGCATAATTTGGAAACCTATAGGCATCGCTGAGGTGTCAAAATCACAACACATAATCGCCTTCTCTTTATTCATAGTTGGCTCAAAAAAAAACTAGGCAACCTCTAAATTTAATAAATGGAATACTTAAAGCATTACTCTATTTACTTAGTTTTAACTTTTTCCGTTTTTAATTTTAAAATAAAATATATTAAAAATACATATATTTTTAATCACGAGTTGATTCGATTAATATTTCGATCGATTTAGCTCTGACTCTAAATCAATTTGAAATCATATTTGAGTCAAATTGATTCTATTCAAATTGAATCAAATCAATTTTAAACGACTCCAATTTAACCCAATATCCAAGCAATTTTTAAGGGACTTCTGAATTTTGAATAAAATGCTCGGCCTTAGGCTTCGTTTGGAGGGACTTATTTCCACCGGTCAAACGGGTACGATCGCATGAAGGTCTGATTCATGCGATCGTTACCGCTTGACCGGTGAAAATAAGTCCCACAAACGGAGCCTTAATCATGACCTACAAAGAGCGAATTTAGTAGGAATAAAATGTTTTATATTTTTACAGACGTGTGAAACTACTTATTTTTGGTACCAAATAAATAAATAAATCCGGAGGCGCTTTTTGCAAATACGCAAAAAAAGTCGTCGTGGACCCACTAAATAAAGCTAAAATGCTGTAGCTGAGAGAAGACAGCAAGGAATGCGCGTGGATTGCAGAACTTATCTCTGCAACAAAAGATATCTGCAGCAGCAGCCGCATCTTTTCATAGGACAGCCTTTAAATGGTTTTTTTAATAATTATAAATATAAATATAATAATATATGCAATATTATTTTGCCCTTGTGGGGCCGGTCATAATTATTTTAAAGTGTCTGCACTTATTAGCGAGCACCATAACTCTGATTAAAATTTAGTTATGTGGATAATAATTATAAAATACGGCAGGAGGAGAACTAGAAAGTATTCATAGTCTCCTTGCTTGTCTCACTTGACGTAACGTAATAAACCCGTTAAGTCCAGGAAATTCCGGCAGGCAGCAATCAGAAGATTTCGGCTTCTTCTCGGAAAATTTAAGATGATAATAACAAAATGAAAACAAAAATACATGCCCACAGAACAACACGATTAAATAATATATTTGTATAACCTGTAATTCGTCGAGATCGGAAGTATCCAATAAGACGGCTATTCGCAGATCATTGGGGGGGGGGGGGTGTAGAGTTGAGCTTAGGCGAGTTTGGGCGAGCAGATGCGAGCTTGGGCGAGTATCGGCGGGTAGACCATTGGACCTCACTAGCAGAGGCTGGATACTCGCCACGATCATCAGGGGTACTATAAACGGGACTTTTGGAGGAGGTTGAGTTCACTCATGTTGAAATTGTTGAAGTGAAAGTGGCAGCCTGTGCGATCTGTCCGGACGGACTGTGCGGACAGTCTTAGCGGTTTCGGTGGTCAGACCGGGCGATCTGTGCGGACTGAACTGGCGACTAGCAAGGTCGGCCAGTGTTCTGCGGCTTGTTCCCCAGGTTGTTTTCAGGCGGATAGGGTTGTTATCCGCTCAGTTGCCGGTTTGAGCAGCTGGCTCTGGAGTTCGCCGGTTTTGTGCGGACTGGTTTTGTATCCGCTGGTGCTGTTCTTGCACCATGGAGGTCTGGTGGTGTGAACTTGGTTTGTTTTGGACCGAGTCTAGGTCGGCTTAGTGCAGGAGGTCGCGCGGCCTGCGCGGATTGTTTTCTCTGTCCGCCTAGCTCGACAGCAGTGTCTTGTGCGACTTAGCTGCGAGCTTGTTTTCTGCGATCTGGAGCTTAGTCTGCAAGTGGGCGGACTGAGGTGGTACTCGCGGAGTCCGCCTGTTTGGTGGTCTTGTCTGGCTAGGCTTGGCGACTTGTTAGAGGCTTGTTTCCGGCCTCAGATGTTCTACCTTGGCGGACTTGCTCTTGGCTAAGTCACAACAGTCTGGTGTGTATCCGCAGTCTTTACGGATACACTTGGTGTTTGCACTAAACAGGGTGGTTATCCTATTGTCAAGGGCGGTGATCACACTCCTCTCTGCGCCTATAAATAGGACCCCCCCTATCACATCAGATGGTACCGAGTGAACAGTAAGTCAACTCGCGGAAAGTTGTCGCGGTTAGGGTTTTCTATCCACGCGGTTTGAAGAGGTTTGACCGGTTTGTGCTGTGCAGGTTGTGCAGATAGCACTGAAGAGCCAGGGACTTGGTTCTGACTGCGGTTAGAGGCAGTGCGGATTCTGTGGGTAACAACCAGCGGTTTACAGCAGGTCGCGGATTGCGACTTAGTGGTTTCTCTTATACAACTTCTTCCCAGTTCAAATAAGTTGCCCGCCTCTAGGCGGCTTGTTCAGTTCGGTGGCAGCAGTCCACTTGATCTGGCGGCTAGGCGACCTCGCGGTCAGGCGGCTTGTAGTTCAGCGGCTAGAGTTCTTTCTTCAACAATGAAATAACGGGTAATCTGCGCGGCTTGTTGTGGTCTTGCGACCAGGCGGCTTAAGAAGACTCCTTGGCGGTTAGCAACTAAGTCGGTGGTTACTCATTGAGGCCGCATAGTTTGTTTTCAGTTTGTTATTTTCTTGCTCAATCGGATACATTGACAATTATATCTCGCCATGTATGCCTCACTGTGTAAAAATTTTTTGATTAGTACAAGACTCTTGCTCTTCTAGTAGTTTTTTTTGGCTTGCTTGGGCTCAGTGTGGTTGAGTATTCCTGCGCCTGGTGTCCCGTTTTCCACTTTCACAAAATTTTATATGGTATCAGAGCGATCAGAGGCTGAGCAGTAATCAACCGACAATTGCTTGTCTGCTTCTGAGAGTCTAAGTAACCAAAGTGTCTGCCATGGAAGGAGGTTATGCAAGAAGTCTTGGAATCGAACTGCTTACACTGACTAACTACAAGAAGTGGAAGTCGTGCATGCAGAGTTATCTATTGGGCTAGGACCTTTGAAAAGTCGTCGGAGGAGATGAAAAACAGGAAGGTACTGTGGCTGTAGGTGCTGGTGCTGATGCAGTGAAAGCCTGGAGGAAGAATAATGCTAAAGCCAAGTTTGCTCTCAAGCGGACTATTTCACCGGAACTCTTTGACCACAACATTGGATGTGGGTCTACTGCGGATTTTTTGACTTCCTTTGATGGGTTGTTCAACAGAAAGAATGTAGCTCGGCTACAGTTTTTGGAGAATGAGTTGGCAAAAGCCACTCAAGGTGATCTGCCCATTTCAACGTTCTTCTTGAAAATGAAAAACCTGTGCATTGAGACTACAGCACTGGACCCTAATGAGCCTATTTTTGAGGCAAAGCTGAAGAGACACATAATCCGCAGCTTGTGGAAGGAGGATGTGGCATTCGTCACTTCAGTTCAAGGCTGGGCTACTCAGCCATTTGTGCTGGAGCTTGAGAACCTACTGGCTTCGCAAGAGAGTTTGGCCAGACAGATGGCCGAAGTCACTATCTCTGAAGGAGGTAGTGATGCGCTCTTCTCAGGGAAGAAGACGAAATGAGAGGAGAAGAAGAAGCCTGATGCTGGTGATGTACCTTCTACTTCATATCAGCAAGAGGGGAGCACTGCTCCTAAGAGAGATTGGAATAAGAAGAATCAGTGGCTTACGTGCTATAGATGCAACCAGCCAGGACACTCTAAGAGAGACTACAAGGTCAATCTGTAGCCTGGGTATGTTGCAGACAAGGAGGAGGATGAGTCCAGTGCTGAGGAAGCTGGATGGGGAAGTGCATTCATGACGGGCACATGTGTCAATGCCTTGTCCACCGTCGAATATCGCGATGACTGGATCGTGGACTCGGGGTGTGGTCACCACCTCACTAGGGATGAGTCAAAGTTCTCCTCTCTACGTATATTCTCAGGTAACGAAGCTATTATAACCGCTGACGATACTGTTCATGCAGTAGAGAAGGTGAGTGTAGTCTCTTTGGATATTGATAATGGTCCACTCACGTTGAGGAGTGTCTATCATGTACCAGGCATGAAGAAGAATCTTTTCTCTATGACCAATGCGATGGATGCAGGTTATCATGTTTTGTTTAGTCCAACGGAAGTGAAGTTTATCCGCAATGTGTCAGAGGTTAAGGCTGATGTTGCTCACATATGGAGAAGGGTGAGGGACTTGTTTGTGTTATCAACAAGCTCCTATGTTGATCGGATGAGAGCCAACGATTGTGCTGCTATCTGACATGAGCGGCTGGGGCATGTTGGGATTGACAAGCAGAAAGCCATGGTAGTGAAGAGCCTTGTGAAAGGCTTGCCTAAGTTGTCATCCTTCAGCGACGGTCATGTTTGCGCGGGATATCAATATGTAAAGGCTCATCGCCTTCCATTTGACAAGTCATTGACCATATGCAAAGCGTCATTGGAGTGTATCCATGGTGATCTGATGGGGCCGACTGTCACAGCCAGCCTTGGAGGCAATAGGTACATGCTGGTCCTGATTGATGATTACTCAAGGTACACTTGGGTGTATTTTATGAAGGAGAAGTCAGATACGTTCTGTTTGTTTGTGGAGTTCAAGGAGATGGTGGAGGGCCGGCTTGATCTGCGGATCAAGAAGTTGAGAACAGACAACGAAGGTGAGTTTGTTTCAACTGAGTTCTCAAACTTCTGCAGGAAGCACGACATTCAAAGGGAGCTCACTAGTGCTCATACTCCACAACAAAATGGAGTAGCAAAACAGAAGATCCGTCTTTTGACGAAAACTTGTGAGTGTTGGCTTCATGCTAAAGGCATTCCAAGGTCCTTCTGGGCGGAAGGAATGGTTTGCGCGTCGTATATCATCAATCAGATGCCTCTGAGTCCGATCAACATAAAGTCTCCTTTTGAGATGATATTCAAGGAGAAGCCTAGCGTGGAACACCTTTGGGTGTTCGGATCGAATTGTTACGTTCACATCCCAGGTTCTCTCAGGACTAAGCTGGATGCAAAGTAAAGTAAGTTTGTCTTTGTGGGCTATGATGAGTGGAAGAAGGGATGGAAATGTTTGGACCCTGTGATGAAGAAGTTCGTGGTTTCGAGAGACGTGGTATTTGACGAGCTGACGTCATATGGAGGTGGCTCCTCTATATAGCTGAAGGATAACAGGGCAGTTGGCGAGCAGGGGGAGACGACTAAGGATCTTCTAGTGGAGCTGCCTGTGTCACTAGGAGCTCCAGGTGTTTCTAGCTCCGGGGCAGGGACTTATGGTTCAGGAAGCAGGGGGAGCGTTGCTCAGGGGAGCGTTGATCCAAGTTTGCTTGCGAACAGAGCTGATTCAAAAGAAGTAGCTGAGGTGGTTAGCAAAGGTCAGACCCTTTGAAGATCGAAGAGGACCATCAAACATCCGACTCGATATAGCGAAGGAAACGAGGTGCTTTGGTCTCTTGTTTCTTCGCAGGCCCTTTGGATGAGCGAGAGCCTTCTAGATTTGAAGACGCTACTGAGGTCAATGAGTTGGAAGATGCTATGGATGAGGAGATGGCTGCCCTTAGGAAGAATGAGACTTGGGATCTTGTGCCCAAGGTCGATGAAATTACTCTTGTGAATTGTAAGTGGGTCTACAAGCTGAAGAAGAAGGCGGATGAGAGCATCGAGCGGTACAAGGCTCGCCTTGTAGCTCGAGGTTTTTCTCAGCAGTATGGAGAAGACTATGAAGAGACGTTCAATCCTGTGGCGAAGATGACTTCAGTTAAGGTGGTGATGTCTTTGGCAGCTTGTTAGGACTGGAAGATGTGGCAGCTAGATATAAAGAATGCTTTATTTATGGGGAGATTGATAAAGACATCTTCATGATTCAGCCGCCTGTATACATGTCTGAAGATCATCCAGGACACGTCTGTAAACTCAGGAAGTCCCTTTATGGTTTAAAGTAGGCTCCGATGGCATGAAATGAGATGATCGCAGAGTACCTCCAGTTCTGCGGATATTCTGCTTCTGGATTCAAATTAGAGCCTGTTCATCAAGAAAAGGGAGGAGCTTTTTTTCTTTGTGCTGCTGTACGTGGACGATATGATCGTAGCGGGGAATTTCGAAGAGGAGGTGGCTACGCTCAAGGCAGAACTAGTCATTCGGTTTGAGATGAAGGACTTGGGTGAGCTCCACCACTTCCTTGGACTCGAGGTGGTGAGGAAAGAGAAAGACAAACTTGTTTCCCAAAAGAACTATGTAGATCAGATCATTCAGCGATTCGACATGCGGGAAGGAAAGAGTTTTCTACTCCTCTTGAAGTTGACATCAAGCTTCGACGAGATGAGGGGAGGATACTTCCTGATCCTCTAGTGTTCCGTGCTTTGGTGGGGAGCCTTATTGTAATGCCCCAGATTTTTTTCGATAATTTTATTTGATTTGGTAACGTCGTATTTATGACGTCGTGTCATTACTTTTAACGTCGAGTTGACGGCGCAACGCCGTTAAGGCATTTTTCGCATTCGTGCGGTCGAATCGACTAAATTCTTGTCGTAATCGTAAAATTTTGCATTTGAAATTTAAGTTGAATAATTTTGGACTTGCTCGTCAAGTTTCGTCGCAATTCGAGCGATATTCGGGCCTCGGCGATTTTCCGAAGTTTTGTGTAAATTATGTTCGTTGTATACTTTGAAAATTTATATCTCGGGAATGACTTGTCGATTATAGGTTTTGACTTCGTCGTTGGGTTCTTAGCGTCAGTGTTCGCCTACGACGTGAGTTTCGTTTAATTCGGCGCGCGTTTGGGCGTCCATTTTGAACTCGTCTTTCTTTCTTCAAAATATATAAATATGAATATTTTAATATTGAAACACTATTCAAAATGTCATTCCATATTCAATAGATCAAAGGTATTTTTGTAAAAAGCACTATTGTTCTTTTTTGTTGAGTTCTCGAGTGATAGGCCTTCTTCCCGAGTGATCTTCTGCTTCTCGAGTACTTCTACTGTTCATTTCTCGAGTGATCTGCTGCTTCTCGAGTACTTCTATTGTTCATTTCTCGAGTGATCTGGTGCTTCTCGAGTACTTTTACTGTTCATTTCTCGAGTGATCTGCTGCATCTCGAGTACTTCTACTGTTCATTTCTCGAGTGCTTAGCTGTTAATTCTCGAGTGTATAACCGTCAGTTCTCGGGTGATGTTTGGGTTAGTTCTCGAGTACTAACTGGATAGTACTCGAGTTGTAGTTTTCTTCCCGAGTTTTGCCCGCTGCTTCTACTCGAGTACTGTAGCTTGTACTTGAGAGTTAGTTCTCGAGTACTGCAGTTGGTTCTCGAGTATTGTAGCCCCTTCTCGAGAGATCCGTTTCAGCCTTCTTTCGGGCGCCGTTTGAGGGTCAAAATTGCGTCATTTGGAAAAATGATTAACATAAAATTTGTTCGTCTCCACGAGATCTACAACTTTCATATTGGACACTTTTCGATTTGAAGCCATTCTAGACTTCTATTTTTGTTTTCCGCGAATCCGCTCGTAATAACCCGTTTTTGACAAAACTTTTTATAAACACACACACACACACACACACACACACACACACACACACACACACACACACACACACATATGTCTAAGTTTTAGAACCGAACTTCATCTTCTCCGATTTCCTCCCGAACCAGAGCGGCGTGAGCGAGAGAGTGAAATTTTTTTCGTGAATCTTTCGGTGGCCGCCGACGGTGCTCCGGTGCTCCAAATCTTCGACCGAGTATAGATCTGGAAAGCTCTCGGCGAGAGCTTCATCATCGTGGTAAAATCTTCCCCATTCCTTGATTTTTCTCGCTAGGGTTTTCGACCCTAACTCCTATTTTTTGGTCATTCTTGTTAGATTTTGATTTCTCTCATCTTCCTTGGTCCCGATCTACGTCGAGCTGCGATTTGGGGATATTCTCTGATAAAACTAAGGCAAGTGGTGGTTTACCCTCTTTTCTCCTTGTCCGATTTGATGGTAACGAATAAACTTTTGTTCCTTAATTTTTACTGCATTCTTTTTTTGTCTTTCCAAGTTATAACAATGTATAATCCTTATTTGAAGTTTACTCGAATTTATGAGTTTTTGTCGTGAAGAGAAAACTTAACCTTGTAGCGTTGTAGTGATTGATGAGATGTTATATAGTTGGATTTAATCGCTCCTAACCATGGTCATAGGACGCGTTAGAGTTATCTAGGATTGTTAATCTTTCCTAAAAGGTTGATCAACCATGTCTTTAATCTAGGAAATGTCGAGTAGAATCCGACGTGCCAAGTCCTGAGGTTTATTTCATGGTGTTTCTTTGTTGCGAGTGTTAGTGGGCAAATCCACCGACCGCAAGGTTTGTTTCCTTTATTAGTACCTCGTGGAACTCTACTGGGTTTTGGGCATCTGCGGTGATTGGTGGAGTGTGCAAGTCTCCCCCGCAGTTAGACAGATTTTAACATATGTGAGGGGTGTATCTAGAGAAGTGACCACCCTGCCCGTGTTTATGGGTAAAGTTGACTATAGGTGGCTAATAAAGTTTTGGAGTATTCTTTCTTATGATTTAATCATGCTCTCCCCTTGCTTTGGGTATCCGGCATGATTTGTTGTACGTGACGATTCACGTAAGTTCTTTTCTTCTGATTTATTTCTTGAGTTTTATTTATATACCGTACTTCAGTACACTTGGTCCTGGGTTGGTACCCCGTTTGAACTTTATTTTATTTTGCTTACTTTTTCTGCCACCATTTGTACCTTCTTGCTGAGGTGTTCTGTCTTTAGAATGCCTCAGGTTTGGAGCGTTAGCAGGTAATGAAGCTGGTTTTGTAGTTCTTGAAGCAGCAGTGTTGGCTGTGGTGTTTCTCCTCGCCGTAGCGAGGTAGTTTGTTGTTTTAGATTTCTTTGCCTATTTTCAGACATACTTTGTACTGTGGGTTCGTGTCAGGTTATTGACGCCCACAGGATTGTTGATTTTTGACACTTGCTAGCTGATGTGGTTTTCTTATGTTTGGTTTAGATTACTTGCTCTCTGGGATGATTTATTGCTAGAATTGCATGTTAGATATTTTTAACCTATAAAAACCTACTATTAGTAAAGCATACATGTCATCTCTTTCAAAACTAAGTCACTACTTTCTGTTTAGCGTAAAGGCTTTTTCTATACTTATTATAAATCTAGGGTTTGCATAGCATGAGTTGTTCCTCGGGGACATTTATACTCATGTAGGATGTTATAGTCAATTTAAACAAGTATCTTTCGCAAGCGTATAAATATATTTTGAATCATGGACGATCCAATAAGCCGAGGGATACAACTATCTTCTTAACTTAAACTGAATTTCAATCATAACAATATATGTTCTCCTTTTAAACTGTAGAGTTTGGAGTCTTGCCTGAGCGTCTGCAGTTATCCCTTGCACGGCGTGGCATCACAGCGCGCATTTTCCCTTACTTTGATATAATTTAATTGTTGGGAAAATGCGGGTTGTGATAGTTGGTATCAGAGGGAGGTTGCTTGACAATTGGTAGGGCAACCTTCCCATGTTAGTGTTAGTTGTTTAGTGTCATATCATGCACACACTGATGTGTCATCTGTACGTCTTGGCTGAAGCATGAACACTACACTCATAAGCATGATTAGAAGTATACGGGGCATATTATGTAGTATGAGATGCATAATATGTGTTTTTATATGGATCCACCATAGGTGGCAACATGTGAGAGTTATGTAGCATGGGATGCATAACCTCACCACATGAATGCCCATTAGCACATTTTCTTTTTCGTTGCATGCAATGTTATGTAGTATGAGATGCATAATATTTCATGTGTACGCCGCTCATAACATGCATTAAGACCTTTTTTGGATGCATTACACTTCATACATATCATAACATAATATAAGCACATTATGCCAAACTAAAGATTTACATGATGACATATGTACACACATGATTTTAAATAAGAATAAAGAATCCATGCATTCATATCATAGGCACATGAGTCAACAGGATGATTGAATATCATCCTGAGTAGGACATATCATCATTATAAAATCCTGAAGCAAGTTGCAGCATAAGCAAGTGTCTTTTAAGTATGGTCTGAACTAAGTGGTGTAGTCCTAGTTTAGCTAGAGTTTTTATGATGTGTTCATGTATTTTTTTAGAATGTCGCATGAGCGCGTTACGACCAGGTCGACTCCCCAATCTAAGGGTGAGTCGTCAGGTACGCAGGGAAAGGCGGTGATTGTAGAATTGCACCAGAGCATGAAGACCATGACATGTCAAATCGTAGCAATGCAAGCACAGTTACAGGCATTATTGGCTGCCACCTTAGGACGGCAGCCTGGTGAGCAATCCCCCATAGTGATCGGGTATGAGAGTGAGATCATTAAATTTAATAAGTTTGCTTCTGAGTTAAGAGCTGCTGAGGAGTGCAGGGTTAAAGGTTTCTTGGGTGGTCTCCAAAATGACATTCAACAATTTGCCAATACTTACCAGTCCGAGACTAATGCGAGGATAGTAGAAGTTGCTCTTGAAGTTGAGACCTTTGGATATGCTAAGGATCGTGGTATGATACTGAGGAAAGAGAAGAGGAAAGGTGTTGAGGATGGAAGCTCTAGGACATCCAGCCCTTCTTTGAAAAAGAAAGGTGGTGAAATTTGTAGCTTCTGTGGTCGATCCGACCATCCTTACGAAAGGTGTTTCAAGAGAAGTGCCACTCAGAAGAAGCAGCGGGTGCTCTCCATCCAAGAAGCACCCAAAGGAGATCTGGTGTGCACGTTCTGTTCAAAGAAGGGACACGATGTGAGTCGTTGCTGGATGAAAGAAAGGACTTGTTTCCAATGCGGGCAGAAGGGACACCAGAAGTCTTCGTGTTCCCAGACTCAGTCCCCACTGCAGCCTACCCCCCCCCCCCCCCCCCCCCCCCCTCAGGCTCTGCCGCCGCCGCCAAACCATGACAAAGGAAAAGGTAAACTGATCGCTGCGACCAAAGAAGAAACTCAGTCTTTAACCCAAGTGATCTCAGGTTAGGTTCTAACTAGTTTTAAGTTCAATCCTGGTTTTGTTGTTGTTCGAATAAGTTAGGTATGCAATTTTATTAGTAGATTAAGGTAAAGAACCGTTAGGCGCGTGTTCTTTTTGATTCTGTCGCTATCCACCAGTTCGTGGCTAGGGCTTTTGTAGAGCTTCATGATTTGACCCTCGCTCGGGTTGGTGACGTGTTTTGTGTCAAATTCCTTCTGGTGATTCTGTGGTATCGAACCAAGGTAGTCAGAGATGTCCGATTTTGTTAGGTGATTTTCTAGTGATTGCTGATTTAAAGGTGATAGACCTGGAAGATTTTGATGTGATCTTGGGCATGTACTGGTTGTCTAGGCATGACTCTGTTATCCAGTGCAAGGTTAAGTGCTTGGACTTCAAGATGGACGACGGTCAACCCAGGAGTGTTTATGGTTATCCGCGTCAGGCTTCTCTAGTTATTTCTGCGATATGTGTTTTGAAGCTTTTAGATTCTGATGTTTTGCTTGTTTGGTTTTAGTTTTGGAAACCAAGGTTCATTTGCCGCGTTTAGAGGAGATTCCTATGGTGCGTGAGTGTTCAGATGTTTTCCTAGATAATCTTCCTGGTCTTCCCCCTGTGAGGGGCGTAGAGTTCGTCCTAGATCGGAACCGTTTTGTGATTGTATTTATAAACGACGTTTTGGTGTATTCTCGTAATGTTGTGGAGCATGCCCATCATTGTCTTTAATGTTGTCTGCTTTGAGGGACTTCAAGTTGTTTGCTAGGTTGAGCGGGTGTGAGTGTTGGTTGCCTCGGGTTTCTTTCTTGGGTCATGTGGTTAATAAAGCCAGAATTTTAGATTGAACCTGAGAAGATAGCTGATGTTATGGATTGGGCTAGGCCTGCCACACCCAAGGTGATTGATAGCTTCCTAGGGTTGGCTGGCTATTATAGGAGGTTTGTGGAGGGTTCCTCTACGTTGTCTGCTCCACTGATTAAACTGACGCAGATGAACGCAGTTTTCTTTTCGGGCATTGAGTGCGAGGAAGCTTTTCAGGAATTAAAGAAGAGTTGTGCACTGCTCCAGTGTTGACTTTGCCTACGGAAGGTATAAACTATGGTGTTTATGTGGACGCATCACATGTAGGACTTGATTGCGTGCTGACGTAAGAAGGAAAAGTGATTATGTATGGGTCTAGACAGTTGAAGATTCATGAAAGGAATTACCTTAGACACGATCTGGAATTTGCGGCAGTGATACATGCCCGGAATTTGTGGAGATACCTATTGTATGGCGCGTAATGTAAGATTTATACGGATTATAAGAGGTTGAAGTACGTCTTCACTCAGAAAGAATTGAGCCCGCGCCAGCGTCGATGATTGGAATACGTAGCTGACTATGATATTGAGATTGTGTATTACCCAAGCAAGATTATGTTGTAGCCGATGCCTTGAGTAGGAAGGCAACTAAGATCTTTAACCTCTCTGTGGATTCCCTGGTGGATGAATTTTGTTTAATGGATATTATTGTTGGGAATGATGGTCTGCCTAGTAGGTTGGAAGTAGCAGAGCCTTCATGGATTTCACTCACGAGGCTTCATCAAAAAGACGATCTTGATCTACTACACCTTTGTAATAGAATTGAAGGGAGAGCTACCTGATTTCTCTTTGGACGAGTTAGATACTCTGAAATATCGGGGTAGAGTTTGTATTTCCGCTTTTGGTGATATTCAGGCTAAGATTTGTAATGAAGCTCATGGTTCCAGTGTTTCCTACCATCCTGGTTCCACCAAAATATATAAAGATCTAAAGCAAATTGTTTGGTGGTTAGGAATGAAGAATGATATAGCAAAGTTTGTGTCAGAATGCTATACATGCCAACGTGTTAAGGCTGATCATAGAAGGCCTGGTGGTAAACTGACACCGCTCGCTATTCCACAGTGGAAGTGGGAGAGTATTTCAATGGATTTCATCACCGGTCTACCAAAATCTCCTCGTGGGCACGATTCTGTTGGGGTGATAGTCGATAGATTGATTAAGTGTGCTCACTTTGTGCCATTTAAGACTGGGTATTCGATAAAGAAGATAGCTGAGCTATATCTTGATGAAGTCATCAGATTGCATGAAGTGCCTGTTAATTGTATCAGGTCGAGACCCCAGAGTTACGTCTCGCTTTTGGAAGAGGTTAAAAGAGGGGTTGGGTACCGATTTGAGGTATTCTACCGCCTATCATCCACAGACAGATGGTCAGACGGAAAGGATAAATTTGATCTGGGAAGATATGATAAGATGTTATACATTAGATCGTGGTGGCGCTTGGGATGAGCGTCTCAGACTCATGGAATTTGCTTACAATAATAGTTATCAAGAGAGTCTGCAGATGGTCCCGTTTGAGGCTTTGTATGGGAGGCGTTGTATGACTCCATTATTTTGGGCTGAAGTTGGAGAGAGACTATTGTTAGGTTTGGAATCCCTTGAAGAGATGAATTGTGTTGTAACTCGTATTCGAGAGAAGCTCCATGTAGCACAAGAGCGTTTGAGAAGTATGTTAATCGACAAAGGGTCGATCTGGAGTTTGTCGTTGGGGACTTGGTTTTTCTAAAAGTCTCTCCGATGCCAGATGTTAAAAGGTTTGGAAAGAACCACAAGTTAGACCCCCAGTATGTGGGACCTTTTCCGGATTCTTGAGCGCATCGGAGTGTCAGCTTATAGGCTGGAATTGTTTGCTACCTTCCCTGGTGGCCATGATGTGTTCCATGTGTGCCAGTTGCGGAAGTGTGTTCGTAGTGATTGTCAAGTTCTTGACTCGGTGCCCCAGATTCAGCCCAATCTTTCGTTCGTGGAAGAGCCTGTCCGTGTTTTGGAATCTCAAGAGCGTGTGTTGCGGAGAAAGACCATCCCCATGGTCAAGATTCTTTGGAGAAATCAAGACGTCGAGAGTGCGTCATGAGAATTGGAATCGACGATGAGAGAATCTCATCCGCTTCTCTTCTCCTAGTTCGGGTATGTCTTTATGTTTTTGATTGTGTTTAAGTTTCTCATTTATCTTTGGTTTTGGTGTTGTGATAAGTTTCGGGACGAAACTTCTTTTTAGGGAGAGTGACTGTAACGCCCTTATTTTTTCGATGATTTTATTTGATTTGGTATCGTCGTATTTATGACGTCGTGGTGTTACTTTTAACGTCGAGTTGACGGCGCAACGCCGTTAAGACATTTTCGCGTCCGTGCGGTCGAATCGGCCAAATTCTTGTCGTAATCGGAAAATTTTGCATTTGGAATTTAAGTTGAATAATTTTGGACTTGCTCGTCAAGTTTCGTCGCAATTCGAGCGATGTTCGGGCCTCGGCGATTTTCCGAAGTTTTTTGTAAATTATGTTCGTTGTATACTTTGAAAATTTATATCTCGGGAATGGCTTGTCGGATTTAGGTTTTGACTTCGCCGTTGGGTTCTTAGTGTCAGTGTTCGCCTACGGCGTGAGTTTCGTTTAATTCGGCGCGCGTTTGGGCCTCCATTTTGAACTCGTGTTTCCTTGTTCAAAATATATAAATATGAATATTTTAATATTAAAACACTATTCAAAAATGTCATTCCTTATTCATCTCTATAGTTTGATCAAAAGTATTTTTGTAAAAAGCACTATTCATAGCACTGTTCTTTTTTGTTGAGTTCTCGAGTGGTAGGCCTTCTTCCCGAGTGATCTGCTTCTCGAGTACTTCTAATGTTCATTTCTCGAGTGATCTGCTGCTTCTCGAGTACTTCTAATGTTCATTTCTCGAGTGATCTGCTGCTTCTCGAGTACTTCTACTGTTCATTTCTCGAGTGATCTGCTGCTTCTCGAGTACTTTTACTGTTCATTTCTCGAGTGATCTGCTGCTTCTCGAGTACTTCTACTGTTCATTTCTCGAGTGCTTAGTTGTTAATTCTCGAGTGTATAACCGTCAGTTCTCGGGTGATGTTTGGGTTAGTTCTCGAGTACTAACTGGATAGTACTCGAGTGGTAGTTTTCTTCCCAAGTTTTGCCCGCTGCTTCTACTCGAGTACTGTAGCTTGTACTCAAGAGTTAGTTCTCGAGTATTGTAGCCCCTTCTCGAGAGATCCGTTTCAGCCTTCTTTCGGGCGCCATTTTGAGGGTCAAAACGACGTCATTTGAAAAAATAATTAACATAAAATTTGTTCATCTCGACGAGGTCTACAACTTTCATGTTGGGAACTTTCGATTTGAAGCCATCCTAGACTTCTATTTTCGTTTTCGCGAATCCGCTCGTAATAACCCGTTTTTGACAAAACTTTTTATAAACATATATATATATATATATATACACCGAACTTCATCTTCTCCGATTTCCTCCCGAACCAGAGCGGCGTGAGTGAGAGAGAGAAATTTTTTTTTGTGAATCTTTTGGTGGCCGCCGACGGTGCTCCAGTGCTCCAAATCTTCGACCGAGTATAGATCTGGAAAGCTCTCGGCGAGGGCTTCGTCATCGTGGTAAAATCTTCCCCATTCCTTGATTTTTCTCGCTAGGGTTTTTGGCCCTAACTCCTATTTTTTGATCATTCTTGTTAGATTTTGATTTCTCTCATCTTCCTTGGTCCCGATCTACGTCAAGGTGCGATTTGGGGATATTCTCCGGTAAAACCAAGGCAAGTGGTGATTTACCCTCTTTTCTCCTTGTCCGATTTGATGGTAACGAATAAACTTTTGTTTCTTAATTTTTACTGCATTCTTTTTCTGTCTTTTCAAGTTATAACAATATATAATCCTTATTTTAATTTTACTCGAATTTATGAGTTTTTGTCGTGAAGAGAAAACTTAACCTTGTAGCGTTGTAGTGATTGATGAGATGTTATATAGTTGGATTTAATTTCTCCTAACTATAGTCATAGGACGCGTTAGAGTTATCTTAGATTGTTAATCTTTCCTAAAAAGTTGATCAACTGTGTCTTTAATCTAGGAAATGTCGAGTAGAATCCGACATGCAAAGTCCTCAGGTTTATTTCATGGTGTTTCGTTGTTGCGGGTGTTAGTGGGCAAATCCACCGACCGCAAGGTTTGTTTCCTTTATTAGTACCTCGTGGAACTCTACTGGATTTTTGGCATCTGCGGTGATTGATGGAGTGTGTAAGTCTCCCCAGCAGTTAGACGGATTTTAACATCTGTGAGGGGTGTATCTAGAGAAGTGACCACCCTGCCTGTGTTTATGGGTAGAGTTGACTACATGTTGATAATAAAGTTTTAGAGTACTCTTTCTTATTATTTAATCATGCTCTCCCCATGCTTTGGGTATCCAGCATGATTTGTTGTACGTGACGATTCACGTAAGTTCTTTTCTTCTGATTTATTTCTTGAGTTTTATTTATGTACCTTACTTCAGTACTCTTGGTCCTGGGTTGGTATTCCGTTTGACCTTTGTTTTATTTTGCTTACTTTTTCTGCCACCATTTATACCTTCTTGCTGTGGTGTTCTGTATTTGAAATACCTCAGGTTCGGAGTGTTAGCAGGTAGTGGAGCTGGTTTTGGAGTTCTTGAAGCAGCAGTGTTGGCTGTGGTTTTTTCCCTCACCGTAGCGAGGTAGTTTGTTGTTTTAGTTTTCTTTGCCTAGTTTCAGACATACTTTGTACTGTGAGTTTGTGTCAGGTTGTTGACGCCCACAGGATTGTTGATTTTTGACACTTGCTAGCTGATGTGGTTTTCTTATGTTTGGTTTAGATTACTTGCTCTCTGGGATGATTTATTACTAGAATTTCATGTTATATATTTTTAACCTATAAAACCCTACTATCAGTAAAACATACATGTCATCTCTTTCAAAACTAAGTCACTACTTTCTGTTTAGCGTAAAGACTTTTTCTATACTTATTATAAATCTAGGGTTTGCATATCATGTGTTATTCCTCGGGGACATTTATACTCATGTAGAATGTTAGAGTCAATTTAAACAAGTATCTTCCGTAAGCGTATAAATATATTTTGAATCGTGGACTAGTTGATCCAATAAGCCGATGAATACGGCTATCTTCTTAACTTAAACTAAATTTCAATCATAATAACATATGTTTTCCTTTTAAACTGTCGAGTTTGGAGTCTTTCCTGAGCGTCTGCAGTTATCCCCTGCACGACGTGGCATCACGACGCATATTTTACCTAACTCTGATTTAATTTAATTGTTGGGAAAATACGGGTTGTGACACTTATCTATTTGAAGATTACGAGGCCAGATATTATATATGATGTAGGCCGAGTAAGTCGATATATGGTGGAACCTAGGAAGCCTCATCTGATGGCGACAAGGAGAATTCTAAAGTATGTAAAGTCCACTTCTAACATGGGTCTCCTTTATGGGAGAGGCACGAGCTTCAACTTGTACGGCTATACATATGCTAATTATGGGGGAGATTCAGACAACCAGAAGTCAACTTCCGGTTACGTCTTCAAATGTGGATCAACAAGGATTTCTTGGTGCAGTAAGAAGCAAGATTCGATATCCATCTCTACTACGGGAGCAGAGTACAAGGCTTCATCCTTGGCAGCTCGGGAAGCCATCTAGCTTAGGAGGCTAGTAGAGGATGTCCATGAATAAGTGCGCGGTCCTACTCTGTTACGTTGTGACAATGAAAGTGCCCTAAAACTAGTTAATAATCCAGTTTATCACGCGCGGACCAAGCACATTGAGATTGAACACCATTTCATTCGGTAGAAGGTGTTGGATGGATCTCTCGTGGTTGGACATATGTAGAGCGAGGAAAACATCGCTGAAATTTTAACGAAGCCTTTGTCGAAGGGGCCATTTGCTCAGTTATGGGGATTGCTAGGGCTGGTCTCCACTTCTCACTTCAAGGGGGAGTATTGAAATTGTTGAAGTGAAAGTGGCAGCCTAGGCAGTCTGTCAGTGCAGACTGTGCGGACAGTCTTGGCGGTTTCGATGGTTAGACCGTGCGGTCTGTGCGGACTGAACTGGCGACTAGCTAGGTCGGCCAGTGTTCTGCGGCTTATTCCCCAAGTTGTTTTCAGGCAGATATGATGGTTATCCGCTTAGTTGCTAGTTTGAGCAGCTGGCTCTGGATTTCGTCGATTTTGTGCGGACTAGTTTTGTATCCGCTGGTGCTGTGCTTGCACTAGGGATATCTGATGGTATGAACTTGGTTTGTTTTGTACTGAATCCAAATCGGCTTAATGCAGGAGGTCGTGCGGCCTGCGCAGATTGTTTTCTCTGTCCGTCTTGCTCGGCAGTAGTGTCTTATGCGACTTGGCAGCAAGCTTGTTTTTGCGATCTAGAGCTTAGTACGCAAGTGGGTGGATTGAGGTGGTACTCGCTGAGTCCGCCTGTTTGGTGGTCTTGTATGGCTAGGCTTGGAGACTTGTTAGAGGCTTGTTTTCGGCCTTGGATGTTCTACCTTGATGGACTCGCTCTTGGCCAAGTCGCAGCGGTCTGGTGTGTATCCGCAATCTTTGCGGATACACTTGGTGTTTGCACTGGATAGGGTGGTTATCCTATCGTCTATGGCGGTGAACACACTCCTCTCCGCGCCTATAAGTATGAAAGATAATTCTATGTTTAGTTAATCACCTAAAGGGGGTGAATAAGTGTCTTTTTAAAATTCTTTGTCACTTATATTATATATTCAGCTGAGATTTGAAAAGTAAACTTCAGAAGTACACAACCCAAGCAATCCACTGAACACAGCACAAGAAATTCATAGAACTTAACATAATCAATCCACAATTCACAAAAAATTTATAGTGGTTCCCCTATCTAGGGTACATCCACTTTCCCCCTTCTTCTTCACTAGGAATGTGCTAGATAAGGTTATATCTCCTCCTCTTCAACTCAGATCAAAAGATCTTACAGGCTCAGTTTTTGTTAATTAACCTACACTCATACCAACAGGTCCTACCTCAGATATTCACCCAATCTCCTACCTAAAGTCCCTCAAGAACCCTACCTCAGCCTTTATAACACAGACTTACATCTCAGTGATCCCACACAAATCACCTACTTAAGGTCCCTCAACAACCCTACCTCAGCTTTTATAAATTAGGCTTACAACTCAGAAATTAAATCTCCTACCCCTCATATCTCAAAGAGATCGTAAATAATTAAGAGATAAATAAATTTCAGATAACAACAACTATGTAATCTGACTTATCTGATTGTACAAATTCTTTAATTTAGTAGCAAAGAATTAATTCTTGATAAACAGACTGGCTGAAAAGATACTTCTCTGGATCTGCAGTCTTCTTGATGATGATCGGCTTGATTTCCTTGATGAACTTCTTAAACAGATCCACCTTAATCCACTGATCAACTTGTTGAAAGGATCAGTAGAATTTCTTGAAGACCTTCGTCTTCCTTATTCTTCTTGAAGTTTTCGTCTTCCCCTTAGAAGAAATTAGAATTGGAATTGATTTTCTGATTTTTTTTTGTTCTGTGTAGACAATCCCTCTATTTATAGCCTTCACGGGTTGTTGACTACTGATTGATGACATCATCATTACGCCATCATACTCTAAGTCTTCCTTCAAATAGTTTCTAATGAGCTTCATGTTACTGTAGCTGATGTGACATTTTTGACTAGTCTTGACACTTCTGTGTTAACTCTGCACATCTTCAGAAACATAAGTGTCGAGATGTCCAAAGTGTCTTGACATTTTATTACTTAAATGTTCTTAGAAGGTGTCGAGACATCTTAACAGTCGCGACAGAATTTTACTTAGAAGAAATTTTCAGTATGAACTTGAAGGTGTCGAGACAGTTGACTTGTCTTGACACAACTGTCGACTATGTCGACATCTTTAAATTTGCACTATGTCGAGATAGTTGAATTGTCTTGACACAACTGTCTGCTGGGTGTCGACACTTGTTTTATTTATTCACTGTGTCGAGACAGTTGAATTGTCTCGACACTACTGTCTGTCGGGTGTCGACACTTTAATTCTTCACTTCAGTCTTAATTGTGTCGAGACAGTTATGTTTTATCGACACTGCTATCTTATGGTGTCGAGATATCTTACTTGCCTCGACACATCTGTCTTGATCTTCAAAGTGTCGAGATAACAAAATTGTCTCGACATAGCTGTCTTTATCTTCAAAGTGTCGAGATAACTGACTTGTATCGACACAACTGACTTGATCTTCAAAGTGTCGAGATAACTGACTTGTCTCGACATAGCTTCTGCAAAGGTGTCAACATAGTTGAAGTGTGTCGGTACTTTTGTACTTAGCTATTTTTCTGCATTTTAATTTGCTAGGTGTTGACTGTGCTGCCTTCACTCAGCAATTTGCTGACTTCACTCGATGCTTTTGTACTTAGGCATTTTTTTCACTTTCCAGTCAGCTTCTTTGAGTCCACTTGTCAATATGACTTGAACCACCTGTCCAATCAATATGAAATAGGCAACCTGCATACATGAACTGAAACATACATCAAATACATACTTGTGTATATCATTGAGTTGAAAAGGGCTTCTTCAAATCAAGTACATTGTGTCCAATATACCCAAATATCACCCCCTATTTAGAGAAGTCATAACCCCAATTTAATGATATTTAACATGTATATGAAAAAGTTCTGAGCAAAACTATAAAGAACACATCAATGATAACACAGATAGAATAGAGTGCAACCAAACTTTTTCATTATAATTTATTAAACGATTACACCTTTCAATTTTTTACAATATTCTTAAAACCAAAAATTACATAGATCATAGAAAAAGAAACAATATTCTAAGATTGCTCTGGCTCTTTAATGACAATGTATTTTCCTGATTGTATTTTAGCTTTGACTTCAGGCACTTTGTCATCAACCACTTTCTTGCCCTTGACATCTTTAGCTTTAGATATTTCTTCTTGCTTGATCCTTTTGCTTGATCCTTTTGCTTGATCCTTTGTCTTTCAAGATAATGATAGGGCTTGGGGAAGTACTTACTGGGTTCATTAAAATCACCTGGGATCTCCCTGCATTCAGATCATTTTTGAATTTGTGGATGATCTCTGCTGCTTTGTATACTTGACCCATTCCTGTTCTAAATACCATTTTCCCCTATCAGTTGTATTATTATTGACTGCTTTCCATGCAGTGAGTATAATGGATCTAGAAGTTGGACTCCACTGCTCAAAATCTGGCCTAGCTTCAGCTTGTTCCCTGAATCTTTTCTTAGATAGTTGAGCTTTTTTTATCTTTGAGCAATGCAAAAACAGTCATCTCCACCTCCTCACATACTACATTCTGAATTTGTGGCGAGGACTGTACATGGACTGTACTACAGTCTGAATGGCTTCAAAATGAGCTAGTTGGCAGCTAGACTCAGCAGTTTGATCTTCATCATACCTTAAAGGAGGAAAGCCCAGAGTTTCTCTGATGCTATTGGAGGTCCAAATAGCATGCTCAGAGATTGACTTTATTATTACTCTCTCCCCTTTATGACTTCTCTTTCTATATGATCCCTTAAATCATTCTTATGAAATCTGACCTGACCCTCTAGATGGGTAATCCCTGAGGACAAATAATTCTTTGCTTTAAGCAAGTGGTCATCAAGGTCTTTGCAAGAAGCCTTGATCTCTTGATTCATGGATGCTGAATGAGTAGATAGCTGAGTTTCAATATCCTTGGAGGTAGAGGTTATCTTAGCCTCCATAGCAGTAATTTTCTCATCTATCTTTGCCAAAGTAGCATCATGCATTACTATCATGTTTTCATTCATTCTATTCTGATTTTCCATGACATATCCTTATTTAACAGCTATTTCATCTTCAATTTTCTTCGATTCCTGCTGCTGTTTAGCAAAGTACACTACAATATTAGCTCCTCTCTAAAAGAAATTAGTCACATCTTTCTTCAACAGAATCACCTAGAATCTAATGGATTTGATTTCTTGAGCCAGCTGAAACTGTAACCCCTTATTGCTCTCATCTATATATTTTTCAAGTCTATTTCTCTGTTGATCTAGCATTATATGCATTTGAACTAGCAGTGAACTTAAATTTATAGCAGCAGCAGGTGTTGTTCTAGACTGAATAGTCTTCTTATAACTTCTACTTCTCTTTTTGAGTTCAGATAATTTTATTTTCTTTATCTGAGAGGCTTCTTGCTCCTCAGATTCTGAAGAACTGGCTACTTCAACAGATATATGATCTTTAGCTCTTTCAGTATTTGGGGCCAAACCTGCTAAATCTCCCTCAACTCTTGCACCTTCTTTATCAAGATCTATTTCATCATGAACTAAATCCTCTTGAAGTGCAGTAATCTCCCCTGGATATCTATATATTTATTCAGAAGGATTTCTTCCTCTGTCTCCTTAGAGACTATCTCCTCATTCTCTTTATCATATAGTTCCTGTTCAGGAACCTCTACTTTCTCCAGAACATTGTTCAGCTCTTGTACTACTTCCATTACTATTGTATTTACAGTATCCATATCTATATCTAGGAGAAAGTTGAGGTTCTCCCCTTGCATTTGATCACCAATTCCAAGAGATTTCCCAGGTGTTGTATTATCCTATTTTTCTAAGCTAGAACTTTCCTGATTTCCAGAATCACTGGAAGATTCTTCCTCCACAACCACTATTTTATTCCTTTTCTCCTTCTCCACAAGAGGTGTATCCTTGGATAATACTCTATCCCACCTTGCAGTATCCTTATGTCCATTCTTCTCATATGATTGATCTTAGATCCACTATTTAGGTTGAGGCTGCCAGGAATTGCATTAACCAAGTATAGACTTATAATTCTGCCCATATTTGGCTTCTTGATGCTCTCTGCAATCTTGTCAAAGACTATTTTGCTCCAATTAGTCATGACCTTAAAGATTACTCTTGTCATTATCTCAAACATATGTGCAAACATTCTGTCATGTGCTCCTGTTTTACACAACAGCACATTCCCTATAATCTCAGACAGGAATTTGTCCTGGATATTTATACCCTTCCTGATCAGAGTACTTCCAATATTTGCGGTTGGGGCCAATCCACACCACTCCAAAGATTCTACAATCTTGTTAGAATCTAGGTCATCGGCCTGATCAATTATTGGTAATTGAAGTATCTTGGCCAATCTCCTGGTTGTGATTTTGATCTTTGCTCCATTCACCATGGACTAAATCTTTTCTGAGTTTGAATCGAGATGTGCATTAGAGAATAATTCTGAAACTTCACATTTCCAGATATTTGTCGGCTCTGATAGTAGAAATTTCAATCCTCCTTCAGTGATTAGGGATATGACATTCTTAATTTTGTCAGATGCTGAGTCGAATCCATTGCGAACAAGTTCATAAACTTCAAAAATGTTATCATCATTCTTGGGTGCCACGAGAGTGGAGAGAAATGGGGGACGTGTGTCGACTGATCAGGGTTCTAGGTCTTGACACTCAGGAATCAACATCTCACAAAATCAAGAAAGCATAGTCGATTTCTACTCTCATACCCTATCTATAGTCTAATCTTTCCTGAAGACGAAAGGGCGTGCTACATTTAGACTTTTCCAAAATTTTAGGTAAATACCTAGTGTTGACGCAGGGAAAAATTATCTGTCGAGATGTGTCGACACAAGTTGACACAAGGATAATGTCTCTCGACATATACCTTAGGGTCTCAACACTCTTGATGTCTCGACACTTGCTTTGGTGTCTCGACACATTGCAGTATGCAGTGTCGACACAACTTCTGGTGTCTCGACACATTACAGTATATAGTGTCGACACATTTTCTGGTGTCTCGGCACTTTCTTTGATGTCTCGACACATTCTCTGATGTCTTGACACAACTTTTGACTTAGTCAATATTTTATTTTCTAAACTATAGATACTTGACATTTTTGAGGTCTATTCTTGATATTTAGGTAAATAAACTTAATTACTTACTAATATATTTTATTCTAATTTTTTATCAGCTTTTTATTGAAATATGCATTACTTATTCAAGATTCAACATGTTAAGTTCAAACTTAAAGAAATTAAATTTCTCTTCATCTAGAGGCTTAGTGCAAATATTTGCAATTTGCTTATTTGTAGGAACAAATTCTAGATTGATATCTTCATTTTCTACATGCCCCCTAATAAAGTGATATCTAATTTCAATATGCTTAGTTCTGCTATGTGACATAGTATTGTTTATAATATAAATTGCACTAGTAGATTCACAATATAATGAAATTTTACTTAGCTGAATGTTGTAATCTTGTAATTGATGTTGTATCCAAAGCAACTGTGCACAACTTCCAGCTGAAATGTACTCAGATTCAATAGTGGATATTTCTACACTTGTTTGCTTTTTGCTGCTCCATGACACCAGCCTTCTTACAAGGAATTGATATGAACTTGATGTGCTTTTCCTGTCTTCTTTACAACCTGCATAATATGCATCTGAAAATCCTGTTAGTTCAAAGTCACTATTCCTGGGATACCATATACCAAGATTAGATGTGCCCTTTAGATATCTCAATATTCTTTTGACTGCTGTATAGTGAGATTCTTTAGGGCAAGCTTGATACCTAGCACAGACACAAGTGGCATACATTATGTCTGGTCTACTGGCTATTAGATAGAGCAGTGAACAACCTATGCCCCTATACAAGGTGATATCAACTGGTTTGCCAACACCATCCTTATCTAAAGACATACTGGACCCCATAAGAGTTCTCAGGGAAGTGGTTGTTTCCATATCATACTTCTTGATTAATTCTTTGGTGAACTTAGACTGACTAATAAAAAGTCTATCTATAGTTTGCTTAACTTGGATAGCCAAGAAAAACTTGAGTTCACCCATACTACTCATTTCAAACTTACCTTGCATAAGTTTGGCAAAATTAGTGCAAAGTGACTCATTAGTAGAACCAAATATAATGTCATCTACATATATTTGTACTAAGATGGTCTTGCCTTTGACTTCCCTTAGAAATCATATTTTGTCTATTTTCCCTCTTGAAAATTTATTCTCTAGAAGGAATTTAGACAGAGTCTCATACCAAGCCCTTGGGGCTTGTTTGAGTCCATAGATAGCTCTTAACAAAAGATAAACATGATTAGGATGAGTAGAGTCAACAAAACCTGATGGTTGCTCAACATAGACTCTTTCTTTGAGGTTACCATTTAAGAAGGCTAACTTCACATCCATTTGGTAAACCTTGAATCCTTTGTAGGCTCCATATGCCAGGAAGAGTCTAATAGCCTCCAACCTAGCCACTGGTGCAAAGGTTTGATCAAAGTCTATACCCTCTTCTTGTTTATATCCCTTTGTAACCAGTCTAGCCTTGTTTCTGACTATAACACCCATGTCATCCAGTTTGTTACTGTATATCCACTTAGTTCCTATGATGTTATAGTCATCTGGTCTGGGAACCAGCTTCCAGACTTTACATCTCTTGAACTGATTCAATCCTTCCTGCATAGCCCCTATCCAAAATGGATCTACATTGACTTCTTAAAACTTCTTTGGTTCTATTTGAGATAGAAAACTTGAGTACATCACAGTGTTGTACTGTCTACTTATTGTGGTCACACCATGAGCTGCATCTCCAATGATCAATTCCCTCAGATGATCCCTTAGATATCTGACAGCAACTGGTAATGTGACCTCTTCTCTTTGAACTGCTTCATCTTGTTGTTGAGTCTCTTCTTCTAGTTGTTCCTATGCAAGCACTTCTTCAACAATGTTGACTCCATATTATATAATTTGACTTGCTGGAACTGAGTCTTATATTGACAGCTCCTTTAGCTTCAAATCTTCTCATGTTGTGCTTGATATACTTGGCTTATCATTGTAATACATAAAACTGTCATCAAATACAACATGAACAAACTCCTCTACAACTTGATCCTTCAAGTTGTAGACCCTATAGGACTTACTATGGTTACTATAACCAACAAATATGGCTTCATAGGACTTCTCAGCAAATTTAGTTATGTATGTTTTTCCATTATTTAGGACAAAACACCTACATCCAAATATTCTGAAAATAGGCAAAGTTTGGTTTTCTGCCCTTCATTAGCTCATAAGGAGTCTTATTCATCCTTTTTTTGATTGAAGCTCTATTAAGAACATGACATGCTGTATTAATAGCTTCAACCCAAAAATATTCTAGGAGAGAAGTATCACTCAACATGGTTCTTCCAGCTTCAATGAGAGTTTTGTTCTTTCTTTCAGCAATCCCATTTTGTTGGGGTGTTCTTGGAGTGGAAAACTCTTGGTGAATCCCAAGTTCTTCACAAAACTTTGTCATGCATTTAGATTGAAACTTAGTTCCATGATCACTTCTGATTCTGACCACAGAACTATTTAATTCATTCTGTATTTGTTTGACAAATGTCTTGAAGACCTCAGGAGTTTCAGACTTTTTCCTTAAGAAGAAAATCCAAGTAAATCTGGAATAGTCATCAACAATCACAAAGGTTTAGACCTTCCTTCCTAAACTATGAACTGGCATAGACCAAACAAGTCCATATACAAGAGGTATAAATACCTCATAGAGTCTTTGGTTTCAATGCTTTTGAATGAAGCTTTGGTCTGCTTGCCTTTTTGGCATGCAGTGCAAATGCTCTCCTTAGAGCATTTAACGTTAGGACCATTCCTAACTAGCTCTTTACTGAAAGCTTGCCTATGGCCTTATAGTTCAAATGAGCTAGCCTCTTGTGCTATTTGACACATTGTGAGGCTTTCTCATTTGCAACTAGGCATATGAGTGAGTCTGACTTTAGACAAAAAAATTTAAACAATACACATTCCCACACCTAGTGCATGTCAAGATGACCTCTTGGTCACTTGACTTTTTTTATTAGACACTCATCCTTGTGGAATGAAATGTCATAGACAAGATCACAAAGTATGCTTATGCTTATAAGGTTGTGTTGCAACCCTTCCACATAAGCTACTTTAGTGAAAGTGACTAAGCCATTTGAGATCTTACCATAACCTCCGATAATTCCTTTATCAGCTCCACCAAAGATCACCTTTGGTCCAATCTTCACTAGAATAAATTCCCTCAAGTTGCTCCTTGTTCCAGTCATGTGTCTGGAATATCCACTATCCAAGTATCAGATGGGTCTATCTCTGGTGCTTGGACATACCTACAAAATAAGAATTTATTTATCCTTAAGAACCTAAATTGTCTTGGGTCCTAGGTGCTTGTTAGCTGTGGCTCCATTGAGACCACCTACAAATTTCTTAACTAGATACACTTTCTGCACATGAGATACAATGTTATCGAACCAACAGTCTAGGGCAAAGTGTCTAATCCTTCCATAACACCAGCACTCATATCTGTTGTACCTCCTCTTTGGAGAAATAGTAGGAACTTTATGATGACATTCCTTAGGATAGGAATCAACAAACTTGACAGTTGTATTTTGACTGGCAGCAAAATGGTTATTTTGCCTCTCAATCACAAAAGTCCTCCTTGGAGAAAGCACATGAGGAATAGTTTTCCTATTAACATATGAGTTTGGTCCAACTGGTCTAGATTTTTGGATTTCTTTTCCCTTAGTCTGAAACACAGGTTGTGGGATGACTGGAACCTTTTGTCCTGTCAACTTTTTGACTCTCCTTCTCTTAGGTTTAACATAACCAAGTCCACTTCCAGGAGTTCCTGAGAAGGTATTTATAATAGAGAGCACTGTCTTAGGTTTGGAAAACAACTGAACAAGTCTTTTCTCATTCAGGAGTTTGAGTTCTAACTCCTGAATAGTTGCATCCATTTGTTTTAGCAACATGATTTGATCATCAATGATCTTAGTTAGCTTAGCCAACTTTGAACTTTGAAGACCAATCTTCTGAGTAGTAATCTCATGATGGTGCTTAAGACCTTTTAGAGATGCAATCTCAATGGCTTGTTCTTTAACAAGCTTCTTGCTCTGTATAAGGGTCTCCAGTAGTTTTCCAAATTTGACTATGAGCTACTGCAGTTTAGTCTCAGAGTTGGACTTATGTTACTCAAAATTTGAGTTACATGAGTCTGACCCACCCCCAGTCTCATAAACAGAAGTTTTAGAACAAATAGAATTATCATAGATTACCTCAGTATCTATTTTTGGATCATCAGACAGTACCATCAAGTTAACCTCCATATCATCTTCAGAGTCACCATGGTGTGATGAAGTTGTGGAGTTATTGCCCTTGTATATGACCTCTTTTATGAATTCCTCTTCATAGGAGAACAGTCCAATATGTGCATGTTCTTATTCTAATTCAGTTGAATCAGTATCACTATCAGATAAGGTCTTTGTCTTATTTGCCAGTAGACCCTTTTCTTATTTCTTGTCTTTATATAACTTCTTTTCCTTAGACTTCCTGTTCTCCTTTCTTTTTATTGGACAGTTAGCAATGACATGTCCAGGCCTATTACAGCAATAACGAATAATATCAGTTTTAATTTGTTTATTCTGGTTGTATCATACCTGAACACATATTTATTTCTATGTTTGTCTTTATTCTTGCTGGAACTTAGACCAGACTTGTTCCATTGCTTCCTTCTTCTCATCATCTTCTTGAATTGCCTGGTGAACATTGCCAATTCTCCATCTGATAATTCTTCTGATGAAGAACTAGTCCTAGTGCTAACTATATCTTCATCCCTTCTTGGTGATGATGGAATTTCTCTTCTACTCTTCTTTGATGTGTCAGCTTTGAAAGCCATAGATATGGCCTGATTTGAACTTCTGGCAGATTAATCTTCAGTTTTTCTTGAATTTAATTGAAGCTCATACGACAACAGATTCCCATATAAGTCCTGGGGTAACATGTTTCTCAGATTCCCTATTTATCTTACATCACAAATCTTTATGTCCCATTCTTTATTTAGAGATCTCAGGAACTTGTCATTAAACTCATAGTTTGAGAATTCTCTACTACAATTCTTTAAATCATTGACTATTCTAAAGAACTTTTCATAACATAGTTCTATAGAATCAGTCTTCCCTTGCCTGAATGCCTCATACTGCTGGTTGAGTAGAGACTTTCTGTCATCTCTAACTTCTTCTGTGCCTTCCATATAGACTATTAAAGTGTCCCACATCTCCTTGGATATTTTGCAGTGTACTAAGTTCTAAAAGGTTGAATTATCTATTGTACTGACAATTATGTTTTGTCCTCTTTTATCCATGGTAGCAAGAACCACCTCATCCTTTGTCATCTCAGTCTGCTTCATAGGGATTTGCACATTTGCATCCAAGACAAATATTTTTATGGGAATATATGGTCCTTCTTGTACTGTGACAAAGATTCTTGAATCTGATGCCTCCATAAACAATCTCACCATTTGCTTCCAATAACAAAGTTATCCTTTGAACATATTAGGAGCTTCATATAACTGAGTTCTCTGTGAGATTCAGAAGCCATTAGATCTGATATATTTCAACCACCCTTAGGATCTTTTTCTAATTGTTAGGTCTTTCTTTGAACAACCTCCCTCTGATGTCACTTATATTATATGAGTAGTTAATCACCTAGAGGGGGGGGGGGGGGTGAATAGGTGTCTTTTTAAAATTATTTGTCACTTATATTATATGTTCAGCTGAGATTTGAAAAGTAAACTTCACAAGTACACAACACAAGCAATCCACTGAACACAGCACAAGCAATTCACATAACACAGCACAAGTAATTCATATAACACAACACAATCAATCCATAGTTCACAAAAAATTTATAGTGGTTCCCCTATCTAGGGTACATCCACTTTTCCCCTTCTTTCTCATTAGCAATGTGCTAGATAAAGTTATATCTCCTCCTCTTCAACTCAGATCAAAAGATCTTACAAGCTCAATTTCTGTTAAAAAACCTACACTCAGACCAACAGGTCCTACCTCAGAGATTCACCCAATATTCTACCTTAGGTCCCTCAAGAACCCTACCTCAGCCTTTATAACACAGGCTTATACCTCAGTGATCTCACACAAATCACCTACCTCAGGTCCCTCAAGAACCCTACCTCAGCCTTTATAAATTAGGCTTATAACTCAGAGATTAACTCTCCCACCCACTCAGATATCAAAGAGATCTTACAAAATTAAGAGATAAATAAATTTCAGATAACAACAACTCTGTAATCCGACTTATCTGATTATACAGATTCTTCAATTCAGCATCAAAGAATTAATTTTTGATAAACAGACTGGCTGAAAAGATACTTCTCTGGATCTGTAGTCTTCTTAATGATGATCAACTTGATTTCCTTGATGAACTTCTTGAACAGATCCACCTAATCCACTGATCAACTTGTTGAAAGGATCAGTAGAATTTCTTAAGACCTTCGTATTCCTTTTTCTTCTTGGAGTTATCGTCTTCCCCTGACTTGGAAGAAATTAGAATGAGAATTGATTTTCTGATTTTTTTTCTTGTGTAGACAACCCCTCTATTTATAGCCTTCATGGATTGTTAGCTGCTGATTGATGACATCATCATTATGTCATCATACTCTAAGTCTTCCTTCAAACAGTTTTTGATGAGATATCATGTTAATGTAGGTGATGTGACATTTCTGACTAGTCTTGACACTTCTGTGTTGACTCTGCATATCTTCATAAACATAAGTGTCGAGATGTACAAAGTGTCTCGACACTTTATTACTTAAGTGTTCTTAGAAGGTGTCGAGACATCTTAGCATTCTCGACAAAATTTTACTTAGAAGAAATTTTCAGTCTGAACTTGAAGGTGTCGAGACTGTTGACTTGTCTCGACACAACTGTCGACATCTTTAAATCTACACTGTGTTGAGACAGTTGAATTGTCTCGACACGACTGTCTGTTGGGTGTCGACACTTGCTTTATTTCTTCACTGTGTCGAGACAGTTGAATTGTCTCGACACTACTGTCTGTCGGGTGTCGACACTTTAATTCTTCACTTCAGTCTTCATTGTGTCGAGACAGTTATATTGTCTCGACACTACTGTCTTAAGGTGTCGAGATATATGACTTGTCTCGACACATCTGTCTTGATCTTCAAAGTGTCGAGATAACGAAATTGTCTTGACACAACTGTCTTGATCTTCAAAGTGTCGAGATAATTGACTTGTCTTGACACAACTGACTTGATCTTCAAAGTATCGAGATTATTGGCTTGTCTCGCCACAACTTCTGCAAAGGTGGCAACATAGTTGAAGTGTGTCGACACTTTTGTACTTAGTCATTTTTCTGCATTTCAATTTGCTAGGTGTTGAATGTGCTGACTTCACTCAGCACTTTGCTAACTTCACTCGGCGCTTTTGTACTTAGGCAATTTTCTCCACTTTCCAGTCAGCTTCTTTGAGTCCACCTGTAAATATGACTTGAACCACCTGTCTAACCAATATGAAATAGGCAACCTGTATACATGAACTAAAACATACATCAAATACATACTTGTGTATATCATTGAGTTTAAAAGGGCTTCTTCAAATCAAGTACATTGTGTCCAATATACCCAAAAAAATAGGACCCCCCTGTCACATCAGATGGCACTGAGTGAACAATAAGTCAACTCGCGGAAAGTTGTTGTGGTTAGGGTTTTCTATTCGCGCGGTTTGAAGAGGTTTGACCGGTTTGTACTGTGCAGGTTGTGTGGGTGGTGCTGAAGAGCCAAGAACTTAATTCTAACTGCGGTCAGGGGAAATGCAGATTTTGCGGGTAACAACCAGCTGTTTACAGCAGGTCGTGACTTGCAACTTAGCGGTTTCTCTTCTGTAACTTCTTCCCAGTTCAAATAAGTTGTCCGCCTCTAGGCAGCTTGTTCAGTTCGGTGGCAGCAGTCCGCTTGATCTGGCGGCTAGGCGATCTCGCGGTCAGGCGGCTTGCAGTTTAGCGACTAGAGTTCTTTCTTTAGCACTGGAATAACGGGTAGTATGCGCGACTTGTTGCGGTCTTGCGACCAGGAGGCTTAAGCAAACTCCTTGGCGGTTAGCAATAGAGTCGGCGATTACTCCTTCAGGACACGCGGTTTGTTTTTAGCTTGTTATTTTCTTGTTCCATCGGATATATTGGCAATCATGTCTCGCTATGTATGCCTCGTTGTGTAAAGATTTTTTTATTAGTACAAGACTCTTGCTCTTCTAGTTGTTTTTTGGCTTGCTTTGGCTCAGTGTGGTTGAGTGTTCCTGCGCTTAGTGTCCCGTTTTCCGCTTTCAAAAAATTTTACAACCCTAAGTGGATACTCGCCAAGTCCATGCCTGCCTAGTACCTTGCTCAAGCTTTTGGATGGGGGGGGGGGGTTTCTCTTAAACTTCCGGGTACGTGGTGGGACCTCCCTGCTGGAGCACTTGGGGTGTGCTTATAGATAGTTTTCTCACTCCCACGATAGCTATTTGATTTATGGCGTCAGACCGCAGAATCAGTAACCATAGGCTGCCTTGATTCGAATTTTGGAGTAGGGAATTTTCCCGGCTTCAACACTTTGGTATGGTGAGCATTGATCGTAGTTGAGGAAATTTTTTTTGTGAGAAGTCTTCATTGCTTAACATGGCGAGCTGGAGACCAAAGAAAGCAACTTGCGAGCATTCGGCAAGGTTGGAGAGTTTTCAACAAAGTGGGCATGTTCTCTACAAGGTGGGCAAGTTCTCTACAAGGTGGACAAGTTCTCTGCAAGGTTGGCGAGTTTTCTGGTTACTCGCCCATATGAAACTTCACAATGGCAACTTTCAAGCTCGACGGCTTCATAGGGCAAGCTTCCCTTTTACTCGCTCATAAGCGAGTCCCAGATCGTGACCTCCTTAGGCAGGTTCCAGATGAAGACTTCAGTTAGCGAGTATATGCAAATGAGTTCATGCAGGCGAGTTGTAGATGTCGATATGATTTGTCGAGCTCCATATAACGATTTCCAAATCAACTCGCAGGTGTCCTACTCGCAAGTTGGCTAATTTCCTTGTTACTCGTCCATATGCAATTATAGGCGGGATTGGCGACTTCAAAGATGCTAGCTTTCTTGTTACTCGCCCATAGGAGAGTGTATAGGCAGGATTGGCAACTTCAAAGAGGAGAGTATCTTTGTTACTCTCCCATAGGCGAGTTCTGCAGGTGACTTACTCGCAAGACCGGGAGAGATCTGCGTAGGGGTTTTAGTGTTATAAGTGACACTTACCCTCCTCATAGTTCATATCCTTTTTAATAGTGGTGTTTTTCATACATGTTCATACTTACGGATGTTGTAGTAAATCCCGTGAGTACTTTTTGTATGACTAACAAACATGGCGAATCATGACGAGTTCACCACCAGGGAAAAACATACGAGGTGCTCTGTGAGTTCCTATTTGTGATGATCTCCTTCGACAACCTACATTCCATGAGACGGCTTACTCATGATATCTTCAAGCTAGTATTCTACGAGCTTCTACTCGTGATGATATTCATGCTTACTGGGTGCTCTCTTTAATTTCACGAGTTTCATACTCACAAGGTCATCTCTTCATTAATTATAGTATTCTCTTTCAAATCTGTGAGTTTCATACTCGCGAGGTGATCACTTCGACAGATAGGGTGCTCTCCTTTAATTCCGCAAGTTCCATACTCGCGAGGTGATCTCTTCAACAAATATAGTACTCTTCTTTAATTCAGTGAGTCCACACTCGCGAGATCACTACTTCAGCAACTATGGTGTTCGCTTCAATTCTACGAGTTTATTCGTGTGAGGCTATCACTTCAGCAACTAGTCCGCTATATTATTCATTTCATCTCCTCAAACACCTGGAGTTATGATAACCTGAAAGGGTTCTACCCATAGGAGGGAATGGTACGCTTGTTCACACTTATACATCGATGATATTTCTCTAACACCCTGAAATATGGGGCTTTAGCTTCTCTTCTTGAAAGCGTCTCAAGAAGGCATAATAGACAGAAAGCGATCTCCAAGATTGAGTTGGGAAACGAGCCTCCGACTTGATTTTCCTAAAAATTCCAGAGTGGATGATGAGACGGTGTGTCGGGATTTAATGCATTCTTGTAAGACCAAGCCCCTGCATTGACAGTTGAGATTAGCTCCCCCCTTATACGTTGGCTTAACTACCTCCTGATCGCACTTCTCATCCGACTGGAGGGACTATCAAGAACAAGTCTATACGCCAACCTCCCAACTTGACGAAGAAAATGTCGTTATGCATTGAGGAAGGATCCTCGGCCATTAAATGCGTCGTTGAGACCGCAAAAGAGTTATAAGCTTGGCATGTGATCAGAAACTGTCTTAGAAGTTCAAAGTCTTAGCATCACTTTTGGTTTATAATAGCACACACAACTAAGTCTCTTTTGATTATTAAGTAACAAGGTGGGTAACCTCTCCGAGTGGAGCAGGAAAGGTGGACCAAAGGGTAGGTTGGAGGCCTCGAGCCTGTACATCCTATAGGCACCCCTGAGGGTCATTTCCCTTCACTTGTACCCTGAACTTTATAGCTAGGTGGCAGAGCGGGAGTTCATAGAGGTGGGCAGGAAGTGATCTCCACGATTGGGTTGGGAAATGAGCCTCCATCTTGATTCTCCTAAAAATCCTAGAATGGATTATGAGACGGTGTGTCTAGTTTTAAAATCATTCTTGTAAGATCAAGCCCCTCCATTGATGGTCGAGATCAGCCCCCTTGTATGTTGGCCTAGCTACCTACCTGATCGCACTTCTCATCCGACAAGAGGAACTATCAGGAATAGGGCTAGACGCCAATCTCTCAACTTAATGAAGATAAGATCATCATCTCCTTAGAAAGATCCTTCATTATCAAAGAAGTTGATACATATAAATCTTTGGCAATCTCTTAAGTAATAGGGTGAGTGACCTCAACACTGATAGAAGTCCTCGAGTTGTGGAGTTATCGTAATATGTGTCCCTGTACGAGCTCCTCTCCTACATATCGACTACTAGATGTACAACCCCGTATTCGCGAAGCGTGGACCCCAAGCAAGGCTTAGGGCATGCTAGTAAGTTTTGAGCTTTAGAGCTCCTTTGAGGGGCGGGTGCGGCGAGTAGGCAGACACCCGTCCAGCGTGGTAGGCTTGAGGGGAAGCTGCGAGACCGGCCGGAGTCCGGAGGCGCACCCCTGCCTCGTGGCTAGGCGAAGGCAGGCGGGGCGAGACCGGCCCGGGGCCGGGCTCTCGCCCCTGCCTCGCGGCTAGGCGAGGGCAGGCGGGGCGAGACCGGCCCGGGGCCGGGCTCTCGCCCCGGCCTCGCGGCTAGGCGGCAGGCGGGGCGAGACCGGCCCGGGGCCGGGCTCTCGCCCTGCCACGTGGCTAGGCGAGGGCAGGCGGGGCGAGACCGGCCCGGGGCCGGGCTCTCGCCCCTGCCTCGCGGCTAGGCGAGGGCAGGCGGGGCGAGACCGGCCCGGGGCCGGGCTCTCGCCCCTGCCTCGCGGCTAGGCGAGGGCAGGCGGGGCGAGACCGGCCCGGGGCTGGGCTCTCGCCCCGGCCTCGCGGCTAGGCGAGAGCAGGCGGGGCGAGACCGGCCCGGGGCCGGGTTCTCGCCCTTGCCTCGCGGCCTCGCAGTCAGGCCGTGCGAGACCGACCAGGGGGGGGGGGGGTGCTGACCGGCGGGCGTGAGCTCCTGGTGTTACCGTTTTACCCCCGAGGTGGTTTTCCCTCTTTGCCCACCGGTGTGGAGGTTTTCTATTGGCTGGAGACATTTTTTCCCCAGTGGAGATTTGGTCATTTTACCCCCAAGACTTGAAAAAACTATAAATAGACCCTTAGGGGTGCCTTGGAGGAGACTGGTCATTCTTTCCTTAGCCACAAATCTCTTTGGCTTTCTTCCTCCAATGCACCTAGCTCAAGCATTGGCTAGGGAGGGGGAGACCTCAAAGGTCTTCTGGGTGTGAGGTGGGACCTCTACGCTAGAGCCAAGGGTCAGTTCATAGCTTCCTAAGTCTTCGGTCCGTGACGTTCTTCCGAGCATAGTAGGTGTGAGGTCACCCCTTTCCCCAAGGGTCGAACTCCACAGAAGTCAATTTTGGCTTCAGTCATTTTTGGCTTCAACAGTTTTTGTGCGGTGAGCGTGGAAAGTGACCAGCACAGAAGATCTCGGGAGAGTGTCATGACTGGAGATCAGGGAGGTAGTGATGACCTCGGTGGTCTCCCCAACCCAGGACCCTTTGTAGAAAGGGAAGAGTTCATGGCTTCCATCTCAGGCATCATGGATATGCTGAGAAGCATTGCCCCACGGGCTGACAGCTCAACCCCCACCCCCCAGGGACTAGCTCCCAGGGGTCTCGGCGAGCTAACCCAGAGTGGTCTCGGCGAGCTAGCTCCTAGGGGGCAAGGCGAGATCACCCCAGCAGGGGGAGAAGTGAGTATGCCGGATAGGAGGCCTGGGAAGGAGAGGATGGTAGAAGGGGTTGAGCGAGACCTCCCAGGCCGGGAGCTGTTCCCCAGCCCGGCGAGAGCTAGCCCCCCAGGCGAGCAGGTCGCGCGAGTGGAGGTGGCGAGAGCTCCCCTTTGGGGGTCACCCTTCAGTGAGTTGATCATCTCAGCTCCCGTCCCCGAGGGGTTCAGAGAGCCAGACATGGTTTACTATACCGGGAAGGATGACCCCGTCCAGCATCTACAGTGGTTCAAGGATGCTGTCTCCATCAGGCCAGTGACGGACGCCTTCAAGTGCCGTCTATTTGCGATCACCCTGAAAGAGAAGGCGAGGGACTGGTTCCATCAACTCCCTCTAAGGTCCATCTTCGGGTTCGAAGACTTGAGCCGGAGCTTTCAGCTTCGCTTCTCCACCTCCAAGAAGAGGAAGAAGGGCCCTGAGTCCCTCTTCCTGATAAAGCAAAGGGCTGAGGAGTCGCTGGCCCGTTACGTTGACAGGTTCCAGGAAGAGGTCCTGGACATCCAGGAGGTGCCAGGGTATGCCCTCCAGATGGCGTTCACGGTGGGGTTGCGCGAAGGGTTCTTCAAGATGAGCTTGACTCGGAAGGCCCCCCTTTCCTTCGAGGAGCTGATGGAAAGGGCGGCAGAGGAGATATCCATGGAGGCAGCCAACCAGGCCTTTGTAAAGAAGTTGGCAAGGTTGACAGAGGTGGAGTCAAAGGAGTAAGGTGGCTCGAGGCATCATGAAGGGAGAAGGAGAGAGGAGCATAGAGCTCAAGGGTTCCAGAGACAGGAGGGTCCAGAGCCAGGCTGGAGGCAGCAGGGAGGACCTGCCCATGGTCCAGGAAGAGCTCTCATCCAGGATGGAGGGAACCATCATGGGGGACAAGGGAGGTTCAAATTCCAGAGGCAAGCCCCAAGACAACTCCTGCCCCCACCCCAGTAAGCGATGGCGATTGGCCGAAGGGATAGGAGGAATTGCAAGGGGAGAGGGGGAGGCAGGGTAGAGTTACCGTACTGTGACTTCCACCAGTTGGAAGGTCACGCAACAGCTACCTGCCCTGAGTTCCTGGAAGTGAGGGGGGCGAGAGCTCCAGCTCAGCAGCAGCCGGAGCGGATCGAAGCTCTGCCTCAAGGAGGTAGAGGTGATGATGTGTGTGAGGACCGGGTCGATGTAGGACCCCGGGGAGGTATAGCCGTGATCCACGGGGGAGTGGGGATCGAAGCCGCTCGGAAGGCAAGTCTCCATGTGATGTATCAACGGAGCGTCGCCTCGACGTCCCAGACCCCTCCCCTGGAGGAAAGGGTCACCTTCTTATCAAAGGACATGCCGGAGCATGAGGATCCCTTCTGCGACGCCCTAGTCATCCAAGCAGTCGTCGAAGGCTTCACCGTCTCCCGGATTTTGATTGATAACGGAAGCGCGGTCAACGTCATTTTCAAGAAGGCGTTCGAGGGGATGAAGGTGGAGCCAAGGAGGGTAGTGGCGTCGGATGGACCTCTGTTCGGATTCTCAGGGGAGAGGAAGGAGGTGGAAGGAGGAGTCGGACTCCACGTGAAGTTAGGAGGGACCTCAAGGAACTGCAGGTTCGTCATTGTTGACGCTCCAAGCAGCTACAATGCCATCTTCAGAAGGCCCCTCATCAGCGCCTTCCGGTGTGTGCCCTCATCCTTCCACCAATGTCTCAAGTTCAACTCAGATGGGATCCAGGTCAGGATCAAGGGAGACTCTAGGATGGCGAGGCAGTGCTACGTTACGGTAGTCAACACCATCTCTTGGTTGGCTAAGGCAGAGGAGATGGAGAAGATCATGGAGAGCCTGAGCATGATGGAGGTGTCCAGTGGAATAGAACCTGATGGCGACCACCATGCTCGGGCCCCCTGAAGAGGCCTCGCCTCGGCGGAGTCATGTATCTTACTTTTCTTCATGTTATAATGAGTCCAACCTCCGGCCGGTAGGGTCGAGAGGGTCATGTAATCCAACTTTTTTCTCCCTTTTGAGGATGTTGAATTTTGGCAGAGTTCAGGTGACATGCCCCATCCCTAAGTCCCTTAGCTCCGAGATGATTTCACTGCCAGGCTCTCACTAGCTGGTGGGTTCAGGTTGATCTCTCGTGGGAGCCAAGTCCCTTAGCTCCGAGATGATTCCGCTGCCAGGCTCTCACTAGCTGGTGGGTTCAGGTTGATCTCTCGTGGGAGCCAAGTCCTTTTGCTCCGAGATGATTCCGCTGCCAGGCTCTCACTAGCTGGTGGGTTCAGGTTGATCTCTCGTGGAAGCCAAGTCCCTTAGCTCCGAGTTGATTCCGCTGCCAGGCTCTCACTAGCTGGTGGGTTCAGGTTGATCTCTCGTGGGAGCCAAGTCCCTTAGCTCCGAGATGATTCCGCTGTCAGGCTCTCACTAGCTGGTGGGTTCAGGTTGATCTCTAGTGGGAGCTAAGTCCTTTTGCTCCGAGATGATTCCGCTGCCAGGCTCTCACTAGCTGGTGGGTTCAGGTTGATCTCTCGTGGGAGCTAAGTCCTTTTGCTCCGAGATGATTCTGCTGCCAGGCTCTCACTAGCTGGTGGGTTCAGGTTGATCTCTCGTGGGAGCTAAGTCCTTTTGCTCCGAGATGACTTCCGCTGCCAGGCTCTCACTAGCTGGTGGGTTCAGGTTGATCTCTCATGGGAGCTAAGTCCTTTTGCTCCGAGATGATTCCGCTGTCAGGCTCTCACTAGCTGGTGGGTTCAGGTTGATCTCTCGTGGGAGCCAAGTCCTTTTGCTCCGAGATGATTCCGCTGCCAGGCTCTCACTAGTTGGTGGGTTCAGGTTGATCTCTCGTGGGAGCTAAGTCCTTTTGCTCCGAGATGATTCCGCTGCCAGGCTCTCACTAGCTGGCGGGTTCAGGTTGATCTCTCGTGGAGGTTGTCTTTTTACCCTGAGGAGGTCTCGCCACCCAGGCTCTCATCAGCTGGCATGGTAGGTTGACCCCCCAGGAGGCTAAGTGTTTTTACCCTGAGGGGGTCCCGCCACCCAGGCTCTCATCAGCTGGCATGGCAGGTTGACCCCCCCAGGAGGTTAGCTCTTTTTACCCTGAGGGGGTCTCGCCACCCAGGCTCTCATCAGCTGGCATGGCAGGTTGACCCCCCAGGAGGCTAAGTGTTTTTACCCTGAGGGGGTCCCGCCACCCAGGCTCTCATCAGCTGGCATGGCAGGTTGACCCCCCCAGGAGGTTAGATCCTTTAACCTGAGGAGGTCTCGCCACCCAGGCTCTCATCAGCTGGCATGGCAGGTTGACCCCCCCAGGAGGTTAGATCTTTTTGCCCTGAGGAGGTCTCGCCACCCAGGCTCTCATCAGCTGGCATGACAGGTTAGCCCCTCGGAAGAGAACTCATAGTCTTTCGATACCGCGAGAGCAAGCTACACTCAGCGAATACGTTGGGTTGGATGTTTCTTTTCGAGCTTAGACAACCTCGAAAAGAGAGGGGATTGTGTACAACCCCGTATTCGCGAAGTAAGGACCCCAAGCAAGGCTTAGGGCATGCTAGTAAGTTTTGAGCTTTAAAGCTCCTTTGAGGGGCGGGTGTGGTGAGTAGGCAGACACCCGTCCAGCGTGGTAGGCTTCAGGGGAAGCTGCGGGACCGGCCGGAGTCCGGAGGCGCACCCCTGCCTCGTTGCTAGGCGAAGGCAGGCGGGGCGAGACCGGCCCGGGGCCGGGCTCTCGCCCCTGCCTCGCGGCTAGGTGAGGGCAGGAGGGGCGAGACCGGCCCGGGGCCGGGCTCTCGCCCTAGCCTCGCGGCTAGGCGAGGGCAGGCGGGGCGAGACCGGCCCGGGGCCGGGCTCTCGCCCCTGCCTCGCGGCTAGGCGAAGGCAGGCGGGGCGAGACCGGCCCGGGGCCGGGCTCTCGCCCCTGCCTCGCGGTTAGGCGAGGGCAGGCCCAAAAGATCTAAGAGCGCTTCCCCTCCTTAGCCAGTACTGAGCTAAGGGCACCTCAGAAAGCGCAAGAAGATCTGGGAATGAAAAAACTGGAAAACATGCCATATGAGGTACCCCTTGGGTCTATTTATAGATTTCAAAGTCTGGCCTGCAAATAGCGTAGCTCCACTATTCTAAACTGCTATATGCAATCAAACGTGGTCTACAAACAGTCAAACTCCAATGTTCTGAGGAGCTAAACACAGACCTTTAGGGCCATTGAAGTAATACTGCCTCTGGACCCCACTGGATAAGTGGCCCATGAAGGCGCCACTCGCCTAAAGGGGCGAGTGTCAGGAGACCAGGCACTCTTCTCCGCGGCCCCGAGGGTGGAAGCGGGATCAAAGGGCCACTCACCAACTGGCCTTGCGATACCCCTCATGCATGCTACGGGCGAGAGCCTCCCCTCCTGCTATGGGCGGTATCCCTTTCGCTCCCCCAAGCAAAAGTTGATGTGGAAGGTTCACTCGCCTACTTTGGCCCTCATCTTGGCTGGAGGACCCACACAACGAATACGATGTTGTACATTATCATCATTTTAATTTGTTTTTGATGTAGAATTTTCAAGTATCCACCTTAAGGAGTTAATGGTAGAGCTTATTTGAAGTCCAGGAAAAAGTTACAGAAGAGTTGTCATAATTAATTGCAGTTTGGAGCAATTTTTAGTAATACAAAAAATATATTACAACATATTTTCACAGTGCAGAAATTATGTTGCAACATATTGACAAGAATAGAAATTTGAATTCCGAAAATATTCAAATTTGGGTTATTTTATTGGCTAAATAAGACATTTATTCAACATTTAAAATATTTTTTTGAGGGAGAAATATCTATAAAAAGGCTAAAGAAAACTAAAATGAGAGTTTTTTTCATCATATTCAAATTATTCAAGAGAGAAGAAAGATAGTTTGTAAGAGAAGGAGGAGCCGCACAAATATTCATCAAAGAGAGATTTTGCACACGTTTAAGTAAAATTTCTTACAGCGTTTAGATCTCTAAATTTCATGTCTTGTAAGATCTCTCTAATTTCGTGATAGATTTCTCAAATCATTAACTAATTCCCTAGATTTTGTATTTTGAAAGTACTTTGTTCTATTTTTATGTGATCTCTATTTTTATTTTGCTTTATGAGAATTTTGGTGTGATTTCTTTTTTGAGTTTTTGATCTTGATTGTAAACTTTTGGATTATATTTTCATTTTATTCTCCGCTTCGAGATTCGAGAGATGAGACGTGTGAGAATATGACCAAAAATTATTTTACTGCGCGACATATTCGAGAGATGAATTGTGTAAATCTTTAACCAAAGTTTTCGACCCATTTTACTATGCTTCAAGATTCGAGGGAGGAGAAGTAAGTGTATCATCAACTCAATATAACGTAGAAATGAAAAAGAAATTTCACTTGTACGTTAACAACTTTGAGTTTTATTATTTTTAATATTTTTCATTTCGCCTGAGTTAGAGATGACAAGGGAACGAAAGATATAGCGATTTCCGATATCAAGAGATACAGATCTCTGTCTTAAAATCATTGTAGAAAAGCGCACCAAGTTTTCTCATAATATTTTTTATTGATCCATCATAGTAGCCTTAGAAATAAAAATACAAGAGCGTTTTTCACCAATTAATAACAAGTAATTTTAGAAAATCATCGTTAATTTTTCTTAGAGTTTTAATTTAGTTTCAAAACTTTTATAATTGATTCACTTGTATTTAAAGAAAATATTAGATAGTATTTGTGAGCGTTAAACTAATCACCTCTGCATGTGAACGATCTTTAATCACTTTATATTACTTGATCTGACACATGCACTTGCATAAAATACGTAGTCTATTTTGGGTGTATCAAGATTTTGGCGCCGTTGTCGGGAAGGTGCGACTAATTTAATGTCTTTTCTTGCAATATTAGTAAACTTTGAGTATTTAGAGATCAAATTTTTATTTTGTTCTTATTTTTATTTGTAATGTTGTCCAGTGCATGCCATTATTTTTAAAATTCCTAAATATCATATTTTTTTGTTTTTTTATCCTAATCTATTTTAAAAGTTTATTAAGCACGTTTTTTGTGTCTGAAATAATTTTCGTGTGTATTTTGTTTTTGCAAAAAAGTTAATTTTATTCTATCTGCATCCGCTCCAAATAAAACAAAATGTATACACATGTGAGATGAGAGTGGTGTGATTCATTTAGTCATATTACTGATGCGTGTTGCATGAGGACTGCTTGGTATCATTCATGGCTCGCAAAACATAGAGAATATTTAGAACCCCAATATTGTGCACAAATCATTATAATTTTATGTCCCCATATTAAATAGTTCCTCGACCTTATGACTCCATCCATTGGTTGTCGAGTTGTAATATTAGGAAGTATTTATTTTGTCATAGTATGAATCACGTTTTGAAGGACTATGTTGCTTATAAAAGAGAGAGGGAGAAAAATTACGAATCGGACATCCAGACTATATATATTGGTGTAGTACCACCATTTTTGCGCGAGACTATTGCGGATAATCCCCTTTATAATTGTGGGCCCGTATATTGATATTGATGCATCACCTCCCCATCCACATTCATCACCTAATTTTGATCCACCCGCGAAGGAACCCGAACATATATTTTCTGAATTAGATATTAATAGTGTTTCTCCTTTTTCTTTGCAAACGTTTTTACACCTATGTTTATCGATCCAGTCGAAGATTTTACGTAGAGTGAGGATTTAGAACCCGAGGCTGCGCCAAAGTAGGACAAAACTATTGATCTCTTTGATGGAGGGAATGATTCTTTGGAGCACGATGACGCGTCAAAGTGGGATGAAGAGAATATACATTATGATGAGGAGGTTTACACTTTTTCATTGGATGAGGAGGTCCAACTCACCATCGAGGCCCTAGAGTTCTCAGGCCCCCTTGTTATGATGTCTATGATACCGATATCGATCAATTTTTAGAACCTGTTGAGAGTGAAACCGGGATCACTCTCATGATTAGAGGTCATTTATGTCTTTCCTCTATTTTATTTCCTAGCCCCCTTCCATTGTATGAGCTTGTGCATGGTTATTTATCACAGGTAATCCAGGAGGGCATGTATCATTATGTTCAAGTCAATGAGGAAAACATCTCCTTATGTGAGGAGGTTCATTCCTTCTTCATAGAGGATACCTCATTCATTCTCTTCTCTCCTTTCAGCCTTCCTGTTGACGATGATATCTTATTGGGCAAAAATATATACTTTGGTGAAATGAGTGAGGAGCAATTTTTCTCTTCTTCTTACCTTTTGTTCTCTCTATCCGTGAGGTGCAAATATAATTATTTAGGTAGATGGGTAGCTGTTTTATTGTCATATCGGTACTCACTACCGACACGGATATTAGAACAGTTACTTCTTCATTTTTTTCATCATCCAATAATTTAGAAATTTAAAAGTTCTGAACAAGTTGTGTTGATGAGACAATAAACCCAATAATTATCTATCATTTATTACATATTGTGTTTTAATTTTTCTATCTATTTTTTAGTCATACAGTAAATTTGGCGATATTTGGGAGGCAACCAAAATTTTAATTTACATTATTAGTTTGTATTACATTTTTAATTTAAGAATTTTGATATATTCTAAGTATTTAGAATTTCTTTAACGATGGTATTGTATTTATTAAAATAAAATAAAAAATTATTATAAATAAATTTAAAAAATTGACGAGAAAATTCTCTTTGTTAACACATGCATGTAGGGCTAGTGCAGAAGAAAAAAATAGGTGCAATTTGACGTTAGCACAGGGCTTCAGACAGAACAAATTAAGTTGCGACAAAAAATTTTGGCATAAGAAAAAAAAGTTATAACAATTTCTTTTCTGTCTGCTTATGGGCACTGCAGTTTGAGTTGCCGATCCAACTGAACCCAGATACATCAGTGTTTTGGCCGGTCCAGCTGAATGAAATCTAAAACCCAAACCTAAAATCCTGACTTCCTCCCCCAATTTGAGGTAGGGCGAAATCGCGAGCCGCGGAGAGAGCAGAGCGATAGTCAAGCGGGCGGTGAATTAGGATTTGGTACGGCGAGCCCCGACAGAATCACAAGCGGAGATTCAGGAGATGAGCAACGCATCATGCGCGTGGCACAGGCCGAGACACCATCGAGACCCTATGAGAAGTTAAAGTCGCAGCCTTGTAGCCATCCTCATCCAGATTCTGGAAAGCGTGCTCCGAAGTGATCACGAGTGGCGAACCACTTGCCGTAAACACAGGGAATTAGTTTCTTTGCCAAACAAAATCCCGATCCTAGAAGCAGATTTTCTGAACTCAGAGTATGGTGCAAATTTATCCACTATTTTTAGAAGTAGAGAAAAACTACGAGACCCAATGCTAAAAGAAAATAATAATAGAAACCTTAAAATAAGAAATACTGGAAGGGGAGTGTTGTTAGGATGGCAAAATCATGATATGAGGCTATTTTTAGACCTCAAGAGCAAGGACTAATTATTAGGCAGTGATGTTGTCTGTTGGATTGACTTGGATTTATTATATCACAACGATGCTCTTTATGTTTTTTTAAATATGTAGACATTGAGATTCAAGTCATGCTGGTTAACATTTATCTGATACCGGATATTGTGCACTTTTGATATAGCCCATAACATTATTTAAAACAATTATTACTTGTGGTATTTCATTTTATTGATTTTACTGATTGAGTACTTTAATTTGGATTGGGCATGTCATTTCTTTTATGCATCTTTTGATGGGATATGTGTGCAGGATGCATGTACTTTGGATGTGCACTTGTGGAAGGCTCATATCTATTAGCTTATTTGAACTTTTGTACTACATTGAAAATGTTGCTAATCTAAACTTGACGACTAGTTTTCTTTTTGGTTTTGGGAAAAGATTTATGCAGGTTACCTATGAGTTTATCATCGTTACTGACTTGCACTTCATGGTCATGACTTACTTACAAGTGGATGAAAAGGATGAGAATAATTGATGCTCTGGACTACAGATTTCAGGGGAGTACTTTATTTTGATTGCTAAATTTTTGCATCACCCAAATTGTGAGAATATGTATGCAAATTTAACGATATATCTTTGTTAGGGACTAGCAAAGGCTTAGGTGTGAGGGTGGAAGTAACCTTTTACCGATTGGGCGGCGAATAACCTACAAAATATTAATTTGTGGAGCCTTACTTTTATTTCACAATTATGCAATTTAAATTGATTGGTAGACTTATCTAACCTAAAAGTTTAGTTTTTACTTTTGAAGTTAGTAAGATATATTAGAGCTCCATTTTGTATTTCTCCTATGCACATCATTCCTTAGAAATATTTGCGCCCTACAAAATAATTTTATTAATTTCCAAACAGAATGGGGGAAAGGTGAACAAGAACTGAGTCAATGATGTAAGCTAAGATATTGAATTTAAGTAGTTAATTAATAAAGATGATTAAGGCCACCTTTGGATCAGTTCAAGCCACGCAATATATAACTATCCATACCCCTTTGAGCTTGAGCTTTAATACTTTGATACAAATTTTTCACGTATAATTTCCCTATATTTTTACTATTTTTTCTTAATAAGTTGTCTAGCTATGAGTGTTTAAAAAAAGAAAATAGATAAAAATGTCATAGTGATATGTGACCAAAGTGTATGTACACCTACTTGGAATGATCCCTACTATGATAATATTATAAAAAGGCTAAAAATATTTGTCATAGTGATATGCAGCCTAGGTATGTGTATTCATACTTGAAATGATCCCAACTATGATTATAAAAAAAACAAAAAAATTTAGATAAATGTCATAGTGATATGTGGTCTAAATGTGTGTACACCTACTTGTAATGATCCCAACTATGAACTAAAAATGATGATAAGTCTGAAAGAAATCAAATAGTAGGTAAAGTTATTAAGAATATTAGCTAGGGAAATACATTTACTAAATCAAAATTAAATCATGAATTCCTAACCAAGCCAAAGTCCATCATATTTCAAGTTCTTATAATTTTCTTTCTACTACCAAAACTCTTGTGGAAGCTAACTCAAAGACTAAGTATATTTTCATCTCTTCTTACTTATGAGAAAATTTAACGAGTTAAGTTATTTTTAAGTAGATAATTTTAAGGAATAACACACACAACACAAGAAAATTATTATGAAGCTTTAACTTGTATCAAACTAATGAAATTTTGGATGTTTGAAATTTTAATGATTGACATGTTTACCAACTATCAATGCAAATCACTTGAGTAATCTTAATGAATTATGTTCAAGGGTAAGGCGACTCGAACTTATATGTAGTAGATATTCGCTCATTTAATTGCTTGCAATGAATCATCTTTGCTAGGGACTAGCAAAAGTTTAGGTGTGAGGGTGTGGTAACTTCTCAAAAAAAAGTTATTATGTGGTTTAATTGCTATATTATTGATTAAAATATTTGATAAATTTCAGTTACAAAATATTAAATATGAGAAATTTAGTATTTGGTGAAAATTTAGGATATTATCGTCATTTTTATTTGTTTTTGATGTAGGACTTTCAAAGTATCCACCCCAAGAAGTCAATGGTAGAGCTTATTTGAAGTCTATGAAAAAGTTGTAGAAGAGTTTTCACAATATAATTGTAGTTTGGAGTAATTTTTACTAATGTAGAAAATACGTTACAACAAATTTTCACAATGCAAAAATTATGTTACAACATATTGGCGAGAATAAAAATTTGAATTTTGAAAATATTCAAATTTAGGTTGTTTCAATGGCTAAATGAGGTATCAATTCAACATTTAAAATATTCCTTTGAGGAAGGAATATCTATAAAAGGATTAAGGAGAACTAAAATTTTTTTCATCATATTCAAATTATTTAAGAGAGAAAAACTAGGGTTTGCAAGAGGAGGAGTCATACGGATCTTCATCAAAGATGGATTTTGCGCACGTTTGAGTGCAATTTCCTACAACGTTTATATCTATAAACATCATTTTTGTAAGATCTCTCTAATTTTGTGGTGGATTTCTCAAATCATGAACTAATTTCCTTGTTTTGTATTTTAAAAGTACTTTGTTCTATTTTTATTTTGGTTTATGAGAATTTTGGCGTGATTTTTTATTGAGTTTTTGATCTTGATGGTAAAACTTTTGGATTATATTTTCATTCTATTCTCCGCTTCGAGATTCGAGAGATGAGACTTGTAAGAATATGGACAAAAATTATTTTAATACGCGGCGAGATTCGAGAGATAAGTTACATAAATCTTTAACCAAAGTTTTCAACCTGTTTTACTGCGCTTCTAGATTCGAGAGAGAAGAGTCGTAAGTGTATCATCAACTCAATATATCATAGAAGTGAGAGAGAGATTTCACTTGTACATTGGCAACTTTGATTATTATTATTATTATTTGTTTCGCCTAAGTTAGAGATGATAAGGGAATGAGAGATATAGTGATTTCCGATATCGAGAGATACGAATCTCTACCTTAAAATCATTACAGGAAAGCGTACCAAGTTTTCTCATAAATATCTTTTATTGATCCATCATAATAGACTTAGGAAATAAAAATACAAGACTATTTTCTCATCATTCGATAAAAATTAATTTTAGGAAGTCGTTAATTTTTCTTAGAGTTTTAATTTCGTTTCAAACCCTTTAAAATTGATTCACTTGGATTTAAAGAAAAGGTTAGCTAGTATTTGCGAGCATTAAAATTAATCATCTCTCCATAAAAACGATCTTTATTCACTTTATATTACTTGATATGGTACGTGCACTTGCGTAAAATACGTAATATATTTTGGCGTATCATTGAGCTTCCTCCTGTGAGGTATCAACCCTTTTCTACCACCAGTTGAGCTTGGCTCCTGTGAGGTATTGACTTTATTCTCCACCTCCAGTTGAGCTCGGCTCCGACGAGGTGTCGACCTCTTCTCCACCTCTAGTTAAGCTCGGCTCCTGCGAGGTGTCAACTCTCTTCTCCACCTCAAGTTGAGCTCAGCACTTGCGAGGTGTCGACTCTCTTCTCCACCTTTAGTTGAGCTCAACTCCTGCGAGGTGTTAACTCTTTTCTCCACCTCCAATTAAGCTCGGCTCCTGCTAGGTGTTGACTCTATTCTCCACCTCCAGTTGAGCTCCTACCCTGTGAGATGTCGATCTCCTCTCCACCTCTAGTTGAGCTGGGCTCCTGTGAGGTGTCGAATCTATTCTCTACCTCCAGTTGAGCTCCTCTCTTGTGAGGTGTCGACCTCTTCTCCACCTCTAGTTGAGCTCGACTCCTATGAGGTGTCGACTCTATTCTCCACCTCCAGTTGAGCTCCTCTCCTGTTAGGTGTCGACCTCTTCTCCACCTCCAGTTTAGCTTCCTATTTTGAGGTGTCAACTCTTTTCCACCACCAGTTGAGCTCGGCTCCTGTGAGGTGTCGACTCTATTCTCCACCTCTAGTTGAGCTCAGCTCTTGCGAGGTGTCGACCTATTCTCCAACACAGTTGAGAAGGGTTCCTATGAGGTATCAAACTTCTCCCCCACATCCAAGTAAGCTTAGCATGCTTGTTGTCAACCCTTTTCACCTCTTCCAATTGAGCTCGCTCTCCTGACGAATGGCCTGGGTGGTGTCGACTCTTCTCCACCTCCTTCAATTGAGTTCTACCACTAGGAGGTGTCAACATTTTCTTTCCTCCTTCAGTTGAGCTCCACTCCTAGGAAGGACCTCGCACAGCATATCGTCTAGCGCCATCTCTCTGAACTATGGGTTTAACATTATTTTTCCAAGCTTGTGCGAGCTTGAAAAAAGCGGGTATTGAGTATAACCCGTAATTCGTCAAGATTGGAAGTACCAAAGAATACGACTATAAGCAGACCATTGGGCGAGCAGAGGAGAGTAGAGGCGAGCAGAGCGAGATTGGGCGTGTAGAGTCGAGCTTGGGCGAGTATGTGCGAGTAGATCCATGGAACTCGCTACCAGTGGTTGGATACTCGCCTATACCCCCATTGGTACTAGAAATGGACTTTTGGAGCAGGTTGAGGTCCCTCCAAGTGGATACTCGCCAAGTTCATGCCCGCCTAGTATCTCGCCCAGCTTTTTGGCTACGAAGGGGAAGTTTCTCACAAACTTCCGGGTACGTGGGGGACCTCCCTAATGGAGCACATGGAGTGTGCTTATAGATAGTTTTCTCTCTCTCGCAATAGTCATTTAAATTGTGGCATCGGACTGAAGAATCAATAACCTTAGGCTGTCTTGATCCGGATTTTGGAGTAGGGAATTTTCTCAGTTTCAACAATATTGATGTGTGTTTCTACAAACATGATGGTTAAGATTGAGTATATCATTCAAAATTCGAAAGTCACTTAAAAATTGTTCGAATATTTAATTGAATCAGAATCAACTATAATTGATTTGACTCGATTTGAGTTTATTCAATTTGACTAGAATTATATTTTGATTTGATTTTGAGAAAGTCCTGAATTGTTCGAAATATGATTTTTATCGACTCGAATTTGATAAGGACTCTTCCAATTTATAGAAATTCAGGCAAGCTGATAGCCAAAAATACCTATCTTCCGCACTAAATTGTTGGGGAAAATGGGGGCTAAGTGTGGTTGATCAAGGTCAACCACACTAACGTCATGACCCCACGCCATGAACACAAACATCACCGGGCCACGCGCTCATGCATGCGACCGCACAACCGCACAACCACACGACGCTGCACAACCCCACGACCACACGCTCTCTTGCGGGAGGCCACCCAGCCACGGCCAAGCGCAACTTGCGGACGGCTTAGTGTGCGGCCTCACGACAACGCGACCATGGGGCCACTCAGTTGGCCCCTTGGCTGTACGGTCTGCCACCCAATCAGTCTCCACCAACTAACCTCCACCTGTCGGCCTCCACCCGTTCGCCCCTTGGCCGCCACCTAACCTCCACTATCCATTAACTCGGTCGTGCAATCACCACACCCCATCATCCATACTGTAACACCCCAAATCCCAATTTGGAGTTCAGGCTGGGTGACACGGCCTGGGACACGGGTGTTGTAACGCCCCGAAACTTAAAAGAGGGACGGGTGACGTTTTTAGCCAAATCTGGGTTTTGCTAGAGGTGACACGGCCTGGGACACGGGCATGTCCTAGGGCGTGTCATGCTCGGGTCGGTGTTGGTCGCGTGGTCGACGATTTTGTAGTTAATGATCGTCGGGGGGGGGGGGGTGAATACAGCCTGGGACACGGGCGTGTCCCAGGGCGTGTCATTCACTCAGATCCTTACACTCAACGATCGTTGAATGAGGCGCGCACGACCTGAGCCCAGGCGTGTTCGGGTCTGACATGGGTGTGTGCAATTCGACACGGGCGTGTCGAATACCCGTGTCCTCCTCGGGTCGTGCGGAATTTTGTGCTAAGGCAGTTACACGGCCTGGGACACGGGCGTGTCCCAGGGCGTGTCTAGCACACGGCATGTGACACGGGCGTGTCATATGGCCGTATTGTGCTCGGGTTGTTTTGGACCTGTGTCGTTTAGGGAACACGCCCGACGACACGGGCGTGTACTGGCTGACACGGGCGTGTCAAGCACGACACGGGCGTGTTGGGTGCCCGTGTTTTTTTCGAGACGCGTCGGTTTCGACGGCGAATGGGTGACACAGCCCTGAACACGGCCGTGTTGCAACCCGTGTTCGGCCCAAGATTTTTATTTTGAGGGCAAATTGTAGCCGTTTGTTTCCTTAATTTGGGATCCAATGGATGGGGGCTATTACTGCTGAGTTTAAACCGGAAATAGGGTTTGAAAACCCTCATTTTCATTTGGGTTATCTCTCTCTAAAAGCTAGAGAGAAGGGAGAGCAAGGAGGAGGAAGAAGGGCTAGATCCGGTCACCGATGGAGCTTCGGAGCTCCAAATCGCGAGCCGACTTCGGATCCGCGGAGGCAAGGAGATTGCGGTTCTTTCCATCTGCATAGATTTCCATGGCGCCAAGGAAGAACGCTAGGGTAACGATTCTCATCCTAGGACATGTTAAGTCCTCTTTTCTTTTGCATAGGAAGCCCTCTCACGCGAGTGTGCGATGAGTTGAGGCATTCCTTGGGGTAGATATGTAAAGTCCCCCTTGTGTAGAGTCCGTATGCGAAAACGGACATATGCATGTTGTGTGAAGCCTATCCGGACATGTTGGTCTGGACCGGTGATGTTGCATTGCATAATAACCGGAGAAGTCTCTGGGTTAATGTTTTTTTTTTCGGGTTTTTTATTAGGTAGATTGCAATAGGGAGACTTGGGGACTAACTCCAAGGTGCACCCGGAAAACTGGGTAAATGCGGGATGTTGCCAACATGGTGGCTGGGGAGACAACTTGAACATAATCGGGTTATGTGTATTGTGTGATGGAAACGGGACTCGGGGAGTCTTGACCTGCGCATATGGCTTAAATTATCGTTGCGGTATGAGCACGGGTCAGGCGGAACAGTACCCGATCTATGTCGTTCGACAAAACCATTGGCATAGATGAGGGTCTTCGGCGGTCTATGGATTAAATTGACGTGACCAATGCCAGGGAGACAAAATGCTCATATGGTTGGCCGTCCAAGGGACGGTGGTGAGACGGGAATGTCTATGGCTTAAATTGACGTGACGTTGACCGGTTCGCCGTGAATGTGCCCTGAGTGCACGGGGTGTGTGGCCGTGCGTGCCTGCACCTGCATTGTAGTGTATTCTTACACTATACCGCTTGTTTATGCAAACAAAATGCAGGGAAGAGCATCGCCTCCCCGAGTTGGGGGTGGGGTCGTTATAATTTGGTCAACATAGCTGACCGTTACTTTTGTTTACCACCATGTGGTGGATTGTTGCTTGTAGGTGCTGCGGAGCCGAGTGGCTAATAGCGGGCTAAAGCCCAAGTTGCTATGCCGGCCCTCGAAGGCCAAGTTTTGAGTGTTTTTCTTTTGTACTCATGTATGACCGGCCTGCGTGCCGAGGTTTGGAAGACACTTTTATTAAGCAAACTCTTGTAAGGCCATATGAAGATTAATTGTTGTATTATACATTCCTATGAGTCTTTTGTAGTGGACATTCATGCTTTGGCTGGGTTATTTTGTATTGCAACTTCATAATTTGTTTCCGCTAGGTGCTCTGTGTAGGATGTTGTGATTGGTTGATCGGTCTCAATAAGTAACCAACTGGTCTATTCGTAGTATATGACATCGGGCCCCGGCCGGACCTACTACTATATGCTATGTGACGGATAGGGGTATTACAATTTGGTATCATACTACCGGTTTCGGTCTAGCTTAAATGAATTCGTGGGCGAATTCACTTTAAGGGGTGGTGAGCACATGTGTGTGTGCCATCATTATAACATGAAAAGAACCCATGAATGTCCACTTAGGAATGAAAATACACATGTTTGAGGAACCTGCGTATTCCTATAATTGTTGTTTGCAATATTGTTTGGTCGCTTATCGGTGTTTTGCAAGATTATAGGTGACCAAAAGTGGTGCTGGACCGTCAGAACGGCTAGGTTCTGAGGCAAGCAGCGCACCAAATGATGCACCTGCAACACCTCCTTCAGCCGAGACCATTAGATTGGTGGAGGAAGTTGTACTTGTAATGATCAATGCGCAGCCTACGAGGCAAGTGCAGCAGCCTGCTCCTGCTATGGAGCAAGTACCGCTCCAAGCGGCAGAGCCTAGGAGGGTGGAATAGGTGATGGTGGAACCGGAGTTGCCCTTGAGAGCAACTGAGAAACAACTTAAGCATGTGATGGGTTTCCATCTGCCAGTGTTCTCGGAAACGGGAACCCCGACTCAGGCTGAGGATTGGTTATCGAGAGTTAAGAGAGTTGACAGCAACAGAAACTGAAGAGTGGAAGAAGACCACGATTGCGACGTTCTTGTTGGACGGGGACGCCAGGTTATGGTGGGAAGGGCTAGAGATACACCACCCAAGGGGAAGGCAGTTGGTTGATGTCTCTATGGAGGAATTTTCGAGGTTGTTTATGGCTCGATACCTCCCCTCAGCGCAGAGGATCGCGTTGGAAAATGAGTTTCAAAAGCTGGTGCAAGGAGATAGCACCGTGGACGAGTATCTCCACGAGTTCACTCGTTTGGGACGATACACAAGCGCTACCTTTGTCGATGAGGAGCGCAAGACGAACCGTTTCTATGAAGGGTTAAGAGATGATCTGAGATTATTACTTTCAGGGCCTATCGCGCAGGGTTTCATGACCTTGGTCAACTCGGCCCGGTCCTTGGAAAAGGACATGAAGAATGTTTAAGCGAAGAAGGAATCCGGTGGCAAGAAATCGGAGTTTAAAGTGCTGACTACTTCTAAGTCTGGATATCGCAGGTTCTACAAGAAGGCTAAGACGTCGGGTCCAGCCCCTTCTTCAGGTGCCTCGGGGGAATCTACCAACCGAACCCTGGGCGCTTGTTATACTTGTGGAAAGACGGGGCATTTTGCCCGCGATTGTTGGAGCGGACGTCCGAAGTCCGAGAGAAAGCAAAGAGCCACTTATGAAGAGAAGGGCAAGGCGGTGGAGTCAACCACATCCCACTATGCTCCGACTCAACCGAGAGTCTATAACTTGGGCTAGTAGGAGGCCATCAAACATGCCGACGTGGTAACAGGTACGGTTTAATTTATAGCAAGTTAGCTTTAAATACTGTTACCCAGTGTTTGTTAGCTTAATAATGTTGTATAGGCTTTGTTCTGATTGGCGGTAGTCCAGCACGAGCACTTTTCGATACGGGAGCTTCACACTCCTTTTTGTCTGAAAGTTTCGTAACGCGCATCGGAGTCCCTTCTTCGATGGCGAAGGACAAATCTGATGTGTTGCTACCGAATGGGTGTTCGATGCGTGCGGACAGAGTATGCGCCGTAAAGGTTCTTATTGGAAGCCAAGAGTTCGACTTGCTAGCGTCGTTGCTGCCGCTAGCAGAGTTCGACATCATCTTTTGTATGGATTGGCTTTCAGAGCAGAAGGCTTGTATCGATTGCAATCGTAAGAAGGTCAAGCTGGGTGTTGGGCAGGAGACGACGTTTGCGGGACTGAAGGGGTCGAGCAAGACGCTGATGTCTGCTCTTCAGGTGGTGAAGGAGGTTCATGTTGGAGTAAAGCTGTTCTTCACGTTAGTGGAGGCTGTAAAGCCTAAGGCCACTTTGGATAGTATCCCAGTGGAATGTGAGTACCCCGACGTGTTCCCGGGCGATCTTCCTGGAGCCCCACCGAAGCGAGAAATTGATTTCACTATCGAGCTAGTGCCAGGTGCCAAACCTGTGTCACGTTCTCTGATAATTCCCAAAAGAAGTTATCTAGACATGTTTTTTGGCATATTACTCGGCATATCCGACACGAATAAACACAAAAAGCTCTAGAAATGAAATTAATTGTTTGATTATCTAATTCAAGGCTAATTTGGTCTCTTTTTATTGTATGTTTACTAGTGGTGCAAGAGGAATAGGCTCATGGACGGAAATCTGCCAAAATATCAAAATCTGGAAAAAGGTTGCAACACTCCAAAAATGAAGGTTACAACGTCTCCTGGGCGGTTTTTAGAGTTTGAAATTCGAATTTTGCTATCTTTTCAAATATGGAAGGAGACATCCCTTGGCATATCTGGTGGTGTTTTTAAAGGACAAAAGGAAGGAAAGAGAGGGAGTTCTGGACATAGAGGGAGGAGAGCTTTTGGAGGAGAAAAACCATCTTGGGCGAAAAACCCTAGGCAAGAAGAAGAAGAAGACTACTCTGGATCGTCAAGAGCAACGGATTTTGCACATCCGAGTGAATTATTTCCTGAAACTTTTGAATTTTCTACAGCATGTCTAGTAAGATCCATCTAATTTGGTTTCATCTCTCCGCCATGAACTAATTTCTTAGATCTTGTGTGTTGTGAGTACCTTACTTATTGTGATGACTTGATCCAAGGTTTTGACTTAATGATTGTTTGATTTTCTATCTTTATTGGAATTGTGTTCTCTATTTGTGGATGTTTTGAGTAAGTATTCATCTTCTAGTTAGCATGGCGAGATTCGAGAGAGGAGTTATGCTAGTCTAGGGTTGAATCCTTTATATTACGTGGCGAGATTCGAGAGAGGAGTCACGTATTTCTTTAGTCAAAATATCATCTTTTTACTGCACTGCGAGAATCGAGAGAGGAGCAGTGTAAGTGTAACCTAATTTCTAATATAACTTCGAGAGAGAAAGAGATTTCCTCTTGAGTTAGCGTAGTGGATTTGTGCGCTTTTCGTTACTTTATTTCCACCCAAGTTAGAGATAACTGGGGGATTTTAGGTGACCGGATCTCGGAAATCGAGGGATAAAGAGATCTGCTTTTAAATCCTTGCAAGATAGAAGTCAAGCAACTCATGGAAGCTTTTTTTATAAAAAATCATCGCAATAGGTAAGGGAAACCAACATACAAGATTGCTTCCCTAAAACTTGGATAACAATATTTTCTTGTCCGCGCATTTTAGTTCTTGTCTAAAGAGTACTTCTTTAAATAAAACTAGAAATTCACCTTAATTATCGTCTTGAATTTAGAGAACGGGAAGAGCTGGTAATTGTGATCACTAGGTCAATCACCTCCTCAAGGGAATGATCACTTCTCACTTTATATTACTTGATCCGGCACGTGCACTTGCGTAAATATACATCTATCTCGGGCGTATCATGTTTTTGGCGCTGCTGCCGGGGAGGTGCTTCTGAGTTAGTGTTAATAATTTTCATAATATTAGTGAATCCCTAGTACTTAGAGATCAAGTCTTTGTTTGTTTGTTTGTTTATTTGTTTGAATCAAGTTTATTTGAAAATCTGTGCAGTATATGTCCAGGTATAGACAAGTAGAATTATTGCCTTTGAATTCTGAAATTGAGCGTACCTGTAGACAAAATAGGAGAGACTTTAGGACCGTTAACATTATTCATCCTGCGATGGATAATCATGTGCAAAACAACGTTGATGATAATGAGGAGCATGTTGAACAAAATGTTCAACCTAATGCACCTCGCATGACTTGCTACGACTATAATACACCTCTAGGTGGGGGTTTGCATTTCAGCATTGCTCGTCCGGCAATTGCAGCAAATAACTTTAAAATGGACCCACTAATCATGCAACAAGTTCAATACAATATGTTTGGGGGTCTCAATCATGAGGATGCAAATTATCATTTAAAAACTTTCTTAGCCATCTGTGATATGTTTAAGTGTAACGGGGCATCCGATGATGCAATTATATTACGACTGTTTTCGTTCTCACTAGAAGGGAGGGCTAAGGATTGGCTAGATTCTTTACCTGATGATTGTATCACAACTTGGACGCAACTAGTCGAAAAATTCTTACATAAATACTTTCCTCCTTCGAAGACTGCAAAGCTAATAAGAGATATAACCACATTCACACAGGGAAACGGAGAGACACTATACGACGCTTGGGAGCGTTTTAAGGAGCTACTTAGAAAGTGTCCCCACCATAGGTTAGCCCTACATCAACAAGTTTCCACCTTCTATAATGGATTGCAAACTGTAACCATGATCTTAGTAGACGGGGCTGCTGGAGGATCGTTACTTAAGAAGTATCCCGAGGATGCGTATGCAATCCTCGAAGATCTCACTGCAAATAACTAGCAAGCCTATGAGCGTCAAGGGAACAACAACACGGTTGGTATCCACCAAGTGGACCAAATCACTTCCTTGGTCGCTCAAATGGCATCACAATTCAACCTAATTAATAAGAGATTAGATTCATTATCACAGCCTTCATCTAGTGCTCCATTGATGGTGGAGCAATTAAATCAAATTTCTGAAGAAGCAAATTATGTAGGAGGAGCACAAAGGCAAGGTCCACCTAGATTTGCCAATCATTATCACCCCAAGTGGCGAAATCACCCCAATTTCTCCTGGAAAAACAATCAAGGGGCAAATCACCCACCAGGGTTCAATCAAAATATGAACCACCCTCCTATCAATAATAACTCTCAACCCCAACAATTAAACCAAAGGAAGATATCAGATGAGTTTATCTTAGGCATGTTCCAAAAGTATGACTCAAGAATGGAGGAATAGAATCTTCATTAAGATCACTAGAAACAACTATGGGTCAACTTGCAAATTCATTAATTCAAAGACCCATTGGAACTCTACCTTCTGATACCACACTAAATCCAACAAAAGAAAATCATAATAATTAATGCAAAGCTATTGCCTTACGAAGTGGTGTAGAGATTCCAAGTGGGGAGGGGTTGCTTGAGAAAGCTAGGGAAGAAGAGGCCAGTAAGATGTCGAGTGAGTCAAGCATATTAGAGAAGGAGGTGGGAGAGAAGCAAAAAGAGAAATTAAACCAAAAGAAAGACGTAATCTACCCACCACCCCCATTTCCATCTAGACTGGCTAAATCCAAACTTGACATACAATTCCAGAAGTTTATGGATATTTTCAAAAAGCTAACTATAAACATCCCATTTGCCGAGGCGCTTGAGAAAATGCCTAGTTATGTTAAGTTTATGAAAGATATCTTGGCAAAGAAAAGAAAATTTGTTGATAAAGAGATAGTGGCGTTGACTGAGGAGTGTAGTGCTATATTGCAGAACAAGCTGCCACCCAAGCTTAAGGATCCCGGTAGTTTCACAATTCCTTGTTCTATTGGAGTGAAGTTTGTTGGGAGAGCGTTATGTGACCTCGGAGCGAGCATCAACCTGATGCCATTATCTATCTATAAGAAGTTGGGTCTATGAGAGATAACACCTATATCTCTCACTCTACAGTTGGCCGATAGGTCTCTTGCATTCCCTAAGGGAATTGTAGAAGACGTGTTGGTTAAAGTGGAGAAATTCATTTTCCCCGCTGATTTTGTAGTACTTGATATGGATGAGGACAAGGATGTCCCCATCATTCTTGGTAGACCAATCTTGGCCACCGGAAGAACACTCATTGATGTTCAGAAGGGTGAGCTTACGATGAGAGTTAATGATGAGAATGTGACATTCAACATCCTCAAATCCATGAGATTTCCGGATGATAAAGAGGAATGTTTCTCTATTACGGAGGTGAGTGCACCTATACGGATGATGCATAATGAAAATAATTGGGAGCACAAAATTCTTAGTGCTTTAACAAATGAAGAAATAGAAGAGGATCCAGAATCAAAGGAAACTGAGGAAGCGTTATGTACTTTTGAGCATTTACCAAATGCTAACGCGTTTGAGTTAATAAGCAGGTCAAGCGAGTCAGAAATCATGAAGCCGTCTATTGTAGAGCCACCTATGCTTGAATTGAAACCGCTACCCGAAAACCTAAAGTATGTTTTTCTAGGTGAGGACAACACATTACCGGTTATTATTGATGCATCCTTAGGAAAAGAGAATGAAGATAAATTGATTGCGGTTCTTTGTGAGAACAAGAGAGCATTAGGCTGGACCATTGCAGACATTAGAGGGATAAGTCCTTCAATTTGCATGTATAAAATCCTTCTAGAGGAAGAGTCAAAAGAGTCAATAGAACCCCAACGAAGACTTAGCCCACCCATGAAAGAAGTGGTCAAGAAGGAGATAATCAAATGGCTGGATGCGGGTATTATATATCCTATCTCCGATAGTCGGTGGGTAAGTCCTGTTCAGTGTGTGCTAAAGAAGGGGGGTATTACGGTAGTTAGAAATGAGAGCAACGAGTTGATTCCCACTAGAACGGTAACTGGATGGAGGATTTGTATGGATTACCGAAAGTTGAATAAAGCGACTAGGAAAGACCAATTCCCACTCCCATTCCTTGATCAGGTTCTTGATAGGCTAGCAGGAAATGAGTATTTTTGTTTCCTAGATGGTTACTCGGGGTATAATCAAATCATGGTAGCTCCCAAGGATCAGGAGAAGACAACCTTCACCTATCCTTTTGGAACATTTGCATTTAGGAAAATGCCCTTTGGATTATGCAACGCTCCTGCCACATTTCAGCGCTGCATGATCGCTATCTTTACTGAACTAATTGATGAGGGGATCGAGATCTTTATGGATGATTTTTCAGTGTTTGGGAGATCGTTTGATGAATGTTTAGAAGTGCTAAAGAAAGTTTTGAACAAATGCATTCAAGCCAACTTAATTTTAAACTGGGAAAAATGTCATTTCATGGTCAAAGAAGGGATTGTTCTGGGACACAAGGTGTCCAAGAAGGGTTTGGAAGTAGACCGAGCGAAGACTGAGGTTATAGAAAAATTGCCCCCACTGAGTAATGTTAAGGGAGTGCGTAGTTTTCTGGGTCATGCAGGCTTTTACCGTCGTTTCATTAAAGATTCTTCTAAAATCTCTAAGCCGCTAAGCCAGTTGTTGGAGAAAGATTCCCACTTTAATTTGGACGAGGAGTGTTTAGCCGCCTTTCATACATTAAAGCAAAGTCTAGTTTCTTCACCGATTATTATTGCACCTGATTGGTCTCTACCATTCACCATTATGTGTGACGCAAGCAATTTTGCTGTGGGCGCAGTCTTAGGACAAGTGCGCGACAAGGTCTTCCACACAATCTACTATGCTAGCAAGACACTTATCGACGCACAAATAAACTACACCACTACCGAGAAGGAACTATTAGCAGTTGTTTTGCTTTTGACAAATTCCGCTCCTATTTAATATTATCTAAGGTGATAGTTTATACGGACCATGCAGCTATACGATTTTTGATAGAGAAAAAGGATGCTAAACCTAGATTGATTAGGTGGGTACTCCTCTTGCAGGAGTTTGATTTGGAGATTAAAGATCATAAGGGGGCGGAGAATCCTGTAGCAGACCACCTATCACATCTAGAGTCTGAGTATGGGAAGAATGTAGACATTGAGATTAGGGAGAATTTTCCTGATGAGAGTCTGTTGGCAGTGTTGGAGGGGAATACCCCATGGTATGCTGACATCGTAAATTTCATTATGAGTAACATTTTGCCGTCAGATTTAAATTATCAGCAGAAGAAAAGATTTCTTCATCAGGTCAAGTTTTATCTTTGGGACGCCCCCTATGTATTTAGGATATGCGCTGACCAAGCCATTCGTAGGTGCATACCTGAGATGGAAGTTCATGATATCCTAGAAAAGTGTCATGCATCTCCTTATGAAGGGCACTTTATGGGAGAACGAACTGATATGAAGGTACTAGAGGCTGGTTTCTATTGGCCAACGCTATTTAAGGATGCTCACGTGTTTGTCAAGGCGTGTGATAGATGCCAAAAGACGGGCAATATTCTTCGGGGGGCAAGTATGCCTATGACCAATATTCTGGAAGTAGAGGTATTTGATGTTTGGGGCATAGATTTTATGGGGCCGTTTGTGAATTCAGGAGGAAATTTCTACATATTATTGGCAGTAGACTATGTGTCAAAATGGGTAGAGGCCATTTCCACACAAAAAAACGATGCCAAGGTTGTACTCAAGTTTATAAAAGCAAATATATTTACGAGATTCGGCACGCCTAGGGCGATAATTAGTGATGGGGGCTCATATTTTTGTAATACACAATTTAAATTACTTTTAAAAAAATATGGTGTAACACATAAAATGGCCCTAGCATATCACCCGCAAACCAATGAATTAGCCGAAGTCTCTAATAGAGAGATTAAGTCCATCTTAGAGAAGACAGTGAGTACAACCAGGAGGGATTGGGCATTTAAATTAAATGACACGTTATGGGCTTATAGGACCGCTTACAAAACGCCCATAGGTGTGACTCCCTTTAGGATGGTGTATGGAAAGGGCTGTCATTTACCGGTAGAATTGGAACATAGAGCTTTTTGAGCGATCAAGAGACTTAACTTTGACTTTCAAGAAGCAGGTAAAAGATGGCTTCTGCACTTGAATGAGTTAGAAGAGCTTAGATTTAATGCTTACGAGAACACGAAGCTTTATAAAGATCGGATTAAAAAAATGGCATGATTTGAGACTGCAGAAGAGAGAATTTAGAAGCGGACAACTTGTGCTTTTGTATAATTCACGCCTTCGTTTATTTCCAGGAAAGCTGAAATCGAGATGGTCTAGACCATTCCGAGTTGTTGAGGTATTCCCACATGGTGTAGTAACAATATGTAACGAGAAGGACGGATCAACTTTCAAGGTGAATGGACAGCGACTAAAAATTTATTATGAGGGTGGTGACCAGTGCGATGCGATGGTCATAAAATTTCATTAACGAGTACTAGGAGAGCCGTCTTGCCGAGACGATTAACTTAGGCGCTAGGTGAGAGGCAACCCATCGCTGTATGTTTAGTTTATTGTTTGAATTTAGTAGTTTTTCTTCAAGTTTTCTTTGGTTTTGATTAGGAGAGTAGTGGTGGAGGAGTGAATTCAATTACTGATGGAAAAATTGGTAGGAGCAGTGGTGGTAGTTGCAGCGCTGAAAATTTTAATTTGACGCAACGTCCAGATTTCTGTCCCGAGAGTTTAAACCGCGCGGGTGTTGCAACAACAGCGAAAATAAATAGTTACAACACCTTTCTTTCTGGTTGGTCTGGAGAGTGTAAATCGCGCGGGTGTTGCAACGACAGCAAAAATAAATGGTTGCAACACCTTTCTTTCTAGTTGGGCTGGAGAGTGTAAACCGTGCGGGTGTTACAACGACAGCAAAAATAAATGGTTGCAACACCTTTCTTTCTGGTTGGGCTGGAGAGTGTAAACCGCGCGGGTGTTGCAATGAAAGCAAAAATAAATGGTTGCAACACCTTAGTTTCGGCCAGTACCAAGGAATAGGCGGTCAATCCGGTGCTGAACCGGCTGGAGGGATCCATTCAGAGTGCGCCACGTGGCCCCGGTTCACTTGAACCGGGCTTCTTCTTCTTTGGACACGCTCATCTATATAAAAAAAACAAGGGAGGAAGGAAATCGAAACGACGTCAAACGCCCGAATCCTGCCCTAATTCGCGAAAACGGAGGCGTCGACAGCGGCGTCAGCGAGTTCTGCGGGGTGTAATCGGCGGCGTGAGTGGCGGCAAACTGCTAGGAGTTGATTCCCAGCGAGCCCATCCCCATTTCGCGACCTGACGACGAGTGCAACTTCGCCGGACCCCTCCCTACCGTAACATCTCAAGCCCGATCAGGTAATTTTCGAAAGCGCCTAGCACCATTCTTATTTCAGTTCTCATCTCCATGCCTGAGTTTCGAATGTGTGAGGGTGAGGAATTCCTGATCTTGCTAAACCCATAATTTAGAAATGTCGACAACAAGGAAAGGGAAATCGATAGCCAAGAAAGCGTTATGGTTTGTTAGCGAAGCTGTCGCATCTAGATTTGAGAATCTAAAGACGTTGCCAGTAATTTATGAAAGGGGATTCTTGATGGAGAAGCGAGTGTGGAGCCTTCCCTACGTGCTCCAAATGCATGAGTTGCACTGGGAGACGTTCTGCCATCACTTGTCGGAGGCCATTCTATCCTGGGTATACGAATTTTATGCAAACGTTAAACAAATGGAGGATGAGGTAGTGACGGTACGAGGGAAGCTGATCAACATATCTTCCAATGTAATCAATGAGCTGTACGGAGTAGGTGTTGATGAAGAATTGGAGAGTCTGAACTATCAAATTGCATTGGATGAACTGGCAGCTGCGATCGGCAATTCACCAGACCTAGAATGGTCAAAGAGGTCGACGAAGGCGCTGAAATCCACATCCCTGTCCAGGGAAGCTAAGGTGTGGCTCCTTTTCATAAATGCTACCGTTATGCCTACCCGCCACCTGAACAACGTCACTTTGGACAGAGCAGAACTGATATATCACATTTTGAAGGGGCATAGGATTAATGTGGGAGCGATAATCAGCAACCATTTGAAGATGAAAATCTGGGAGGACAAGGCCAAGCTGCTATGGTTCCCAATCTTGATCACGGAGCTTTGTAGGCAGGCAGGGGTAGCCTGCGGTGCTGAGGATTTGATAACCCAAGTGCGGAGGCCGATAACTTGACAGGTTGTGAAGGTGAATATTAAAGTAGGGACTGAGATGGATAGCGGTTTTAAGACACCTCACAAAAGAATAGGAAGTCGATATTCAGCATCATCGGCCAGAAAGCGGGAGAAAGTAGCAGTGCCATCCGGGGAAGGGGTCACATTGCATGAAGCTATGGATAGTATTGAGTACATAAAGGTATACTTGAGATGCCGGCACTGCTACTTCAGTTCCCGACTGGATATTATGGAGAGGAAGATTGATAGTCTCTTGAAGAGAGCAAAGTTGCAGGTGGATGAAGAGTCGTTTCGATATCAGTGGCAGTTCAACGATAAGGTAGAGTTGCTAGCGGTTGATGGAAGCACTCTCGACCCAACCGAATTAGATGAATAAGACGAGGATCAGGAGGAAGAAAGGAATCAGGAAAAAGAGGTGGAGCCAGAAGGCGAGGAGGATCAAGAAATGGATGAACCCGAAGAAGACGATGAGGGGGGATCTGATTAGATCCTTTTTGATTCATTTGTTTTTGGATGACTTTACTAATGGTTGATGGATACTATTTTATTTCTTTTATGCTCTGGATGACTTTATTTTGAACTATTTTGCTTAACTGCATGGTGGCTAGTTACTCTGCACTGCTCACATGATATGATATGATCTTGTGTGTTTATTTGGACTCATTAAGTTGCTAGATATTTTGGAAAGCCTAATTTAATTTACCTTATTACTCTGCTCCTATGTCCAAATTGATATAACATAATTTAGGCTATTGCTATAATTGAAAGTTATGACATGAAAATGAAGGCGATTAAGTTATTCTGGTTCATTGTTGTTGCTAATTCATGCAGTTACGAACTTTATTACATTGCCTCCATGTTTTGTTCTCTTCTGTCATCGCCAAGATAAAAGTTGGGCAGGTAAATATGGTACGGAGTAATGCAGATAAAATGGGGAGCACATTAAAGAAACCCAAGAGACTCAAAGGAAATCATTTCCTTATCAGGGGAGTTTTTACTGTTTAAATTTCATGTTTATTTAATTCATGCAACGGCTGAGTAGTATAGAAAGATTTTTTTTTATATAGCACATTAACCTATCTAGGGCCTAGCAAGCCCTTAAGTGTGGGTGTGTTGGCTAACATCGCCCCTGCAATTGTGGTGGTAGATAATTTGATCACTCGTAATTGTAATATTTCGTATATTGACAGTACTTAGTGATAAGTTATTCTTGAGGTTCAGTGATAATTAATTGGTATGGCTAGGGAATCCTAGGAGTTCAGATTTTGAATTTGAAATTAGCAAGATTTTTTTTGATAAAGCACTCTAAGGCATTTGTTTCATGCACATCCTTCTCCAGTTTTCGTTTACTTCTCTAAAAACTTTTGATGTTGATTTCTAAAATTAGAAAATGGGGTGAGCAAGAACTAAGTAATAATGTGAGTCAAGATAATGTTTTAGTAGCTAGACCATTTTGAACTTTCATGAGACTCTTTGATTGGTTTTGTATCATTTTGTTACCCACTACTGAATGACAAAATTCTATATATTTCACTAGTTTTATCTTAATCCACTAGCCATTTATGGGTGTTCCAATTCAGCATTTATATATAAAAAAAAGAGAAAAATTGTGAATTGCCATAGTGATATGCGGCCTAAGTATGTACACGCCTATCTAGAATGATCCCAACTGTGATCATATGAAAAAAAAAGAGAAAGGAAATAATCAAAACTTTTGTCATAGTGATATGTGGCCTGGGTCGGCAATTACATACTTGGAATGATCCCAACTATTGGCACAATATGTTTATATATGCAAGGCTTAAGGATTGAACCTCGTAATATGGTGAAAGATTGAGATTATTAACTAGGGAATTATCATGCCACTATTTAAGCCTATTCATGAATTGCCAACCAAGCCAAAGCTAAACATATGCTCTCGTATGCTGCTAATTCTTGTCAAGGCTAGCGTAATGACTTAGCTTATTCTTACCCTTTTGAATTATTAAGGATGTTCAATGAAAAAGTACGGGAGAGTAAATAATCTGGAAGAAGGCGCACACACCACACAAAATTCTTTAGTATGCTTTATCTTTTATCAAGCTAATGGATTTGTGATGTTTGAACTTTTAATGATAATCAAGCTTATAAGTTGAGTAAAGCAAACTTTTTGAGTATCTTGGACTAACGCATATTAAGATAGGATTGTTCTTATTTGGGGTGTAATAATTATCGGACACCCATTAGAAATAATTATTTCTCTTTGCTCGGGACTAGCAAAGGTTTAAGTGTGGGGGTATGATAACTTCCCAAAAGAAGTTATCTAGACATGCTTTCTGACATATTACTCGGCATATCCGACACGAATAAACACAAAAAGCTCTAGAGATGAAAGTAATTGTTTGATTATCTAATTCAAGGCTAATTTGATCTCTTTTCATTGTATGTTTACTAGTGGTGCAAGAGGAATAGGCTCATGGACGGAAATCTGCCAAAATATCAAAATCTGGAAAAAGGTTGCAACACCCCAAAAATGAAGGTTGCAACGTCTCCTGGGCGGTTTTTAGAGTTTGAAATTCGAATTTTTCTATCTTTTCAAATATGGAAGGAGGCATCCCTTGACATATCTTGTGGCATTTTTAAAGGACAAAAGGAAGGAAAGAGAGGGAGTTCTAGACATAGAGGGAGGGGAGCTTTTGGAGGAGAAAAACCATCTTGGGCGAAAAACCCTAGGCAAGAAGAAGAAGAAGACTACTCTGGATCGTCAAGAGCAACGGATTTTGCACATCCGAGTGAATTATTTCCTGAAACTTTTGAATTTTCTGCAGCATGTCTAGTAAGATCCATCTAATTTGGTTTCATCTCTCCGCCATGAACTAATTTCTTAGATCTTGTGTGTTGTGAGTACCTTACTTATTGTGATGACTTGATCCAAGGTTTTGACTTAATGATTGTTTGATTTTCTATCTTTATTGGAATTGTGTTCTCTATTTGTGGATGTTTTGAGTAAGTATTCATCTTCTAGTTAGCATGGCGAGATTCGAGAGAGGAGTTATGCTAGTCTAGGATTGAATCCTTTATATTACGTGGCGAGATTCGAGAGAGGAGTCGCGTATTTCTTTAGTCAAAATTCCATCTTTTTACTGCACTGCAAGAATCGAGAGAGGAGCGGTGTAAGTGTAACCTAATTTCTAATATAACTTCGAGAGAGAAAGAGATTTCCTCTTGAGTTAGCGTAGTGGATTTGTGCGCTTTTCGTTACTTTCTTTCCACCCAAGTTAGAGATAACTGGGGGATTTTGGGTGACCGAATCTCGGAAATCGAGGGATAAAGAGATCTGCTTTTAAATTCTTGCAAGATAGAAGTCAAGCAACTCATGGAAGCTTTTTCTATAAAAAATCATCGCAATAAGTAAGGGAAACCAACATGCAAGATTGCTTCCCTAAAACTTGGATAACAAAATTTTCTTGTCCGCGCATTTTAGTTCTTGTCTAAAGAGTACTTCTTTAAATAAAACTAGAAATTCACCTTAATTATCGTCTTGAATTTAGAGAACGGGAAGAGCTAGTAATTGTGATCACTAGGTCAATCACCTCCTCGAGGGAACGATCACTTCTCACTTTATATTACTTGATCTGGCACGTGCACTTGCGTAAATATACATCTATCTCGGGCGTATCATTCTCCTTATAGGTTGGCGTATAAGGAGATGGCGGAGTTGAAGGTTCAACTAGAGGAGTTGATGGAGCAAGGGTATGTGCGTCCGAGCTCGTCGCCTTGGAGCGCACCGGTCCTCTCCGTTAATAAGAAGGACGGGAGTTTGCGGCTATGTATCGACTACAGGGAGTTGAACAAGCTAACAGAGAGAATAAATACCCGATCCCAAGGATTGATGATCTCTTCGATCAGTTAGTTGGATCGTCGGTATATTCCAAGTTGGATCTGAAGTTTGGGTATTATCAGCTGAGGATAAGGGAGTGTGATATCCCGAAGATGGCATTCAGCACAAGGTATGGGCACTTCGAGTTCACAGTCATGCAGTTTGGACTGACGAATGCGCCATCGGTGTTTATGGATTTGATGAACATGATGTTCCAAGAGTGAAAGTGAGTATAAGATCAATCCTTCACTCTAGAGGGGGGGGGGGGTGGTGAATAGAGTTTTTAAAATAATTTTGCAAATATGAAAATTATTCTAGCAGTGGAATACTTAATTTAGTTAGTGTAAAGTGCTTGACAGAAATCAAAATAAAACAAACAAAAGAGCAAATCCACAACACACAGCAAATAAAATAGCAAACAACCAGAAGACACAAGGAACTATAGTGGTTCCCCAAAACCTGGGTACATCCACTCTTCTACCACCCTTGGTAGGAATCCACTGCAGGATGAGTTGATCAGGTGTCCTGGGCACCAATGAGCTTTTGATCAGGTGCTTAAAAACCAAACCAGATTTTTTGATCAGGTGTCTTGCCTCTACTGAGTTTTGATCAGGTCTCAGAAACCAAAGCAAAACTTTTGAAGGGAGTTTAAAAACCCTTTTACAGGAAAGGAAAAATAAAAATGGTGAAGTTGTCTTCTCTGTCAATAATCAAAGAGAAGCACAAGTGGATGAGATGTTGTCAAAGCTCCCCCTGAGATTAGCAAGAGTTCAGGAACTGGAAGCTTTGCAATTGTGATAGGTCTTCAATGAAAAGAAAGCTCCAACAAAAGATGTTTCCAGTAAGAACTGAAATATGTGTTGTCTGGAGTGAGAATGATGAAGACTTTTTAAGACTTTGAATCAGAATCAATCCAAAGGAATAGGAGCTTGTTCTTCGTTTTGTGTTGTTGAACCCCTTCTCTTTGTTTTCTTCTGTATATATATTTGTTTCTCCTTTTCTGAATTATAATATGAAATCCATTCTTGAAATCTTTTTATAGTCGTTAGCAAAGTCATAAAAACTTTCCTTAAATGTCAACTGTCTCTGGAGGAAATAACCTAAAAACATTCCTTCTTTATTTCCTTGAAACATGCTCCAGATTTATTATAACGGCTAGAAATCTTCTTCAATAAATTCTCTGACTTGAAGACATTTGAAATCCTTAACAAACTGACAAAATTCCAGAAATCGTCGATCTCAAAAGATAATCGTCAATCTGAGCTTAACTATCGTCGAACTGAGCTCAGAGATATTGGAATTAGTCTAAGACAGAAAACGTTGATCTGAGCTCAGAAATCGTCGAACTGAGTTCGACGCATCGTCGACCTTAGATCAGAGAGATAGTCGAACTGGGTTCGATGCTTTGTCGATCTGAGCTCGACGACAAGTTGAATTCTTCTTCTGGGCTTCTCATCTGAACTAGGAGGTCTTGGGGAAAGCTTCCAACCTAAGTCCTAAGCCGTAGACCTAACAAGTTGACCTTTACTCTATACAATAAGGTCAAAGCAACAATCCTATAGAAATAGTGATCCGTGCCCAAATTAGTAATAGGGTGTTCCAACAATCTCCCCCTATTTGGGTTAGGATTACTATTTACATAAGTTATAGGAAATAAAAACATCAACAGAAATAAAAATACAAAAAAGCATTGCAGAACCACAGAAATATAATTATATCACACCAAATAGTTCAGCAGAGATATGAAAGAGTTTTCAGCTTACACCCAGATTAAAGCTTATCATCAGTTCTTTTCTAGAAAATGATTTCTCTGTTTGGATTTTCTGAATCTTTCTTTGATCTGAAGTCATCAGCAGCACCAAGAGTCTTCTAGCTTCTGTTTCTAGGAACTATAGTTTCAGGATGTAGCTGCATGTACTCCTCAGTATTGAAGAATTTCTTGGAGCTGTATCTTTCAAGTTCTTGTCTTCTTTGATCTGATAGAGTTGAGATATTGGAAGTATCTTGGCCTTTTTTCTCTTGCTTTCTTGATTTGATCTAGAGCAGTCATTTCTTTTAGTCTGGCTGTCCAGGAGACTGAGTTATTCTCTGGATCTTAAAAAGGAACTGGTGGCTCATACTTATTGATGGTGTCAGTGGGAGGAGCTTTTGGATTAAAGCCTTCTTTGAGCTTATAAGGAAAAGGACCAGAAGTGGAATCACTTGGGCTTTGTCCTTTCCTTTGATAAGGTTGATGTCTGGACTGTCCTCTGGAATAAACTTGATAATCTCTATGATTGCCTTTGTACTTACTTCCTCTTGACTGATTGCCTCTTTGCTGATATCCTCTGGATTGAGATCTTCCTTGAAACTGAGAGGATCTTTGAGATAAAGCATATGAGGATTGATGAGCTGAGTTTCCACCAGATCCTGCACCTAGAGAAGGAGGAGGAGGAAGAGGATTATACTGAGAAGTTCATTGGTCATATTTCCTTTTCTTCCTCATGGCCTTCAACTGGTTCTTAGAGAATTGCATCCAGTGCTCATTTATGGGGCAGTTATGCAGAATATAATAGGGTATATCATGATCATAAGTAGCTTTGGACAATTGAACTCTTTTCATGGCTTTACTTCTAGCTTTCCTCTTCTTTGCAATAGTTGCAGAGGAATCATCAGAGTCAGTCCTGAATTCATCATCAGAGCTCTGAGGCTCATCAAATAAAGCATCTATTTGCTTTAACACTTCTTTAGAGATAACAGGAGTTGAAGTAGGAGGAGCAGAAACTGAACAAACTGGCTCTATAAAAGCCTCTGAAAAAACAACATCAGCAGCAGCAGCAAGAACCAAAGGAATACTTTCCACAGATTTAGAAGAATTTATATACATTTCTATCAGATTTGGATCACAGCAGGAGAAGGGAACTATATCCCTGGTTAGATCTTCAGCAGGGAGAGGTTCTTGAAGATAACAGCTATAAAATGAATCAAATAATGATAATAAAGAATGTAGATCTACTGTAGGACTGATGGTTGGAGCTGGAGCTGGAACTGAAACTGAAACTTTCTCTGAAGCCGGAATCTTTGAAGCTAGAACTTTTGATATTTGCAGTTTTGAAACAAAATTCTTTGAGGGCAGCACTTCTTCATAAGGCATCTCCCCCTGCCTAGTTTCAGTGCTAACTGAATCTAGGCCCCCAAAAGAAGGGATGGCCTGAAGGGAGAAGGAAGAAGATATTCTAACAGATAAATCATTTAAAGTCTTGACTAAGGGAGCCAAGGTTGAATCCAGTAAGAGAGTTAGCTTGGGTGCAAACAACTCATATAATTTATCTACTAGAGGTAGAAGATCTACTTGCTCAAGATTAACTTGAGTAGAGGTAGAGGGAGGGGCTGCAGAGATGGATGGAATTGATGCAGAGAGAAGTGGTATGGATGGTTGAGAGATGGGGATGGATGTTATGGATGGAGCTGGGATAGTGACTGTTGGTAGAAATGAGGAGATGGTAGGGGGAAAGGATGGTTGAGATATGATGTCATGTAGGATTTGTTGAAAGGATGTTGAGGTGGGTGGAATGTCTTGAGGTGAAGATGGAGAATCATCCATGAAGGAATCATCTAAAAGGTTGAATGATGGAAGATGAGAGGATGATTCTAAATCTATGGATAAGAAGTAATGTAGTGGATGGAAAACTTCTTGATGGGTGGCTGGAGGAGGTGGAGAAGCTATTTGAGATGAAGGTATGGAAGATGTAACTGGATATGGAGATGGAGGAGAGGATATGGAAGGGGATGGCAACACTTCTGTTGGGGCAGTGGACTGAGGAGGAGTAACTGATTCAGTCCTTGTGCCTGAAGAAACTTTTGCTACAGGAGCCCTGCTAGGTTTGATAAATTGTCTCTCCCACTTGCCAAAAAGGGCTGAAGAAAGCCTCTTTGAAGCATTGATGTGCATCCCATTGGACACTAAAAACTGAGGGCACCTATTCTGCAGGAATAGGCCCAAAATCCTTCCAAAATTCACAAAATTTTTATTGATCTTTTTCTTAATAAAGTCAAAGAAAATGGCTCCCCAATCCAGGTGCTTCTTATCTACTATTGCAGCCATTAAACAGAATTGATGTCTAGATATTGTATCATGGACTGAATGTTTGGCCAATATCACTTTGCCTACAACATCTGCTAGAAATCTATACTCCATAGATAGATTTTTCTTCAGCAACTTATTAGGGTTCTCAGAATTATTACCCATTCTATCTAACATTTCAGTAAATTCTACCCCTGATAGTTCTATGCTATCATTTCCAGTACTTAATCCAAAAATCTCTGTAAGAATGGCTGGGGTTAGGGATACCTGTGTCCCTGAGATGGTTCCAATAACTGTGTTTTGATCCAGATTATGGGCAGTATAGACCCATTCTTTAATCTCATCTGCTGCTAGCTTGATTCTGGAAGTCATAATGTTCACAAGTTGTTGCTCCTTGAAAAGTTCAAAAATGTCTTTGAATATCTTATCTGTACCCTCAAATGATTCCATGTCGATATCGAAGCCAGTGTCGAACTTCATTGCGGCTAGAATGACGACTGACACCGACATATTTCTTGAAAAAACAAACAAGATCAAGTGTAGAAAAGTTTGGAGGGAAAGAAATTTCTTGCAGAAGGTATGAAAGCGCAAAGGAGAACGACGTCTGAAAAATGATTTTATATCAGGGTTTGACGTAGAAAAGGAAAGATCGTTGAACTCAGTTCGATGATCTACGGCTCTCGGGGAAACTTAAAGGTCTCAACATCATCGATCTCCGTTCGACGATATTTAACATCGTCGATCTTCGTTCGATGATAATTGAGATCGCTGACCGAGAAGGATAGTCTAGCACTATCTGGAAACGCCGAGCTCCATTCGACGATTCCTAATATTGTCGATCTTCGTTCGACGGAAAACAAAAGATAGTTGAATACTATCTGGAAATGACGAGCTCCATTCGACGATCTTCATGAGAATCGTCGAGCGCAATTCAGAGACAGAGAAAACCAATAGATACTAGGAAACTCAAATTTTTAACCTAGTCTTTGTCTCTTTTTAGGTTTAAAGATCTTGGAACTTAATTAAGACTTTCTCCATCTAACATTCCTAACTGATTAAGGAAGAAAGTATGTTTCTTTTCATCCAAGGGCTTGGTGAAAATATCTCCCCTTTGTAAATCAGTTGAGATGTATTCCAATTCAATTTTATTTTTCTCTACATTATCCCTTAAGAAATGATGCCTAATCTCTATGTGTTTTTTCCTACTATGGAGGACTGGATTTTGAGCTATTGAAATAGCACTAGTGTTATCACAAAATATTTTGGACTTCTCTAAGTTGTAGCTATAGTCCAGGAGCTGATTTTGAATCCACAATATCTGTGAGCAATAACTACCTGCTGCCATATACTCAGCTTCAGCAATTGATGTGGACACAGATGTTTGTTTCTTGTAAAACCAGGAGACAAGTCTGTCACCAAGAAATTGATAAGTTCCACTGGTGCTTTTCCTGTCTACTCTACATCCAGCATAATCAGCATCAGAAAATCCAATTAAATCAAATCTTGAATCAGCTGGATACCAGAGACCTAGATTTGGACAACTTTTCACATACCTAAGAATCCTCTTAACTAATGTGAGGTGTGACTCTCTAGGGCTGACTTGGAATCTAACACATATGCATGTAGAAAACATTATATCAGGTCTACTAGCTGTAAGATATAATAAGGAGCCAATCATTGCTCTATATGTGGTCTGATCAACTAGTTTCTCATGTTCATCAGCATCTAATACAACATTAGTAGGCATGGGTGTTTTCATAGAGGATGCATCAGACATACCAAACTTCTTAACCAATTCTTTTGCATACTTGGTTTGAGAAATAAAGATTCCATCAGCATTTTGTTTGACTTGCAATCCTAGAAAGAAGGATAGTTCACCCATGCTACTCATTTCAAATTTGGAATGCATTAGGTTGGAGAACCTTTTGCATAAATTTGAATCAGTAGAGCCAAAAATAATATCATCTACATAGATTTGTACTAGTAGGATATGGGACTTATGGGTTTTAATTAAAAGAGTTTGGTCTACTCTACCCATTTTAAAATCATTTTCCAAGAGAAAGCAAGCTAGGGTCTCATACCATGCTCTAGGAGCTTATTTGAGACCATATAATGCTTTATGCAATTTATAAATAAAATCAGGGTGAGTTAGAGAGATAAAACCGGGAGGCTGTTTTACATAAACTTCTTCCTTGATATCACCATTGAGGAATGCACTTTTGACATCCATTTGCTATACTTTGAACTTCTTATGAGTTGCATATGCTAGGAAGATTCTTATGGCCTCTAACCTTGCAACTAGTGCAAAGGTTTGGTCATAGTCTATGCCTTCTTCTTGAGAATATCCTTGAGCAACCAACATTGCCTTGTTTCTTACTATAACTCCTTGATCATCTAACTTGTTTCTGAATACCCATTTTGTTCCAACAATGGGATGATTTTTTGGCTTTGGCACTAGCTCCCAAACTTTGTTTCTTTCAAATTGATTTAATTCCTCTTGCATTGCAATAATCCAGTTTGGATCTTGTTCTGCATCTTGTATGGATTGAGGCTCAATTTGAGAAAGAAAGCAAGTGTGCATCAGATTTTTATTGAATTGGTTTCTGGTTTGCACACCAGCTGAGATGTCTCTAATCACTTGGGAGATTGGATGGTCTCTTGATGTTACTAAATCAACAATGAGTGTTTATTGTTCACCAACCTGTGTTGTTATTTCCTCTTATGGAACAACAACTGGCTCTTCATTTGGATTGTCACCATGACTTGCTAAAATCTGACTGTCATCTTCATTTTCACTACTTTCAGCTTCTTGTTGAGTGAATGAGGGTGATGGATCTTTTTCAATGATATTTAGCTTGTCCAAATTCTCTGATAGAGAATGTACCTGCAAAGGGTCTATGGTAGAAGTGCTCTTCTCCTTGTAAGACATATTAGTTTCATCAAAAGAGACATGCACTGTTTCTTTAATTTTATGAGATGATTTATTATAAACCCTATAGGCCTTATTGATCATGGAGTATCCCAAAAACACTCCTTCATCAGCTTTGGCTTCAAATTTTGCTAAGTATTTCTTGTTATTGTTATGAATGTAGCAAATACAACAAAAAATTCTAAGATAATCAACTTTATGTTTCTTTCCTTTGAGTAATTCATAGGAAGTCTTGCCCTTTAGCTTATATATCAAACTCCTATTCAAAACATAGTTTGAAGTGTTTACAGCCTCTGCCCAAAAGGATAGAGGGAGGTGAGCATCTGTCAACAATATTGTAGCAGATTCAATAAGGGTTCTATTCTTCCTTTCAGCTACCCCATTCTATTGAGGGGTTCTAGGAGCTGAGAAAGTGTGCCTAATCCCTTCCTTCTGATAGAACTCTTGCATAAGAAGAGAATCAAACTCTTTCCCATGATCACTTCTGATCAGGGCTATGTGAGTATTGAACGCAATCTTTATACATTTGAGAAACTCTGTCAAACATTTGAAGTTATCAGACTTCTTCCTCAGAAAGAACACCCATGTGAATCTAGAGAAGTCATCTGCAACTACTAAAGTATAAGATTTCCCTCCTAGGCTTTGTACAGTAATGGGTCCAAATAGATCCATATGTAACAAGTACAAAATCCTAGGTGAATCACTCTTATTAAGTGACTTTAAGCTATTTTTAGTTTGCTTGCCTAATTGATAAGACCTGCAGAGTCCTTCCTTCTTGTAGGGGCCAGAAGGTAGTCCTCTAACAAGGTTGTCCTTGGATAGCCTAGCAATAGTTCTAAGGTTGACATGTCCTAATCTCTTATGCCATAATTCATTAGGTTTGCTAAGAGAATTAAATAAACAGATATTTACCATGGTTGAATGAAAATCTACTAGATAGATGTTATCTCTTCTGTTACCTGTCAACACAGTTATGTTGTCTTCTGATTTGATGATGTATGAAGACTTGTTGAATATAACCTGGTAGCCTTCATCACATAGCTGACTGATACTGATAAGATTGTGCTTTAGTCCTTCCACATATGCTACCTTCTTGAATGTTACTGATCCTATTTGGATTGCACCATATCCTTTGGTCTGTCCAAAGTTTGAATCTCCAAACATGACTTTGGGTCCATGTTTAGCCTTGAAGGATATTAGGTTATCCTTGCTTCCAGTATGTGCTTGGAGCACCCACTATCCAGATACCAATGCTGGTCCATGGTTGGATAGGTCTTCACCTGCACAAATAACAGTTCATTTATTTTTGACCCAGTTTACCTATGGTCTAGCTTGATAACCTTTGAAATCAGAAATGAAAGATATCTCTGGTTGACTATTATATCCTTCAGGATGATATCTCCTAGGAGGAATTATCCATTCAGTATAAGGGTTGAACCCTTGAGATGTAGGATATCTAGAATTAATTTTTGACATACCTCTTGAGAACTGGTCGTATCTCTGAGCTCCGTACAACGATCGTGGATCTGAGTTCGACGATCTTGGGTCAGATCGTTGAGCTCCGTTCAGCGATCGATCTTGCCTGTGTTCAGAGATCAGAGATTGTCGACTTGAGTTTGACGATTCAGCAAGAAATAGTTGAGCTCCGTTCGAAGATCGTCGAGCTCTGTTCGAAGATCGTCGAGCTCTGTTCGAAGATCGTCGAGCTCTGTTCGATGATTTCTGTTGAACTTTATCTTTTTGGGTAGATCAGAATTTTTTCTAGCTACCTCCACAACTCCTTTTTCTTTATTAGAGATAAATTTAATGGGAGTTGTTAACACAATAGCTTTGCTGGATGAAGCACCCAAGCCCAGTGTACTATTGAGTCTTGAGTTCACTATGCTTGTGATGTCCATCAGTTTGATACTTCTCCCATTGAGGGTTTCTTCAAACTTCTTGGCCTCAGATAGTTCACTTTTCAATGAAGCTATCTGTTCCCTACAACATTCTAATTCTTCTGAGAGTTTGAGGTTATCTGAACATAAGGTACTGTATTCAGATAATTGATTTCTGAGAGAGATAATTTCTTTATCAGAATTGAGTAGATCTAAACACAGTGCTTTAAATTCAGACTTGAAGTCCTCAGAATTAAAATCAAATGATGGTCTTCTTCTAGCTCTTGTTCAGATTCAGATTCAGATTCATGTTCTGAATTAGTGTTGTTCTGAGATGCATTAATTGCCATCATGCAAAATTCTTTTTCTTGTGCATCATCCTCATCATCACTTGAACTTGATGATTCATCAGATTCTTCTTCTGTTTCACTCCATATTTCAGCAACAAATCCCTTCCTAGTGTGCTTGTTCTTGCTGGAAGAGGATCTGTCATAGTGATTTCTTTTGGAGTCTTTATCTTTTCTCTCTTGTCCTTCTTGTCCTTGTTTTGACTTTCTGGACAATCAGGCAGTATGTGGCCTGGTTTCCTGCAATCATAACAAATAATCTCTTTATTATTTGATTTATCATACCTTGACTTTTCTTGGCCTCTGGATGACCTTTTTTCTGAAGTCTTTCCTGAACATTTTGTAGAACCTCTTGGCTAGGAGGCTCATCAGTTCTTTATTGCCTGTGACTTTATCTTTAGGCTGTTCTTCTGTTGCCTTGAAAGCAATTGACTTCTCCTTCCTGACTGTTGGAGAAGTTGTCTTCTGCTCTTCTTCTCTATTCTTGATGAGCTGCTCATAAGATTTGAGCTTGCCCAATAGAGCTTCTGTAGTGATCTCATTCAGACTTCTGACATCCTTGATGGGTCAGATCCTTGAATCTCAAGTGCTGGGGAAGCACATTAGGATTTTGTCATTTATCTCTGTGAGAGAGATCTCCTTGTCCAAGGTCTTGAGTTCACTGACAATCAGACTTAATCTGTTGTACATGTCAGCTACTGATTCACTTTCTGCTTTCTTGAAATTCTCATACTGAGTGATGAGATGAGATCTCCTATCTTTTCTCTCATCAGCTGATCCTGACACAAGCTCAAATAGCTTGTCCCAAATCTCTTTAGCTGAGTTGCATTCAGCTACCTTCTGGAAGATGTCATCAGACATTGTCTGAGGTAGGATGTTCATAGCTTTGGCATCAGCTACCTTCCATTTCTTTATATCAGCATCTGTTCCTGAAGGTAGTGGAAAAGCATTTGTACTTGTGCTTGAATTCATGTATAATCTGATCATTGCCTTCCAAAGTGCAAACTTGGAGAGATTGCACACTGGAGGTTTGGTGCTAGCATAATATTTGTTCTGTGCCATGGATTTAGATTAAAATAAATATAATAAAAAAATAACCCTCTATTAAGGATAGATCTTAAGAGAGATCTTTTGGTTCAGGTGTTAGCCTGAATGAACAACCAACCTCCCTCTAATACCAATTAGAAGTGAGTATAAGATCAATCATTCACTCTAGAGGGGGGGGGGGGTTGTGAATAGAGTGTTTTAAAATAATTTTGCAAATATGAAAATTATTCTAGCAGTGGAAGACTTAATTTAGTTAGTGTAAAGTGCTTGACAAAAATCAAAATAAAACAAACAAAAGGGCAAATCCACAACACACAGCAAATAAAATAGCAAACAACCAGAAGACACAAGGAACTATAGTGGTTCCCCAAAACCTGAGTACATCCACTCTTCTACCACCCTTGGTAGGAATCCACTACAGGATGAGTTGATCCGGTGTCCTGGGAACCAATGAGCTTTTGATCTGGTGCTCAAAAACCAAACCAGATTTTTTGATCAGGTGTCTTGCCACCACTGAGTTTTGATCAGGTCTCAGAAACCAAAGCAAAACTTTTGAAGGGAGTTTAAAAACCCTTTTACAGGAAAGGAAAAAGAAAAATGGTGAAGTTGTCTTCTCTGTCAACAATCAAAGAGAAGCACAAGTGGATGAGATGTTGTCAATGCTCCCCCCGAGATTAGCAAGAGTTCAAGAATTGGAAGCTTTACAAGGGTGATAGGTCTTCAATGAAAAGAAAGCTCCAGCAAAAGATGATTCCAGTAAGAACTGTAATATGTGTTGTCTGGAGTGAGAATGATGAAGACTTTTTAAGAATTTGAATCAGAATCAATCAGAAGGAATAGGAGCTTGTTCTCTGTTTTGTGTTGTTGAACCCCTTCTCTTTGTTTTCTTATATATATATATATATATATATATATATATATATATATATATATATATATATATATATTTGTTTCTCCTTTTCTGAATGATAATATGAAATCCAGTCTTGAAATCTTTTTGATAGCCGTTAGCAAAGTCATAAAAACTTTCCTTAAATGTCAACTGTCTCTGGAGGAAATAATCTAAAAACATTCCTTCTTTGTTTCCTTGAAACTTGCTCCAGATTTATTATAACGGCTAGAAATCTTCTTCAATAAATGCTCTGACTTGAAAATATTTGAAATCCTTAAAAACTGACAAAATTCCAGAAATCGTCGATCTCAAAAGATAATCGTCGATCTGAGCTCAACTATCGTCGAACTGAGCTCAGAGATATTGGAATTAGTATAAGACAGAAAATGTCGATCTGAGCTCAGAAATCGTCGAACTGAGTTCGACGCATTGTCGACCTGAGCTCAGAGAGATAGTCGAACTGGGTTCGATGCTTCGTCAATCTGAGCTCGACGACAAGTTGAATTCTTCTTCTGGGCTTCTCATATGAACTAGGAGGTCTTGGGGAAAGCTTCCAACCTAAGTCCTAAGCCTTAGACCTAACTAGTTTACCTTTACTCTATACAACAAGATCAAAGCAACAATCCTATAGACATAGTGATCCTGACCCAAATTAGTAATAGGGTGTTCCAATAGAGAGTACCTAGACCGTTTTGTGATCGACTTCATTGATGACATATTGGTGTACTCGCAGTGCGAATAAGATCACTTCAAGCATCTGCATCTAGTCTTGGATATGCTGAGAAGGAATGAACTCTATGCAAAATTCTCCAAATGCGAGTTCTGGCTACCCTCAATAGCATTCCTTGGTCATATTGTCAGTGGGAAAGGTATAGCGGTGGATCCAGCGAAGATTGTTGCGATACGGGAGTGGCCTGCGTTGTCTTCGGTAGCGGAAGTTCGTAGTTTTCTTAGGCTTGCCGGCTATTACAGGCGCTTCATAGAGAACTTCTCGCGAATAGCGTTACCTCTCACGAAGTTGACAAGGAAGGATCAGAAATTCTTGTGGACGCAGGAGTGCATGCAAGCATTTGAGGACCTAAAGGGACGGTTGACCACGGCGCCAGTGTTAAGTTCGCCGAGTGGGACCGAGGGCTTCGATATTTATAGTGATGCCTCAGGTAGTGGTTTGGGCTGCGTGCTGCTGCAGCATGGTATATTATAGCGTATTTATCGCGTCAGCTAAAAGTGCACAAAAAGAATTATCCGGTCCATGACTTGGAGTTGGCGGCCGTGATATTTGCGCTTAAGCTATGGAGACACTACTTGTACGACATTAAGGTCGATATTCATACCGACCATAAGAGCATGAAGTACTTGTTGGATCAGAAGGATCTAAACATGAGACAGCGGAGATGGATGGAGTTCTTGGGGGACTATACGTTCAAGATTCATTATGTACCTGGCAAAGGCAATGCATTTGCGGATGCGTTGAGTCGCAGGACTCCCGCCCAAGCCAACTGGTTGTCAGTGCACGATGAGAGGCCAATTTGGGAGTTGGAGGCGTTGGAGATCTGTTGCGTGGATAAGCAGTCTAGCGCTAAAGCATTGTTGAACTGGACGGAAGTTCAGTATGACATGGCTGATCGTGTTCGGCAGGCATTGGAGTTGGATGGTAGCATGAAGGACCTTATGGATGCAGCGTTGGATGGGTCAAATTCCCAGTTTTCAGTCGAGGATGGGCTGTTAAGGAAGGACCATCGTTTGTGCGTCCCAAGCGGGAAAAATCTTCGGGCGGAGTTGATGTACGAGGCTCATAATACCAAGTACTCAATCCACCCAGGGAGCACGAAGATGTACCGGGACCTAAAGAAGCTGTTTTGGTGGCCAGGGCTCAAGAAGGATGTGGCACTGTTTGTGGCTAAGTATCAAATCCGCGCCTTGGTAAAGGCAGAGTGCCAAAAGCCTGGAGGATTCTTGAAATCCATGCCTATTCCGGAATGGAAGTTCGACGACATATTGATGGACTTTGTGTATGGCTTGCCAAGGTAGTAGAAAGGGAACGGCGCCATCTGGGTGATCGTAGACCGGTTAACAAAGATGTCGCACTTTATTCCGCATAGGAAGGATGATTCAGTGGAGAGACTGGCGAAACTATATGTGGATAATATAGTCAGATTGCACAGTGTGCCTCGCAGCATCATGAGTGATTACGATGGGAATTTTACGTCCAATGATTGGAGGTTGGTGCAATAGATGTTGGGGACTAAATTGAAGTTCAGCACATCCTTCCATCCGCAGACGGATGGGCAGACCGAGAGGGTCAACAGAACTATGGAAGACATGCTCCGCATGTGTGTTCTAGACTTCGGGAAGCATTGGGAAGACCACCTGTATTTGGTGGAGTTTGCGTACAACAACAGCTACCAGGCGAGTATTCAAATGGCGCCCTTCGAGGCCCTGTATGGTAGGAAATGTCACACACCATTATCGTGGCTAGAAACGGGTGAGGCAAGGTTGTACAAAAAGCAAGAGGTGGAGAATGCTACATCTTTGGCGCGAATCATTCGAGAGCATTTGCTGATCGCGCAGGATAGACAAGCTAAGTACTACAATACCAAGCACCGGAACGTGGAGTTTGCGGTAGGCTATTGGGTGTACTTGAAGATAAAGTCGTTCAACGATGTTTCGCGGGTGAGACGCTTGAAGAAGCTGAGCCCAAGATACCTTGGACCCTTTGAGATTCTTGAGCGGATCGGCAAAGCGGCTTATCATTTGAAGCTATCGGTGGAGTTGAGTGGACTACACGATGTATTTCACATTTCTGTATTGCGGAAGGCAGTGCAAGAGCCTTCACAGGTGATCGCAGTGGATCAAGTGCCGGTGGATGAAGGGTTGACGACTAGGGTCAAGCCCGTTCGTATTGAGGACTTTTAAGTTAAACGACTCCGTAACAAGGAGATCCGGATGGTCAAGGTCCGGTGGGACAATTGCGGTATGGAGGAGCTCTCTTGGGAATGGGAGCAAACCATGCTGGAGGAGTACCTGGAGTTATTCCGCTCAGGTACCGCTGAAAGTTTTTTGTTATCTTTCCTTTGATAATTTCGTGGACGAAATTCTTTTAAGAGGGAGAGAGTTGTAACGCCCCGAAACTCAAAAGAGGGACGGGTGACGTTTTTAGCCAAATCTGGGTTTTGCTAGAGGTGACACGGCCTGGGACACGAGCGTGTCCCAGGACGTGTCGTGCTCGGGTCAGTGTTGGTCGCGTGGTCGACGATTTTGGAGTTAACGATTGTCGGGGGGGTGAACACGGCCTGGGATACGGGCGTGTCCCAGGGCGTGTCATTCACTCATAGCCTTACACTCAATGATCGTTGAGTGAGGGGCGCACGGCCTGAGCCTAGGCGTGTTCGGGTCCGACACGGGCGTGTGCAATTCGACATGGGGGTGTCGAATGCCCGTGTCCTCCTCGGGTCGTGCGACGTTTTGTGCTAAGGCAGTTACACGGCCTGGGACACGGGCGTGTCCCAGGACGTGTCTAGCACACGGTATGTGACACGGGCGTGTCACATGGCCGTGTTGTGCTCGGGTTGTTTTGGACCTGTGTCATTGAGGGAACACGCCCGGCGACACGGGCGTGTACTGGCTAACACGGGCGTGTCAAGCCCGACACGGGCGTGTTTGGTGCCCGTGTTCTTTTCGAGACGTGTCGGTTTAGACGGCGAATGGGTTACACGGCCCTGAACACGTTTGTGTTACAACCTGTATTCGGCCCAGGATTTCTATTTTGAGGGCACATCGTAGCCGTCCGTTTCCTTGATTTGGGATCCAATGGCTGGAGGCTATTCCTGCTGAGTTTAAACCGAAAATAGGGTTTGAAAACCCTCATTTTCATTTGGGTTATCTCTCTCTAAAAGCTAGAGAGAAGGGAGAGCAAGGAGGAGGAAGAACGGCTAGATCCGATCACCGGCGGAGCTTTAGAGCTCCAAATCGCGAGCCAACTTCAGATCCGCGGAGGTAAGGAGATTGCGGTGCTTTCCATCTACATAGTTTCCATGGCGCCAAGGAAGAACTCTAGGGTAACGATTCTCATCCTAGGACATGTGAAGTCTTCTTTTCTTTTGCATAGGAAGCCCTCTCACGCGAGTGTGCGATGAGTTGAGGTGTTCCTTTGGGTAGATTTGTAAAGTCCCCCTTGTGTAGAGTCCGTATGTGAAAACAGACATAGGCATGTTGTGTGAAGCCTATCCGAACATGTTGGTCTGGATCAGTGATGTTGCATTGCATAATAACCGGAGAAGACTCCGGGTGAATGTTTGTTTTTCGGGTTTTCTACGAGGTAGATTGCAACAGGGAGCCTTGGGGACTAACTCCAAGGTGCACCCGAAAAACTTGGCAAATGCGGGATGCTGCCAACATGGTGGCCGGGGAGCCAACTTGAATATAACCGGGTTATGTGTATTGTGTGATGGAAACGGGACTCGGGGAGTCTTGACCTGCGCATATGGCTTAAATTGTCGTTGCGGTATGAGCACGGGTCAGGCAGAACAGTACCCGATCTATGTCGTTCGGCGGAACCGTTGGCATAAATGAGGGTCTTCGGCGGTCTATGGCTTAAATTGACGTGAACAATGCCAGGGAGACAAAATGCTCATATGGTTGGCCATCCAAGGGACGGTGGTGAGACGGGAACGTCTATGGCTTAAATTGACGTGACGTTAGTCGGTTCGCCGTGAATGTGCCCTGAGTGCACGGGGTGTGTGGCCTTGCGTGCCTGCACCTGTGTTGTAGTGTATGTTTACACTATACCGCTTGTTTATGCTAACAAAATGCAGGGAAGAGCATCGCCGCCCTGAGTTGGGGGCGGGGTCGTTATAATTTGGTCAGCATAGCTGACCGTTACTTTTGTTTACCACCGTGCGGTGGATTGTTGCTTGCAGGTGCTGCTGAGCCGAGTGGCAAATAGCAGGCTAAAGCCCAAGTTGCTGTGCCGGCCCTCGAAGGACAAGCTTTGAGTGGTTTTCTTTTGTACTCATGTATGACCGGCCTGCGTGCCGAGGTTTGGAAGACACTTTTATTAAGCAAACTCTTATAAGGCAATAAGGCCATTAATTGTTGTATTATACATTCCTATGGGTCTTTTGTAGTAGACATTAATGCTTTGGCTGGGTTCTTTTGTCTTGCAACTTCATAATTTGCTTCCGCTAGGTGCTCTGTGTAGGACGTTGTGATTGGTTGATCGGTCTCAATAAGTAACCAACCGGTCTGTCCATAGTATATGGCATCGGGCCCCGGCCGGACCTACTACTATATGTTATGTGACGGATAGGGGTGTTACAGGCGTGTCCTAGGGCGTGTCCAGCTCTGTATACTCGAGTGGGTCTCGAGTAGTACTCGAGTGGGCCTCGAGTACGTCTCGAGTGAGGCACACGGCATGGGACACGGGCGTGTCCTAGGGCGTGTTCTTCACTGTGTAAGCGACATGGCCTGGGATATGAGCGTGTCCCAGGGCGTGTCCTGCTCGGGTTGGTAGCCGTACTGAGTCGGGTGAGGAACACGGCCTGGATCCCAGGCGTGTTCTGGTTGACACGGATGTGTAAAAGATGACACAGGCGTGTTGGAAACCCGTGTACCTTTCGGGATTGTTGGTCCTGTGTCGATTGAGGGACACGCCCCTCAACACGGGCATGTACTGGTTGACACGGGCGTGTCAGGAGCTGACACGGGCGTGTCAGGAGCTGACACGGGCGTGTCAGGAGCTGACACGGGCGTGTCAGGAGCTGACACGGGCGTGTCAGGAGCTGACACGGGCGTGTCAGGAGCTGACACGGGCGTGTCAGGAGCTGACACGGGCATGTCAGGAGCTGACACGGGCGTGTCTAAGCCCGTATCCTGGTCTGGCTTGAGTCGGTTGTATGCTGCTTAAGGGACACGACCTGTGACACGGGCATGTCATAAGCCGTTTCAGCCCTGGAAAGATGCTTTTCAGAGCGAATCGTGGCCGTTAAGTTCCTTCTATTTTGATCATGTGGCTCAAGCTCTCATTCTATGTTGGTCATTCTCTTTCTAAATAGAAGAGAGAGAGGAGAGCAAGGAAGGAAGAAGGAGAAGGATTCTAGCCGCCGGTGGAGCTTCAGCGGTCCGAATCGAGAGCCGAGTTTATCTTTGTGGAGGCAAAGCCACTGCGGTGTTTCCCAACCGGCTAGTTTGTCCTTGGCTCCAAAGCAATCGTCAAGAGTAACGATCTTTTTCTTGGACAAGTGAAGTCCTACTTTATGCATGTGCATGGAATCCTCCACCAAGAGGTGGAAAGCGTAAGCGATTCCAGGGGGTTGATAGTTGATATCCCCGGTTGAGTCTGCATTTAGATCCAGAAATGAGTAGTACGGAACAGACATGTTGTGTGAAGCCCATCCGGACGGTTAGTCTGGATTGATGATGTTTATATTGCGAACTGGTGAAGACTCCGTGTATGTAACGAGTAGGTTGCTGAGTTTGTGATGATGCTTGTGAGTTCCTTGTATTGTATGCTCTGCATGAGCTGAATGCAATGTGGCCGTGAGAGCCATTCGTTGGGGTTATGGAGCCTTTGTGGCATTGGAATGGTACGCTCTGCGTGAGCTGTGTGCCTGTGTTATGATAGATCGATTGATAGCAGTGCAAATGGGGGGCTGCGGGCCTTCCCGACGTGTTATACTATGGTAGTAGGTCGATCTAGAGGTACTCTGTACCTGAGTTGTGAGCAATCAATTTGTGGCAACGCAAATGGGGGGCTGCGGTCCTTCCCGGCTTGTTACACTATGGGGTTAGGTCGACCTATAGTGCTCAATGGTTATCGTGGGGTGAACGCCTCTGAGTGGTATGGGTGAGGATGTCCCCAGCACGCGTGTTGTGGTAGACTAGTGCCCGACCAACATGCTAATAACCTCCAATCGGTTATGGGACCTGGAATGATTCAGTACACCGTAAGCGTCCCCTATATGCATGGAGCGTCTGGCATGAAGGCCGACGTTTGTGATGTTGTTGTGCGTGAGTGCACTTATTATGATATATATATTGTGACTGCAATGCATGTAGAGAAGGAACCACTGCCCCGGGTAAGGGGTAGGGTCGTTATAATTGGTCAGCTGAAAGCTGACCGTTGCTTTGTTTATCACCTGTGGGGTGGATGTCCATATGTATGTGTTGCGGGCTGAACTGGATTGAGCGGGCAGAAGCCATTGCTGCTGCTACTTGTAGGCCCTTGAAAGCTGTACGAAGAATTGGATTTCATGTGTCGCCGACCTGCGTGCCGATGTATGAAACCACTTCTTGTAAAAAGAAATATTTAAGGCCTTAAGGCCGTGAGCGTTTGTGTGTTTGTATATATTCCTGGTGTTATATAAAAAGGTGCTATTTATATATTTAGTGGACATTCGTTGGATGAGTTCTTATAAAGCTTTAAACTTCCGCTAGAATGCTCTGGGTTAAGATGCGAGTAGAAAGTATTTTGGCACTCACACGTGATTCCGTCGTTTGTCTGTGAAATATGGCGTGGGACCCCGGCCGGACCCTCTATTATATTTCATGTGACGGATGGAGGCGTTACAAAGTGGTATCAGAGGTTAGGGTTTGATAGAGATCACATAATTGAACTCATGAATGTCCACTAGGAATGCAATACATGCGTTTGAGGAGTGTGAGCGTGTCTACTAGGCATGTTTGCCATTTTGGAATGGACGTTAATGATGTCTTGTTCACGTATAGGTGACAATGAGTGGAGCTGGGCACTCTGAACCCCAGCGTTCAGATGAGAGTGCGGCACCAGCTGAGGTGCCCACACCTCCTCCTTCTGCGGAAAGTATTCGATTAGTTACATAGGCGCTATTTGCCATGTTTAATGCACAGCCTATTGGGCAAGCAAGGCCCGCAGTGGAGCAAGTTTGGGTTGGTGCGAGGCAAGAGCGTGTTGAGGATCTGATTGACGAGCAAGCGGCTGATGGGCAACTGAAATGGTTTTTGGAGTTTCATCCACCTACGTTCGATGGGGCGGGTTCCCCAACACAGGCTGAAGATTGGTTCGCAAGAGTGAAGAGGATCCTGACAACGATCAGGACTGATGAGGGGAAAAAGTTACTTTTGCCACTTTCCTGCTGGAAGGAAAGGCGAGGCTTTGGTGGGATGAAGTGGAATTGCACCAATTGGCAAGAAGAGGCCTAGGGGAGATATCGATGGAGGAATTCTCCGGATTATTTTGGACAAAGTATTTGCCAGTATCGCGGCGAATTGCAATGGAGAGTGAGTTCAAAAGTCTGGTACAAGGTGAGCATACTGTTGAGAATTACCTGCATGAGTTTTCCAGGTTGGGGCGCTATGCGGGGTCTACTTTTGTGGAAGAAGCGCGAAAGAAGAATAGGTTCTATAAAGGACTTCGTGATGAGCTGAGGTTAGCGCTCCCAAGTTCGGTGAACCAAGGCTTCCAAGCATTAGTAGATACAGCCTATGCGCTGGAGAAGGATTTGAAGAGGGTGCAGGATAAGAAGAACTTGGCGGTGGAAAAGACGGAGTTCAAAGTTCCACAGTCGGAATAATCAGAATTGAGGAAATGCGATAAGAAGAGGTTCACGCCTGCTGAACAAACTTCTTCGGATGTTGCTTCGAGAGCAACGTACGGGCAAGGACGTGTGGAGACACGTGCGTGTTTTAACTGTGGGAAACAGGGACATCTCGCCTGAAATTGTTGGAGTGGACCTTCAAAGGATGAGAAAAAGACCGGTGCGTCCTATGTGGAAAAGGGCAAGGCAGTAGCAGAGTCATCTATATCTCGGGCGCAGCCTCGCATGTACACTCTCGAGTTGTAGGAACCGCAAAGCTCGAATCATGAAGTACAACAGCCTCGCGTGTAGAATTTGGAGTTATAGGAGGCTGTAAAGCGGATTATAAAAGACGCGGACGAGCGAAAATGAAGTAAAAGAGTGTACTTTACTATTGTTGCAAGGTAAAGTTGTATGTATGTTTGCAAAAAACTGTTGTTTTGTGCGATGTCGTGGGGCTAGACAAGTTGCAGCCTCTGAGCTCTAAACCCGGATCATTTTTGTTTATATTACAATGGAATGGTTGTATTGGTGTATATGTCGCGCTAAATTTCGGGACGAAATTTCTGTAAAGAGGGGAGGGTTGTAACACCACAAATCCCAATTTAGAGTTCAGGCTGGGTGACACGGCCTGGGACACGGGCATGTCCCAGGGCGTTTCCATCTCTGTGTACTCGAGTGAGTCTCGAGTAGGACTCGAGTGGGCCTCGAGTGTGTCTCGAGTGAGGCACACGGCCTGGGACACGGGCGTGTCCTGCTCGGGTTGGTAGCCATTCTGAGTCGAGTGAGGAACATGGCCTGGATCCCAGGCATTTTCTGGTTGACACGGGCGTGTCAAATATTACACGGGCGTGTTGGGAATCCGTGTCCCTTTCGGGATTGTTTGTCCTATGTCGATTGAGGGACATGCCCCTCAACACGGGCATGTACTGGTTGACACGGGCATGTCAGGAGCTGACATGGGCGTGTATATGCCTGTGTCCTGGTCTGGCTTGAGTCGGTTGTGTGCTGCTTAAGGGACACAGCCTGTGACACGGGCATGTCATAAGCCGTGTCAGCCCTGGAAAGATGCTTTTCAGAGCGAATCGTGGCCATTCATTTCCTTCTATTTGGATCATGTGTCACAGGCTCCTTCCTGCTGTTTTAAGGCCGAGGATTAAGAGATAAACTATCATTCTATGTTTGTCATTCTCTTTCTAAAGAGAAGAGAGAGAGGAGAGCAAGGAAGGAAGAAGGAGAAGGATTCCGGCTGTCGGTGAAGCTTCAGTGGTCCGAATCGAGAGCCGAATTAGGCATTGTGGAGGCAAAGCCGATGTTGTGCTTTCCAACCTGCTTGTTTGTCCATGTCTCCAAAGCGATCGTCAAGGGTAACGATCTCCTTCTTGGACAAGTGAAGTCCGACTTTATGCATGTGCATGGAATCCTCCACCAAGAGATGGAAAGCGTAAGGGATTCCAGCGGGTTGATAGTTGATATCCCTGGTTGAGCCTGCATCTAGATCTGGAAATGAGTAGTACGGAACAAGCATGTCGTGTGAAGCCCATCCGGACGGTTAGTCTGGATTGGTGATGTTTATATTGCGAACCGGAGAAGACTCCGTGTATGTAATGAGTAAGTTGCGAAGTTTGTGAGGATGCTTGTGAGTTCCTTATATTGTATGCTCTGCATAAGCTGACTGTGATATGGCTGTGAGAGCCATTCACTATGGTTGTGGAGCCTTTGTGGCATTGGAATGGTACGCTTTGCGTGAGCTGTGTGCCTGTGTTATGAGATATCGATTGATAGCAGTGCAAATGGGTGGCTGCGGGCCTTCCCGACGTGTTATACTATGGTGGTAGGTTGATCTAGAGGTACTATATACCTACGTTATGAGCGGTCGATCAGTGGCAACGCAAATGGTGGGTTGTGGGCCTTCCCGGCTTATTACACTACGGGGTTAGGTCGACCTATAATGCTCAATGGTTGCCGTGGGGTGAACGCCTCTGAGTGGGATGGGCGAGGATGTCTCCAGCATGCGTGTTGTGGTAGACTAGTGCCCGACCAACAAGCTAATAACCTCCAATCGGTGGTGGGACCTGGAATAATTCGGTACACCGTAAGCGTGCCCTGTGTGCACGGAGCATCTGGCACGAAGGCCGACGTTTGTGATATTGTTGTGCGTGAGTGCACTTGTTGTGATATATATATTTTGTGATTGCAATGCATGCAGGGAAGGAACCACTGCCCCGGGTAAGGGGTAGGGTCGTTATAATTGGTCAGCTGAAAGCTGACCGTTGCTTTGTTTATCACCCGTGGGGTGGACGTCCATATTCAGGTATTGCAGGCTGAACTGGATTGAGCGGGCTGAAGCCCTTACTGCTGCTGCTTGTAGACCTTTGAAGGCCGTGCAAAGAATTGGATTTCATGTGTGACCGGCCTGCGTGCCGATGTATGAAACCACCTCTTGTAAAGAGAAACATGTAAGGCCTTAAGGCCGTGAGCGTTTGTGTGTTTGTATACATTCCTGGTGTTATATATAAAGGTGTTATTTATATATTTAGTGGACATTCGTTGGATGAGTTTTTATAAGTTTTAAACTTCCGCTAGAATGCTCTGGGTTAAGATGCGAGTAGAAAGTATTTTGGTATTCACACGTGATTCCGTCATTTGTCTGTGAAATATGGCGTGGGGCCCCGGTCGGACCCTCTGTTATATTCCATGTGACGGATGGAGACGTTACACATATAACCTCATGGAAGTGCGCATAACCGAAACCTCATAATGGGTGTGCGCATAGCCAATTATATTAATATGCACACATAAAATGTATGATGATAAGGTGCGAATAGCGTAAATCCGCATGACAGGTGTGTGTGTATATCGCAAATCCACATGACGGGTGCAAGTATAATGAAAATTCACATGACAGTGTGCGTATAGTAAATTATATGGTTATGGTGTATGCATAATCTTATCCATCATGGGTGTGCACATAGCCATAAAACCACCCATATTGGGTTTACACATAGTATATTAAATGGTTATGGTATGTGGATATCGAGACACTATAATCACTTAATTAGGGAAATGTCACCCTCAAAATCTATAAAATGGCTCTTAGACTATCATTTCAGACCACCTTGCCTTCTACGCACAAGAAAACTTCAGAAGAATCCTTCAAAGACCCCCTCCCCCGTATGTTCGAAAAAATCATCAAAGATCTTCGAAGACCTTCGAAGGTCCCTTAAAGGTTCTCGCAAGCATTCTAAGATCCCCTAGGGATTATGCCGAGCATATTGCACCGTGCACATTGCACGTTGCATATTGCAACGAGCACATTGCGCCGGACTCTGCTGCTCGCAACCCGAGAATAAGCTACAAAATCCAGATTGAGCTGAGCATATCGCTCCCGCTTCCAAACACCAACTGCAAACTCCAAATTGTACCGAACACACTCCTCCTGACTCTATCAGTTAAGAAAGCACCTTGCTTTTTGAGTGGTGGTCTGTCACCCTCAAAGCTTATTCTTCTTCTCCTATTACTATTTTAACAAGAGGTGGTATGTCGCCCCAGAGTTCTCAACTTATACTTGCAACACACAAAGAAGATAGTGAAAATTTGTCTAGCATAGATCCGGCCCCATGATTTTTTCCCCTTTACGTGATTTTCCACATAAGAAGTTCTCTTGTAAGCCATCAGCTCTTTCTTTGACACACTCGACCGCTCCCGAGCTAAGATGGTTCGATTTTTGGCCGTTTTAAGTGCACCTCAAGTTGTCCCGCAATAGCATTGATTAAAAATATTATGTATTTATTAATATGTCATTATCTTAAAATTAAACCACTAAAATTTAAACTTAAATAAAAAGAGTAAAGTTTTTAAGTATTTCATTTGCTAAATTTAGAGATTATCTAGTTTAATTTGGAGTCAGCTAGGAATAAAGATAAAATTGCTCAATTTCGAGTCGATTTAATTTAATTTCAAATCGGCTCGGAATCAAACCATTTTGGGTCGATCTTGCTGGATTTGAAATTGATTTCAAATCGAGTTGGACTCAAATTTTTTATTTTGAGTCGAGCTCAAATCGCTCGAATTCGGCTCGAAATCACTCATAATCGTGGTCAATGCATTTTAGAGGTTGTACGAGAGATAAATTAAAAATATATGCCGACACGACGCCAGGATACTCTAGCGGCTACAAGGGGGTCCTTGTGTGGTGCGTAATTGAAGAAAATGTATGAATCATGCGTTTATATGTTATGATATTGAAAAACTCCAACGAGTTCCCACTAGCATCCTCGTGCGCCCTCCAGAGTGCGCTTGTGCGCACACCTTCAGGCTTCAAGGAATGCGCTCCTCAAAAAATGTGTTCCATTCTACAGACCACTCCACACTTCGCTCTTTGGTGATCGCCCAACATTCCTCTCTCTGATGTGAGCCCCTGCGTTCCCCTCTATGGTGTGCACTTTCATGCACTACTTTCTAGTTCGCACCTATAAATGCTGCTCTCAGTACGCGTGCGCGTGCAATGCTTTATAGAATACATTACACTATGTAGTTTGCACCCCTGAGCTCCACTCTTACGAGTGCACTCTCGCGCTCCACTCTCCTGTGCGGGCCGCCACACTCTGCTCGCCAGTGTGATCCCTTGTGCTTTGCTCACTGTTGTTCCCTCATCTCAGCTCACCAGGGTGCACCTCCGCAAAATAGTTAGCCAAAATTGTTTCCTTGGCTCGCACAACAACTGCATTGTAAAATGAGCGTCTGTCTATCATTTTAGCTAAAACAATTGTATACTCTTTGAATATTACTAGTGGATTTTTTCTCGTGAACTGGATCAAGCCCCATGATTTTTCCCTTTCCGGATATTCCACAAAAATTTTGTTGTGAACTCAAATTTGACTGTATATGCATTCAGTTGACTCTCTCCAATGAGTATTGATTGAAATACAATAGTTTGGTCTCGTCTCTGGGAAACATATCATAATCCTTGATGGTTTTCAGAAAATCGGCAATTACATTACAATAGCACTCCTCGTAGACGAGGATGACTACAAGAACTGGTTCCTCAAAAACAAGTGTGTCTCTATCATGAATGCTCAGAAGGCCTCTCTAACATGCTGACCGCCCGACCTACTAGAGGAGTTTTGGGAATGTTTGCACCAACTCCTAAACAGAAGTCTTGTTTCTCGAGTTTTGACGTTTCATACTCATGCTTCTCACATTGGCCACATTGCTATGAGCATCAAGTGAAAAGTTGAAGGCCACCAAACATTGGTGTGTGTGTGTGTGGGGGGGGGGGGGGGGGGGGTATCTCTTCATTGACAAACACATCATCTTTCAGTTGTGACATAAGGACAAATCTAACCAAGAGGAGCACACTCCTCCTGCTCATTAGGCAAATATTTTTCTATCGTACTATTGGTAAGACCACGCCCTCCCACCGATGTAATGAACACATTTTTCTAGCGATCGCAATTTATGGACCCTGCTTCCTCCAGCTAATGAGGGATATGCCCCTCCCTATAATGCTACATAGGAACCATATTCCCTTGGCCATCGAACAAATATGATTCAATTGTTCAGTAAGCCGAGACCGCGTCCTACCACTGATGGAACGAACACGCTTTTCCAACGATCTCATTTTAAGGACCCCATATCCACTAGCTAATAGGCAGCTAACCCCTCCCTATATGGCTCCACAGGAGCCATGTTCCCGTGCTCGTCAAGCAAACATGCTTCTACCATTCTGGTGGCCTGAACTAAGTCCTCCTACTGATGGAACAAACATGTTCTTACCCATGGTCACATTTCAAGGACCACGCATACTCTAGGTAATAGGAGGCATGTGTAACATCCCAACTTTAAAAATAGGCCTCATCAATTTAATTGAACCAATGACGAAGTTTAATCTAGGTCGTAGTGAACCACAACTCGACCTCCATCTTATAATAATGTAAGTTTAAGGTATGACGACTTAATATAGACAACTGAGTAAATCAAGTTTGAATCAATCCCGGTCAGCAACAGTGCTCTCGTGAGATCAAAATAAATTTAACGATATCAATCACACCTCGTTTTGATATACAGAAATAAAGTTAGTTAATTTAGGTTAGATCAAGCTACGCGACGACCTCAACGTTACTTTCTGACCAAACAAACTAAAAATTGACTTATGTCTTTTGCATTATACTCACACAACTCGTACGAGTGCAACACAACTTATTTTGTTTGAATCTTAGGTAATTTAATGAAAGTGACCATTTAAGGTAATATTGTTCAACACAATGACCCGAAGTGTCATTTTGAGCAAATGAGTACTAAATTGACTTCTATCCATTGCATTAGACTCACACGACTCATATGAGTACTGTTGGAACATGCATTCTGCACTCCTTCGATTGAAAATAATAAATCTCGAATGTATTTGATTATAGTGTGTTTGTGGTGTGTAGATATAACAGGTACATCACTCTGATAATTTTGGATGAGCGACGTACAATAATTTTTACAAAGTTGAGCTATAGCGGGCGACATTTTCTACAGCCCCGCGTTAGCGTCATGACGTCAGCCATTATGTAGGCCACGATTCCGAACGTTTACAGCTACGAGCATTATCGTAGATACTGCCTGGCAATATCCTGCTATCGCGATGTGATAGTCCCACGACCATACATAATCTCCAGCATCTCGGCGTGGTTATTACAGAGTGGGACACTTGGAAGCCATTGAAGATATCGCAGACGATATCATGTTATCGTCGCGCGATAGTGCATAAATTATAAATGAGCTGAAACTCGGGAATTTGATGTTACACACCTCCAGGAGCCTTGATCCCGTACATCTAGCCAAATAACTTCGTGGAACCAGAAAATCTCCTAAGTGTTTGTGAAATCTCAAGAGCAAAGAAGGACCGTTCATGCTTCTTTGACGATCTTTGCAAGGATTTTCCGGCTTCTTTAGTGCTCAAGATCTAAGGGAGTTTTTATTCTCAGATTTTTTTTCATTCACTTTGTAATCGTTAGAAAATTTACCGTCTTGTGAGTGACGTCTAGGCCTGTGTGTGGTTTAGGGGGAAATCACCGTCGTGTATGCTACGACTAGGTCGTGGTGAGATCTAGGGGAGGCTTGTTTCTGTATCTAGAAAGAGATAGGCTTTAACCGGCCGGTCTTTGTGAGAAGAACTGGTAAATTCAAAAAAGAGATTTTTTTCATCACAACCTCGATTTCAAGCTGTATTGAAATCTATTATTTATAATTTTTATTACTTATGAAGTAAATAAGCATTTCAATTTTATTATAAATTTCTAGGTGTTTATTATGAATATTTGGTTGTGATTAAGTTTTCTTGATTTCAGTAAGAATTTGGCTAAGTAAATTGTTAGGTGAAAAATTACAGTTTGCCCTTATTCACGCTGAGGGCGCATCAAGATCCAACACTTTATATCAGAGGAACGTTTCTCCAAAACGGTTTTGCCATCATGAGAAATGGCGCATAACGATCAGATGTTTTTTGAGGTTCAAGGAATTACTAGACCTCCTTTATTTACTGGTACAGATTACAACTACTGGAAAACTCAAATGAGATGTTTTCTATTATGTTAGACAGAGATGTCTGGGGAATGGTAGAACAGTGCAGACCTTCTATAGTTGGCCAGCTAGCTATAATTAGCTATTTTTTTCTACCTTATTTTATCACTTAGCTATAGTTAGCTACTCTAATTTTTTTTTTACAAATTCACTTAGCTTTAGTTAGCTACTTTAAAATATCTTTGTAAATCCACTTAACTATAGTTAACTACTATTTTTTTTGACAATTCCACTTAGCTACAGTTAACTACTAATTTTTTTAACAAGTCCACTTAAGCTACAATTAGCTACTAAAAATTTTTTCCTGCATATTTATTTTTCTTGAAATGCATATCAAGATAAATGTACATTATACAATATAAAAAGGGTGAAACTCATTGGAAGTAGCTGACTTTTGGGTTCTATGGAAGAAGTATCAAAGAAATTGGAAAATTTACAAGCAACAAAGCATTAACTCGACCAAGCAAAATTATGTAGCATTCTCGGGATGAAGACAGTGTTGATATGCAACAAAGTGTTGTAATAATTCCAAATAAATTTGAGTTAAGAAGCACTTGAATGAATATTTTTCAAAAAATTTGCAACTTTTTCAAAACAAATTTATGAACCGCTTTAATGTTACTATTGTTTTCTCGCTACAGTTTTTTCCATCCCCACTGCCACCCCAAATAGAGCCAAAATTATCCAATTTTTATGAGTATTGTAACTAGCAAATCATATTTAATAGTTATCCAAGCATCATCAGTTGCTACCAATTTCATTGTTATCCAAGCAAAAATCTGCCCTAACTCTTGCAAGCAGTGGAGGAACTAGGATTTGAGTCTCGTCCGGGCACCAAGTAAAACAATTACAATAATTCAAAATTTTAACTAGCTAGACAACCTAATTCAGCAGAGTAATAAAAGGGGAAAATCTCACAAGTAACAAAAAGAAAGATTTGTGTATTAAATCTAATGTTCAAGCCAATTAACCAAAAAAGCATAAATTAAAAAAATAAATCTCAACTCAAACGCATTATGTTCTAAAGTGAATAGGTAGAACCAAGAAATAAGGAATCACTTACAACAGAGCGTTATCTTTTCTCACGCTATTGTTGACCCCGATGATCTTAGATATGGCCTGGAAACACCAATTACACCAGTAACACCAACTCACCAAGGCACCAAGCAAGCTTAAATATGTTAACAGTTAACGGGAAGAGCCAAAGAGATTGGCCTGGAAAATGGAAATAGTGAGAGAATCAGAAAAAATCAGTGGGAATGAACAACAAGAAGAGATTTGAAGAAAGACTGAAAGACACACTTCATAGTTTACACTTACAGAGTTACAGTCATTCGTCGGGCGTCGACATTGGCGATGAGATTGGAAGCAGAAATGGAAAGGGGTTTAGGAGTTCATCGATGCGCCAGCGACTACGGGGAGCAGGCTTCATTGAAGCTTTGCTCTTTCGCAGGCAGAGGGCAGTAGGGCAATGACAGCGACAAAGAGCACGAGAGGGAGATGCGATAAAATTTTGGAATAAAACCTAGAAGGCAAGTCTTTACACCCACGCCTAAATCTCGCGAAAGCACACCCTGACCGGGTGTGTCTGAGCATGGGTCTAAAGTCTTTACACTGTAAAAAAAATCCCCCATTGAAATTATAACAATAACAATAAGCATTATGAAAGAATTGTACGAAAATAAAAAAAATCATTTTCAGCTAGAGCTAGCTGTTTTACAAAAAAATTTTAATTTTATTTAGTTATAGCTAGCTATTTAAATTTTTTTGTAAATGTTACTTAGTTATAGTTAGCTGATTTAAATTTTTTTGTAATATCCACTTAGCCTCGACTAGCTGGCCATAGCTATCTATCTGTACTGTACCACTTAGTTAGCTGTCTGAGGTCTGGAACAGTGCTACACTCCACCTACAATGGTAGTTGAAAGTGTTACAATGGAAAAACCGAAGGATAAATGAGACGATATAGACAAACATCATTGCAAAAATAACGCTAAGGCCATGAATGCTTTATTTTGTGCATTAGATAGAACTGAATTTAATAAAGTTTGCGCATGTGAAACTGCTTATGATATTTGGAATTTACTTGAAGTTACTGATGAAGGTACATCACAGATTAATGACTAGAAGTTGTTTCAATTGGAGTCAGAATTTGAAAAGTTCTGGGTGGATGTTGACAAAAACGTTGATTTTGTACACAAGATTTACAAAAATCGTTAACGACTCCAAAGTCCTTGGAAAAAATTTCTCCAATGGAGATTTGGTAAGAAAGATTTTAAGGTCCCTTCACCCGAAGTTCAATCCGAAGGTGACCGTCATCTCGAAATCACATGATTTTAAAACTCTTCAAATTGAGAGCCTCATTGGAAATCTGAAAACTCATGAAGTAGAATTGAAAATTCAACAATAAGAGTACAACTTGGAGCCAAAAAATAAGGCATTGACGTTGAAGTATAAGAAAGAAGTGGAGAGTGAAACAGATGAAGATGACGAAAAGGATTAGGAGAGTTTATTTGTAAGGAAATTAAGAGGTTATGAGGAATCCAGAGAGGAGAAATTCATTCAAGAAGTACTTTAATAAAAAGGAGTCTGGAGTTAAGAAAAGTAAAGGAAAAGTCAATGCTGAGAAAGATGAAGAGCGTCTGTCATCGGAGTGCTATCATTGTAGAAGGATTTGTCATATTAGAAGCAAGTGCACAAAGTATCTGAAAGAGCAAAAAGAGAAGATACACGACAAAAAGAATAAGAAAAAGGTTTTGAAGGCAGAAACTTGGGACGATTCATCATCTGAAGGTTAAAGTTGTTCAGGTTAAGAAGACAATGAGAAAGCCAACAAGTGCTTGATGAAAAAGAGATTTTTACCATCCGAAGACGAATGTAGTGTCCAAAGCAATACTGAGATAACTCGTCCTACTTATGAATAATTATATTCTGAATTTTTACAAATATGCAAATTTTTTGATAAAAGCCTTAAAGATATTGATTTATTAAAATCATAAATTAAATTTTATTAAAATAAAATAAAAAATTAACTAGTGAATTGAAAGTGATTGGGAAGGAGGTCACTTATCAAGAGTGCGATAATTCTTCGACAATGATAAAAGAATTAGAAGAAACTCTTATTAAGTCCCAATCTAAAGTAGATTTTTCTCTTAACAAAGAAAAAAGTAACTTAGAGAGAACTTTAAAAACTTCTCAATCTCAAGTAGAAAGTGGTAAAAAGGCATTTGCAAATCAGTGTGTTATGTTAGTCATCGAAAACACCGCTTTGAAAGCCTAAATCCATGATCTAAATTTGGTTATTAAGAAATTTGGAATTGGTCGAAAATCACTGGATATGATTTTAGTCAACCATTATCATGGATCTGCAAAGTATGGACTTGGATATGTCACTGGAAGCTATCACCCCGTGATAACTACTACCGCTGGTGATAAATCAAAGTCCAGAAAATTGAATTTTAAAAATAAATATAATTTTTCTATTGATCACCAATCTTCCAGTAAGAGTCTGAATTCAGTGGTGAAAAAGGATTCATCACCTTTTATTATTTACGCCAAACGTAATAGGTTTGTACACACTACTGACTCTTGCAGGAAGATATACCATAGTTTAGTTAAACAAGTCTGAGTACTTAAGACATCCACTTACTCTATGGAGGCAACACTTGGATAACCAGATATTTACTCTCATCTCTTTTCTAGGTGTGTTGGCAGACTAAGGACAAAGAAAACGTGAGGTACTTGGACTCAGGATGTTCAAAACACATGACGGGCAATAAATCCAAGTTCCTTAGCCTTGAAATGATGAAAGGAGGAGTAGCGACTTTTGACGACAATAGTAAAGGAAGAATCATGGGCATCAATGTAGTTGGTAATGATTTTTTTACTATTTCAAATATTTTATTTATAGATGGTTTGAAGCATAATTTAATTTTTATAAGTGAACTATGTGATAGGGGCTTAAATATTTTATTTGAATCATCATCAAACATTTGCAAAATCATTGATTCAAAAACTCAAGAAATTGTTTTTCCCGCACCGAGAATTCACAATGTTTATATGATTACTTTTCATGATCTTTCAATCTTCACTTAAATGTTTTATTTCAAAAAAACGATGAATTAGAATTGTGGCATAAGTTACTTAGACATTCTTGTACAAAACTTATTTTTAAACTTTCCAAAAATAAATTGATTAAGGGTTTACCTTTGTTAGAAGGAAAGCTTTCTTCTTTATATACGCTATGCCAAAAAAGAAAATTCTCAAAATCATCTTTTAAAAGCAAAAATATTGTTTCTACGACTAGACTTTTACAATTAGTTCACATGGATTTATTTGGTCCAGTTACTACTCAAAGTCTAGGAGGTAGAAAATATACTTTGTTATGATAGTTGATTATTCACGTTTTTGTTGGACAATCTTTTTAGTTTTCAAATTCGATACATATTTTGAATTTACAAAATTATGTATTCGTATTCAAAATGAACTTGATTTAAAAATTAAATGCATACGATCAGATCCCCGTTCGTCTTTGACTAATACTGAGCTCAGGGCCATTGGAGATATTGCCAGGTACAGATATAAAACTTCTTCAAGGACAAGCTTTGATAAAAGCGGAGGCGAGGCCAGGTATTGCTTGGGGTGCTCAAAAGTAGCTTGGCACTCGTCCGCCCATTGAAATCCGGATTTACATGCTCCGAATTTTAAAGAAGGAGAGGTACTTATCACCAGTGTGTGCGGTGTACTTATCACCAGTGTGTACGAGAAAATGCGAGAGTGCGGTTATTCTTTCATTTAGGCGTTGTACTTCCTTAATTGAGCGTGAGGGTGACATTTTCTCCAATTCCTAGATCTTCTCGAGGTTTGCCTCAACTCCTCGTTGGGTTACCATGAATCTGAAGAATTTCCTCACTGTGACACCAAAAGCACACTTGCTGGGATTGAGCTGCATCTGGAAGCGGCGAGGGAGGTGAAAACACCTCTCGAGGTCTTCCAAGTAGTTGATGCAAGAGACGCTCTTTACCAACATGTCAGGGCCGGCCGGCGGCCGGGCCGTAAGCCAGGCCGGCTAGGGCGGGTCGGAAGCCGGGCCGGGCCGGGAGCCGGCCCGGCCCGCCGTCGGCATAAGAGAGGGGCCAACCTCGGTGGCCAACCCCGGCAGTCCGGGATCCCCCGCGCGCGGATCGCCTGCGATCGTGGATGCCAATCGCGCGTTCGGCGGTTCCCCGCCATGATCTCCATTTTGAATGATGAGATCATGGGGAGTAAGCTAACCGTACCCCAATAATGCTATAAGTGAACTTGTCCCCATCAGAAGTGATTTTAGCTCTTTAATAAAGTTGATGGACTAAAATCTACTAAAAATATTAGATTGAATTTGATTTTTAAAAAAAGCGTATAATTTTGTAACTCAAATGATACTTTTTGCCTAAAATCTAAAGAGTAAAATTTTAATCATACTTCTCATACTATATTATATTTACTTTATTACCCTCATAGACAAGTCTTCTGTGTGTGTGGAGAAAACATTTCATTTATTTTCTTCTCCCTCCAAATTTAAATAAGGTCATGTTATATGCAGATTAGTTTTGAATGTATGCAGTCCACCGATAGCAAGCCAAACAAAGGCTCCGTTTGGTACGGTGATGACGGTCATGAACATGGGTGTTAAATTGTCATTCGTTAGCGCCCACCTAAGAAACCTCATCCACTTTTACGTTCAAACGGATGATATTTGTTAGGTGATCCTTGATAAAGACGGTTTAATCCATGTGTTTACGACCGGCACCATAGTGCCAAACGGAGCCTAAAAATCAATAGAATCCGTGAAGCCGTTCAAAAATTATCCTGCATATAACCATTTTAAAATACATAACTTGCACATAGCTAAAACAGAACAGCATATAGTTATTACCTTTAAATGTCAACATATTTTCTACCACTTGCATTCAATATGTTTGACAAAACCATCGTAGCCGGATAGCTTTGGAGCGGATTAAGTTAGGCCGGTCAAAAGTGGAAATTTCCCCCCAATTTGTTTGTTTCAAAACCTCAAATATTTATTTAAAAAAATCCACTGTAAATTCAAAAGCCGAAACGCTCTCTTCAATATATCCGGCCCACACAACTGTCGGTACGCCCATAACAGGTGCAAAACCCGTGTTCTTATTAAATTAATTAATTATTATTATTACATATATTATATATATATATCTAGAAGAAATTTTTAATAAATATATCTTTTAACGTAGCGGTCCGCACCTAATCTACTGTATAAAAAATAAAAAGTTAATAAAAAAAGCATAATTCCCCAGAGGCGGAACAGTGTACACGCACAGCTTCCTGCCGAGAAGAGAATAGGAGATGGGAAATAAAGAAATTAATAAAATTAAATTAAATTAAATTAATTTTTTTTTTAAAAAAAACACATGATAAATGGATATGAAGGAGATGATGAAAGCAGCAGAGAAGACCATGCCCCAGGGTCAGCAGCCGCAGGGGGGGATGCATTCTTTCTCCTCAAGAGCGTGGGCCCCACTCTCATGTGAATCCACCTCAGCCACCTCTCTTCTTATTCCTCAACTTGGCATCCCCGCTCTCTGGCTCCACACTTCTCCCCCCAACTTGAATTAATTCATTATTATTAGTTAAAAACTAATAATATACATTTTTTATTAAATTAAAATGAAAAAAAAATATGAATTAATCAAGATGAATAGGTACGTTGAGACTTCATGGCAGGAAGGTCATAGATTTTATTTTCACCCTGTGTAAACTTTGTCAACTTAGTTTGTTGCTTCAGGTCAGGAAAACACATTGGGATATGCTTAAAAATTTCACATGCATCTTGATGTGATGCAAAAAGAGTGTAGCTTTTTGTTTGAACCCTAGAAGCAGCCTCTGCTCTTGTAAAAATACATAATAAAATTGCTTATATTTTACACTTGTGGTTCCCGCACCCTCACTCTGTTGGATGCTTTGTGCAACGGGCTGCACCTTTTTATATAGTATTTTTTGTAAATTTATTGTGACAGTGCCCCCCCCCCCCCCGGTGGCCCGTGCGTTAGTACCTGGCGGGAGGTATCATGTATTTTGTTAAAATTTTTTATAATTTTTTTTTACAATTAAAAAATTTTAAAAAAATTTTGAAACTTTTGCGTGTGATAAATATATTAAAAGTTGATAGATTATATGCTAAGCAGTTGTGGTGCTATCGATAGGTAGTATTGCATTTATATGAATGGTTTGGGTTAAAAACTCATCATTTAATATTTTAGGTGGATTAATTTTAGCTCACACGCCTGGTTCACTTACCCGCGTCCTGCCAGGTTCGTCCGCGTCATCATTCTTTAACTTATGTGAGCCTATTAGTCCCACATCGCATTTATAAACTCAACTCTTGCTATATATAAGATGATTCTTGAAGAGCTTTCTAGTTCTGAGCTTGCGGGTTGAAAGCTGACATTTCTTTCTTGGTTAAATGAGATTTCTTCCTATTCCTTGCTTGGCTCCCGGAAGATGTCTTTTTTCTTTGCGGCGTAAAAAATGGATGATCGTGTATTACACCGTGCAATTGCAACGGCCAATAATACATTTTTTTGTATATATGCATATATCTACGGATAAATATATTAGATCTCAGGGGAGATACTTTTTTACAAACACCTAAATATATGAGGGTACATATGTATTGTAAAAATAAATGAATTTTTAAGTTCATTTTAAAGCGATGGAGTGATGGAGTGCTAATTATATAATGTGAAAAGGAGAATAGATAAATTATTTTACTATATTTATTATTTATAAATTGTTCGATTTTTGTTGTTAAATGCACAACAAGGCCTTCTCCAGCCTACACGCCCCTGCTTGCCCCGAATCTTCCTCTTCCATGGCCGCTTATAAAAAGCCCTGATGTCTCCATTGCAACATCATTCATTTCGCCATGAACTCCAAGTCCTTTCCATCAATGGAGAGCAGCTCCTGTATAGACGAATCCTCGGCGAGCAGCGACGCCGCCGCCGCTAACTTCCCTCATCCGCCGGAATCTCTACCGCTACCGCTGCAGCGTTTGGGAAGCGGCGCCAGCACTTTAACGGTCGCCGAATCCTCCGAAACGCGGAAGCTGCCTTCCTCGCAGTACAAAGGTGTGGTCCCCCAGCCTAACGGCCGTTGGGGAGCTCAGATCTACGAGAAGCACCAGCGCGTTTGGCTCGGAACGTTCAATCTGGAACGCGACGCGGCCCAAGCGTACGACGCGGCCGCGCAACGCTTCCGCGGCCGCGACGCCGCCACCAATTTCCCCCCTCTTTCCTCCGACGCCCACGAGCTCGCCTTCCTCCTCTCCCGCTCCAAGGCCGAGGTCGTCGACATGCTCCGAAAGCACACCTACCTCGATGAGCTCCGCCACTCCCTCCGCCGCCTTTCTCCGCCGGCCTCCGCCGCCTCCCAGCTGCCCTCCGTCACGAAGCACCCGCGGGAGCACCTGTTCGACAAGGTGGTTACACCCAGCGACGTCGGAAAGCTGAACCGCCTCGTGATTCCGAAGCAACACGCGGAGAAGCATTTTCCGTTGCCCGGCGCCGGAAGCGACGGCGGAAAGGGCGTTCTTCTCGGCTTCGAGGACGGGAGAGGGAAGGTGTGGAGGTTCCGATACTCGTACTGGAACAGCAGCCAGAGCTACGTTCTCACCAAAGGCTGGAGCCGCTTTGTGAAGGAGAAGGGGCTTAAAGCAGGGGACACCGTCGGATTCTATAGGTCCAACGGCGGAGAGGGACAGCTATTCATTGAGTGCAGGCTGAGGTCCGGCGCCGCCGCCGGCGGGGCGGTGATGATGAGGCTGTTTGGAGTGGACATATTGATGCCGGCGGTGGGGACGAATGAGAATGGAAAGCGGGGTTTGGAAGTGATGGAGGCGGCGGCGCCGCCCACCGGAGTTGTGTGGTTTAAGAAACAATGTGTGGTGGGGATGTAGTGGGTGAGCTTTGGGTTTAGTTTAGGTGACTTTTGTCTTTCAAGTGTAAATTAGTTAGCGAAGGAGATTGTGGGGGCGTGGGGGAATGTATGTATACAGATTTTTTGGGTCATTTCGTTTTATTTAGGCAATAAAAAGTCTTCTTCACTCTCTCTCCCGAGTCCCACCCCCTTATATAAATTGCATACATATATTTGTGATTTTGGTGCTACTGTGTAATTGGGTAGTAATATTGAGGGTATATTAAGAATACCTGTCTATCTCAAAGCAAAATATATGGTCATAAGGGTATTCTTTTTATCTTTTTAACTATGAACCACAGCGGTTTGACCTCACTTAAGTAATTTCATTTTCTTTCATGTTCAAAACTCGTTTTCTTTTTGTGATGATGGTCATGACTGTTGTCATGGCAAACATGTATTTTTATGCTGGTAGTATTTTTATCGGAATTTACCGCAGAAAAACGCGGCACGAAAAAGAGCTTTAGTAATCTCTCTATGTTTAAGAGATCTAGTGGCTGGGTTGGGGTTGGTGTGAATCATATGGGGATTTTAAGATGAAGTTTTTTTTTGAATGAGATGTGTAAGAACCGAACTAAAGCATCTCTTTCACATCACATGACTTTGGGAGTCATATCCCCTTCTATTTTTGTACAAATCAAAATTGGACGGTTTGTTATTAACACAAAATTATGTCAGATCTCCGTGTCATTATGGAATAATAAACTATATTTTGAATATAATTAGACTTGATATTTTATAATTGAGTCATGACACTGTTGAAATTGTTGAAGTGCAAGTGGGCGGTCTGATTGGGCAGACTGCAGAGTCTGCCGCCGGTTTGACGGCTAGGTGTGTCGGATAGTCGGGTTCTGGCTTTTGTTCTCTGTTCTGGTTCAGCAAACACCCTGGGAGGTAACCAGACGGTTAGCGTTGGCTAACCGTGGCTGTCGCGGTCTGGGTTGAGAGACCGTGGAGTTCGCTTGGAGCTGCCAGGTTCTCTTGCTTTCGTAGTGGCAGACGGTTAGCATGGATAGCGGAGACTAACCACACAGTTCGTTGTGATCTGCTCGCGCGGTATGAATCCAGAGTTCTTGCTCGCGCAGTCTGAATCCAGAGTTCGCTGGAGAATGTTAACTTGGTCACAGTGATGTGCCAAGTCCTTGGTTTTGCCTAGTCGCAGAGATCGCTGGTTGCACGGTCTGCTTCTGGAGTTCGCGGAGACCGCTTATGCTGCACGGTCTGGATGTGGAGTTCACAGATCGTGTAGCGCGGATATAGCTCAGGTCGCGTGATTATCAGCTTAATTGTTTAACTCCACGCGGGCTGAGAATGTTGTCTGCATGACTATGCAGGCTGGTGGATCTTTTTGCGTGAGCGGATAGATGGTTTATCATTCGCGGTCTGACTCTGGTATCCGCACTCTTGTGCGGATAGATGATGTTAGTTGCAGAATGACGGGTGATTATCCTATCGCTATGGACGGTGACCATACTTCTCTTGTCGACGATAAATAGGGGTCCCCGACTCGTCATATATAACGGGAACAGTTTGAACTTAGCTCGTATTTTGAACTTGCGGTTAGATTTTTCTAACCAGACGGCTAAGTGAAGTTGACTTGTGTTGTGCAGGTTGTGCGGATAGCACCAGACGACTAGGCAACTAGTTGGGAAGCTCAGTGTGGAATAGTTCGCGGATAGCATCCTGTGGTTTACAGCAGGTTGTGGTTAGTGCGACCAACAATCTTTTTCCTCGAGGTCGTGAATAATTCAAAAAGCAGTTCGCCTGATCTCAGCGGGTGAGCTGTTTCCCAATAAAGCAGTTCTGTTCACATCAAGTTTCAGCGGTCAGCCGACCTAGTAGTCAGGCGACTAGAAGTAGTGGTCAGACGACTAGAAGCAACGGTCAGACGACTAGAAGCAACGGTCAAGCGACCTAGCGGTCAGACAACTAGAACCAACGAATAGAGGTGTCTTCCAACATTCAATAACAGGCAGTCCTCATAGCTTGAGTTACGGTTTGGTGACTTGGCGGATTCAGCGGACAGACTTGGCGGTTAGCGGCTTAGACGTTTACTGTTGTTAGTCCGCCAGTTTTTCTTTTGTTTGTATTTTTGCTTCCATCGGGTGCATTGTGAATCATGTCTCACAATGTATTCATCGCTCTATAAAGAAGATTGTTGATTCCATAGTGACACTTGTGTTTCTGTTGTTATTGATTATTACTCGGCTTTACTTTTGTTGAGTGTTCCTGCGACCTTACTCAACTTTCGAAAAAATTTCGCAACCACTAAATAAAAAAGCGATCATTAAATTATCACGGTTCATAATTCACAGTTGATGGGGATGAAGCCCCATTTATAGGCTTGGGTGTGCATTTAACCATCTCCCCATGATCCCTCCTATTGTAGAGATCATGGGTTTGACCGTTCAACCCACTTCCCATGTAAGACCCCCTTTTTTTGATTCAAAACTCGGGGTCTTATGCCCAAAACCGTCGCTTTGCGGTGACACCTTCGCACCCAGGAAGGTCGTCACTACAACACGCCGATTCTGCCGGCCTTTTCGATCACAATCAAGTAGCAAGTAGTAAAGAAAGAGAAATGCAGTCCACAATAATAAATCACATATAAATAAACTCCACGAAGGAAGCGTCCACAGTATAACATCAGAGTAAAAACAGAGTACTGAAAGGAAAAAGGACTTAAGCCCGGTACAACAACACCTCACTACATGGTCACTCAAACAGAAGCTTAAAAACAAACTGTTACTAAGGAACGGAACTCACGGTCCCGGCTGTCTGAACTCCTGAGCTAGACTGCCCTGTCTCCAAGCGCACCAGCCTCCTGGGCTGCTCCTCCGGGCTGGGCTCCACGATTCTCTAAAATGATGTGGTCCGAAAACCGTTAGTCTATAAGACTAAGCCCTATCATCCCTCACCCCTTCCCCCATGCCCTAAGGCACCGAGCGGAGAGGAAGAAAGTGAAGGACATGAAGGTAGAGTGTAGTCAAAAGTAGATGACGGTGGACCTAACTAGCAAGTTATAACAGACGAATAATATAATAGTTGTAATAGGTAAAACAGGAAGGTAAGTAAGTAAGAAATTAAACCTTAACTTATGTGAGTACACATAAGCCAAGGGATCTTTTACAAGGCTCTCATCGTATAAATGTACCATTCCACTTATACGTTGGGGTGTCGGTTATCACAAGCATTATTTAAATATTTAAAATGACCTTAATCTATAAAACTTGCCCACACAAACTTATAGACCAAGGGGTCGTTTTGCAGGTCCTAATGTATAAGCGTCCCATTCCACTTATACATTAGGTGTCAAGGTTCTCATGAATGATTATATATGCAACTATATAGTGGGTTAATGAAGTTCATGCAGTGCAACTCACCCACACGACTTTGTGTACACAAACCTTTAGTTCCCCCTTTCAGAGCCGTTACCTCCCAGGATACCTCTATAATGGCAGACGGAAGCGGTGGGTTGGGCCTCGCCCACCTCAAAACCAGTATAGCACTACCGGTCTAACCTATCGTACGCCTCAACGCTTGGTGCACTAAGCGGACTCCTGCGTACTATTGCCGACTGGACCGCCGGACTTAAGTTTGGCGAAGTGTAAAACCACACTTGCCGAGTCAACGATATTGGTGTCGGTGCAACGAACTCCCCAATATCGAAGACCCACCGCCTTAAAGTTTCCTATTTATGCACATGCAACATTTAATATAAGAGGTCAAGAGTAAAGCTCCCGGACCAAACCGTCCGGCTCAACCACAAACCGAGACTAAGCTCTCCGGAGTAAACCGTCCGGCTCAATTCCAAACCTCATCCCTTTGAGCACCGCGGGATGGCGCCCCTTTGAACACCTCGGGACAACTAAACCTTTTCCAAATGTCTATCTAACTAGTGTGTGAAGTGTAAACCTATTTCAACTAATTACTCTTTTGATTTATTTAAGATTTACGTTAGCCCAGGACTGCCTCCGGATTATGTCCCGTGAAGGGTTCTCAATAGGCACTAGGAACCAAGACGGCGGCATTACGACACGAAGTTCCTTTTCGCAAGGCACTTATTGTTATTGGTTGTTTTTCTCTTACTCGTTCCCTTTATAAATTGCATCAAACGCTAAACCTAGGGTGAATTTGACTCTTCACTCTTACGGGGACGACGATCTTTCGTCGGTCCCGCGCACCTTCTAGAGCGCATCAACTCATTCCTCACCACACTTGAAACCTTCTATGGTGATCCATCCACTTTCTTTAAATCCACCCAACATAACTTGTCCTTACGCTAACCCAAACCTTATCCTGTTACACATTTCCCAAAATCACTAATTACAGACCACCCTATACTATATGATGTCTAATAGGATGTCCTTTGTGTTTTCATCCGAATGACCTAAGTTATTTACTGGGGGGCCTATCACGACATAATTGAATCAATTCCCGGTTATAACAATTTTCTCAATTAATCCATTAATTAATTAATTTTCCTAAGATCCAAGGTCTACCAAATTTGAACAGGGAGTATACTTTTCAGTCATGGGTAAATCATAATAAATTTAAGATAAATACTACTATATCTAAAAATGATATATCCAGGGTTTGGCAATTTTTTTACTAAGGTCTAAGGGGCCTAAACATATTTTAGCAATAATTCATTTCTTTCATGTCTAATGAATAAACAACATCAAATCTTCATCCAAATAATTTGGATAATTTACAGGGTACTAATAACACCATGGAAACAGTACTAGATAAGTGTCATAATTTTCCTACTGGAAATTAATATACAATAAATCATTTACTAAATTCTTAATCTAGCATGCTTGTGAATCAAGTACTATATTCATAACTCCAAAAATCCTGAATAAATTCCCACTGGTACATATTGGTTTAATAACCCTATTTACCAAATTTCAAAATTTTCCAGAAAATATTTAAGCCATAATATATTTTAAAACCATAAAGCCCTTTTATAACACTTGAGAAAGAACTTCTAGATTTATTCAACATAAAATTAAACTAAAAATTCAGGAGCATTCCTACTGGCCAACAACATCTAATTACAGAGTTTCATAGGGTCTTATTTTACTTAAAAATCTCTAATAAATAAAATATCAAATAGGGCTATACCCATATTCATAAGTGAAGTACTATAAATAATTATCCAAAAATTCTAGTAAAATCATCCAAGGGTCCTAACTACCCTAGAAACACTCTACCCAAGTTTCATAGCTTTTAAATGAATTTAAGTTACTATTTTGACCTAAAAGCCCTTCTACCTTAAAACTAGGGTTTAGGTTTTGAGGTACCTACCTACCTCTAAATTCTCTAATATTTCAAGCATATGGTTAAATACCCATTAATAACCTCTCCACCAAATCTCAAGGCCATATAAGGGCATTTGCCTCTATGTCCTTCACAAGCCCCCAAAGTCCTAATTTAGGATTTGAACCTGGGCCCTAGGGTAAACTCACCCTAATCCATCCCATCTTCCCCAAGGGAGTTCTTAGGACCATTTTAAACCAGTGGTCAGAATCTCAACCTCTGTTGAGGTGAGATGATCGCTCAAGTGTCAAAAGTACCTTTTCCCTAAATTTCCCTTCACTAGGTCAAAACTAGGGTTTAGGGCAAAACCCTAGGTTACACTTTCTAAAATTGTCTTAAATTTTTACAGGAGCTATGTTTAGGTGATATTAAGTCCCTATCCAAAATTCAAAGCATTTGGACCAAGGGTTAGGTGTGAGAAATTATTTAAAAATCTGTCCTACATATAGGGCCTACCCTAGAACAATGGCCCTACAGGTCAGTAACCTTGTCCTATAATTTTCCATAACATATCAAACTGTAGATAATAAAAAGGCCTACAACATTTATATTGATCATTTTTTATGAACATGCCCCTAAAGGGCCTAAATAATTTTTAGAATGAATCTGCCCTAGTTTTAGGACATACCCATATTAAAATTACCCTACAGGTCTAGATTCTCTACCAAATTTTCACCACAGCATATCAAATTGTAGGTATTTAAAAGACCTACAACTTTCATGTTATAACCTTTTTCATGAGGTGTCTATAGTAGCCTTAATTTCATTTGCAGTGAATCTGTCTAAATTAAATACAGAAATTGAATATAATAAATCATTAAATCATATTTTAGGGTTGCACGGATCTTAAAGCAGATCCGACGGGAGCTGTACTTCATCTTCTCCAAAACGCCAAAACCAGAACCGTAGAGGGCGGTGTTCACGGGGCTATTCCCGGCCACTAGGGGCGGCGCCACCACCGGGGATTCACTCCTATATGTCCCCGGTGGTGGGGGCTGGCCTTGTAGGCGGTTAGGGCGGCGGAGGTGGCGGCGTCGCCCTACCTGAGTCCACCAAAAACTCCATTAAAATGGTGTTTTTTCTAGGTTTGCACTCCACCCGACCGACTCGTTTGAGCCCGGGCTTACTCCTAACATGTCTAAGATCTAAGCATGAGAAAAAGGGAGTGAGGGAGGACCTGAGTTCGGGCACGAATGCGGGTTGAATGGCGGGATGCCATGGTGGCGGCGGTGGCGGCGTTTCTCTCCTTGGTGGCTCCGGCAAGCCTCTCTCCCTCCTGCTATGGTTTCGAAATTGGTCGCCCCTCTCTCCTAAATGAGTATATAAAGAGGAGAGGGGGAGAGGGGGAGGTTTTCTTCAAGAGCCAAGGCACCTCTTCATGGTGGGGGTGGTTAGAGGAGAGAGAGAGTGAAAACTCCTCTTGATGGCCGGGAAAATGGTGGGGGGAAGAGGTGTCAACCTCTAGGTGGCTGCTGACCCCTCTTTGGCCGAGCCCCATGCCTCCTCACTCTCTAAAACCACCCCTTCACTTCCACCACCTTTTCTCTCTCCTATATTTAGCCTATTTCTCACTTCTTTCTCTCTCCTAGTCACCCTCACGATTTCTCTTCCCCTAGAAGTCTAAAGGCAGCCCATAAAATGAATATTAAATCCTTAAATGCCATATGAGAGGGGGGCTCACCATTCTACTATGAAAATACCCCTTATTCTCACTTTCTCTCTCCTAGTCAACATGTTGGCTAGCCTAGGGTTTAAGGTTGACTTGGTCAATTTGACCTTCGGAGTCAACATCAATAGACACCTAGGGACCCATTGACCTCCCCTAAGGCCTAGGTATGGTTAGGTAGGGTAGACTTGGCATAACGAGGGTGAGTTGACCCAAGGCAGGGTTACTTTGGCCTAACTAGGGCTTAAGTTGACTTGGGTCAACTTAGCCACTAGGTTTGCACCCAATGGGTCCTTGGTGACCCATTGATCTCATATTAGGTCTAGAAATGCTTTGGAGTACGATTGAACCCACTAGGCCACCAAAAATTAGGGTTTTAAGATTTTACTATTTGCAGCTCAAGTGAGTCTCAACTAGCTAGTTGGGTCACTTGACCTCCTAGGTTCAACCTAGGACTTGATATGACCTAGGCATGTTCAAGTCACTCCTAGGGGGGGGGGGGTCTAATTTGAAAATGGGATATTACAAATCCCAATAAACAAAACAAAAATTTCGTCCCCGAAATTAAGGTTAAATCTATGGGAGCTTTTCTACCGGGTTATCTTAAGCTTGTAACATCCCACGAGGGTTGAATTGCTTAACCAAGGTTAATAAATAAGGGCTAGCCCCAATAAACAAAGGATTAGCCTCTAATCTTAGGTGATACTCCGGTGTAAAGCAAGTAGAGAAAAATAATTACAAGCATCTTGAGAAGTTAGAAGATATTACCTGGCTAAACAACTCCGGGTACTTCTCTCGCATCAAGTCCTCGGGTTCCCAAGTATGCTCCTCTTGCCCATGATTCTTCCACAAGACTTTGACTAGTTGGATCTTCTTGCGGCGCAAGACCCGTATCCCCTGGTCGTCAATCCGTATCGGCTCCACCTGAACGGACCGATCTGTAGCTACCGGCCCAACAGTGGTGGTAATCTGTAGCTCCAGGCGTAGTAGAGCCCTCCTGAGTGAAGATACGTGGAACACGTCGTGTAGGCCGGACAGCTCCTGCGACAGCTCCAGTCTGTAAGCTAATGGACCGATCCGCTCCAGGATCCTGAAAGGCCCCATGTATCTCGGACTGAGCTTCTTCCGCCGACCACGTACTCGTGAAACCCCGTGCATCGGCCGAATCTTCAAGAACACTCGGTCCCCAACCTGAAACTCTACTAGACGATTTCGAGCGTCATAATACTTTGCCTGTCTGCTTTGTGCCTCTAGCATCCTCTCTCGAATCAGTCGCACCTGAGCCTCGGTGTCTTCAACAAACTCCGAATCTAGCATCTTCGGATCCGCATCATGTATCCAAGACAAGGGAGTCCGGCATCTCCTCCCATACAAGGCCTCATACAGAGCCATCCGTATACTGGACTGATGGCTGTTATTATATGAAAACTCCACTAGGGGCAACATCCGCTCCCAAGGCTCTCCATGATCCACAATACACAGCCTCAGTAAGTCCTCCAGCATCCTGTTGGTACGCTCTGTCTGCCCGTCAGTCTGGGGATAGAAGGCCGTGCTGAAGGCCAGTCATGTGCCAAGGTAAGACTGTACTGATCTTCACTCTCTGGATGTGAACCGACCATCTCGATCAGATACGATCGTCCTGGGCACTCCATGGTAACGAATAAACTTCTCCACGAACTTCCGAACCAAAACTCCAATAAAGTCATCCTTCCTGATCGGGATGAACCTAGCCACCTTCGTCAGCCGGTCAACGATTACCCAGATAGAATTGTTTCCCGTCCGTGATCGGGAAAGTCCATGAATAAAGTCCATCACGATGTCTTCAAACTTCCACTCCGGCACCGGAAGTGGCTGTAATAGTTTCCCAAAAACTCTTTCACATAGCCTTCCACAACTAACGGACCTCACCGTGCATCACAAAATCCATGACACTTTTATTCACTCCAGGGGGTACATATTCTGAGATATAACATACTTCCGGTGATTAAATTTCTCATTTGTGTGGGTAGACACAGCTCTATAAAATCTCCACACGATCCTTGTCTTATTCCTTCGAGTACGCCCGAGAAATCAATCAATTCAACCCTACGGGTTATATCTAAGGTCTCCGTTCTTCCAATATATTGTTTGCTAACTCCTTGCAGTTTCCTAGAGTCATCATACTTCCGATGATACCACATAGCGATTTAGTCTTATCTTCGCCCGAATAACGCTGAATTATATCAAATTCAATCTCACTATGTTTATTACGCCACATTCTCTAAATTAGGTCTAAGGAAACCAAAGTCAATCCTATTTTGCCCTATAAACAAAAGACAAGCCCCCAATAAAAAAAAAAGATAAGCCCCTATCTTCCTTGGGCTAAGTATCTTTGATATTACCATGTTATATCCGTCCTAGTTGGGTGCACAATTTTCCAGGGCATCAATCTTCGACTTGGGGTTCCACCCTGAAATTTGTCGATATACCCCATACTTAAACTCTTTGAGTCACATTTTCGACAACCTTGTCCGAGTCAAAATGTTCCCATTCCCAAATGTGTATCTTCTGAACTTGAATTCATATCCGACCCTCGGTGTTTGTCATTGTGGTTGTCTCCGAGAAATCTTGTTACCTGTACGAGGGTTAAAACTACTTATCTTCCACCATTCTGCTAATGGATTATTGGTCTCATTTCTCCTTAAGACAGTCTACTGATTTGAGTAATCCCAGATAGGGATCGTAGGGTCACCTGAGTTTATCTATTAGGTTGTCATTCTCGTGTTAAAATCCTCCCTTTATTCTGTTTGGGTATCTCCTTACCTTAAACAAGTTCATACCTAAGGTCTATTTCGAACTAGGGCATGTTACAAGTCGTCATGGTTAGTCACGTGCCCTAATGGGTTGAGTCTAACTTATTGACTAAAGAATTATAAGATGAGGTCTTTACAGCCGGAGGTGCTCCCTGCTAGGGGCAGGGTTTGCCTTAAGCTACAAAGAAGAATTTCATTTGTTGGAAAAGTGGACAATTTATATGTGATCACCATATGGGCACACCACTGCTTCCGCTGCTTAGTTTGTCCCCAAACTAAACTCGCGCGGGGGTGACCCAGGGTTTGTGGACTGCTACTTTTTTCCGATCGATGTTACGCTCTGATACCACTTGTAAGACCCCCTTTTTTCGATTCAAAACTCGGGGTCTTATGCCCAGAACCGCCGCTTTGCGGTGATACCTTCGCACCCGGGAAGGTCGTCACTACAACACGCCGATTCTGCCGGTCTTTTCGATCACAATCAAGTAGCAAGTAGTAAAGAAAGAGAAATACAGTCCACAATAATAAATCACATATAAATAAACTCCACGAAGGAAACGTCCAAAGTATAACATCAGAGTAAAAGTAGAGTACTGAAAGGAAAAAGGACTTAAGCCCGGTACAACAACACCTTACTACATGGTCACTCAAACGGAAGCTGAAAAACAAACTGGTACTAAGGAACGGAACTCACGGTCCCGGCTGTCTGAACTCCTGAGCTAGACTGCCCTGTTTCCAAGCGCACCGGCCTCCCGGGCTGCTCCTCCAGACTGGGCTCCACGATTCCCTAAAATGATGTGGTCCGAAAACCGTTAGTCTATAAGACTAAGCCCTATCATCCCCCATCCCTTCCCCCCATGCCCTAAGGCACCGAGAGGAGAGGAAGAAAGTGAAGGACATGAAGGTGGAGTGTTGTCAAAAGCAGATGACGGTGGACCTAAGTTATAACAGGCGAACAATATAAGTGTTGTAATAGGTAAAACAGGAAGGTAAGTAAGTAAGAAATTAAACCTTCACTTATGTGAGTACACATAAGCCAAGGGATCTTTTACAAAGCTCCCATCGTATAAATGTCCCATTCCACTTATACGTTGGGGTGTCGGTTATCACACGCATTATTTAAATATTTAAAATGACCTTAATCTATAAAACTTGCCCACAAAAGCTTATAGACCAAGGGGTCATTTTGCAGGTCCTAATGTATAAGCGTCTCATTCCACTTATACATTAGGTGTCAAGGTTCTCATGAATGATTATGTATGCAACTATATGGTGGGTTAATGATGTTCATGCAGTGCAACTCACCCACACAACTTTGTGTACACAAACCTTTAGTTCCCCCTTTCAGAGCCGTTACCTCCCAGGATACCTCCATAGTGGCAGACGGAAGCGGTGGGTTGGGCCTCGCCCACCTCAAAACCAGTATAGAACTACCGGTCTGACCTATCGTACACCTCAACGCTTGGTGCACTAAGCGGACTCCTGCGTACTATTGCCGACTGGACCGCCGGACTTAAGTTTGGCGAAGTATAAAACCACACTTGCCGAGTCAACGATATTGGTGTCGGTGCAACGAACTCCCCAATATCGAAGACCCACCACCTTAAAGTTTCCTATTTATGCACATGCAACATTTAATATAAGAGGTCAAGAGTAAAGCTCCCGGACCAAACCGTCCGGCTCAACCACAAACCGAGACTAATCTCCCCGAACTAAACCGTCCGGCTCAATTCCAAACCTCATCCCTTTGAGCACCGCGGGATGGCGCCCCTTTGAACACCTCAGGATGACTAAACCTTTTCCAAATGTCTATCTAACTAGTGTGTGAAGTGTAAACCTATTTCAACTAATTACTCTTTTGATTTATTTAAGATTTACGTTAGCCCAGGACTGTCTCCGGATTATGCCCCGTGAAGGGTTCTCAATAGGCACTAGGAACCAAGACGGCGGCATTACGACCCGAAGTTCCCTTTCGCAAGGCACTTATTGTTATTGGTTGTTTTTCCCTTACCCGTTCCCTTTATAAATTGCATCAAATTAAACCTAGGGTGAATTTGACTCTTCACTCTTACGGGAACGACGATCTTTCGTCGGTCCCGCGCACCTTCTAGAGCGCATCAACTCGTTCCTCACCACACTTGAAACCTCCTGTGGTGATCCATCCACTTTCTTTAAATCCACCCAACACAACCTGTCCTTACGCTAACCCAAACCTTATCCTGTTACACATTTCCCAAAATCACTAATTACAGACCACCCTATACTATATGATGTCTTTGATAGGATGTCCTTTGTGTTTTCATCCGAACGACCTAAGTTATTTACTGGGGGCCTATCAAGACATAATTGAATCAATTCCCGGTTATAACAATTTTCTCAATTAATCCATTAATTAATTAATTTCCTAAGATCCAAGGTCTACCAAATTTGAACAGGGAGTATACTTTTCAGTCATGGGTAAATCATAATAAATTTAAGATAAATACTACTATATCTAAAAATGATATATCCAAGGTTTGACAATTTTTTTTACTAAGGTCTAAGGGGCCTAAACACATTTTAGCAATAATTCATTTCTTTCAGTTATAATGAATAAACTACATCAAATTTCTCTTCCCCTAGAAGTCTAAAGGCAGCCCATAAAATGAATATTAAATCCTTAAATGTCATATGAGAGGGGGGCTCACCATTCTACCATGAAAATACCCCTTATTCTCACTTTCTCTCTCCTAGTCAACATGTTGGCTAGCCTAGGGTTTAGGGTTGACTTGGTCAATTTGACCTTCGGAGTCAACATCAATAGACCCCTAGGGACCCATTGACCTCCACTAAGGCCTAGGTATGGTTAGGTAGGGTAGACTTGGCATAATGAGGGTGAGTTGACCCAAGGTAGGGTTACTTTGGCCTAACTAGGGCTTAAGTTGACTTGGGTCAACTTAGCCACTAGGTTTGCACCCAATGGGTCCTTGGTGACCCATTGATCTCATATTAGGTCTAGGAATGCCTTGGAGTCAGATTGAACCCACTAGGCCACCAAAAATCAGGGTTTTAAGATTTTACTATTTGCAGCCCAAGTGAGTCTCAACTAGCTAGTTGGGTCACTTGACCTCCTAGGTTCAACCTAGGACTTGTTATGAACTAGGCATGTTCAAGTCACTCCTAAGGGGGGGGGGTATAATTTGAAAATGAGATGTTACACCCCATGATCTCCACCACAATAGGCGAGATCATCGGAGCCTCCCACTCGCCAACAACAGCCGCCGCCAGGTTGGCCACCGTTCGATCACTACCGAGCATCCGTCGCCGTCTGATCTACAGGTAACCACCCACTAAACCACCAAGTTAGTGGGGGGGTCCGCCATAACAACCTTCTGAAGGCTATAAAAGGAGTCCCAGACCTCCTCATTTCTCACCTTTTTGCTCTAGAGTCTTCTTCTTCCTCAAGCCAGAGCTCTGTCGAACTCCTCCCTTGGGTCATCTTCAAGCCACATACGAGCCAAGACCCCAAGTGCTCGGAGAAGGGAAGAAGACAACCACCGTCAACGCTCAAACACGCTAGCCACCAAGTTAGCATTTAACACTCCCTCGGCTAAGCCTGTTGCCCGTTGCGAGTCAGAAATTCTCTCTCACCTCCAAGTTGTAACGAGGAGCGGTATGTCGCCCTCGATTCTCTGAACACATTATAACCGCAACCTGATAGTGGACTTTGACCGACACAGATTCGGTCATGTGGTTTTTTACCCAGTTGATAGGTTTTTTCACGTTAAAACCTCTTGTGTCAACTCTCTCTTTTCATTGACTGTGTGCATGCTCGACCGTCTCAAGAGCTAAGACGGTCCAGTTTATTCCAGTCCGATCCCACCTAATCAGAATTTTTTGAGGTCTGCACTCAGAATTTCAGTATTTCAATGATTATTGATAGGTTCCCATCCCACCTAATCAGAAATTTTTTATCGCGATCTTTATCAGTTGTCGGCACAATTTCAGCGAGCTCGTTTTTGCATAATTTTTGAATCCGACGTACACGCAAATGGTGCCTGCTCTCCACCGCCGTCACCTCCGGACGTCGACGCCACCTTTGATCGGGCCGTTAGAGCCAGGGGCATAGCCAGAATTTTACTTGAATGGGGACACTATTTTACGACAATAGTATATAAATATATATAACAATAATAATTAAAATTTATTTGTTTTAGACAATAATTTTAAAAGTAAAATGAACTTCATATTAACAATAATGATACGAAGTATGTAATATCACATTTAAGTGTAAAAATAAGAGCTACAAACTCTTTGATTATATTGGAAAATAACTTACTGAGAACAAAATAAATTTTTTAAGTGCCATACACCGTAACAAAAATATTAGACCAAAAGCATTTCCTAGAAGATCAATCAAGCCTTTTTTTGGCTCGACAACTTAATTTGACGTGTCTTCATATATTGATAATAATCTATGATAGATTTATTATCAATTTCATCAAAAACATCTTTTTCTATATATACCAACAAACCATTGTTCAACCATTGATCACTCATTTTATTTCAGAGTCGATTCTTCACACAAGTCATGACTGAAAATACTCTTTAAACACTAGTAATTGCAACAAGTAAGGTTAAAGCTAAAGTCAAGAGCAAATATATTAGTGGATAAGTTCTGTTTCTTCCAGTTTCCACCATCTTCTTAGCAAGATCGGAAATCCCATTCAGCATTGAAAACTCTTTATTCGATCTTATTTCAAAAATATATGTGCCATGCTGGTCATGAAATATTAAAACCTTCATTGGGGAAAAATCTTCGGGATAAAACTCTGCCAAACGAATCAACTTATCCTTATCAAAACTAAAGAATGAGTTGGATGGAGTCAAATAAGCTACACAAAGTAGTAACTCACTAGTTCCCTCATCAAAACGAGTTTTGAGTTCTAGAAGTTGCATATCGATAACATTGTAGAAAATTTCCACCTGATAATGATGCAAATTTGTAATTATTGGAGCTTTACACTTTCCTTTTCCTTTTTGCGCATCATATTTCTTTTCAGCTATGTAAAATGTTTCCTTCCGTGTTCTTATTGGATTGCACGTACAAGACTAACATGTATAAGCTACAATTGCTTAGTATAATTTGTGTCACTTCAACCAACCGTACCTTTTATGCCGCCTTTGTATTCATGTCCAACGAGGTGCAAGCTAATTACACATGCGCTCTTGATTGCTTTCGATCCACTCTAGATCAGGAAAAATTGTCTTGTGTTTTGACAACTGACAAAGAAATAGCATTAATGAATTCCATCATAGTTATTTTTCCAAAGTCCAAAAATATTTTATGTAGGTTTCACATCAGCAAAAACATATTGACACATTGTAAGGAGTTAAAGAACGGTAAGGCGTGAGAGCAATTCCTAACAAGATGGCAACAGTTAGTTGAGTCGGATAGAAAATCAGATTTCTATGCTAATTTACTCGACATGAAAATTGATTATGAGAGCAATTACCCATGTGTTTATTCTTATGTTCTCATAACTTGGATCACGCCTTATAAAGGATATTTTGTTTCTGTATGGGTGAGTTTGCATTTACATTTGAGTAACTCTACCACAAATCGTGTGGAGGACAGTCACAGTCAACTCAGTCACAGTCAACTCAAGAAGTTTTTGGAAGTTTGAATATGCAACCTAACTACTGTTTGGAAAACATTTGATCAGATGATTAACTTATAACACACAAAAATTAAGAGGTCTTTCGGGCAGTGCTCCATTCAAATTAATAAGGAGTTCAACACTTCTTTATACTCAAATTTAGTTAGGCGTGTTTCATTCACAACTTTGGAATACATTAAAAGGGAAAAAATGCTAGCAAGGTCGGGTAAAACTTTAATTGGAGAGTGCACACATAGAACAAAATATACATTAGGATTACCATATGCGTATGATTTACTACCCTATATAAAGCAACATAATGTGTTTCCACTATGGATGATACATGACCATTGAAAACAACTTACCTTGCAGGAAATGAATTAAAACGAAGATATTAAAGATAAAAAGGATGTGGCTACTGAAATTGATGTAGAATTTGAAGGGATCTTAAGAAGATATAATAACACCTCTGAACTACAAAAATAAGAGATAAAAAGAAAACCATGTGAACTTATGGATCCCACTTTAAGTCAAACAATAGAAACTTATATTCCAACCATTACTAAAGGTAGACCTAAAGGAAGTTATAAAAAGTTCTCAAATGATTGCAAGTCTACTAAGCGAGATCCCTCCCTCTTTGAACATGTTTTGAAGAGTGAGGAATTGAATTTGAAAATAAGTTCAAAGCCTCCATCACAAAAGAGTGTAACAAATGAAAAATGACTACTTCGAGTGGTCTATAAAGAGATGCCATCATACAAATCAAAGTATATTGTTGATGTTGTTGATGTTGATGGGGATGGTCATTGTGGCTATCGAGTAACCAGTAAGGGATTAAATATGAGGAATGATTGGTTAAAAGCTCGTATTGATCTTTCACATGAAATGCAACAACATAAAGATTTGTATGAGAATATTTTTGGGGAGCTTAGAAAATTAGAATTGCAAAAATCACTTGATTATTCGGTTGTTCTGGCTCCTTTAGATAAGTGGATGACAATGTCAGATATGAGACTAATCATTGCATCTTGTTACAATATTGTGTTGATCCATTTTAGCATGTTCCAGTCTTTTACATTCTTGCAATTACATTCAACGCCACCGCCTTCACGAAGAAGAATATTCATAGAATGTATTCATGAAAATCATTTTGTGCAACTTAAGATGCGCGATGACTGCCTAATACCTCCAATTATCTCTACTTGGAGGTATCATCTTGACATTGCAGAAGAAAAATTATACAAAAAATACTTTTTACTCAATTTGTATATTTCTTTAGTATTTAAATCTTGTTAATATTTGCTAATGAGTAATACCTTTGTAGGTGCCAGCATAATTAATAGGTATTTAAATGAGTAATTTTGACTTTTTGGACGTCTTTTGGAGAATATTGTAAGCATCCATTTTATGATTTTTTTGTTTAGTAGTATAGTTTTAGTGTAAATGTTGTTTAAACTTTACGTTTCTCCAAAAGTATCAATCTACTGTTTATTATGAAATTGAGTGTCAATTATTGTTGTGGTGTTGAGGGAAAAGAGCATATTGTTGTCATCTTGATGAACTTTTGCAGGGTCGAAGGAGGAGTAAATCTCTTATTTCTTTGGTGTGAATCGATTGCTTCCAATCTTCCTTGCTGTGTTTGAGAATTGCAATTTTAATAGAGTTTGTGTAAATGTTGTTTTTTTGTTTAGGGTACAATGAACTGTTAATTTATGATTTCTTAAAAAAAATTTGGTTTGCACATAATAATTTGGGTTCCACATATAATTGTTTGGTCTGCACGAATAATTGATCTGCACATATCCAAAACTAATTTGCACGTAACATTTGCCTATTTATACTCACACAGTCATACAATATGTTAACCCCAAAATCGGCGATCCCTCAGCAAGGTCTCGAGCTCGAGAATCGCGGCTCGCTCAGGGATTCCCCCGAGGGTCGTTATCTGCCTCAGCCCTCCTTTTTTGGGTCAGGCGGATAAGGTCCCCTATCCACTCAGGCCGTGCGGCTAGGACATATTGGGAGTGGTTCCCATCCGAGTCGGTAAAAATCACCGGGCGCGCTAGGTGCGGCTCATGATTCTACCATCGGGAGCGCAAGGAATTTAAAAGGGCAAATTTATGCAATTATAGAAATCTGGCAGAAAAGATGCAACCTCAAAAAGGAGGTTGCAATCTTTTTCCTGCTGGTTTGGGCATGGGGCTGCAGCTCTGGTTTCTTGGAAACAATTTTTGACCGGTTCATTTGAACCGGACCAAACGTTTTTATTCACCTTTTTATTATGGCTGCAGCAAGGTTTTAGGGTAATGTTTTTTCCCGGTTCTCCTCCTCTCCCGTTCAGAAAATTTCAGCGCCCCAAAAATATCGCGCCTCTTCTCGCTCTGTTCGCTGCCCGACGCCACCCGCTCGCCGCCACTTTTTGGGAGAAGGGTTGCCGCTGTTTTGGAGGAGGGTTGCCGCTGCTTTGGAGGGAGAGCTGCTGCCGCCTGCTGTGGAGGTTTAAAGCGGGCTGCCGCCGCCGCCGTCGTCGTCGTGTGAAGACGCCGCCACCGCCGTCGTGTGAAGACGCCGCCGCCGCCGTCGTGTGAAGACGCCGCCGCCGCCGTCGTGTGAAGACGTCGCCGCCTCCGTCGTGTGAAGATGCCACCGCCGCCGTGTTGCCGTCGCCGCTGTCCAGATTTTGTTGCCGGCCGGTTTTGTTGCCGGACTCGTTCGCAGCTTGGAGGTTGAAGGCGAAGTTGGAAGGGGCTTTGTTTAGCCGTCCTCCTTCGTGTTTTGGTGAACGTCATTCTTGCCGTTGGGACGGATTGTTCAATCCGTCCGGTAACGACTCCTCAACTTTGTTCTTGTATTTCTCTTTTGTCAAGCTAGTGATTGTGTGTTTGGAAGAGAAGTGGTGTAGATCCTTTGTGGATCGTGTTTGTTGTGGAGGAGTGGAGATCCTGTGTGGATCAGTGGAGGGAAAGCCTGTAATCCGTGCGTGTGTTTTTCACACATTTTTAGTGGAGGATTTCCGGGTTGGACTCCGATCATCCCGTGGTTTTTCGCCCAAGTTGGGTTTTCCACGTAAAAATTATCTGTGTGCTTTGTTATTTTCTGCATTGTTTTTGTGGTGTAGCGCTTGCTCGAATTAAAACAGGTGTCCTGGTCGGGATTTATTCGATCACATTCCCAACAGGACACTCTCCCCAGTTTAACCGCCCCGGTCGCATAGCCACCGCGTGCCCTGCGAGACGGCGGGCTGCTCCCATAGCTCACCCTCGCAGGCCACGCGGTTTGGCAAGCTAACCGCGCAACATTCTTCCTTGCATGAGGCAACCTACAGCAGCAGGGGGTGATCTGTGTGATCTGCTCCACCAGTCGGCTGGGTCGTTCCGTCGGCGGCAACCCTCGACCAGCACAACCGTCGCGGGCTCGGCCAGCTCCTCCAACTCAGGATTCCTCCAGCTTCATGAGGGCGGCCTGCTCCTAAGGCCGCCAGCCCAGAGGCGGCCTGGCCCCCAGGCCGCCAGCCCAGGGGCGGCGTGCTCCTCAGGCCGCCCCCTCTGCCTGCCCTAGGGGCGGCCTGCTCCTCAGGCCGCCCCCTGCTCCAAGCAACTTGCTCTTCAGCCGCCCAGCAGAAAAACTCAGTCCGCCGAGTCCGCCCAGTCCTCCATGATGACGTCACTGGGCCCCGCTTCTTCAAGATCCCCCTCGAGCCTATAAACAGGCCCCAAGGCCTCTCATTTGGGGACAAGCGCAAGAGAACTGCCACTGCCAGCAAGACCTGCGGACTCAAAATTCCAGTCCGCCGAGTCCTCCACAGTTGATCCAACAAGACCTGCGGACTCAGAATTCCAGTCCATCGAGTCCGCTCAGTCTCCTTTACTTAGTCTCTGACAACTCCTTTTCTCAACCGCCAGCTTCCCCTTGTACCCTTTACTGCTTTAACATGTAATGATGCAATAGCAAACTGTAAACTTGCTTCTTGATTAAGGGAAAAGCCCGCCGCAAGAGTGACATTCAAGCCGCGGCGGGCGAAGTCTGCTGTCGCCGCTGCAAGCGGCCCCGCCTCTTCTTTTCCTCTCTCGGTCTAACCAACACAGCTCAACCACCAAAGTAACGTCTGCTCGACAGCTCCTGATCAAGCTTCTTTTCTGCTCGAGCAAGCTTCTTCTTTGCCCGAGCAAGCTTCTTCTCTGCCCGAGCAAGCTTCTTCTCTGCCCGAGCAAGCTTCTTCTCTTCCCCGAGCAAGCTTCTTCTCTGCCCGATCAAGCTTCTTCCTTACTCGAGCAAGCTTCTTCTCTGCTCGAGCAAGGTTCTTCTCTGCTCGAGCAAGCTTCTTCTCTGCTCGAGCAGGCTTCTCCTCTGCTCAAGCAAGCTTTCCCCTTGCTTCAAATCTCGCCACTATCCCTGCAACCCTCCTATTCTTCTAGCTTGTGAGATCGAACAACCCGTTAACTGAAGGACGCATTTCGTGCATCAACACAATAAACTTTCTCGGTACAATAATAGGTTATGGTAGAAGGACATTGACAACCTACTTTTAACTTTTATTTCAACAAGTATTGCATAGATAAGTTTGCGTTAATTATACAGTTTAAGTGCAGATTTTGTTTCCTTCAACACCCACTCAAATCTACACTTTAACTTACTCGAAGCTTCCTGCTCCGATCGATAAACCTCTCTGGGCAATGGTCTACTCATAATGGTAGCGATGTGGCTTTTGGTAGGGCAGAACATCAACTCGATCTCATTCTCTTCTAATACTACTCTGATGAAGTGAAAACAGAAGTCGATACGTTTAAATTGATTGTGGCATACAATATTTTGAACATGAAATGACGGAGGTGTTATCATAGTCAATCTTTGATCCTTTGCCTTCTTCTTTTTCGTTCTCTAAGGGTCCGTTCGTTACAATGACATTGATATTGAAGTATTGGCAAATCGAATATTAATACACATGAGAAATGACATTGAGTTTAAATTCAATTCTTTTGTTCGGCCGCATGATGACTTTCTGTCGTAGGAATTGACATTAATCACTTTTTATTGTTCGTTTGCAGAAAGATTTTAAATCATAGGAATTGACATTGGTCAATGGTCTCAATTAAAAATAACAAACGCTGCTTTTCGCCCGGTATCAATTTTATCGTCCGGACACGAGTTTTTCGTCATGACGCGATGTTTTTGTCCGGGCTTAAATTTTTCGATCCGAACGCAAAATTTTTCGTCCGAGCGCGATTTTTTCGTCGAGACGTAATTTTTTCGCCCGAACGCGATTTTTTCGACCGAACTCAAATTTTTCGCTCTGACACTACTTTTTCGCCGGGACGTGATTTTTTCGCACGGAAGCAATTTTTTCGCCCGGGCGCGACAATTTTGCCCGGAAGCGATTTTTTTCGCCCAGACTCGTCCGTGCGAAAAAATTTTGTCCGGACGAAAAAGTCGCGTCCAGGTGAAAAAGTAACGTCCGCCCGAAAAAATCGCGTCCGGGCAGAAAAATCGCGCCCGCGCGGAAAAATCGTGCGCCAGGCCGAAATAATCGTGTCTGACCGAAAAAATCGCGTCCGGCTTCGGGCGAAAAAGTCGTTCCTGGGAGAAAAAATCACTTCTGAGCGAAAAAAACGCCCACGGGCGAAAAAACACCTCGGGTTGAAAAAAATCGTCCGTGCAAAAAATTTGCTTGGGCGAAAAATTCGCGTTCGGGGGAAAAAATCACGTCTGGGAAAAGAAAACGTGTCCGGGCGAAGAAAACGCCCACGAGCGAAAAAATCGCGGCTGATCAAAAAAATCGTCCCCGGGCGAAAAAATCGCATCCGGACGAAAAAGTCCGGGCGAAAAAAGCGCGTCCGGGCGAAAAAACACGTCTGGGCGAAAAAATGGCGTTCTGGCGAAAAAATAGCGTTCTGGCCAGAAAATCGCGTCCATGCAAAAAAATCACGTTCGAGCGAAAAAAATCATGTTTGGTCCAAAAAAATCGCATGCAGAAAAAATTACTCTTCTTTTGAAAAGCTGATATTGGCAATCTCAATATCCTTACCTGGAGATAGACATTGACCAATGAGTTTTTAGTTTTGTGTGAATATCTACGGCTTTCCAACAAAAATTATTGTTGTTACGAAAAGCGAAAATGATTTTCATTTTCTTAAAGTCAATACTTTAATATCAATGTCGTTGAAACGAACGGATCCTAATACTTTTTTGATTCTCTGCAATCATGCATGTGGCTTCGCAAAGATGAAGAATTGGGAACCATATACTCCGCTTATGTGGTGGATAAGACAATGGTCCATCTATTGCTTTCGTGAGAATCAGGAGATGGGACTAGCACATGCAAACAAGATAAATCCAATTGTGTTTTTTTTCTATCATCAAATGTTATCAGGACAATCTGAATCTGTCTAATAGATTAGTTCTGATGGGGTCTCCCACAATTTATAGGAACTTCGGGATGCGGTTAGCCATAGTCCCATAACCCCGACCAACTTATTGGGGGGGGGGGGGGGGGGGGGGGGGGTTAGTGGAGTAACCACCCTGTGTGCTATCAGCGTGTTCAATCCATGCGCAATCTGCATGCACAATACGCGCGACCAACCTCTTGTGGCCAGTCGTCCGAGCCGGCCGCTTCCTCCGCCCAGCCGCCCTCAGCGAGGCTGACATCGGGCGGCCTCCGACCAACTGGCCTCTGCGAGTTTGGCGCTCGGGCAGCCTCAGCCTGGGCAGCCTCCACGGGGAAGGCGCCCGGGCAGCCTTTGCCTGGGCAGCTTTCGGGGGCCAGCGCCCAGGCTGCCTTTGCCCAGCCGGTCTCCGGGGGTTGGCGTTCGGGCAACCTTCGCCCGGCCTGACTTCGCGAGGTTGGACGGGAGCCTCTCGGTCGGCCTCTGTGAAGCCGGCGCCCGGCCGGCCTTCGCCTTACTGGCCTCCGGGAGGCCGGCACTCGGGCGACCTTCACCCGGCCGGCCCTCACGAGGACAGCGCATGCGCAGCCCGGTCGACCTCTGTGACGCTGGTGTAACACTCCAAGTTTCCTAAAAGTTCTGTTGCGGACAGTAGTGGTAAGCTGTAAGACCCCAATTTCCCAACAATGAAAAACTAAGTCTAAGCGTCGACCGAACACGATGCTTTTGGATAAGCGTCGAGTGAACACGATGCTGTTGGATAAGCGGCGAGTAGTCATGGGCAAAAAGCCCGGGCCCGGAAAGCCTGCCCGGGCTCGGCCCGGCAAAAGCATGGTTAGGCCCGGCCCGTGAAAAGCCCGGACCGGTCCAGGGCCGGGCTTGGGGCCCTTACCGGGCCCCCATTTTGGCCAGGTGCCCGGCCCGGGCTGGGCCGGGCAAAGCTCGGGCACCGGGCTAGCCCGAGCCCGGTACCGGGCTTAGCCAAAGCCTGGCGGGATTAAAATCCCGCCAGGTGGCTGCCAGGCGGGATTAAAATCCCGCTTGATCAGGCGGGATTAAAATCCCGCTTGATCAGGCGGGATTAAAATACCGCTACCGCCTGATCAGGCGGGATTAAAATCCCGCCCGTTCCCTTCAGGGGCCTAATCGGGCCCCCTCTTTGGGAGGGAGCCCGAGCCCGGCCCGGCCCGCCCGACTCAAACTGAGCCCGGGCCGGGCCCGGTTGGAGAAAAGCCCGAGCCCAATCGGGCCCTGCCCGGCCCGATCGGGCTTTTTGTGCACGACTAGCGTCGAGTGAACCCTGAACACGACGCTATCGTCGAGTTTTCACGTCGTTAGCGTCGAGTGCACACGATGCTTTGGCTAAGCGGTTGCAGATAAGGATCACCGCTCCTGGAATAGTACAGACGGAAGCTGATTCGCGAAATACGGATCGTGGCCGTCCGATTCTTTATGAAAAGTGATCCAACGCTCCAGAGTAGCTTGTCCTTTATTATTAAAGGATTGAACTACAATTTTGTTTCTTTATCTTGTCATTTCAAGGCTTTGGATAGCTTTTGGAAGAGAAAGGAAGAAGGAGAAGGCTTCTGCCATTAACAGAGCTCTAAAGCTCCGATTTGCAAACCGTTTTCTAATCCACGGAGTGCAGTCCATTGCGGTTCTTTTCAACCGGCTAAATTTCTTGTTCATGGTGCCAAAGAAATCGTCAAGGGTAACAATTGTTCTTCCTGGTGATAGGACATGCTACTTATATTTTGTATAATATATTTGCATGAAAGTGCTTTCCCGAATTAGATGAAAGCTATACTTTCAACGGGTTGAAATTGTGCATCCCCGATTTATATTGCATATAGAGTCCAGATTATTTTATAGACATATGCATGTTGTGTAAAGACCATTTGCGATAGGTTGGTATAGATTGATGATGTTTTATTTACGTGTCGGAGAATACTCCGTGAAAAAATGAATGGTTTTTGTGGTTTGGGTGTTATAGGGTGTTGCAGGGAGTACTAGAGATCAACTCCAGAAAACACCCGAAGCTGTAACAAAACATGATGCTCTGTTGATATTGCCCGTTGATAGTAGATATCGCCGCAATAGCTAACTGGACAGAGTCCAGTGTTGTTGATGATTGATCGTGAAGCCTATGTCCTTGGAATATGGTGCGTAAGCGTGTTAAGCTGAAAGGCATGTTTTGCCTAGCTTCGGCGGTCTAGTGTGCCGATCATGAGCGATAACGTTGGTTATTGTGTTGACAGGCCGAGGTAAAGTTATACTCGCACCGTAACCGTTTTATTCCGATGATTTGAGCACGCGCAAGGCTGAACCGAATCCATTCCATGTGGTGCGGTGAAGAGGTCACTCTTTGGTGCACTATCTGATGTTGAATAAGTCTGCAAAGCATAATAGTTTGATGACCAGCAATAGCTCAAATTCCATTTAAGACTGTGATACTTAAGATGGAGGTGGGACTCGAGAATTACATCAAAAGTGTGTCTTGAGAGCACAAAACGTGTAGTCGTGCATGCCAACATTTGTGATGATTGCGCATATGTTGACAAACGACCATCTCCACAATGATTTGTGAATAATCATTGTCCCGGCCATCTCCACCACGGTTCTGTTACATCGCTCAACCACACCATTCTGTTGTGGTGTGCCTGGAATGGTCAGCTCCATGCGTATGCTAGTTTCTTGACAGAAGGATTTAAATTGGGAGAACAAAATATCTCCCAATGTCCCTTCTTAATGCTTTAATCATTCTCTCCATTTGATTTCCAATTTGTATTTTAAATCGTTAGAATCGATTGAATGCATCATTCTTCTATTCAAGGTGAAATATCCACATATAGAGACTGAAGTCAACGTGAAAGAGATCCATGGGTCTTGGAGCTTTCCTGAGTGCGCCTTGAGGAAAAGGTAGCCGGTGTAACTTCTCTCTTGCGTAAGTATCACATTTAAAATGTAATATTTTGAAAGGTGACAAACTTTCTACGAGTGGGTGATTCAGTAGTATTTCAATGGAAGAACTATTAATGTGCCAGAGATGATGTTTCATAGATGAGTTAAGGAAGAGCAACAATCTTGCAAGTAGGTGATATGTGATGTTTCAAAAGGCTTCAATTTGAGTGTGAAGATATTGTTGTGATTCATTTGAGTAGAGGTTGCGATGGTATGGGTTTTGCATGCTTGATGTGGCAGTTCTTGTGTTCAAAGACTACCTTGTATCCCTTTGTGAGGAGTTACCATATGCTTAGCAAGCTTTGAGTGAGGGTGGGCACAAATTGAACATTGTCTATCAATTTATGCTCACCAATTTCTGTTTGGACAGAAATTGTTGGGGTTGTGGAACACTTCCGGTCCTCTTGTTTCTCACACCGGGTTAGCCCACGTGAGCTTAGAGGAATCGAAGTGTGATTCCCCCCCGACATATCTGGCGCCGACGACGGCGGAGGTCCCGCTGACCGGACAACAGGCAGGGGTCCAGGGGACAGCGTCCCCAGTGGAGGCTCGGGGGCAACGCCCCCGGCCCAAAATTTTTGGGGGTGTTTTTCCCCAAGCGTCGAACTGGGTTTGACGTTCGTCGAACTCAGCTCGACGTTCGTCGAACGGGCCAAGTTCAACGAACGTCGAGCTCAGCTCGACGAACGTCGAGCGCCGCTCGACGATCTGTCGAACGGGCTGAGTTCGACGACTCGTCGAGCGCCGTTCGACGTTCGACAATCGCCGAACGTCGAGCGCAGGTCGACGATGCGGCCATATGGAAGCCTATTTAAGGCGTTTTCTGGTTATTTTTTAGGGTACGACGACGGAAAACGACGGTTAAGGCGGCGGTAGTCTTTTGGAGGCGATCCAGAAGGTATTCTTCTATAGTTTTTTCTTCTTGTCCAGAAGTGTAAGAAGGTAGGATCAGGTTTTAGATCTTTGTAACCTTTTGGTGTAAACTGTATTGTTCTGGTGAATACAAGAAGGGAGAAGAAGGGGAGAGAGGACGTAGCCCGGTTTGGGTGAACCTCTGTATATCTCTGTGTCTGTGATTGCACTGTTTTTTTTTGCTCTGTGTTTTGTTATTCATTTTCGTATTTCTTCTTCTCGGCGCTCCGGATTTCCTTTCAGAAATGAATGGCTTTCCATCTATTCTTTCTTTCTTCCTGCCTCCTAGCATTATTTCTTACTTACACTCTTCATCTAAGGTGACAAAGAAAGCACAATCATTAACCGCGTGGATGGAACAACCACTACCAACAAATCATAAGGACACGACATCAACTTCTTGGATTATTTTACAAGTGACAGAGGTATTGATCGGTTTAAGATTTAGGCTCTGTTTGGGAGGGCTTATTTTCACCGGTCAAGTGGTTACGATCGCATGAACCAAACCTTAATTAAGGTCCGGTTCATGCGGTCGTAACCGTTTGACCGGTGAAAATAAGTCCTCCCAAACGAAGCCTTAGTGAATTTAGCTTCTTCTTTTGCTTTAAACCAAAAGTTTCTTTTTGAATGGTTTTGAATCTTGCATTTCTTACGTCGAAAGAAGCAAACATTGTTTCATGATTTTATTTTTTTTTAAAATGATGCAACTTCAATTTAGTTAGATCGTTAATTTGGGTTTGCAAAAGTTACCTCTTTCTAACCTTTTCTTTTATTCTGTTTTTTTTTTCTGATGTTTATTTTTGTTTGAAAAGCTTTGTATAAAGCTGTAATGTCCCTAGTGAGAAGGTCCTCATGAGATTTTAATGAACCCATCAACTAATTAGTGATAGTGAGGGTTGTTAAAAAATTCCGATTGCAAGATAACACAACCACGACCCAAAGGCAAACAATACATGTAATAAAAGCAATAGTACAATTTATGAGGACAACTATCAACGCAAGTGTAAAATCCCTCCTCCCGGTAATTGGACACGACAAAGGGGAAATTTTATGATCAGGACTGCCGCCATGTGGTGACACCAACACGGGTTTTTTTTTTCTATAGTTATTAGGGGTTGTTACATACACCAACACAGGGGTTAGTCGCCACTATGTAACGTCCCGTTCCACCTTTCGTGTACTCTAATTTCCATTAGGCCTTACACGGATTATTATCGGGCTGCAGCCCAAGCACCCCAACCCCTCTCCAGCCCACAGACAGGTTGTTGGTGGCCACATCCTAGATTTCAGGAAGAGGTGGGAGGATCACCTGTATATGATCGAGTTCTACAACAACAACAACTTTCACACAAGTATTCAAATGACGCCCTTCGAGGCCATTTATGGTAGGAAGTGTCGTACTCTCTTGTCGTGGTTGGAGACGGGCGAATCAAAGCTGTTTAAGCGGAAGGAATTCAAAGATGACACTTCGATTATTTGTACAATCCGGGAGCGATTGTTGATCGCTCAGGTTAGGCAGGCCAAGTATTACAACGCCAAGCACAGAAATGTCGAGTTCGCCATGGGCGATTGAGTGTATTTGAAGATCAAACCGTTCAAGGGTGTATCAAGGATTCGACGCTTGAAAAAACTAAGTCCAAGATACCTTGAGCCGTTTGAGATATTGGAGCACATTGGTGAAGCCGCCTATTGATTGAAGCTTTCAACAGAACTAAGTGGTCTGCACAACGTATTCCACATATCGGTATTGCGGAAGGCGGTGTTGGAGCCTACGTAAGTGGTTGCTGTAGATCAGGTGCAGATTGATGGTGGGTTGACAACGAAGGTCAAGCCCATTCGTATCGAAGACATGGAAGTCAAGCAACTTAAAAATAAGTCTATCAGGATGGTAAATGTCCGTTGGGACAACTGTGTCTGAGAGGAACAATCATGGGAGCGGGAGCAAACCATGAAGGCAGAGTTCCCCGAGCTATTTGCTTGAGGTATGCATTTTGATATTGTTACTTCTATAATTTCCGGCATGTCGTAATTTCGGGACGAAATTCTTAAAGTGGGGGAGATTTGTAACGCGCCAAGTTTCCCGAAGCAAGAAATGATTTCTGTGAGATACCGCCCGACGGTAGGGTTATCGCTGACAGTAGCATGACCAATTTATTTGGCAGAGCTATCAGGTAGGTACCGCGTGGCGGTAGCGATACCACGTGGCAGTAGCGTCGGGCATCGAGAGCGGCGTGTTCACGCGACACCTCATATACCGTGCAGCGGTAGCAAGACTGATTTATAGTAAGTTATCGCGAAGCGGTAGAAGAGCAGTTATGATGTAGTCATGTGTCAGCGTGCAATTGGAGGTTTTGAATGGTGGATTGTGGGACAAGCTAACACTTGAGCTACCATGCGGCAGTAACTTGCTACCGCGTGGCAATAACGCTCGTAAACCTAAATGTAGAGCAAATCATGGTCGTTCGCCGTTTTTGATTGAGATCCGACGGTGGGGTGTTATACCAGATGGTATAAGGCTGGGACATAACGTTTCTTCTTCATTTGATCCCAAGGCATTCTCTTTCTGAGGGCTAGAGAGAAGGGGTATTGAAGGAAGAGGAAGAAGGAGGAGATCCCGACATTGTTGGAGCTTCGGAGCTCTGATTCACAAGCCGAGTTCGGATCTATGGAGGCAAAGCCGTAACAGTCATTTCCATCCAGCTAGATTCTCTCCCATGGCGCTGAAACGAACTTCAAGGGTAACGATCCTCTTCCTTGGACATGTGAAGTGCTTTATTTTGGCATGTGAGGGTAGAAGCTCAACGGACACGTGGAAATAGTTCTCCCTAAGGGTAGATTGAGTGTATCCCCGCTGTCTTTGCATTTAGAATCCAGAATTGAAGTACGGTATATGCATGATGTGTGAAGCCCATCCGGACAGATTGATCTGGTTTGGTGATGATTGTTTTTGTACTGGAGAAGACTCCATGGTAGTATGTAAATTTTGGAGTCGCGGGGTATGTAGGTGACTGCAGAGAGAGTACTGGAGAAGGACTCTAGAGAAACACCTATTTGAAGGGGAAGAATCGATAGTTTGTCCCCTACCATGCGGTGGTATCTCCCAGTGAGCAATATTGTTTGTGAGGCCTATCTTGTGGAGACCTGGTGACCAATGTTTTGTGAGACCTGTCTCATAGAGACCTGTGGGCCATTTGGTGAGACCTGCCGCTTGAAGACCCGAGGGCCAATGTGTTGAGCTGAGAGCCTGTGTGTCCTTGCTTAGGCGGCCATGAGTACTAGCCTAGGATCATAACGAGGTTATGAATTGTACAGATGGGAAAGGGGATACTGACCCGCATTGTGGAATGCGAGCCAGACGATTTGAGCTTGAGAAATAGTTGAACTGCTGTCACGACCCGCATTTTCTCATCAATAAAATTATATAAGAGTAGGGGAAAATACGCGCCGTGATGCCACGCCATGCAGGGGATAACTTCAGACGCTCAGGAAAAACTCCAGACTCTAAGGTTTAATAGAAAATCATAATTTATTATGATTGAAATCCAATTAAGTTGGATGGCCTTATCCCTCGGCACAGTGGATCAAATAGTCCATAAGTAAAATATATTTATACGCTGCGGAAAATACCTTGGTTAAGGTGATTTGACATCCTACATGAGCGTAAACATCCCCGAAGGAAAACTCATGAAATGCATGACTCTAAATTTAGTATAATATGAAAATAGTCTTTACGTTACTTTGGAAAATAGTACTATAGGTTTAGAAATATGGTATGTATGAAGTATATATAGTAATGCTTTTATGGGTTAAAATACCTAACATGCATCCTAGCATAAAGCGTTCCCAGAGAGTAAGTAAACAACCTTTATAAAGGCAAAAACAACAGTTTAAGTCACATACTTAGCATCACCAAAGAAAATCACCAGTGGGCGTCAACAACCTGACACGAACCCACTAGTGAGTATGCATGTCTATACAAAAGGAAACAAGAAAAGATCTATCTCACAAAGATGAGGAAGAGGCATCTCAATAACCCAGGAGATCACTAGCAAGCCCCCAAAAGAAAACTAGCCGCTCAACCGGCTACTGCTCTGAACCTGGGGCATTCAAAGAAAGAATACCTCAGCAAGAATATAATCAAATAGAAATGGAGCATTAGATCATAAGCAATAAAAAGAAAGGGGTTTACCAAACCCTTACAATAGAATGCTATCAAACTCAGCAAAAGGAAATAAACGAGACAACAAAATTAAGACACAGTCCAAGGAATAATCAAAGCGCACAAAGTGCGAGAAATTAGCAACATGCCCTGCTAAAAACCTGCAGCAGCAACAAGGCAAACATATGCCAAAAATAGTAATTTTAAAAAGGGAAGGGAACTAACTCTCCTAACTTGTGAATTATTAGCAGTGGTAAAACCATGGATCTGGGTTGGTGACCAAAATAGCCCTCATCCAAACAACCAGATCCAAATAACTCAGGTGCCATCAGTGAACCCTTGGGGTCCAACACAGCGGCCCAAACCGGGGCTAAATAAGCGGTGGCCACTACTCTACACCCAAACATCCCTGTCAAGAAAACTAGAGTAACCACCTGCCATAATTCATGATTTGGCCTTCAAAACTAGCTGAAAACATCACTAAACCGAAATAAAACCCACACTAACAAACTCGGGAGAAAACACCAGCCTAAGGAAAAAGCGTCGAGTCCACTCGACGCCGCGTTGAGGGAGTACCACTCACTCAATGCCAAACACTAAGCAGGGAAGGCGTCGAGTTTACTCGATGCCTCATTGAGTGAGCACAACTCACTCAATGCCAAACACTAAGCAGGGAAGGCGTCGAGTTTACTCGACGTGGCGTTGAGTGAGCTCCACTCACTCAACGCCAAAAGACTTGGCCGTAAAAGAAACCTCTCATTGGACGACAGAGTTGAGTGTGTCAACGCTAAACAGCCAACGACGTTGAGTGAGTTCACAACACTCAACGCTTTTAACTAAGAACATCTGCCTGACTAGACGGCGTTGAGTGAGCTCAACTCACTCAATGCCAAAAGACTTGCTCAATTGGTGATGAGAAGTGAAGGAACTCCATAGTTAAGCGTGTTCGGACTGGAGTAGTACCGGGATGGGTGACCTCCTGGGAATTCCTCGTGGTACGCGCTTTACTATCGAGTTTCGCTCATAAAAGGGAGGCTGTGGCCACCAACAACCCGCCAGTGGACTAGAGAGGGGTTGGGGTGCTTGGGCTGTAGCCCGGTAGCATAGCCTAGAGCAGAGCCGTGACATTGTCACGATGAATCGGCCAGGGTCATTACAACTGCACCTAACCCTATGAAGATCGACTTGGAGCGAGTCAAAGTTTGTATCTGTAGGATCATCATGACTTTGTCGTAGCATAGGGGCATTGTCTTTGGATTCGGCCCTAAAAGACTAAAAGCTCAAACGTTGCTGACTGTCACAGAGAATGGAAGTGTGAACCTTTGAGGTCCCATGCACCGAGAATGCGCCCTGAGAGCACAGGGCGTTGGATGGTCGTGCCAACGTCTGCGATGATTGGTGCTTAAATTGTACATTCTGAATACCTCTATATATTGATGTTAATTGTCCGCAGGGAAGGAGCACCGCCACCCTTAGTGAGGGGTCGAGTCATTATAATTTGGTCAGCTAATGCTGACATTGTCTTATTTACCACCCTTTGGGTGGAATGTCTTCGTGCAAGTGCAGCTGAGCTGAGCGAAAAATAGCGGGCTAAAGCCCATTGTTGCTAAGCCGGCCCTTGAAGGCCAAAGCGAAATTGCTCATCTTTATTAATCGTTTCATTTATGGACGGTCTGCGTGCCGAAGTATGTAAGCCATTAATATTTGAGAAAACTTTGTGTAATATTCCCCACACTTCCAAACCCCTTAAAGTCAGGGTTAGGGCTTGAGTGGTGCATGGAGGCCCTAGTATGCCCCTAGCTCAACTTGAGCTTAGGGAAATAACTAAGTGCACAAGTCAACCTAGGTCAATTCACACTCACATAAATTCACAACCTCAAGATAAGCTCGCTAACACTTCCCTAACCTAAGAGAGAGACAACTGAACGATGGACTCAAGGCTAGGTCAATCTAGTGGGCCGAATTGACCAAAGTCAACCTTAGGTCAATATAAGTCAAACCTTCCCCTAAAAGGTCTTATTGGCCTCAAAACCTAAAGTCGACCCCGCCCCTAGCCTTGTAGCATCATTAGGGGCCAAGTTGACCCAAGAGCCCCATCATGGGGTCACCAAGTTGAACAATTTGACCAAAGTCAAACTTGACCCTATTTAGGTCAAATCACACTATTTGGCAAAGTGGGCCCAATTGGGGCATCACCATGACCCAATCAATATTGGGTGATGTCAAGGGACTCAAGACACACCCCTTGGACAAGTCAACCCATCAAGTTGACCAAAGTCATCCCCAAGGTCAACCATGGTCGAATTAACCCTAAAGGCTCAATGAGAGTCTGAACTAATTGAAGTGGGCTAAGGCCTTGCCCAAGGCCCATCATAGGCCCACTAAAATTTAAGATTTATTTAATCTATTTTATTATTTTAATTAAGGAATTTAATGAGGGTAATTAGGAGGAAAGTTTTATTTGGAGGGGGAAATAATGGAGGGAGGCTAAGTGACACTCCCTTCATCTTCTCCAACCCCTCCTTTCATCTCCCCTGATGAAGAGGAGCAGTTTCCAACAGTTATTGGTCGGACACCATCAAGAAGGGTCTTTAATGGCCATGAACATAACTCTCAAAACTTGGATCTCCTAGATAGAGTCCCCCAAAGCTCAATTTGACACTTTCATCACCTTTAGAAGGCCTCAAGCAGTTGAAATCGATTCTTGGATAGCTGCAAATGGTGGAGAATTGAGATCGAGGGTGGTTCGCCGAAAAATCCCAAAAACCATGGCCACCCGTCGGAGTAGCCCATAAAAGCCTGAAATCATGCATGCTTCTCCTCCTCTCCCCTTGTGCTAGCATCTTAGATCAATAGGTAATGAGTTCGAGATCAATCGAGCCGAATTCTATTTTGAATTCCATGGAAAAAAGCTTGAAAATGTTCCTCTCGGGATCACCGAAAAACAACTCTCTGTCGGCCGTACCACCGCCCGACGATAGCCACCACCTCAACGGAGGTGGTGGGGGTGGTGGCCAGCTGGGGAGGAGACAAGGTCGTCGACAAATGGCTGTAGAAGACCCTCCGGTTGGGTGGATTGTGGCTGCTGGCTGGAGGTAGAAGACGATTTACGGGCCATTAGATCTGTTCTGTCATAAAATAGTATGATTATAAATAGTGTTATTTTATTCCTATGTAATGGACCTTTTGATTAGATGTTTATTATATTTATGATGTGATGTTTGAACTTACTTCTTCTTTTGTTGGCTGTGTGAATGATCGTGTTTGCCGGCAAGGTCACTGTCTTGTGGTGGCAACTAACTCGTAGTTAGTGTCATTGTAAGGCGACGGTCCTGGGCATAAAATCTCTCCTTAGCCATGCCCAATTCCCGGGAGGAGGGATTTTACACTTTGTAAGGCCTTAAGGCCATAACTTTTTGTGTATTCATCTTTTCATTCCTGTTTGGTTTAGTGGACATTCATATGGTTGGATTCTTATTATAATCTTAAAATACTTCTGCTAGAATGCACTCTGAGTTAAGATTCGTGTTTGAATTATTGTTCCAATACGTAACTCCACAAACTGTCTGTGGAATATGGTGTGGGACACCGACCGGACCTTCTGTTATATTCTATATGACAGATGGAGGTGTTACACAATACAAGATGTCGATCCTGCCGGAAGGAATAAGAATGTTACAGAAACTCAGTTTTGCATGGTACTGAACAGATACAAGAGACAAACAATAATACAACTACACAACTCCTAGCCGTACCCCAATTGTTCAATACTATACTTTTACTACAACTAGTCGTGCTCCACTACTCTAGTTCGCACTCCTCTGCTTCAAGCCACAAACCGCCACTACTCAATGCATACTCGCACTCCACTACATCAAACTGCACCTGACTGCCTCAATTCACACTTTTTATGTTCAGTTCACTACTTGCCACTTCTTGGTTTATACCCCGTCACTAAGCTCATTACTTGTCGCTGCCTGATTCACAAATCGCAAGAGCTCACAACTTTCCACTGCTAGGTTCACAACCTACCAGAGTTAAAAACTAGTTGTCGCTAAGTTCACAACCCGCCAGAGTCCATAACTAGCCGTCGTTAGGTTCACAACCCACCACTTGACTGTTATTCGCAGACTTGCTCCAAATAGCTACTTGCCACTGAAACTACCGCGACCAGAGAAAATCCAAACCGCAACTCTGCATGCAGCCTCAATATAGTAGGCGACTTCAAAATCACAAACCACAATGTATACTTATACTGGACTTCTTCACTTCAAACAAGAGAAAAAACCCTACTTATAAAGAGTTGCCCCGGAACACCAAAATAGCACACCGGATCTGGTAAAAACATCAAATACCGGATCCTCCCAATCACTTTAATTTTTCAACACTCCCCCTTAAAGTGATTAAGGTTGATAATCCCAAGCAGCCCCCGTAGACACTCAAACAGCCCCTTTGAAGGAGGCTTCGTGAAGATGTCTGCGACGTTATCTTGACTCCGTACATACTTCACCACAAGAGACACATTCAGCATCTTATCCCAAATAAAGTGATGCTCGATCTCAATATGCTTCGTTCGTGCGTGACAAATAAGATTAGAAACCAGCTTTCACTCTCATTATTACTATAAAGTTAGTTAGGTTCTCACGCCTTCTCATGAATATTCTCCACTAACCTGTGCAACCACATACCCTCCTAGGTTGCTAACGATGTTGCTTTATATTCTACCTCAGTTGAGGAGGTGGGCACCGAGTCTTGTTTCTTGCTACACCACGAGATAACAGTAAGTACGCTCATGAACACATAACCTGAAGTTGATCGTCGATCATCAGTATCTTCTGCATAGTCTGCATTTGTGAATCCAATCAGTTTGAATTTACATACTTCATAATGCCTTTCATCGCTTCCAGATGAGGTCTCTTGGGTTACTATATGAACCGACTTATTCTACCAAAAACAAAGATAATGTCCGGCCTGGTAATTATCAAGTATATCAGACTTCCTACAAGTGCTTGAAACAGTCTCGGGTCTGGTAGGATATCCCCTTCATCATGTCGAATCTTCAGCTCGACCTCTAGTGGAGTAGAGCTACTCTTCCACTCTTTCATGCCGAATCTTTCCACGATTCATCCTACATAATACTTTTGGTAAACGACCACCTTGTTCTTCTTCTTCTCCACCTCTAGTCTAAGGAAATTGTGTAGCACATCAAGATCCTTCATCTCAAATAAGATTAATAGCTCTACCCTAAGGTTTGCCACCTCTTTGTCATCATTTCCGGTTATTATCATATCATCGACATATAAACACACATGAACCTAAAGATGACCATGCTTCTTCACAAACAAACTCGAGTCTAAGTCTGATGCCAAGTTACTTTCCCTATTGCGTGCTGGTAGTACAATGGTTCGCTTGAATTTCCTCAATCCTGTATTTCTTGCTACAATAGTAGTGACTTCATCCTCCGCATCAACTTGTCTTGGATTCATGCTTCCCCTACTTATAGAAACTGAGGTATCTGAGCTTGATGGAGACGGAGAAACTGAAGACATAGGTAACTTGACTCGAGAATCATCAACAACACTCTCTTCACTTCTCCTTTCCTTACCGCTCTCTTACAAGGCAACTGTGGAAATACCTTGGTACGACGACAACTCGTTAAATACCACATCTCTTGAAACGATGAACTGCTATGTCTCCGGGTCCATGCAATTCTAGCCCTTCTTACTTTCATCATAACCAATGAAGACGCATTTACGTGTCTTTGCCTATAGTTTGGTTCTCTACGAGTCTAGAACATGCACAAAGAGCCCCAAACACCCGAAGGTGTTTCAAGCTAGGCTTCTCCCTAAACATCATCTCGTGTAGGGTCTGCATATTCCTAGGACTCAGCGACATCCTGTTGATGACATAAGTTGCACAAGCCATTTCCTCCGTCCAAAAGGCCTTGGGTATGCTCTTGGCCGGCTAGTAACCATCTCTTGTAAGTTTCTGGGAAATGTTTGAAATACCGCTCCACTACTCCATTTTTTTAAGGAGTGTGAGCACATGATAGCTCCCTTTTGATCTCGTGTCTTTTGCATAAGTTTGCAAACTTAGTAGATGTTAGAAACCGGGCCGGGGTAGACTACAGCACCCACCGGTCCACGGCCGACTGCAGTCGAATGGCAAGGCATCCCCAACCAAATCTCCCGGGGTCCCACATTTTGGGTAAAGGCCGGGTAGGTTGTTCAGTCCCCGGGGCTTGATCCCGGGACCTGCTAGTTAAGAGGCGCCTTAGCCAACCTCCAACACCCAACTGCACTGCAGTGTAGTTGGGTGTTGGAGGTTGGCTAAGGCGCCTCTTAACTAGCAGGTCCCGGGATCAAGCCCCGGGGACTGAACAACCTACCCGGCCTTTACCCAAAATGTGGGACCCCGGGAGATTTGGTTGGGGATGCCTTGCCATTCGACTGCAGTCGGCCGTGGACCGGTGGGTGCTGTAGTCTACCCCGGCCCGGTTTCTAACAAAAGATGGCCATCTTTTGTTAGAAACCGGGCCGGGGTAGACTACAGCACCCACCGGTCCACGGCCGACTGCAGTCGAATGGCAAGGCATCCCCAACCAAATCTCCCGGGGTCCCACATTTTGGGTAAAGGCCGGGTAGGTTGTTCAGGCCCGGGGCTTGATCCCGGGACCTGCTAGTTAAGAGGCGCCTTAGCCAACCTCCAACACCCAACTGCACTGCAGTGCAGTTGGGTGTTGGAGGTTGGCTAAGGCGCCTCTTAACTAGCAGGTCCCGGGATCAAGCCCCGGGCCTGAACAACCTACCCGGCCTTTACCCAAAATGTGGGACCCCGGGAGATTTGGTTGGGGATGCCTTGCCATTCGACTGCAGTCGGCCGTGGACCGGTGGGTGCTGTAGTCTACCCCGGCCCGGTTTCTAACAATGTTAGAAATGAACTAGAAACAAGCCGGAACGGGTATAACTGAAATTTTATTATCAGAAAAAGGTATCTATTACAAAGGTATGGCCTCCCTTATATAGAATGGAGGAGATGGGAGAGAATACAAATACCCAATGTGGGACTAAAATTACAAAAGACAACATCTACAAAGTTAACCGCCAAACAGACCGCCTAACCGTGCGGTTAGTAGGAACTAACCGCCCGGTCACCACCAGAGAACACTCAGCCGACCATCAAGATCCCAGAGACTAGCCGGCAGACCGCCTGGCTACCAAACCGCCAGACCGCCAGACTACCCGACAACCAAACCGCCAGATTAGCCGGGCTGACCGCCCGGCTACCAGACCGCCAGTCCTAGCCGCCTGTCCGCCCAGGTCTATACAGCAACACTCCCCCTCAAGCTGGAGCATAGATGTCAATCATGCCTAGCTTGCTGCAAATGTGGAAGAAAGAGGCGGACACAGGTTTTGTGAATATATCTGCCAGCTCTTTCTCCGAGGTAACAAACGGAGTGCAAATCTGGTTCTTCAACACTTCTTCCCGAATGAAGTGACAATCAACCTCTATGTGCTTTGTTCGCTCATGGAATACCGGATTTTTGGAAATGTAGATCGCAGCCTTGTTGTCACAGAACATGGGAAGAGGATAGTTATAGACCTCTCCTAGATCCAGCATGAGAGCCCGCAACCATTTTAACTCACACGTGGTTGATGCCATGCTACGATATTCTGCTTCCGCACTAGACCTGGAGACGACTGACTGCTTCTTGCTCTTCCAGCTAACCAAGTTTCCTCCAACAAACGTGCAAAATCCGGAAGTCGACTTGCGATCCCCTTTGTCGTCCGCATAGCTAGCGTCGGAGTACGCTTCGACTCTTAGGTGACCGTTTTTCTGAAAGAGAAGACCTTTCCCAGGTGCGGACTTCACATACTCCAATATCCTTAGAGCAGATTGAAGATGGCATTCCCTAGGCGACGGCATAAACTGGCTGACCTTTCCCACTGCATAGGAGATGTCTTGTCTGGTCACCGTAAGGTAGATGAGTTTGCCAACCAGACGCCGATACCTCGTAGTATCCAATAGAGGAGGTGATTCGTCTGTCCATGTCTTGTCTTCTCCAGGAGCCATGGGACACCGGGCAGGTTTATCACCCGTCAATCCTGCCTCTTTCAACAAATCAAGAGCATACTTCCGTTGGGAGAGAACCAAGGAACACGGTTTCCGAGAGATTTCAATTCCCAAGAAGTATTTTGGAGAACCCATATCCTTCGTGACTAGGTGTTGGCGGAGATGGACCTTCGTCAAGGCTACACCAGCTTGATCGTCGCCAGTAAGAAGAATATCGTCCACATAAACAGCTAGCACAACCAGACCCGAAGATGTCTTGCGAATGAACAAGGAGTGATCAGCCGAACTCCTGGTGAAACCAATAGCCCCAACTATGCTACTGAACTTATCGAACCACGCCCTGGGACTTTGCTTTAGGCCATAGATGGCCTTCTTCAACCGGCATACTTGAGTCTCCCCCTGAGCAACATACCCAGGAGGTTGCTCCATGTAGACGTCCTCGTGAAGGTCACCATAGAGGAAGGTATTCTTGACGTCTAACTGCGAAATAGGCCAATCCTTGTTAACCGCCACTGATAAAAGGACCCGAATGGTGCTGAGGCGAGCAACTGGCGAGAACGTGTCAAAGTAATCAACACCATAGGTCTGAGTAAACCCTTTTGCAACAAGACGGGCTTTGTACCGGTCCACACTGCCATCAGGACGGAACTTGACGACAAACACCCAGCGACAACCAACCACATCCGTGCCAAAAGGAGGAGGCACAAGGGTCCAAGTGCCCCGGTCAGAGAGAGTAGCAATCTCCTCATCCATGGCAGCCTTCCAGTGAGGAATATCAAGGGCTTCCTGGTAGGTGCGAGGGGTGGTAGTCGCGGAGATGGCTAGGGCGAAGTCCCTGCGAGAAGGTGTTAGCCGATCATAAGAAATAACAGCTGCCAGCGAGTGCTGGGTGCACGTCCGAACCCCTTTGCGAAGGGCAATGGGCAGCTCCAGGTCCTCGAGTTCCTCAGTCGCCGGTGCATCCGTGGCGGAGATCGCTGGCCCGGGAGGAGAGAGAGACGGCCGAGGGGACGAGGGAGAAGGATCATGATCAAGAGAAGGAGCGACTGGTGGAGGTGGGGATGGAGGAAGCTCAAGAGGAGTGGATGTGGTGGAGAGAATGGGAGGAGAGGTCGAGTCGGTAGGAAGAAGAGGGAGGTTCGATCCATCGACCTGTGGGAGATCAGAAGAGAAGTAGGCGGCATTCTCAAAGAATGTCACATCCGCCGAGACGAACTGCTTGCGATGAACAGGGTCAAAACAGCAGTAACCTTTTTGAGTTGTGCAGTAACCCAAAAAGATACACTTTGTAGCACGAGGGGACAATTTGTCGCGAGTTGCGGCAGGGCTATGAACGAAGGCAGTGCACGAGGAACCGCGTAGCCCCAAAAATGCGAAGAGGTAAGGGAAAGGGGTCCTTGGAGGGATAGAGGATGGAAAAAGGGGTTTTGCCTTTGAGGACGGTAGAGGGAATGCGATTGATGAGGTAGCAGGAGATGAGGACCGCGTAGCCCCAATAGCTACGAGGAACCTGCATCTGCGTCATGAGAGTGCGAGCTACATCGAGGAGGTGACGGTTTTTACGTTCCGCCACCCCATTTTGCTGGGAGGTATAGACGCAGCTAGTCTGATGAATGATGCCATGTTGCGTACAGAACGAAGCAAAATCACTACTCAGATATTCTTTTGCATTATCAGAGCGAAAAAGTTTGACAGAGGCATCAAATTGATTTTTAATCATATAATAAAATGAAGTCCATACAAAAAAAAGTTCGGAGCGATCCTTTAATAGATACACCCACGTACAGCGAGAATAATCATCAATAAAGGTTACAAAATAGGAACTTCCACGCCCGATGGTGAGGGTAGGGGAAGGTCCCCAAACATCCGAGTGAATAAGGTCGAAGGGCTTGGAAGAGCCACGACCTTGCTTAGGAGGAAAGGGGGAACGGTGATGCTTGCCCAGTTGACAAGCATCACAGTTGAGAGGAGAGTCCTGCTGAGGGAGGTGAGGAAACAGCTGGTGGATGAGACGCGAGGGAGGATGCCCCAGGCGAAGGTGCCACTGAAGAAGATCTGTAGAAGCGGGAGAGAAGACGGTAAGAGCAGATACATCATCAAGGAAGTAGAGACCACCCCTCTCAGTCCCAGTAGCAAACGTCCGCTTGGAGTCCGGGTCCTGAAATGAACAAGAAGAAGGAGTAAATGTTACCGAACACTGAAGCTGCTTGCAAAGAGAAGTAACCGACAATAAATTGCACGGAAACTTGGGCACATAAAGAGTATCCTCCAGGCGAAGGGACGGAGTAACTTGAACCATGCCTGTTCCATGCACCGGAGAGGGAGAACCATCCGCAACGAGAACAGGGGGCAACCGATCATGTGTTTCTAGGAGAGAAAAGCACTGAGGATTGCCCGTCATATGATTAGTGGCGCCAGAGTCGATTAGCCATTTACCTTGGGTAACTACGTGGGCACTACCTGAAGTCGTGGCCACGGAGGCAGATGGCTTGGAAGAAGGAGGAGTATCACCAGCGGGACGAAGATGCGGATGCTTTGTCCAGCAGCGGTCAACCAAGTGTCCTGGGCGGCCACAATGAGTACAGAGGTAGCGAGAGGGGCCACGCCCGCCAGAGTGGTTACCACGACCACTAAATCCACCACGATGAGCCTGTGGGCATAGGAATCCGGAGCCGGAGGAGCGGCAAGCAAGGGGCGTTGGAGGAGAGAGGTAACAACAGCAATGCGGGCAGCAGTAGCATCGAGGGTAGGAGACTCAGCCTCTCCAAGAATTTGCTGCCGGATCATATCGTATGAGTCCGGAAGCCGCAGAAGGTAACAGACCACTAGGAGTTCCTGGAAGTGCTTCAGCTGAGTGGCCACATCTGCCGAGAGAGGACGATTTTGGAGAATCTCAGCTCCAAGGGCTTGGACCTGTTGGTAAGCGGCAGGAGGGGACATGGACTGGCGAGCAAAGAGATCCGCATAGAGAGTATAGATGCGAGACGTTTGTCCCCCTTGGAGTAGAGAGCGGCCAAGTGATTCCAAGCTTGTTTTACTGTCTCATCGTGACGGATGACAGGAAGACATTCATCAGACAGGCTATTCGCCAGCCAAGTACGAACCAGCGCATCATTCGCATCCCAGTCAGAAAACTGGGCAGAGTCCGCAGGCGGAGGGTCATCGGTAAGATGATGACGCTTGCGTTGAGAGCGGAGAAGAAAAGTGAATGAGACACTCCAGTCGGGATAATTGGGCCCCAAAAGCTTAGAGACGGTGCCAAGATTCCCTGAAGCAGGAGGAGGAGGCGGCGGTGGGGCAACGACAGTAGACGAGGTGGAGCCATCAGAATTGGTCATCCTGAAGAGAGGTCGCGCGGTTAAGAAGGGTAAACCGGGCGGGAAGAAAAAGAAGCCGCACGGATAGAGAGAGCGAGAAGACCGCGCGAACAAAAAACAAACCGCGGCGGGCAGAGAGGCCGCCTAAACAAGGCAGAACTCGCGCGAACAGCGAGAAATCGCGCGGATAGGAAGAAAAAGATCTGCAGCGGTCACGATGTCAGACACCAGCGGCCAGAGAAGCCACGACCAAGCCGCAGAACCAAACAGAGGGAGAGAAGTCGGGCGGCTAGCAGACAGACCGCGCGAACAGAAGAGGAGGATAGAAGAATCCACGGAGAAGAGAACTCGCGCGAGCTAAAAGACAGGCCGCGGATAGAAGGCAGAGGTCGCACGGACAGAAGAAAACACAATCAGGAGGACTAGATCGAGTCCTCTGATACCATGTTAGAAATGAACTAGAAACAAGCCGGAACGGGTATAACTGAAATTTTATTATCAGAAAAAGGTATCTATTACAAAGGTATGGCCTCCCTTATATAGAATGGAGGAGATGGGAGAGAATACAAATACCCAATGTGGGACTAAAATTACAAAAGACAACATCTACAAAGTTAACCGCCAAACCGCCAAACAGACCGCCTAACCGTGCGGTTAGTAGGAACTAACCGCCCGGTCACCACCAGAGAACACTCAGCCGACCATCAAGATCCCAGAGACTAGCCGGCAGACCGCCTGGCTACCAAACCGCCAGACCGCCAGACTACCCGACAACCAAACCGCCAGATTAGCCGGGCTGACCGCCCGGCTACCAGACCGCCAGTCCTAGCCGCCTGTCCGCCCAGGTCTATACAGCAACAGTAGAGATGAACTCCGCTCCATTATCTGTCCTCAAATTCATAATCCGCAGGTTAAACACTCCTTCAACCTGCTACTTAAACTCCACAAACTTCTGTAAAACCTCATATTTTTCCTTCACAAAGTATGTCTACGCGTATCGGGTGAAATCATATACCAGTACCAGCAAGGACTTGCTCCCTAAGTAGGTGGTGGTTACACATGGACCCATCATGTCACTATGGATGCATTTCAATAGTGCCTTACACCTTGAAGTAGACTTATCAAACGGAAAACAATATGCTTTCCTAACTGACATTCTACACACACATGTACGTTGCCAAAAGAAGATAAATTAGGCATGCCTCTCACCAGACTCTTTGTTATCATAGTCTTCAGTTTATTCATCCTGATGTGCCCCAACCTCTCGTGCCACATGACCTCGCTGTCATTGGTCTTCATCTTCTTAACATTAGAGCTTGTCAAAAGCGTGAACAAGTCCTTCACATGAAGCCCAGTATGTTTCACATTAGCTTTCACCGAATAAAAGTTCTTCAAGAACATGACTTCCTTTGGTCTATAGAAAACACGGTAACCAGGGTCCACATCGTTTGTCACTAAGAAAAGGTTTTTCTTCAAACCCGACATGTGAAATACACTCTTCAAGGTGAGTGGTTTCTCACGGCAGCCTAAGGATACTATCCCTTCTTTCTCAACGAGATGCACTGTGTCATCTACATTCATGAGCGCATCATTCTCTTTGTAAGATTGAAGAGAAGTGAGCTTTAACTCATCTCCAGTGAGGTGGTGACCGCAACCTGAGTCGATGATCCAATCCTCCTAGAATTTGATGGAAGCCAACACATTCATAGACGTCGTTGTCATGTCTGCTAAAAAACAGTTCCCCATTTCATCATCTCCCTCATGTTCACCTTTTCCTCCTCCCTTGGGTTCACCATGTCCTCCACCTATTCCATATTTTTCTACGATAATCTTATAGTCTCGTTCGAAATGACTCGACTTGTTGCACCTATAGCATACGTTGCACCTTTGACCCTTATCATTCCAAGGAGCCTTGCCTACGCCTTGCTGGTACAAAGTAGACAGTCCATCTCCAAAACTCTCCTTTCTCTTGTCCTAGAACTTATTCCTTCCTAAGAACAAGACTTCGCTATCTCCTCCCGATATAAAAACTTTTTCCATCTGCTTTGCCAAACTCTCTTGGTATGACAATAGATTTTCCAATTCCAGCAATGATGGCTGAACAACCCAGCCTTGCACTGCGGTTATAAAGGCCATATATTTCATCCGCAAACCACGGACAATGTGTCTCTTCATCTTTGACTCGAAGATAGGCTCATCTGGATCCAATACAGAAATCTCTATGCAAGGGTTCTACATTTTCAAAAAGAAGGTAGACATAAACATCTCTCCTTGATTTGCCTTTGCCAACTCGTTCTCCAGAATTTGTAGTCGCACAACATTCTTTTTGTTGAACAACCTATCAAGGGAAGTCCAAATCTGTGATGCGGATTTGTATCCCAGAATATTATCGAACAGATCTGGTGACATAGATCTATTCAATACAAATTCCGCCTTCGTATTTGTCTTCCTCCAAGCTCGCACGACTGGACCGTTGTTTTCAGCTGCAACAACTTCCTCTTATTCAGCCCTGCCAACAACTTCTCAAAGATCTTCTCCTAAGAGATATCCTTCCATGCATGACCTCCACTTCCTGTAGTTTGTCTGCATGAGCATCTCCACTCTAAGGCCTCTGACATATCCACCACTATCCATCTTTATGCACAGTTATCTTACAACAAAAACAATGTGGTTAGCTCGAACCTCACTTTGATACCATGCTAAAATTTTCTGATAGTAAGGTAACACAACCACAAGCTAAAGGCAAACAATACATATAATAAAATAAAACGTACAATTTACGAGGAAAACTACCAACGCACGATAGTTTTGTATGGTATCTGACAGATATAGGAGACAAACAACAATACAACTATACAACTCCTAATCGCAGTCTAGTTGCTTCAGACTACACTTTCACTGCAACTAGTCATGCTCCATTATTCTAGTTCGCACTCCTCTACTTCAAGCTAAAACCGCCACTACTCAGCGCAGACTCACACTCCACCGCATCAAGCTGCTACTAACTGCCTCAATTCCCACTTCCTCTGCTCAGTTCACATCCTGCCACTTCTTGGTTTGCACACTGCCACTAAGCTCTCAACTTGTCGCTGCCTGATTCACAAACAGCCAGAGCTCACAACTTGTTGTCGCTAGGTTCACAACCTGCCAGAGTTCACAACTAGCCATTGCTAGGTTCACAACCTGCCAGAGTACACAACTAGCTGCCTCTATTCTTCGGTTGTCAACCAACCACTGAAACTGTCGCAACCAGAGAAACTCAAAACCACAGCTTTTTCTGCAACCTCAATACAGTAGGTAGCTTCAAAAAACAAAAATCACAACTTTTACTTTTACCGGACTTCTTCGCTTCAAGCCAGAGAAAGAAACACCATATTTATAGAGAGCTGCCTCAGAACACCAAACTCCAAAACAACACTCCGGATCCGGTCAAAACAACAAACACTTGATCCACCCAATCACTTTAATTTTTCAACTCTCCATGTGCGCATGTCATGCACAGACGCGTGTGCAGCACACCCGCTCCCCACCCGCGCAGAGTGTAACACCGCGAAACTCAAAAGAGTGACGGGTGGAGTTTTGAGCCAATTCTGGGTTTTGGTAGGGGTGACACGGCCTGGGACACGGGCGTGTCCCAGGGGCGTGTCATGCTCGGGTTCGGCGTTGGTCGTGTGGTCAACATAATTGCAGTCGACGAGTGTTGACCAGCGAACACGGCCCGAGACACGGGCGTGTCCCAGGCTGTGTCCCTCTCAGGTTGTTAGCCGAGTTGTGTCGGGGAGAGACACGGCCTGAGCCCAGGCGTGTTCGGGTCCTATACGGGCGTATCAAATTCGACATGGGCGTTTCGAACACCCGTGTTCTCCTCGGGTTGGTGCTGGTCATGTGTCGGTGGAGGAACATGCCCAGCTACACGGGCGTGTACTGGGTGTCACGGGTGTGTCAAGCCTGACACGGGCGTGTCGAGTGCCCGTGTTCTTTTCGAGACGCGACGGTTTCGGTATCGATTGAGGCACGCTACCTTGGACACGGGCGTGTCGCAAGCCGTGTTCGGCTTAGGAAGTTCATTTTAAGTGCGAATCGTGGCCGTCCGTTTCCTTAGTTGGGGATCCAATGGTTCAGGGCTGTTCTTGCTGGGATATACCCGGGAATAGGGCTTAGAAACCCTCATTCTATTTGAGTTTTCTCTTTCTAAATCCTAGAGAGAAGGGAGAGCAAGGAGGAAGAAGGAAGAGGGAGATTCGGTCGCCGGAGGAGATTCAGAACGCCAAATCACATACCGAGCCCAGATCTGCGGAGGTAAGATCATCGCGGTGCTTTTCATCCGCGTAGTTTTCCATGGCGCCGAGGAGAAATGCTAGGGTAACGATTCTCATCTTGAGCATATGAAGCTTTTCTTCTTTTGCATAGGAAAACCCTCTCCCGCGAGTGTGTGACGAGTTTGTGGTGTTTCTTGGGGTAAATATGTAAAGTACCCCTGTTAAGAGTCTGGAATCGTAGTACGGACATAGACATGATGTGTGTAGCCTACCCAGACATGTTGGTATGGATCAGTGATGATTTGCTATGCATGATTAGCCAGAGAAGACTCCGTGCCTTTGTGTTGTTTTCGGGTTTCTACGTGGTAGATTGCAGCAGAGATCCTTGGGAATTAACCCCAAGGCGCACCCAGAAAACTGGGCAGACGCATTTCTGCCATCTTGGTGGCCTGGGAGCCAGCCTTGAACATAACTGGGCTATGTGCTCGTATGATCAGATTTTGGGATCCGGCGAAACTTGGCCCGCGCATTTGGCTTAAGTTGACAGTGCGGTGTGAGCAACGGGCAAGTGGAACTGGACCCGGACTATGTGGTTTGGTGCAGAGACCTAAAAACAGGGACTGACCAATGGCATAGTTGTGCGAGTCTTAGGCTTAGGCCGGAAAGATTAGTATGCTCACGAGATTTGCTGTCCTAGGGATGGTGGTGAGACTGCGGCTTAGACCGGGTCACTGTGTTAGTGCCCTGAGAGCACGGGGTGCGTGGCCGTGTGAGCCTGCACCTGTGATGTTCTGTTTATTCACTATATTACTTGCTATGCTAACAAGTGCAGGGAAGAAGCTTTGCCGCCCCGAGTTTGGGGGCGAAATCGTTATAATTTGGTCGGCTTTAACTGACCGTTATTCTTATTTTCCACCGTTGCGATGAATTGTGCTTGCAGGTTCTACTGAGCCGAGCGACAAATAGCGGGCCAAAGCCTAAGTTACTGAGTCGGCCCTCGAAGGCCTTGTTTATTTTCTTATTTAAGTCATGTGTGGCCGGCCTGCGAGCCGAAGTTTGTAAGAAACTATTTATTTAAGTGAACTGTTGTAAGGCCATAAGGCCAGTACATTTGCGTATTTTATACTTCATTCCTGCTGGGTTTTTTGTTAGTGGACATTCATGCTTGTGGCTGGGTTCTTGCCTTTACAACTTAATAAATTGCTTCCGCTTGATGTGTAGGACGTTGTGATTGGAAGGATGGTTCATCTAGTAACCCACCGGTCTGTCCATGGTATATGGCGTCGGGCCCTAGCCGGACCTACTGCTATATGCTATGTGACGGATAGGGGTGTTACAATTTGGTATCAGACTACCAGTTTCGGTCAGAATTAAATGAATTCATGGGCGAATTCACTTTAAGGGGTGGTAAGCACATGTGTGTGCGTCATTGTTATAACATGAAAAGAACCCATGAATTTCCACTTAGGAATGAAAATACACATGTTGGAGGAACCTGCATGTTCCTATAATTGCTTTTTGCAATGTTATTTGGTTGCTTATCGATGTTTTGTACGACTATAGGTGACCAGGAGTGGTGTAGGGCCGTCAGAACGTCCAGTTTATGAGGCGAGTAACACAACAAATGATGCGCCGGCAATACCTCCTTCGGCTGAGACCATACGATCGGTAGCAGAGGCAGTGTTTGCGATGATTAATGCGCAGCCTGTGAGACAGGTGCAGCAGCTTGCCCCTGCGGTAGAGCAGGTACCGCTCTAAGTGGCGGAGCCAATGAGAGTGGAGCAAGTTGTAGTGGAGCCAGTGTTGTCTAGGAGAGCAACGGAGAAACAGCTCAAGCACAATATGTGATTCAATCCTCCAGTATTCTCAGGGACAGGAACACCAACCCAAGCAGAGGATTGGCTCTCCAAAGTCAAGAGAGTGCTGACAGCTACTGAGACAAAAGAGTGGCAGAATACCACCATTGCCACGTTTTTGTTGGATGGTGACGCAAGACTATAGTGGGAAGGCTTGGAGCTACACCATCTGAGGGGTAGGCAGCTTACTGACGTCTCGATAGAGGAATTTTCGAGGTTGTTCTAGGCTCGATACCTCCCCTTAGCTCTAAGGATAGCAATGGAAAATGAGTTCCAGAAGCTGGTGCAAGGTGAAAGCAGCATGGATGACTATCTCCACGAGTTTACTCGATTAGGTCGGTATGCAAGCGCTACCTTCGCTAATGAGGAGCGAAAGACCAACTGATTCTACGAAGGTCTAAGGGATGACTTGAGACTGCTACTATAGGGGCCGATGACGCAGGATTTCCTGACCTTGGTAAACACGGCCCGGTCTTTAGAGAAAGACATGAAGAATGTTCAGGCGAAGAAAGACTCCGGCGGTAGGAAGTCAGAGTTCAAGGTGCCGCCTACAAAGTTTGGTTTTCGAAGGTGGAATAAGAAGGCTAGGACGTCGGGTCAAGCCCCTTCTTCGGGTGCCTCGGGGGCAACTACCAACCGAACCCCGGATGCTTATTTTACTTATGGGAATATGGGGCACTTTGCCCGTGACTGTTGGAGCGGACGTCTAAAGTCTGAGAGGAAGCAGGGAGCAACTTATGAAGAAAAGGGCAAGACAGTGGAGTCAACCGCATCCCATTATGCTCTGACTCAACCAAGAGTCTATAATCTGGGCCAGCGGGAGGCCATCAAACAAGAAGACGTGGTGATAGGTATTATTTAAATTTATAGCAAGTTAGCTTTAAATACTGTTACCTAGTACTTGTTAGCTTATTACTGTTTGTATATGCTTTGTTCTGATTTGCGATAATCCGGCAAGAGCACAATTCAATACGCGAGCTTCACACTCCTTTTTGTCCGAAAGTTTCATATCGCGCATCAGAGTCCCTTCTTCGATGGCGAAGGACAAGTTGGACGTGTTGCTGCCGAATGGGTGTTCTATACGTGCGGACAGAGTATGTTCCGTAAGGGTTCATATTGGAAGTCAGGAGTTCGACTTGCTAGCGTCGTTGCTGCCGCTGGTAGAGTTCTACGTCATCTTCAGTATGGACTGGCTTTTGGAGCAGAAGGCATATATAGATTGCAATCGTAAAGAGGTCAAGCTGGGTGCTAGGCGGAGACAACATTTGCGGGATTGAAGGGGTCGAGCAAGACATTGATGTCTGCTCTTCAGGTGGTCAAGGCAGTTCGTGCTGGCGTAGAGCTGTTCTTCATGCTAGTGGAGGCTGTAAAGCCTAAACCCACTTTGGGTAGTATCCCAGTGGTATGCGAGTACCCCGACGTGTTCCCGGACAATCTTCCCAGAGCCCCACCGCAGCGAGAGATCGATTTCACGATCGAGCTAGTGTCAGGTGTCAAACCTGTGTCACGCTCTCCTTATAGGTTGGCGCCTAAGGAGATGGCGGAGCTAAAGGTTCAACTGGAAGAGTTGATGGAGCAAGGTTATGTGCGTCCAAGTTCGTCGCCTTGGAGCGCTCCAGTCCTCTTTGTTAAGAAGAGGGACGGAAGTTTGCGGCTGTGTATCGACTACAGAGAACTGAACAAGTTAACGGAAAAGAACAAATACCCGATCCCAAGGATTGATGATCTTTTCAATCTGTTAATCGGGTCGTCGGTATATTCAAAATTGGATCTGAAGTCCGGTTACTATCAGCTGAGGATAAGGGAGAGTGATATCTCAAAGACAACGTTCAGCACAAGGTATGGGCATTTCGAGTTTACGGTCATGCCGTTCGGGCTGACTAATGCGCCATCAGTATTCATGGATCTGATGAACAGGGCGTTCAGGGAGTACTTAGACCATTTTGTGATCGTCATTATTGACGACATATTAGTGTACTCGCAGTGCGAAGAAGATCACTTCAAGCATCTGCATTTGGTTTTGGAGACGCTGAGGAGGAATGAACTATACGCAAAGTTCTCCAAATGCGAGTTCTGGTTGTCCTCAGTGGCATTCCATGGTCACATAGTCAGTGGTGAAGGGATTGCGGTAGATCCGACGAAGATTGTTGTGATGCTGGAGTGGCCTGTATTGTCTTTGGTAGCGGAAGTCCGGAGTTTTCTGGGGCTTGCTGGCTATTACAGGCGCTTCGTAGAGAACTTCTCTCGGATAGGGTTACCTCTCATGATGTTGACATGGAAAGATCAAAAGTTTGTATGGACGCAGGAGTGCGCGCAAGCGTTCGAAGAGTTGAAGAGTCGGTTGACCACGACGCCAGTGCTAAGTTCGCTGAGTGGGACCGAAGGTTTTAAGATTTACAGCGATGCCTCAGGCAGTGGTTTGGGCTGCGTGCTGCTGCAGCATGGTAGTGTAATTGCGTATGGCTCGCGCCAGCTGAAAGTGCACGAGAGGAATTATCCGGTCCATGACTTGGAGTTAGCGACCGTGATTTTTGAGCTAAAGCTGTGGAGGCACTATTTGCACGGCATAAAGGTCGATATTTATAACGACCACAAGAGCCTGAAATACCTGTTGGAACAAAAGGATCTGAACATGAGACAGCGGAGATGGATAGAGTTCCTGGGGGACTTTACATTCAAAATTCATTATGTGCCCGGGAAAGGCAATGCAGTTGCGGATGCATTTAGTCGCAGGGCTCCCGCGCAAGCCAAATGATTGTCGGTTCATGATGAGAGGTTGATTCGGGAGTTGGAGGCGTTAAATATCTCTTGTGTTGACAGGCAGACTAGCGCCAAAGCGTTATTGAACTGGACGGAAGTTCAGTATGACCTGGCTGATCGGATTCGGCAGGCTTTAGAGCTGGATAGCGACATGAAGCAAATCATGGGTGCAGTTTTGGATGGGTCAAATTCCTAATTTACAGTTGAAGATGGACTGCTAAGGAAGGACAGTCGTTTGTGCGTCCCAAACATGGGTAATTTTCGGGTGGAGTTGATGTACGAGGCTCATCATACCAAGTACTCAATTCACCCAGGGAGCACGAAGATGTACCGAGATCTAAAGAAGTTGTTCTGGTAGCCAGGACTCAAGAAGGATGAGGCACTATATGTGGCTAAATGTTAGACTTGCGCCTTAGTGAAGGCAGAGTGCCAAAAGCCAGGGGATTTCTTGAAATCTTTGCCTATTTCGGAGTGGAAGTTCGACGACATTTCGATGGACTTTGTGCATGGCTTGCCAAGGTCGCAGAAGGGAAACGACGCCATCTGGGTGATCGTAGATCGGTTAACAAAAGTGTCGCACTTCGTTCCGCATAGGAAGGATGATTCAGTGGAGAAACTGGCGAAGCTGTATGTAGATAATATTGTTAGACTGCACGGTGTACCCCGCAGCATCATGAGTGATAGAGATGTGCGTTTTACGTCCAATGACTGGAGGTTGGTGTAGCAAATGCTGGGGACTAAGTTGAAGTTCAGCACAGCCTTTCAACCGCAAACAGATGGGATGAGCGAGAGAGTCAACAGGACTATGGAGGACATGATTCGCATGTGCGTCCTGGACTTCAGAAAGCAGTGGGAAGACCGTCTGTATTTGGTGGAGTTTGCGTACAACAATAGCTACCAAGCGAGCTTACAAATGGCGCCCTTCGAGGCCTTATATGGTATAAAGTGTCGCACGCCGTTATCGTGGCTAGAAACGGGTGAGGCAAGGTTGTACAAAAAGCAAGAGGTGGAAAATGCTACTTCATTGGTGCGAACCATTCGGGAGCGTTTGCTGATCGCTCAGGATAGGCAAGCTAAATACTACAATGCCAAACATCGGAACGTGGAGTTCGCGGTTGGCGATTGGGTGTATTTGAAGATAAAACCGTTCAAGGGTGTTTCACGGGTACGACGCTTGAAGAAGCTGAGCCCGATATTCCTTGGACCATTTGAGATTCTGGAGCGGATCGGTGAAGCGGCTTACTGTCTAAAGCTATCGGTGGAGTTGAGTGGTCTACATGATGTATTCCACGTATCAGTTTTGCGGAAGGCGGTGCAAGATTCTTCGCAGGTGATCATAGTTGATTAAGTACCGGTGGACAAAGGGTTGACGACAAGAGTCAAGCCCGTTCTTATTGAAGACCTTGAAGTCAAGCGACTTTGTAACAAGGAGTTCAGGATGGTCAAGGTCCGTTGGGACAATTGCGGTCGGGAGGAGCTCTCTTGGGAGCGGGTGTAGACGATGCTTGAGGAGTACCTAGAGTTATTCCACTCAGGTACCGCTTTTGGTTTTGTATATCTTTTCCTTTGGTAATTTCATGAGCGAAATTCTTTTAAGAGGGAGAGAGTTGTAACGCCCCGAAACTCAAAAGAGTGACGGGTGGCGTTTTGAGCCAATTCTGGGTTTTGGTAGGGGTGACACGGCCTGGGATACGGGCGTGTCTCAGGGGCGTGTCGTTCTCGGATTCGGCGTTGGTCGTGTGGTCGACAAAATTACAGTCGACGAATGTCGACCAGCGAAAACGGCCCGAGACACGGGCGTGTCCCAGGGCGTGTCCCTCTCGGGTTGTTAGCTGAGTTGTGTCGGTGAGAGACACTGCCTGATCCCAGGCATGTTCGGGTCTGACACGGGTGTGTCAAATTTGACACGGGCATGTCGAACACCCGTGTTCTCCTCGGGTTGGTGCTGGGCATGTGTCGGTGGAGGAACACGCCCAGCTACACGGGCGTGTACTGGGTGACACGGGCGTGTCAAGCCTGGCACGGGCGTGTCGAGTGCCCGTGTTCTTTTCGGGACGCGACGGTTTCGGTGTCGATTGAGGCACACGGCCTTGGACACGGGCGTGTCGCAAGCCTTGTTCGGCTAAGGAAGTTCATTTTAAGTGCGAATCGTGGACGTCCGTTTCCTTATTTTGAGATCCAACGGTTCAGGGCTGTTCTTGCTGGGATATACCCGGGAATAGGGCTTAGAAACCCTCATTCATTTTGTGTTTTCTCTTTCTAAATCCTAGAGAGAAGGGAGAGCAAGGAGGAAGAAGGAAGAGGGAGATCCGGTCGCCGGAGGAGATTCAGAGCGCCAAATCGCAAACTGAGCCCAGATCTGCGGATGCAAGATCATGCGGTGCTTTTCATCCGCATAGTTTTCCATGACGCCGAGGAGAAACGCTAGGGTAATGATTCTCATCTTGAGCATGCGAAGCTCTTCTTCTTTTGCATAGGAAAACCCTCTCCCGTGAGTGTGCGACGAGTTTGCGGTGTTCTTTGGGGTAGATATGTAAAGTACCCCTTATTTAGAGTCTGGAATCGTAGTACAGACATAGGCATGATGTGTGAAGCCTACCCAGACATGTTGGTCTGGATCGGTGATGATTTGTTATGCATGATTAGCCGAAGAAGACTCCGTGCCTTTGTGTTGTTTTCGGGTTTCTACGTGGTAGATTGCAGCAGAGATCCTTGGGGATTAACCCCAAGGCGCACCCGGAAAACTGGGCGAAAACGTATTTCTGCCATCTTGGTGGCCTGGGAGCCAGCCTTGAACATAACTGGGCTATGTGCTCGTATAATCAGATCTTGGGATCCGGCGAAGCTTGGCCCGCGCATTTGGCTTAAGTTGACAGTGCGGTGTGAGCAACAGGAGAGTGGAACTGGACCCGGACTATGTAGTTTGGTGCAGAGACCTGAAAACAGGGACTGACCATTGGTATAGTTGTGCGAGTCTTAGGCTTAGGTCGGAAAGACTAGTATGCTCACGAGATTTGCCGTCCAAGGGATGGTGGTGAGACCGCGTCTTAGACCGGGTTCACCGAGTTTGTGCTCTAAGAGCACGAGGTGCGTGGCCGTTTGAGCTTGCACCTGTGATGTTGTATTTATTCACTATATTACTTGCTATGCTAACATGTGCAGGAAAGAAGCTTTGTCGCCCCGAATTTGGGGGCGGAATCGTTATAATTTGGTCGGCTTTAGCTGACCATTATTCTTGTTTGCCACTGTTGCGGTGATTTGTACTTGCAGGTGCTGCGGTGCCGAGTGGCAAATAGCGTGCAAATAGCAGACCCTCGAAGGCATTGTCTGTTTACTGATTTAAATCATGTGTGGCCGGCCTGCGAGCCGAAGTTTTTAAAACACTATTTAAATTTGGTGAACTTTTGTAAGGCCATAATGCCAGTACTTTTATGTATTTAGTAGTTCATTCCTACTGGGTTTTGTTAGTGAACATTCGTGCTTGTGGTTGAGTTCTTGCCTTTGCAACTTAATAAATTGCTTCCGTTAGATGCTCTGTGTAGGACGTTGTGATTGGAAGGATGGCTTCATCTAGTAACCCACCGGTCTGTCTGTGGTATATGGCGTCGGGCCCCGACCGGACCTACTGCTATATGCTATGTGACGGATATGGGTGTTATACAGAGCGTTTGCGCGTTGGCAGCTGCCGACCGCCTCTGGCCACTGCCGTCGTCGGGTAACCTTCCCGGGCCGCAAAGCCACCCGTCGGCACTTCTGTCATTTCATGAAAATTGGTAATTCAGGTGAACAGAACGGAGCGACGACATTCACCACCTCAAAATCCGCCCTGACACAATTATCAACATTTTCTTCTAGAAAACTATAAATAACCCCCATGATCTCATTTGAAGACAAGCAACTTCAGAGATTTGAGAGAACTCTGACGTTTTTCGGCGAGAATGTTAGACTTAAATTGTTCCTCCGCTCGGAATTCGTTCTGCTCCCTCTCTAGTCCGTCAAGCATCTCATGCTCAACGCTGCAAAGACTTAGTCATTTTTCCTGGAAAAATGTTCTCATCCAAGCCCCAAAGACTTAGTGAGTGCTCACCTCTATTGGACGCTCTTGTCAGAGCATCATGGACTAAGCTTATTTTTTATCGTTCTTGTACTATACTTAAAGTTTTGTAATGGAGAGATGACCTGTCATACTCCGAGGAAACTTTCAACTCTTGTAAACTCAACGAAATAATGGAATTTGGCCCGACGCAGTTCCAGCCATGTGATTTTTCACCATTTCCGGGTTTTTCACGTAAAAAAAACATTTTATCACTTGCTGCTGCTTTTCTTTGACTATTTGTGCGCCCGGTCCAACTCCGATCTAAGGCATTCCGATTCTCCGGACCGAGAAAAAAACACGTGACCTGCAACAATAAGTATAAAAGAATCTAGGTTATTCAAGAATGTTGTAGATGGTTATGGAGTTATTTGGAGGATAGTCTAGCTAGTTAAATTGTCATTTGTTAACGCTCATCTAAGGAACTTCACCCACTTTTATATTCAAACGGATGATGTTTGTTAGGTGATCGAATGACGTTTTAACCCATGCGTTTACGATTACCACCACCGTGCCAAACGAAGCCTAAGAGATTTGTACATAGAGAAATGAAGAGTGTAGAAAACTAAAGAAGGTTATATATTTTCATAGTTATGAGGGGAAAAAACAGTGATGCCTACAAAAGAGCAAGAACTCTTTCATTTGGGTTAATCTACTCTTGTAAACCACCTTGGAATTCTCTAAAGCCCACTTCGTAATCTTCCTTTGTGATTTTTTGTGTTGCCAGCTATGGTTTCGTTTGGGATGATTTTTTTCTCCTTTTTATTTCTGGAAAACGTCACCGCCCATAATATTGTGTTTGTTTTATGAATGGATGACTTTCTAAAGAGGCAAAATAACTACTTTTGAATGAGTTTGATTTTTCACTGATAGAAAAAACAAACATAATATTATGAACGACGATAATATTTTACAGAAAAGAAAAAAGAAAAAAAAAAGTCCTCCCAAACAAAACCTATATATATTCACTCCAACACATGTAGCTTAAAAAAATACTGAAATTATATGCACAACATAACACGACTTCAAAATTATGATTACGTATTTATAATGTCAAGCTCCCGCGTGGCATCATTTTTTCCGTATGGACAAGTTTTTTTTAAGCATTTGTGGTGAATTGACCTTCCATATTTTTTTACTTTATTTTACTTTGTTTAATTTTTAGAAAGAATGATAACATAAATTAACTGGATAATGCGCTAAAAACCAATTGATGTCACCACAAATATGAGTATATTCCATTAATATACAATAAGTGGTTGAGGCACTCAAGACAACACATAATTCTTGGGTTGTGACACATTCAGGCTCCGTCTGGCACGATGGTGGCGGTTGTAAACGCATGGGTTAAGCCGTCTTTGTTAAGGATCGCCTAACAAACATTATCCGTTTAAACATAAAAGTGAATGAAGTTTCTTATGTGCGCGTTAACGAATGTCAAGTTAGGGCAGAACATATTATTCAAAACTCGTAATTCGCTCGAATATTGAGTCGAATCGGAATCAGTTAAAATTGATTCGACTCAATTTGTGTCTTTTCAATTTCACTCAAATCTGATTTCAAGTCGATTTCGCGTCAATCCTTAATCGCTCGAAATATGATTCGAATCAATTTGAGTTAATTAAAAATATTGTGTATTTATTAATATATTCTTATTTTAAAATAAAAGCCAATAAAATTCAAACCTATAAAAAAATGAAGACGTTAAAGTGTTTCGTCTGCTAATTTTATAGATTGCCCAATTTAATTTTGAGTCAACTAGGAGTAAAGAAAAAAATGCTCAATTTCGAGCCGACTCGATTTAATTTGAGCCGACTCAGAATCGAGCCTTTTCGAGTCGAGCTGACTCGAGTCGAAACCGATTTCAATTTCAAGCCGAGTTCAAGTTGAAAATTTTGATTTCGAGCCGAGCCAAAATCGCTCGAACTCGACTCGATATCAGCTCTGCCGCCAAACGAAGCCTCGATGTACATGCAATCTCCTCTCATTTGATTTTATTATTCATGTTATTAAGTTTTAAGTTACAAATGTTCTGTTTTATTTTAATTAAAAAATAATAATAATAATAATAATAAAAGAATAACTGAATAATTCTAATGACTATGTTAGTGCTAGGGACGTGATATACTGTGCACAATATTTGCCCAATAATATTTGTTCTTCAGCCGTCTAAAATATTTCTCATGTGTATTATCTGATGCAATAATATATTTAATTGCATCATAATTTTATTTAATTTTCTCTCCTATTTATTTGTCCAAACTTTTTGATCATATAATTTTTAATGTATTTTAAATTAGTTTATTATCTTCTAGTACATTTGTTTTTTTATTTAGACCGTTGAAATTTGAAAATAAAATTTATTTTGTTTTATTTACCTTAATGGGGTCTTGTCAATAATAAATAGATAGAAATACTCTTTTGCTTTTTTATCATAGATAAAAAAATAAATTATGTTGTTAAGTTTAACTGCCCGATTCCAATCCTTTTCGTTGACAGGTCAACCGTTTAAAAGTCGTAACTACTCCAAAAAGTATTATAAAGAAAGTTTTAAACTCGTTAATTATTAACAAGTAAAAACTTTGAGTCAGTTAGGTAGAGCGGAAATGGAATTGGGTATTAATAATTTTCTTGAGGGCCTTTTTTAGGCGATTGTTAACTGCAACCCGATTTTGACTATCTGCACCCCATTGTTAACCGCAACCCGAAATTATAATCGTACCCCGATATTTGGATTGCCGCACCCCATTGTTTATCGCACCCCGAAATTTTTGAAAATTTTATCTGCACTCCGCATTCAATAAAATTTTTTTTTTCAAACCAAATATACGAGAAGCAAAACTAAATATGTGGATATCTTGACAATGGTGGAATTCTTTCAACCTGCATAGCTGCTATTTCACATAGCATTTCATTGAAACTTTATCCCGATGAATTATCTTCATATGTTGATCGTTTAATTTGCAAGCTATTGCACATACCTGTTCTATTACGCCAAAAATTATATAGAAAAACATATTAAAGTTGTCTCATAGCTAAACCCAACATCATATCCATTAAAATCACCACATAATCATACTAGATAGAAAATGGAAAATTCAAAAATCATGCTCTTATATGTCCTAAAGTCCCGCTTTATTTGCGCCCCAAACTTGATTTTTAACCAATAATCCTGCAATCATACAAATGAACATATGTATACCCATCAAATGAAAATATAAATTTATTTATATGAATGTCCATACCTTGATATTGATATTTGCAAAATATTGAAACGCCGACCTTGATACTGATATTTGCAAAACATTGAAATGCCGATCTTGATATTGAAATTTGCAAAAGTCTAGCAATAACTTGCATTATACTGTTAAGAATTAATGGAATATGTTATAACCAGAAAATATCACGAGAAACATTGCTTAGTCAAAATGAATTTAATATGTTATACCTTTGGATGAAGAGTCATCCAAATTTATCAATGAAGGTGAATGTCCAATATTCTTCTCTGGCACTCTAATTTTTGATGCAAATAAAGTTTCCCATGTTTGTGCTATTTCTCCACAATACCTTCTCCAAAGAGGGTAAATCAACGGTAACGGGCATCCATCGCGCATGTGAAGTTCAATGAAATGATTACCATCGATAAATCCAATGAAAATAATTTTTGGTTCTTCCGATGGAGGTGATTGTAATGGAAGAAAGGTGAATGATTGAACTTTAGATAGTTGGACTAATACTATATTGTAGCACGAAGCAATAATGAGTCTTATATCCGGCATCGACATCCATTTGTCCAAACTCGCTGGAGTTGTATTGCATTCAAGTGAAGATAATAATCCTTCCCTTCTTTGTTTTCCAAACGTGATATCATACAATGCCAATTTTGATTCAAGTTCTTCATGAAGATCAAATCGGACTTGTGCCCAGCCACCCTCAATTCCTAATGCTTGGTCAATGACTCTATAACTGCAATGCCCATCGTCAAGTACATCAATAGCCTCCATGATGTGATGTGATAAATAAGAAGACATTTGCTCACGAACATCATCCAAAAATTTATTATTAAGCAAGGGATTAACATTGTTATAAATTGTATGCTTGCGTGCATTCAACTTTGGACGAACCTTCATTTTTGTCTTCTCCTCCATCAAGACATACTCAAAATGGGATGAATCATGCTTTGTGGATTTAGCGTTATCTCTAAATTTCTTATAACTCTCTTTAGGCCTACCTTTTAAATACACTTTAACTAAAGGCTCAATTGTTCGGCTTGTTGTTGGATCAATGATCTCGCGTAACTTTCGTTTTAACTCCTTTTTTTGTATGTCACTTGCATGAGTAAACTTCTGAATGATTGCTTCTATTTCAATGTGTATGTCATTTGACTCTTCTATATCAACTTTCTCCTCATCAATGCTCAAGGATAACTGTTTCCAATGTCTATGTACAAGCCATAATGGAATTGCTCTTGATTGAGCAACATAAGATCTCAATTCATGTGTACAGGGCAAACCCATCGTACATCTCTTGATATGTGTGCATGTATCTTCCGTATACCTTTTCATTCCATTCTTCACCATCTCAACCTCCTCTTTTATGAACTGTAGAGCTTTAAGAGACACGCGACCAAGAAGGTCGACATACAAAGAATCTTCAAACTCTTTATTCACTTGAATGCAACTAGCACTAAATGATCTCTTAATATCTGTGTGTTGAATGTTGATCATTTGATCAAAGGTTCTCCAAATAGTTGATAAACTACCAATAGAAACCTCCAAAAATTTCTTAAGTTGGCTATGTGCACCTTCAACTCGATTGGTAGTTGAATTACCTAAATGAAGACATTTATCAATCCACCTCGAAACAAAATAAGTTTTGTATGGATTTATCCAAGTAGTCATGATATATGTGACAACTTCACAATAATTTGTAGAGTAATCAACCACAAGCTTGTTCAAGGACATGCCAAAATCATTATCTGTATGAGCATATAACACTCTTTGCCATGCACCCATAAAGCATTCAAAGATCTTTCCCTCACTGAAAAACTTTTTGTAGTTTGCTAAAATATTTCTATTTATATGTACTTGACATAAAATATTTTTATATTTCGGAAATACAACCTTTATAGCATTCATCAAAGCTTGCTCTCTATCCGTGACCAACACAATTGGTTTTGGAATGGGGATGTAGAATGGATCTAAAATAATCAAGAGACCACTTGTAACTTGATTCGGCTTCATTAGACATAAAAGTGGAACACGAAAAAAATGTCGGGTTTATTGATGTAACTCCAACAATGCATATTAATGACATACGATAACGATTTGTCTTGTATGTGCAGTCTAACTAAAAACCGTTGGAAACATATTACTTAGCTTTATAGAGACCGGATGTGCAAAAAATAACCTTTCTAATTGGTTATTAGTGGAGCAAACTTGGCTAAAAGAAATGTAACCTGCATCGCTCAGACACTTGTACAAATATTGTATAGGCATTCCTCCATCCAACTCTTTCTTTTGTAACTTCACCTGCTCATTGTAAATTGTCCTAATAACCGTGGTATTTTCACTATTTTCTTTCTTTACCGCGGCTAGTATTTTGCGTGGCTTCACCTCTGAACCATACATCTATTCTACTAGTCTTTTCTCCTCCTTATCTAATCTTCCTCCGTATGCATGTGCTTCCAGATGAACTCTCTTGTGATTGTGTATCCCGCATAATATGTAAACCATCCATTTTTTAGTAATTAAATCTCTTTGCCCTTAAGTGAAAATAAACAACCACAACGCTTTGAAGAGGACATACACATACCTTTATTCACCCAACTTTTCTTGTTCTGACTTTCTCGGTATTTACCCCCTCTATCACAACCGAGAAACACACGAGGTTTTGGTCGTTCAGTCAGCTTATCAGACGATTTTATGGTTACTATGTAACCCAAACTCCTACCTATAGCACGAGCCCATTCGATTAACTCCTCTTTAGAATCGAATAATAAATCTGTTTCAAAGTGACAACCAATATCCACTTCTATTTTTCAATGGTTTCTTTATTTCCATTAGTGACATCTAGAGGAATATGAAAAGTACGTATGAGAACCATATGTAAAACGCCAATGTAATATTAACATCAATTAGCAAATAAATAACTCTTACTAGTTATAGGTAAAGATGAAAGTGTCTCATACTCCAACAATTTGATGCTATCACTTGCAAATTCTTCCATAAAGATATAACCTAAAATTAGAAAAATAATATGAAAAATCTAATACTAACACGCCAATAAAAATAGGAGATCGATGCATAATATTTTTGTTAAACGTTTAAGATTCAAAATAAAAGAAGTTGAGGTAGGCGAAGAATAGAGTCAAGGGACGCATTGAAAAATTAATGAGCAGAAAATATTAAGAAATGTAGCATCAAAATGAATAGTTGCTATTTTTCTAATCTTGCTCTCTCCTTGTGTGTGTGTGTGTAAAAACATCCAAAAAGGAACATTAGAGCTAGCTTAGATAGTTCCATTTAACAATACAAGACTCAACAGGACATGATAGTTCCAAATAGGAGAAGATATTTCCAAAATTTTGGTTGCCAAAGCAACAAACCAATGTGTTTGTTCTATATACAACTGAACTGAAACCCTACCAAACAGGAAATTATGGGGAGTGCATAATCTTCCTATGTTCTCTTCATTACAATGCAAGAAACCCTTGTCACAATGCCATATAGGCTCACAACCCAGAAAGGCTCAGCGGGACAAGTTAATTTGTGCAACTTAAATTAAATTTGATCAAAATACAACTTAAAATTTGTGATTCCAGTTTACCTGACTCCAAACCAGACTCATACTCCAACAATTCAATATAACATCATCAGACTTATGGTGATCAATTAAAAGTAATCCTATAACTAAGTCTCCAAACCATCTCTTCCCATAAAGTAAGGGTAAAGTAAGGCAAGTAATCCCAGAGAAGTTTACCTGACATTTTCATTTCCTCTTCAAAGCTGCCATTACTAAACATATTTGAGCAAATGGTGAAGGCGGAATGAAAATGGTGCTAGAAAATTGTCGTAGACGGTTCAAAAATTTTCATAACTATAACTGTTATTACTACAAATATCCCAGAGATCTAATGTCGTAGAGGGTTGTTTACCTTAGGTGGTTGTCCGAAGATCTGGGGGATTCCGGGATCTAATGTCGTAGACGGGAGTGGCTGTCACGATCGGTTGCCGGAAAGGGGAGCGGCTCGGCGAGTACGGAAACGTGAGGCAGAGTTCGTGAGTTGGGGGGATGGCTTCCTCCTCGATCTACTGCCGGAGACGGGAGCGGCTGCCGCAAACGATTGCCGGAAAGAGGAGCGGCACGGCGAGTATGAAAACGGGAGGTGGAGAGCTGCGGATTTCGCGAGTTCGGGGGACGGCTGCATCTCAAGAAGAATGTTATGGAGCCAACAAGCTTCAGCAATAACATTATCAACGTTGAGGAATTCGACTTCAGTGCTCGAGCGAGATAGGGTTGGTTGGTGCTTAGAGGACCAAGAAATGAGGTTATCCCCCAAGAAATTAAGCACAATATCCGGATGTGGCTCGGCGAGTGTCCGGACAGCCACCCCAATCGGCGTCCGTATAGAGGACAAGACTGTTCAGCGATGAAGGAGAAATATGTAGTCTTAAATGAAGAGTGCCCTGAAGATATCAAATAATGCATTTGAGAGCATGCAGGTGACGCTCGCGCGGGTCATGCATGAAGAGACAAATTTGTTGAACCGCGTAAGAGATATCTGGGTGGGTAAAGGTGAGGTACTGAAGGGTGCCCGCCAGACTGCGATAAAGAGTAGGGTCCGGTATAGGAGGGCCCAAGTAGGCGCTAAGCTTAGCATGAGTGTCCACGGGGGTGGCGACGGGATTGCAGTTGGATAAGTGTGCCCGGTGGATGATGTTTGTGGCAAAGTTCTTTTGTAATGTCGTGTTTGTCTCGAGTCACCTGTATACCAAGAAAAAAAATGAAGAGAGCCCAAGTCGGTTATGGAGAATTCAGCACTGAGGAGGGAGATGAGTCGCATCCACAGAGAACAGTCGAAGTAACAAGAATGATGTCGTCCTCATACAAGAGAAGGTACGCCATGTCAAGTCCATGCTGAAATATGAATAAAGAGTGGTCGGACTTGTTGTGAACGAAGCCAATCGTGGTGACAAAGGAGGCTAACCGGTGATACCAGGCCCGAGGAGCATGTTTGTGGCCATAAAGACTTTTGCAAAGGCGACAAACATGTTATGGCTGAGGGGTCTTTAAAGATGGGGGTTTGATGCATGAACACGAGTTCCTCTAGGTGGCCATGTATAAACACATTCTTGACGCCGAGTTTGTGAATTGGTCGTGAGTTAGAGAGAGCAATACCTAGGACAAGTCTGATGGTCGCCTTTTTTACCACCGGGCTGAACGTTTCGTAACAATCCACGCCAACTTTTTGAGACCTGCCATTAACAACAACACGAGCTTTGTGTCGCTCAAGAGATCCGTCAGAGCGAAATTTGTGCTTGAACAACCACATACAACATATCACATTTACATATTTAGGTCAGGGGACAAGCTCCCATGTCTCGTTTTGAATGAGAACATTAAGCTCATCGGTCATGACAACTCTCCAGTGCGGGTCATGGAGGATGGTGATGTGCGATTGGGGAAGAGGCGAGATGGAAATGGTGTGCATGGAGAGGTTAAGGGCGATTCGAGGTTTGGTAATGCCTTGTTGGCTATAGGTAGCCATGGGATGTGATGGTTTGGTGGAAACAGGGGGAGTTCGAGAAAGAGGTGGGATCGAGCGGGCCAATCAGGATGGTTGCTGATGGTGGAGAGGTGTGGATTGAGCAGGTTGGTGGTTTAAGATTGGCGGCGAAAGTGGCGGCCCAACCACGGGGAGCGTGTGGGTAGGATATGGTGGTTCGTTAGTGGGAGGGGTGTAGGGGATGGTGGGGATTGTTTTATTGATGAAAACAGGAAGGTTTGTTCATCAAAAGTAACATGCTGGGAGATAATGAATTTGTCGGTACGAATGTCAAGGCATTTGTAGCCTTTATGATCTGGTGGGAATCCAAGGAATATGCAAGGATTCAAATAGGGAAGTAGTTTATGTTGGACGGTGTCAGAGATGTTGGGATAACATAAACAACCAAATGTACGGAGGTGCGAGTATGTCGGTTGGCGACGATAGAGAGCGAGAGTTGGGGTGGAGAAACCGAGAACTAAGGTTGGTAAGATGTTCTGGAGATAGGCGGCCATTTGGATGGAGTGGAGCCAGTATGTTGGTGGTATACATGAGTGAATTAGGAGGGTGCGAGAGGTATTGTTGAGTGCCCGAATCATACGCTCTTAAATAATGAATATAAATTATGCACGCCCTAGACCGTGATTCTTTTAAATAATGAATATAAATATATTTATGACCCATGCCTCATATATCGGCTAATACATCCATTAAATTGAAGGATGCCGCTTACTTTTTCGCTCCTCAATTATTTGTCTTCTATTTTTCCCTTGCGTTTTCCAGCTTGATTCATGATTGATGATGTTTTCTGTAAGCATAAGTACTTGGTTGTGAGTTTGTTATTTGATTGTCTTGATTATAGAAGTTGGAATATTCCTTTGCAGGTGAATTATTTTTTGTGATAATTTCTTTTTGTTTACTTCAAGTCATGGTTCTAACGAGTTCTATTTACAAGCATGCCACGAAAACTTCCTTTTGCAGAATCTTGAATGTCAATATCTACAGATTTTGCCATATCCAATCTTGGAACCGAACATCATAATTGGAAATTAGCAAAATCGCAATCCTTGGTAGTTTTGGAATTGATAAATTCCAATTCTTCAATTCTAATTCCGTGGAACTGAACGGACCATTGAAGAGATATATGAGAAACCTAGTGAAGAGAAATTCATTCAAAAAGTACTTTAAAAAGGAGTCTGGTTTTAGAAAAGGGAAGGAAAAGTTGATATTGATGATGACAAGGAACGTCCGCCACCGGAGTGCTATCGCTGTAGAAAAATTGGATAAATTCAAAGCAAGTTCCTGAAATCTGAAAGAGCAAAGAGAGAAGAGACATGATAAAAAAGAATTAAAAGAAGCTCTTAAAGGCAGAGAATTAGGATGATTCTTCATCTGAAGGTTTAAGTGGATCAAGTTCAGAGAACGACGAGGAGACCAACATGTGTTTGATGGAAAAAAACATTTCACCATCTGAAGACGAATGTAGTGTCCAAATCGACACTTAGGTAACTCCTCCTACTTATGATAAATTATATACTGAATTTTTACACACCTGCAAATTTTTTGATAAAAGTTTAAAATATATTGATTTGTTAAAAACTAAAAACAAAATTTTATTAAGAGAAAATAAAAAATTATCTTCTGAACTAAAGGTACCTCGAAAAATGATGATGATTTGTCAAGAGTGCGATCGCTCTTTGCCAAGAGTTAAAGAATTAGAAGAAGGTCTTGCTATGTCCTAATACATAGTTAAAATTCTAAATAAGGAGAAAGGGGACTTAGAAAAATCTCTCAAATCTTCTCGTTCTCAAGTAGAAGATGACAAGAAAGCATTTGCTAACCAGTGCATCATGTTAGTTACTGAAAACACCACATTGAAAGCCTGGATCCATGACTTGAATATGACAGTTAAAAAGTTAGGAATTGGTCAAAAATCACTGGATATGATTTTATCCAATCAGTATCTTGGATCTGCAAAATTCGTGCTCAGTTACTATTTTGGAAGCTACCGCCCGACGGTACCCACTACCGCCGACGGTATCAAAAATGTTAGAAATGTTAAATTTGCTGATCAAAAATCTTATCACTCTATTGTTACAGCGTCATCTTTCAGTGTGAGTCCTCAGAAAACCTTGAAAAGGGTCTCATCACTCTTTATTGTTCACGCCAAATGTAATAGGTTTGGTCACACTACGGAGTACGGACTCCTACAGAATGAAAGACAATTATGCTATTAAACAAATCTGGATGCCTAAGGTTTCCACCTATACTATGGGAGGAACCACTTTGATGGCAAGATCTTTACTCTCATCTTCATTTTAGGTGTGTTGGCAGGCTAATGACCAAGAAAACGTGTGGTATTTAGACTCTGACTGTTCAAAACACATGACAGGCAATAAATCAAAGTTCCTTAGCTTTGAGATGAAGAAAGGAGGAATGATGATCTTTGGTGACAACGAAAAAGGAAGGATCGTAGGCATCAGTGTAGTGGGTAATAATTCCTTTACTATTTCGAATGTTTTATTTATAGATGATTTGAAACATAACATAATTTCAATAAGTCAACTATGTGATAAAAGTTTAAATATTTTATTTGAATCATCTACAAACTTATGTAAAATTATTGATTCAAAATCACATGAAATTGTTTTTACTACATCTAGAATTCACAATGTTTATATGATGACATTTTATGATTTTTCTCAATCTTCACTAAAATATTTTATTTCAAAGAATGATGAATTAAAATTATGGCATAGACGTCTTGGTCATTTGAGTACAAAACTAGTTGTAAAATTTTCCAAAAACAAATAAATAAAAAGTTTACCTTTGCTAGATGGAAAGCTATCTTCTTTATGTACATCATGTCAAAAAGAAAAATTTTCAAAATCATCTTTCAAAAGTAAAAATATTATTTCTACTACTAGACCTCAACATCACATGGATTTATTTGGTTCAATTACTACATAAATTCAAAGAGATAGAAAATATATTTTTATTTTGATAGATGATTATTCATATTTTTGTTGGACTATATTTTTAATTTCTACATTCGATGCGTATTTTGAATTTACAAAATTATGCATATGTATTCAAAATGATCTTGGCTTAAAAATTAAATGCATACATTCAGATCATGAAGGTGAATTTGAGAATGATAGATTTATTTCATTTTGTAAAGAGTCGGGAATTAAGAATGAATTTTCCGTTTCTTGTACAACACAACAAAATGGTGTAATGGAGAGAAAAAATGGAACTCTAAGAACTAGCTTGTACTATGTTATCTGAATATAAATTACCTATATGTTTTAGGCTGAAGTTGTTAGTACTGCATGCTATGTTATTAATCGTGCTATGTTTCAACCATTTTTGAAAGTAATACCTTATGAACTATATTTTCAAAAGAAGCCTAATATATCTTACTTTAGAGTGTTTGAGTGTAAGTGCTTTATTTTGATCACAAAAGATGATTTAGGTAAATTTGATAAAAAATGTGATGAAAGAATTTTTATTGAATATTTTTTAACTACTAAAGCATATAGAGTTTATAATAAAATGACCAAAATATATGAAGAAACAATTCATATTAAGTTTAATGAGTTTGTTCCGTACGTAGATACTAATCCTATAGAAAATGAAAAAGAACCCCTTCCTCCTTTGGAGCATGAAGATGATGACTTGCTTGATGAAAAAGAAAAAGAAGACAAAGAAGAAGAAATGGAAGTTATGCAATATGTGCGACCAAGTGAACTCATTTATCCAAAAGATCATCTGAAGAAACTTATAATTGGAGAACCATCAAAAGGAATTAGTACTCGTTCCTCTTTACATAATTTATTTTCAAACCTATGTTTTGTATCCAAAATAGAACCAAAAGATATTTCAACCGCTTTAAGTGATGAATGTTTGTTTTTAGCTATGAATGATGAACTTAATCAATTTGAACGTAATAAAGTTTGAAAACTTGTAGAGAGACCTTTAGATCATCATGTGGTTAGTGTTAACTGGATTTTCAAAAATAATTAGATAGTGAATCCAAGATTACTCGCAACAATGCTAGATTGGTAGCAAAAAGTTATGCACAGATTGAAGGGATAGATTTTGACGAAACATTTGCACTTGTAGCACGCCAAGAAGTAGTAAGAATTTTTCTCGCATTTGCGTATTTTTAAAAGATTTAAATTATTTCAAATGGATGTGAAAATTGCATTTTTGAACATGTATATTAAGGAAGAAATTTATGTAGAACAATGCTCTGACTTTGTAAATGAAAAATTTCCTAATCATGTTTATAAGTTATAAAAAGAGCTGTATGGTTTAAAACAAGCGTCTTGTGCATGATATGATAGGTTGACTTTGTATTTATTGAAAAATTATTTTAAAATGGGAAGTGTGGATATTACACTCCTCATTAAGCATATTGGTAATGATTTAGTAGTTTTACACGTGTATGTGGATGACATTATTTTTGGAGTTACTAATGAAGAGTTGTATAATGAAGTGGTTTTATTTATGAAAAATGAATTTTAAATGAGCATGGTAGGAGAACTTACTTATTTTTTAGGATTTCAAATTACTTAAAAATATGATGACATTTTCATTTGTCAATCTAAGTATATTTATGATGTTCTTAAAAGATTTGGATTTAAAAATCTTATACACGCAAGTACTCATATGAGTGATTCTTTGAAATTAGGAAGAGATGAAAATAGAATTTCAATTGATCAAACCTTATATAGAGGGATGATAAGATCTTTGTTATATTTAACCCTATCTAGACCTGATATTATGTTTGCAGTTTGCTTATATGTAAGATTTCCGGCTAATCCCAAAGAATCACATTTAAAAGCGGTTAAATAAATATTTAGATATTTTATCGATAAACTAGGTTTAAGGTATCTACATAATGATTCATTTATTTTGTATGGTTACTCTGATTCAGACTATGCATGTTGTTTACTAGATCAAAAAAGCACTAGTAAGACTTGTCAATTTTTAGGCACTTCACTAATTTCTTGGTCGAGTAGGAAACAAGATTTTATTATCCTCTCCACCACTGAGGCCGGATATATGACACTAGGTAGTTGTTGTGCACAAGCCTTATGTGTGAATCAAATATTAGAAGACTTTGGGGTACATCAACATAGTGTAGAGTTAATGTGTGATAGTAAAAGTGCAATTAATCTAACAAACAATCTAGTATTTCATTCAAGGTCTAAATACATAAACGTCCGACATTTTTTCATCAGAGACAATATTAAAAAAATCATGTGCAAATAAGCTTTATAGGAACAGATTCTCAACTCGCACACATATTCACAAAACCACTTCCAGATTCACGCTTTACTGTGCCAAGATTAGAGTTAGGAATTTTAGACATTTCTAATTAGAATGCTTAATTTTTTTTTAAAAAAACAAAACAATTAATAAAACTCCATAAAAATATAGAGATCTACGTGTCATAAAGTACTTCAAATTACATAACAAGATTCCAAATACAACAAATAAATTATCTGGAAAACATAACAGAAAATTGCAACAAGTACGATACTGTTGGCGGTAGCTAGATATCGTCGGGCGATAGTTAAAAGTGGTCGAACTCTTGCATTGATTCGAAAAACACATTTCCCTGTTGTCTCCACCGACCTCCTACTGGTCTCCACTAGAACTCTGTCCCTTATCTCGTTGCCTTTGAGTTTGTCATATTGAGTGACGTGGTGGATCTATCATGGAATTCTCCCATTCGCGCTCTTCTGCGGGAGTAGGTTTCTTCTTCTTCCCCCAACTGGCCACTTTAACATTTTTTGCATTCCACTCAATTTCTTAGCAGTGTCTTCTTTATGTTCTACAATAATTTCTCGTAACTCTCTGATTTCTTCCTGAAGAGAACCACCTCTCCAAAGTGGTCGCATAGTAGACGATGATGGTTCACTCTGAGATGGTGGAGTTCATATCATATCCGTGTGATAAATAAGAGGAGAGCAATCATCTAAGTAAAAATCTCCAACTATCCAATCATACTTCTTTAGCAAGTTCCTTTGGATAATACTTCCCAAAGGGAGAATATTGAGTCTCCTTCTAAAAGGATCTTTCATTCTATGAGTATGAGGTATAATTGACAATAACAAGTCTGCCACATCAAAATCACCTCTTTGTAAAATGTCATGAGTGACTACACTCAATTGTGTTGTGATAGTTTTTGTATCACCTATCTTAAGCATAATGGTATTCCTTAAGATGTCTTGTATCATATAAGCATCTGGTGTTAGAGATGCAGTATTGGTGATGAGCTTCTTACTACCCACTCCATGTAAAGAAAGATTCAGTACTGACCAATCTCGATCCATTCTGTAATTCTCTACTATATCCAAATATTAATCTTTTTCTTCCAATCCAAATTCATTTCCAAGATCTTCATGAGTTATCACAACTATTTCCATTTGGAAATACAAAATCACACCTCCATTTAAATCCGTATTCTTGGGGTCTTCAAGATGATTATAAAATATTTTTACGAGTATAGTTGAAAAACTATCAGGAATTATGACAGACATTATACCTGCTCTAGCAAGCATGTCATAAATATTAGCATATTTTGTTACATTGAACTCCACAAAATACGGCACTCCAATCGTCGCTTTCTCAATCCCCGAATATGATTGATATGAAGCATGAGGGTTGCTGGTTGAACCTCTTCTAGACTTTCCACCTGATGTCGTTTCCTGAAATCAAAACTAAAGTAATTTTAAAAAAATTATTGGCATTATCGTCGGGCAATATCTAGATATCGCATGCAGTATCTTTTCTTCTAACATTTTCTTTATTGTTCAACTTCTTCCTCATCTCACCATGATTTTAGACAACATTAAACTCAAAAGATGAGAAATACAACATGTTCCTCACATTTATAACTTAAACTCATCAAAAGATTCAAGTAACATTTCCAAATATATTTCCAATATTAACATGGATCTCTTCCAGTTTTTAAATTTTTCAATGGAACTAAATAAAAAAATTTAAATGGATTTTCAATCACTTTCTAAACTCGAAAAACCATTTCAAAAATTTAAGAGATCTAAAGAAAATTACCTAAATGGGGCTTGATATAGCTATTGAGATGCTCTCATGGTAGGGTTTGAGGAAGAAATTGAGAAATCGAGATCTAATTTTAGATCTCGATTTTTATATAAAACCGATACCGCAGGCGACTGTATTGCGCTACCGCAGGCGGTAGCATTTTCACCCATTTTCTTGTATTTCTGTACTTGACAAAAATATAATTTCATTTCAAAATATTCTAAATTCCAAATATGTTGGTAGATCTGCAAAATTCAATTCTTGAAATTTCATTCTGAAATACTACTTATCAATGTTTACTTCTCTTTTCAAGTCTCATAGAACATTGTATTTAGACTTCCCATGCTTCCTATATCACTTCTACTATGCAAAGCAAAGTTGGAAGAGAATTTATGAAATTGTTTTCACATGCCTCTAAATATAAGAAATATTTTATATTCGATAATGATTTCTTGCACTCACACTTTTGAATAATCTACATGTGTATTTAAATTTATCTTCTTCATGATTGTTCTTTGTAATATCTTAACCTCTTGAACTCCATAAACTACTAACTTCATGAATGATTCATGCACTTATGCGTTATTAGCATGGCAAAATAAAAACTCAGTTTGCAAAATAAGTGAATTCGGTGTCTTTGATCACAAGAAAAAAAAACAAAAATGTTTAAGAAAAAATTGATGAATAAAATAAATTGACAAGGATATTCCACCAAACACTACTCACCCTTCTGATAAGTCTTAATGAGCATAGTGAGGTCGAGCACCTTAGAAAAAATTATAAAGTGTCATGCGCAAACTTTGTATGACCTTTTTTAAACAAACTAGTTCAGTTATGTATATGGTACATTCGTATATGGGGGAACCTTTGAAATTCAGTTATTTGAGGGGATCCATATAGGGGGCCTTTACACTATACCATCTCACTTATCTAAGTATAAAATAAAATCTATAAGTCATAGTTGATTTCTTTTTCAAGGATTTGTTATTATCAAAATGGAGATTGTTGGAGCATGTAACGCCCCGAAACTCAAAAGAGGAACGAGTGACGTTTTAAGCTGAGTATGGGACTTGTAGTAGGTGACACGGGCGTGTCACGGGCGTGACACACGCGTGTCACGGGCGTGTTCGACCATGGGTCGCGTGGTCGACGTTGTGGCGTTCGGAGATCGTCGAGTATAGGCACACGGCCTAGGACACGGGCGTGTCCCAGGGCGTGTCCCGCTCGGGAAATTCTGTGGGATGCACACGGGCCATGACACGGGCCGAGACACGACCGTGTCTCTTGGGACACGGGCCGAGACACGGCCGTGTCTCTTGGGACACGGGCGTGTTGGGTGCCGTGTCGAAGGCCGTGTTGTTCTCGGGAAAATCTGGGGAGTTGTGCTTGTGCACGGGGCGTGACACGGGTCTTGGCACGGCCGTGTCACATATGACACGGGCATGTCGAAGGCCGTGACACAGGCCGTGTACTGGTCGGGATTTCGGATTGAAGGCGAATGGGTGATACGGCCATGCACACGGCCGTGTTGCAACCCGTGTTCGGCCCAGATTTTGTAATTTCAGGCCCTGATCGTGGCCGTTCGTTTCCTTGACTTGGGATCCAATGGCTGGGGTTCTTTCTTGAAGGGTTTTATCCGGGAGTTAGGGTTGTAAGGGATCATTTCTCTTGGGTTCATCTCTCTCTAAGTTCTAGAGAGAAGGGAGAGCAAGGAGGAGGAAGAAGGCCAAAGATCCGGCCGCCGGTGGAGCTTCGGAGCTCCGAATCGCGATCCGAGTCCAGATCCGCGAAGGCGACGCCGTTGCGGTGCTTTCCAACCGCGTAGTTTTTCATGGCGCCGAGGAAAAACACAAGGGTAACGATTCTCATCCTAGGGCATGTGAAGTCCTCTTTTCCTTTGCATAGGAAGCCCTCTCTCGCGAGTGAGCGAAGAGTTGGAGCGTTCCTTGGGGTAGATATGTAAAGTCTCCCTTGTATAGAGTCCGTATGCGAAAACGGGTATAGGCATTGTGTGTGAAGTCTATCCGGATAAGTTGATCCAGATCGGTGATGTTACATTGCATATGAACCGGGAAAGACTCCGGGTGTTTGGGCGTTTTTCGGGTTTTCTACGTGGTAGATTGCAGCAGGGAGCCTTGGAGATTAACACCTAGGTGCACCTGGAAAACTGGCTAAAAGCGGGTTTTGCCAACACGATGGCCGGGGAGCCAACGTGAACATAACCGGGTTATGTGATTGTTGTGGAAGAAACGGGACTCGGTGAGTCTTGACCTGCGCATATGGCTTAAATTGTCATTGTGGTATGAGCACGGGTCAGGCGGAACCATACCCGATCTATGTCGTTCGGTGGGACTGTTGGCATGGATGAGGGTCTTTGGCGGTCTATGGCTTAAATTGTTGTGACCAAGGCCAGGAAGACAAAATGCTCATATGATTGACCGTCCAAGGGGCGGTGGTGGAACGGGAACGTCTATGGCTTGAATTGACGTGACGTTGGCCGGTTCGCCGTGAATGTGCCCTGTGTGCACGAGGTGTGTGGCCGTGTGAGCCTACGCATGTGATGAAGTGTGTTTACATTATTTTGATTTTATACTAATAAAGTGCAGGAAAAGAGCATCGCCGCCCCGATTTTGGGGGCGGGATCGTTATAATTTGGTCAGCATTGCTGACCGTTATTTTGTTTACCACCGGGCGGTGGATTGTGGCTTGCAGGTGCTGCGGAGCCGAGCGGAAAATAGCGGGTTAAAGCCCATGTTGCGGTGCTGGCCCTCGAAGGCCTAACCTTTTTATGTTTTCCGTTTACCTCATGTATGGCCGGCCTGCGAGCCGAAGTATGAAAGACACTTTTGTTTGAGGAAACTATTGTAAGGCCATAAGGCCGGTACTTTTGTATTAAACATTCCTATTTTATTTGAGTAGTGGACATTCGTGCTTGGCAGGGTTCTTATTTTTGTGCAACTTAATAAATTGCTTCCGCTAGGTGCTGTGTAGGACGTTGTGATTGGTTGTATGGTTTCAACGCGTAACCAACCGGTCTGTCCGTGGTATATGGCGTCGGGCCCCGGCCGGACCTACTGCTATATGCTATGTGACAGATAGGGGTGTTACAGAGCATACGTTCCGCATTTCCTGATTTGAGAATAACAAATCTCAAATGTATTTGATTGTAGTTTGTTCATGGTGTGCAGATATCACAAGTAAATTCTCCTATGGATCAGTTTCGGAGACAATTTTGGCTAAGACAAAATTTCAGTACCGCCAGCGATAGTTAGTTACCGCCCGCGATAACATTGATGATGTCAGCCATGATCCTGCACGATTCAGCTACATCTCACTGGATACATGCTTTCAAGACTTAGAACTACATGATATCTCACTAGACTGTCTACATGATGAGTCCTTTCTCCTTTTTGCGGACCAATAGATGGAAAAGTGGGACAAGTTCTATGTGTGTGTGTGTGTGGGGGGGGGGGGGGGGGGGTGTTGGTCATTGTACAATGATGGAGCTGATCTCGATCGCAATTGCAAAGGTAAGGTCTTAGCAGAACTCACATTACCCAAGAAGTCCTATCTTTATTTGGCTAGAGTTCTCGAGACGGAAGGTGAACGTTCATGGTCTAAATTTCTCATGGAGATCAAGGCCCAGAGCGGCGTTGCTCGAGGGGTCAATGACCAACTCGGAGGTCTGGATTTATATCGATTCACACGGTCAAGGCTGCAGTGGGATTTGGAAACCTCGATCTCGAAAACAGTCAGGTTGGAGAAGAGAGCCTACACTCGAGGGTAAAATCATCGAATATGCAACGAGAGAGTTGATTTCAGCTGTCATCGTAGAGGCTTTCCATCGATTTTGAGCTGAAGTCCAAACATCAAACATCATGAACACTTCAATTACTAATTATAAAAACAATTGTATAAATAACAAATTCTTTCCATCTGCAAACTAATAACAATCCTTTAACTACTTCTCACTTTAATGCCTTCAGTTCACTAGTGTAAAATCGCAGACACACTCAGGGGTGAATCTAAGGGGGGCGGCGCCCCCCCCCCCCCCCCCCCTCCCAAAGGATTTTGGCAAAATAGATGATAAATTTGGGTTTTTCCCGTCGAGCCAATGAATTTCAACTACTTATACGTCAAAAACAGTATCTGAATAATGGAGAAAAGGGTCTGAAAAGTTGGAGATGTTTAAAATTTTTTTTGATTTGGAAGATGAGAAAGTTGACATGAGAGTTATCTTGTTTAATTAATTATTGTGGAAATGACATATATAAATCTAGTTAAGATATTTGCAACCAATTTTGACCCCGCCAAATCCACATTCTTCTTTACTCGTAGTTTCTTCAAAAACTCTAAAAGAAACACTGTCGTCATCTTCAACACGGTATAACGCAAAATCTTTTTTACTTAACTCTTGTAATCTTGTTTATTTTACTAGTGTCTCTTTTAATACACTCTAAGAGCACACGAGATCAAAGCCAATGAATTTTGACTACGTGTTTTTCAAACTTCCTGAACGATTTGAGACCTTTTGTTGAAATTCTCATTCTCTGCAGTATGAGCACACATCCACATTTTTGGTTGAAGTTTGTTTTAATACGAAATTCTCTTACTTCGAGAAGGAACTTTCATATGCTCTTAGAGATGTTGACGAATGATGACAACAATGAACTCAGTCGAATGTTTAAAAACTGATGATAACATTTTTCACTTTTATTGCAACTCATACTTTCTAATAAGTAGGTCATCTTAAACATTTTCATTGCAACCAATTTTTTTCTTTAATTTATTTACTTTTTCACACAAATATTTAACTCGAACATCTGAACAAATAAAATTAAATTGTAATTGTTGATATCTTTTATATTCTCACGTCCCAAATTATTGAAAAGTTAATATTATGTATACTGCAAAAAAAATCAGATCAAAAGCTGATTAAAGATTGAACGCAGATGTCTCTAAATAGATAAGCTGTAATAAGAAACAATTCTTTTTTATGACTCAATATAAATTGTGATATCTCTGCATGTGTAAATTTTTGTTAGGGTATTTTGTTATATGTCCGCGCGTGTCAGGACCGACTCGGAATGACCCATCGGGTTTCGTGTCACTAGGGTGTAACGGCTCTACGCTGGAGATACTATATAAGGCCATTCCACATCGATGAGCCTTAGTGGACTATCTTGAGCGGAGAGCCATCTACATTCTCAAGATAAATTTTTTCTAGGTTTTCCGCTCTCTCTCTCTCTCGCGTGTCCGCCGCTCAGAATCGCGGGTGAGAAATACTTTCGCGAGATCTTCCTCTCGTGGTAAGCCGCTGCAATCTCCCGATCGGAAATCGTCTCGCACCGCTGTAATCTCCAGATCGAGGAGAAGAAATCGGAAAGCACCGCCGGTCGCGGATCTCTCGACGCCGTTCGCGAGTCTCGTCTGGTTTTTCTACCGCGATCGTTGGATCTGGTGTTCACAGATCGTCGATCGCAAGGGAAGACTCGATCCCTGTCCTTGCCGGTGTTCCTCGTTTTGCGACGCAGACCTCGCCATTCTCGCGGATTAGTTCTGTCGCCTAGGAGCCATAAAAAAAAAAGGGATCCCGTGAAGCAAACTTCGTCATTATCGCAGATCGAGATCTGTGTTTTTTTTTTCTTCTGCCTGACAGATCTATCGCGGTGGCTGGAAAGTTTTTCTTTCTCCAAATCTGCAGGGATAAGTTGCGGATCTCCTCCAGATCTAGGCTATCTGGACCAAAGTTCTTTTTTTTCTGCGATTCTAATTGGTAGAGGTGGATACCAATCATCTTCAAGGGGGTGAACAGTCATCTCTGCAGTTGCTGTTTGGGCTGTGTGCTCTTGTCCTGTTTGTCTTGATCTGGAACAGATTGTGTTGGCTACCATCAAGAAGCTTCCTATCAGATCACTATTGTCCAGATCCAGAGAATCTCCATTGTGTTTGAGACCTCATCCTCCAAAGCAATTTCTTGGAATTTCTGTTTGTGCGGTTCACGTTTTCGACGATCGTGCTCAGCCGGAGAGGAGCAAATTATTTCTGGATTGGATCTAAAGTTTTGGACTCATCTCCACACGGTTCAGGTGACCTCGTTCTAGAATTTTATATTTTTTGCTTAAATCTAGAAATATGTCGAAGAAAAGCGCGCTCGATACCATTAAATTGCAATCGTTCGACGCCTCCGATTTTCTTAGTTGGAAAATTCAAGTCCAACTCGGGATGAAAGAACGCGAGATCTTTTACACTGTTCAGAGCGATTTCGCTTCTACTGTCGAGGACGTGGACGAGTACCAATGGAACAAGGATGAGGATTTCTGTAGGGATTACCTGTTGAATTCGCTAAATCCTCGCCTGGCGTTGACCTACCACGCCTACAAAACTGCAAAAGAAATTTGGGATCGGCTCAACGCGCATTTTCAGAAGGAGGAAGGATTGTCAAAATCGCTTATTGGAGAGAAGTTTTTCAACTTCAGATTCAAGGCGAACGTGCCCATCACAACTCAACTCTTGGAGCTGGTCAACCTGCGTCAGAAGCTGGATGATGATCAGTCGAAGATGGATGACAGTCTCTTTGTGTACATGATACTGAGCAAGCTGCCTCCTGAGTGGCTCTTTTTCAAGACTGAGATGCATCGACTGAAAGAGAAGATAAGTCTTGATGAACTTAAAAGGTTCATCCACATTGAGGACCAGAACATCGCTGGGAAAAGCATGGAGCAGGTTGCACAGCCCTCACAGGCTGTCAATTTCGTTTCACGTCCTAGTAAGCCTTCTCGGAAGCCCCCGACACCTAAGGGTGATTCCCACGCACCGTTGGCGGTCAAAAAGCCTTCTCTCAAAAGGAAGAAGGGCAAGTGCCACAACTGCGGTAAATGGGGTCATTGGGCCGCTGAATGCAAGGGTCCGAAAAGACAAAAAGAGGAAGCCCCACAAAATGTGGCGAACATGGTGGTCGACAACTCTGATTCCAAGTCCTTCGTGGCTATGATTGGGAGTAGTCACCGCAGTGCGTCGTCTGAGTGGTGGCTGGACAGTGGTGCTACCTGTCACGTCACAAATGACAGGGGTCTTCTCTCGAAGGTTACAACGGTCAAGGATAGAGTCGAGAACTGCAATGGAGGAGCGACAGATGTTACTCATGCTGGGACTGCAGAGCTAGTCCTCTCTTCAGGTAAAACTTTAATTTTACAGCATGTTAAAGTAGTTCCTAATTTAACTAAGAACTTGATTTCAATGAGTTTGCTTGATAAAGCTGGAATGTCCTTCACAACCATGAACGGTAGAATGACTTTATCTGTCAATTCTCACTACTTTGGTTGCGCTTATCTGATCAATGGTATGTATAGACTTAGCCTAGATAACGAGTGCATAAATCAAGTGAGTTCAACTCTGATTGATCCGAAGTTATTACACAATAGACTTGGACACATTCACTATAAGAAAATGCGAGATCTAGCTAAAAGTCAAAACATTCCATTAGATCTGTCTATTCGATTTGATAGGTGTGAGGTTTGTGCCCAGACTAAGATCACTAGAAACCCTTTCAAGACCGTTTCTAGGAGCACACAACTTCTGGAGTTGATACATTCCGACCTCTGTGATTTTCGTAGTCATGCCACTAGAGGGGGAAGGAAATATCTAATTACATTCATCGACGATTTTTCCAGATATTGTCATGTTTACCTATTGAAATCGAAAGACGAGACATTCGAGACCTTTAAGATCTTCAAATCTCGGGTAGAAAATCAATTAAATCTAAAGATTAAGAGATTTAGAAGTGATCGAGGAGGAGAGTACACTGCAACTGGGTTTAGGGACTTTTGTGCCTCTGAGGGCATAATCCTAGAAACCACAGCTCCTTACTCACCCCAGTCTAACGGCATCGCTGAGCGTAAGAATAGAACTTTAACAGAGATGTTGAATTCTATGCTCCTCACAGCTGGCATGCCTAACTCTTTTTGGGGGGAAGCAGTCCTAACTGCAAATCACATTCTAAATAGAGTGCCTCATTCAAAGCTCAACTCCACTCCGTATGAGTTGTGGCATGAGCATCCTTGTAGATATGACACTCTAAAGACTTGGGGTTGTATCGCCTATGTAAGGATACAAGACCTTAAGAGACCTAAGGTGGGACCTAGAACAACGACCTGTGTTTATCTAGGTAGTGCAGAAGATAGTGCAGCTGACCGGTTTCTGGATCTATCCACTAATTCAGTGATAGAGTCTAGAGATGCTATTTTCTTTGAACATAAATTTATCAAAGATCATGGCTTGACCGTCTCCGGGTTTACTGACATGGTTTCAGAATCTACTGTAGAACCTGAAGCTGGCCCCTCTGGCACTGCTCCCCAACCTATAGAGGTGGAACCTGTTCCTCTTAGAGTATCTACAAGAGATAGAATCCCTAAGGATTTTGGTGAGAATTTTGTCACCTACCACTTAGAGGATGATCCATTTTCCTATCAGGAAGCTATGCGATCTAGAGATGCGTTAATGTGGGCAGAAGCCATCGATGATGAGATGAACTCGCTGCTACAAAACAACACTTGGCATCTAGTTGACCTGCCGAAAGGAGCTAAAGTCCTAGGATGCAAATGGGTACTAAAGAAGAAGTTGCACAGTGATGGGTCTATAGCCAGATATAAAGCACGTCTAGTAGCTAAGGGTTATAAACAACAGGGGGGAATTGACTACTTTGACGTCTATTCACCTGTATGTCACCTATCCACTATTAGGATTCTTCTTGCCTTAGCCTCTATCGAGAACTTTATAGTTCATCAGATGGATGTAAAGACAGCCTTCTTAAATGGAGAGCTTGATGAGGAGATCTACATGGCACAACCTGAAGGTTATGTACATAAAGATCTAAGAGATAAAGTGTGCAAACTCGATAAATCGATCTATGGTCTTAAACAAGCACCTAAGATGTGGCACATTAAATTTGATCAAGTGGTAAAGAGCGTTGGATTTCAGTCCAGTCTCTCAGACAAGTGCCTCTATTACCGCTCGATGTCAAATCAAACAGTCATCATATGTTTATATGTGGATGACATGTTGATTCTGGGGTCAGACCTTGCCGCAGTGAGGGATACTAAATCCGCTCTCGCGAAAGCATTTGACATGAAGGACCTTGGTCCTGTGGATACCCTATTAGGTATGAAAGTTAGAGTAGACAAGGGACGTGTCACTCTAAGTCAAGCTCATTACATTGAGCAGATCCTCACTACCTGGGGTTATAAAGATTGTAGGCCTGTTGAAACACCAATTGATCCAACTATCAAGTTGAGTCCGAATGAAGGGACCAGCATTGATCAAGTAAAATACTCAAAGATCATTGGTAGTCTCATGTATGCCACAAGTTGTACAAGACCAGACATTGCCTTCTCGGTTGGCATGCTGAGTCGCTTTACCAGTAGTCCAGGCAAAGAGCATTGGGATGCCTTAGATCGGCTGATGAGGTACTTGAAAGGTACTAAAGATCACGCTCTGTGCTACACTGGTTACCCTCCTACTTTGGAAGGATACTCTGATGCCTCCTGGTGTTCAGAAGTTGGGAACAGCAAGTCCACCAGTGGATTTATTTTCACTTTGGGTGGCGCTGCAGTCACTTGGAAATCCAAAAGACAGACTTGTATAGCTTTGTCGTCTATGGAAGCTGAGTTGTTTGCCTTAGCTTCAGCTGGTGAAGAGGCAGATTGGATCAGGAATTTGATTCTAGACATTCCCTTGTCTAGACTTCAAGTCAATTCTTTGAGCCTGTACTGTGATAATCAAGCAGCAGTCCAAGTTGTGAAGAATGTCCTTTTTAATACTAAGAGGCGACATGTACGACTGAGACACGCTCTACTGAATTATCTGAAAGAACAAGGCATTATCACTTTGATCGATGTGCGATCGAAGGATAATCTAGCTGATCCACTAACGAAAGGAATGCCTAAAGACCGATCAATCAAAACAGTGGGGGAAATGGGACTCAAGGCGTTTTAAGTTCAGCCTTAGTTTCAAGGTTAGGCGATTCAGTTCCGCCTTTGTCAATAGGTTTTGATTTTTTCCACTTTCCTTTGTCAAAGCAAGCGTGTTGTGCTCCGCTGATGTTCAGGGTTGCTGAGTACGAATTTAGTGAGTTGTTTCATTCCACATTTGATGTTAACAACTTCATCTGATTTCGTCTTCCTTATCTAGGAGGAGAGTGTTATTCCACATTTGATAATACAATCTGACTAGGTTTGGCTCTTCTTCCGTTTATTGGTTCCATTCCACATTTGATGAGTTCCAATTAACTTTAGAAGAACAGTAACCGTGACATTCCACATAGGAACACAGATACAGCTGCGGTGTCCAGAAGTCTGGAAATCGTTTCTTTTGGAAACAGATAACAGATTCTGAGGTAGAACCTAAATACTCTACTACTTGCCCTTCTAGCTTAACTTTTTAGTACTACGTTCTTATAAGTAGAACTAGATACTTTGTACATTTTCCATGGTTGAATTCATTCTGAATGAAGTTCTCTGTTGGAAATTACAGGAGCTGTTGCTGATGGAGGAGCATTTGCAGTCTGGGATCCTGAGGATGATGACCTGTTGGGCGATGACTACTAGAGTGTTTGTTTGGTCTTTTTTGTCTTTGGCTTTAGAGCACTGTTTAGCTCTCTCTTTTTCCATCTGTTGTTTGGACTAATTTTTCCTTTGTTGCTCTTCAGTTGGTCATGAGACACTAGGTGTTTTGGTACCTGATTCTCTGATTGTACTTGTGACTATGATGTGATGCTGCTGAGTTTATGTTTTATTCTTATGCGTGCATACAAACGTATGTTTCTTTAAGTCCAATTTACTCTGACAGATGTTATGGACACGGTTGTGTATTGAGTCGAATTCTAGTTGAACATTACACACACCACCCCTTTTTCCGACGCCGGTCTCACCACGGACATAGGAGGAGATTGTTAGGGTATTTTGTTATATGTCCGCGCGTGTCAGGACCGACTCGGAATGACCCATCGGGTTTCGTGTCACTAGGGTGTAACGGCTCTACGCTGGAGATACTATATAAGGCCATTCCACATCGATGAGCCTTAGTGGACTATCTTGAGCGGAGAGCCATCTACAATTTTGATATAAATATCGATTATTAAAAAAAATCCTTTTGATTGAGCCCCCCTAATCAAACTTCATGAATTCGACCCTGAACACCCACGCAACTAGTTTTGATGGTCAATAAAGTACATATACTTGCTCCAACTTGCATTATGTTGCTTAAAATTTCTTCTTCACGACGCCCATGTTTCAAGGGCTCCAAGTCTGGCAGACATTAATGACCATTGACTTGTAATATACATATATACGAGTCTTTTCTCATCACATGAAATATATTATTATTTATTGTTACGCAAAATATAGGGAGATAGCCCGTTATAAACACTTTTAATCAACGCATAATATTGAATGTGGTGCCCTTTGGAAGGTATATAAGATTCGCGAGCTACATTAGGTTAAAATTTTTTTTTTGATTAGTTTGTTGAATATTTCACGTATGTTCGTATATGTCGAGACCAACACGATTGTAAATATTTCAGAATACTTTGAGCTAGACCCTTAAGGCAATTAAGATTACAATGTGGTTATTGATGAGTTAAATTCATATTTACTCAAAATTAATTTTAAGCATGATGACTCCAGCGGAAAGCTACTGGCTCCAGCGGAGGACGCGGATCCTCTCCAGTTGGGGCGAACTGGAGGGGGTCCAGTTCGCGACACTAATGTCGCCTGGGAAATCGGACGGCGGACCACCACTCGCGGTTGACTTTGCGAGTGGGCCCCGCGCGTGGAGTTCACTTCTTCTCCGCCGTCCGATTTCGGAGGCGAGATCGGGCCGGAAACTGAACCCCTCCAGTTCGCCTGAAATGGAGAGGATCCCGGTCCACCAGCGGAAAGCATGATGACACTTCGATAAATTTTTTTACCCGATCATCGTATCTTATCAGTATTATTTCTCTCTAACTTGATCACCGTCTTTAACATTTAAGTAGTCAAAATTCATTATTTCGGTGAGAGGAATCAAAATCTATGTATTTTTGCAAACTTCTTGAGATGCCCAAACCCAGCCATCCCCAGATCCGGCCCTACAGCACATGCCAGTATTATTGGGGCGTTGATATTTCCACCGCACTTTTGACTATCCACACTCAAAATTTGAGTTTTTTTGAACTTTTAGAATTTCTATTAGCAAGCACTGGACAAAAATTAAACCTTATTCGCACTCGCCTCGATCTCTCGTGCTTTCGTCTCACCTCCAAACCATGATTTTGCCGGGACCTTTCCCCCTCTTTCCGTCCAGCCTAAACGGCTCCAAATAAGACAAGTTCTTCTCCATTTCCCGAGCGGCATTCTTTATCCCGACACGTTCTCCTCCATTATCTAGCGGCTATCTTTTCCACATCCAGCGATCTCTCTTCCCCTTGGTGGCGGTGCTTCTCTATTCCACGATTTTCAAGTGTTCATTCCTCCTTCAGGTGATGAGAAGCTCCGCTACTCCCTTTTTCCAATTTTTGAGTGCGGACAGCTTTCGTGCTTGCGGATAGCTAATTTTTTATTATTTATCTAACATGAGTAGATTTGCATGCAAGCCGTACGTTGCAGATGGAATCTTATCGGTTGAGAGGATTAATAGTGAATAATACTACTATGAGCCCGAGTCAACTTTTGTTAAATGTCAAATGTAGAGTAGATGAATATATATATAAATATATATATTCGAATATATATATAAATATATATATATATAAGTCAAGTCCACGCTTGAAAATATAATTAATGCTCGATCAAAAGATTATGAAAAATGGAATAAAACTATGGTTTGTATACAATCTTTTTCTAAGGTAACATTTTTTATTTATTGATAGGGCCATTAGAAAAACCCAATATTGTCCTGCATTTTCTTAAAGCACCAGAGTACCAACATTTCTATAAGGAGAACGGGCAGAAAGAAATGTTCAAAATCGGTAGGGTTGACAAAACGAAATATAAAAATATTATTATAGTTACTTAAATAATATAATAATGATAACAATTTTAATATGTTTGACACTTCTAAGTTTATCTCCTAAACATAATAATGCCATGTTTGCTTAGAAATAGAAGAACAACATAAAAATAATGACATTCAATTCTAGGTACTGTTGCTGTATATTTGCATATATAATGAATTCGGAGGTTTAGGGGATCTGGTTCGGATACCGGGATATTCGATGTAAGACCCCCCCCCCCCTCCCGGAACACAACACACGGCATGAGGGGAGTCTTATGCCCAGAACAGCCGTCTTGCGGTCGCACTAGCACTCGGGCTAGCCTGTATTACAAGACGCATATTCTGCCGGCCTTTACCGATATCAAACATTGTCAACCCAACCGTGATATAGAGTTAGAAGTCAAAATCCACACATAAGTATATAAGTCCAAATATAACAAATATAGAAGCTACATCAAGCTTCTAAACTATCAGAATACGAGTAATATTTTGCCCAAAAGGGTTACATCAAGTCTCTCACACTCACATCAGTAACCGATGGTAACGACCGTACCATCCCCTCAGGCCCTGTCGTCCTGACCTGGCTGTCCTGCTGCAAAACTTGCTGCTGCTCCGCCTGCGAGGTTTCCTCCTAAAAAGAAAGACGTAGCAACCGTTAGTCATAAAGATTAAGTGGTTTCACATCCGCTCCCCCCGGCGACTCCTCGACACCGGGCGGAGAAAGGATCAGGGTACAATATATTTAATGAAGCAATAGTACAAACATGTGGAGTAATATATATGACATGAGTAGCAATAAAGTAAAGTATAACGGTATCATCAACATTCTAAGCTAGCAGTTCTACTTCTACAACAGAGTATGAGAATGTAAGCTACAACTGAAAGTAACTCAACTTATATGAATACCCATACAAACATATAAGTTGAGGATCGGATACACAGAAAAGTAACTCATCGTATAAGAGTGCTCATACAAACTTATACGATGAGGATCTGGTGTATGCGATGATATGCAATGTCATGACTGCTATGTAATGACTCGCTCATGTTCACGCACATGCAATTGCTGTGTCGACACAGACTCTGTAGTTCCCACTTTTTGAGCAGGTAGCTAACCTCTCAGGCGACAACCGTCGTGGCAAGACAGTGACAGTAGAGCGGGCATCTCCACTACTATGCCGACATCCACACTACCTAGCCTAGGCCTCCGTACGCCTCCACGCTAAGAACACACAACGGAGCTCACACGCGTACTACGACTCAGTGGGTGTCTCGGGTAGATGTGCACCGAGATCCTAGCCCCGAACTGGTCTATTATGTGACCTGGAAGGAGCCTTGGAAATGAGCACGAGGACCAAGCTCAATCGTTCACTTGGCATGGAAGGAGCCTCGGGACGTGGACACTGAGGACCAAGCCTAACTGCCCAAGGTCTAACTGTCAACTCCCGTCGGTGTGACGACTGGCGAGTCCGTAGACTTGCCACACTATCCTTAACCTAGGATTACGACACCACGTGTCGACCCACACCGCATGCAATCTCGCATTTCGAGCTCATCAACTCAAAAGGGTTCCTTACCAAATCCCTTATCATCACAAATGATCAAGTGGGGCAAAAATTCACGCACTATCAACCCTTCACATATCCATGTACTAACTTTAATCAATCCTCTTCCAACCTTTCGAGCTCACAATACCGATTCATAGATCTAGTTGTTTAATCAATCCAACTTGTCTACTCACTAGAGAACCTAGGGATCTATTAACCACCCATTTTGTTCAAGTAGGTTTTATTTCATCATTTGATTACAAAGGATCAACCAACAACTCGCAATAATCCTTCAAGTTATTTACCCTCAATCTCGCCACCAATCCTAGTAGGATTTACATAAACAAAAGAGCAAGGTATGCAATAATCATATAAAATACAGAAATTAAACTGGGTATTCCTGAAGTTATGGGAATCCGGTGAAAATGTGTAACCCATCGTTGGAAAGGTATTACTAAGGGCTACGACTTTCGTGTTTAGTCAGAAGCCCAGATTTGGTCGTATCATACATGAAATTGGCTTCTAAGACGGCTACATCCAATTTACAGTTTCAGCACGTTTACATTATCAACCGTCAATTTTGATCAGGCTTTCCCGTGGCTACATACCTCGTATGAAGATATGTAACCACTCGTTGGAAAGAACTCTCCAAGTCCTATGACTTTCGTGTTTAGTCGGAAGCCCGGATCTGGCCATGTCTTATCTTAAAAAGGCCACGAAGATCGCTGCGCGCAGAACACAGATTTTTGCACGCATTTTAAGGCGAAATAAACGGCATCGATTCATCTTCCTCCTCAAGCGGATCTTCCCAAATCATAATTGAAATCCTCCTCCATTATTCACCCACATCAGTCCAATCCTCTTCACGAGACCATCTCCATCATCACATTGAAAAAGGAGAGGTTGAAGATGACTAATTCCTAGAACACAAGTCCTAGCATGGCCTCATCCTAGGAGTCACCATCTCACACATCAAGACTCTTTTGGGTCGATATCTCGCCTAGGATTAACTATAGATCTAGCACCAAGAAATAGGGGAGGAAACTCACATCATTTCCGGCGTTTCCGCTGTTTCCGGCCATGGATCACGTGACTCTTCGCGGCGACATCGGCTATCCATGGAGTATAGTTGATTCCAGCAACTTCTTCCCTCCTCCAGCAGTTTCTCCACAGAAAAAGAAGGCTTGGGAAGAGGAAGAAAAATGGCCCAATCCTGTATAAATAGGACCAACACAGGTAGGAATACGCCCGTGTTCCTACCCGTATCACGCTCGGGTGAAGCGTCGGCGATGGTTATAGCGTCGTATGGACACAAACACGGGTGGGGACACACCCGTGTCCACTAGTCGTATCACGCGACACTGACGTGTTCATGCCTGAGTTCTTACCCGTGTCCTGCTCGGGAGACATGACCAGCTTCATGGAGATATGGACACGGGTAAGAATACACCCATGTCTCTACCCGTGTCCTGCTCGGGACATATTTCGTTGATCTCTCAATGCCTCTCGACACGGGTAGGGACACGCCCGTGTCTCTATACGTGTCCTTCTTATAACAGGCCATGTCGAGTTCCACTTAACGCCACTTGACACGGGTAGGGACACGCCCGTGTCTCTACCCGTGTGCTTCTTGGGACAGGCCTTATCGAGTTCTACTCAACGCCTCTCGAGTTCTACTCGATGCACATTGGTAGGGACACGCCCGTGTCTCTACCTGTGTCCTATTCTGGACCAATTTCTCTTTTTCACACGAGTGTATGCCTAGTCGCCTGCACTCTCTGGGCCCATGTCAGCTCTCCTGACTCAGAAGCACGCACGAGGGGCCTAGCGCGAATCTGGACGTTACAAATCCTATAAACAAAATAAAAGATTTCGTCACCGAAATCAGGCTAAGGCTATGGGGAGAGAAAAACATTAAATAAAATATGCTTTTTAAGATTACCTTGATGAAACAGCTCCAGGTAGCGCTTTTGCATCAAGTCCACCGGTTCCCATATATACTCCTCCTTCCCATGATTAGACCACATCACTTTTACCAAAGGAACACTTTTGCGGCGCAAAATCCTTGTCTCGTTGTCTACTATCCACACAGGCTCTAGTCGCACCGACCTATCAGTCGCAACTACTCCGTCAGTGGTGGGAACATATTGATCGGGCCGCAACAACGCCTTTCGAAGTAACGACACATAGAATACGTCATGAAGATTCTCTAGCTCTGGCGGCAACTTCAACCGATAGGCCAACGAGCCAATCCTTTCCAATATAATGTAGGGCCTAACATACCTTGGGCTGAGCATCTTCACACCATGTACCCGTGACACTCCATGCGTCGGCCTGATCTTCAAAAATACTTTGTCACCCACTTGAAATTCCACCTTTCGGCGCTTTGCATTATAATATTTTGCCTGCCGACTTTGAGCCTCAAGCACACGGTCCTGTATTACTCTCACAACCGCATCAGTATCATCAATGTATTCGATTCCCAAAGCCTTCTGGTCTTCATCCTGCACCCACTACAAGGGTGTTCTACATCTTCTTCCGTAAAGGGCTTCATGAGGCGCCATTTTAATACTGGCCTGGTGACTATTGTTATATGAAAATTCCAGCAGGGGTAAGAGCCTTTCCCACGGCTCTCCTATATCTAATACACACAACCTCAATAGATCCTCCAATATCCTGATAATCCTTTCAGACGTCCCGTCTGTTCGAGGATGAAACGTCGTGCTAAAGGTAAGACGTGAACCCAAATACGCCTGCACCGCCTTCCATTCTTTAGAGGTAAAACGACCATCCCGGTCAGAAAAAATTGTCTTTGGCACACCGTGATACCATACGAACTGCTCCACAAAAAGGCGTATCAAAACATCCACCTGAGCTTCTTTCTTCATAGGGATAAATCGGGTTACCTTCGTCAGGCGGTCAATGATTACCCATACTGAATCATTTCCTGAGCGTGAACAAGGAAAACCGTGGACGAAGTCCATGGAGATATCCTCAAACTTCCACTCTTGGATGGGCAACGACTGTAATAATCCGTTGGGGCTCCTGCATTCTGCCTTCACCCTTTGATAGGTCTCGCAATGCGTAACAAAATATCGGACGTCCCTCTTCATTCCCGGCCAACACATGGTCTTCCACAGGTCGGCGTACATCTTGGCAATTCCAGGATGCACAGAATACTGGGTGCAATGTGCCTCTCTCAGGATATCATCCCGAATTTACCACCCTTGGGAATGTAAAGCCGGCCACGGAGATGAACGAGGCCGTCTTTTAGAGAGTACTCATCAGTTGTCCCATCTTCAATCGACTTGATTGTCGGGGCCAGTGCCGCCTCTGTTCCTTGCTCCGCCTGGATTCGGTCTAGAATATCACAAACTATGTTCATTGTGGTTAAGTACTCCGTATACCCATCCGTTTGGTCCTTATATACCAGAGTGATCTCCATCTCCTCAAGCATCCGAGCTAACTCCATACGCATCAACCGGGACTCGTGGCTTGTTTCTGGTACCTTCCTGCTCAAAGCATCGGCTACAACATTTACTTTTCCGGGGTGATAGTTCAGGGTGAATTCATAATCGCACAAAAATTCTAACTACCGTCGCTGTCTCAAATTCAGTTCCTTCTGGGTATAGACTTACTTCAGATTCTTGTGATTTGAAAAGATTTCGCAGTGGACGCCATATAGATAGTCCCTCCAAATATTCAAGGCGAAGACCACTGCCCCCAATTTTAAATCATGTACTGGGTAGTTGATTTCATGGTTCTTCAGTTGTCTTGAAGCATATGCAATCACATGTCCGTACTGCATCAATACCGCTCCCATCCCTTAATATGATGCGTCAGTGTAAACTTGAAATCCTTCCTTCCCGGATGGAAGGGCTAGGATGGGTGCGGGTGTGAGTCTGTCCTTCAGTTCCTGAAACGCAGCTTCACACTGGGGTGTCCATTCATACGACACACCCTTCTTTGTCAACGTAGTGAGAGGAAGGGCAATCTTTAAGAACCCTTTCACAAACTTGCGATAATACCCGGCAAGTCCAAGGAAGCTCCGCACATCAGCCGCTGACTTCAAGGGTGACCACTCTTTCAATGCACGCACCTTGGTCGGATCCACCGCTAACCCAGCCCCATTGATCACATGACCCAAGAAGGCAACCTGCTTAAGACAAAATTCGCACTTACTGAACTTGGCAAACAAGGCGTGCTCCTTTAACTTCCTCAGTACTAAAGTCAAGTGTTCAGCATGCTCCTCTTCTGTCTTAGAGTAGACCAGGATATCATCGATGAAAACGATGACGAAGACGTCCAGATAAGGCTCGAACACTTTGTTCATCAAGCTAATGAATGCTGATTGGGAATTTGTGAGTCCAAACGACATCACAGTGAACTCGTACAAGCCGTACCTTGAGCTAAAATCCGTTTTCTGAATATCCACCTCTTGTATTCTCAACTGATAATACCCCGAGCACAAATCTAGTTTGGAAAACCAATGCGCTCCTACCAATTGGTCGAACAACTCATCGATCCGAGGTAAAAGATAGGTGTTTCGTACCGTCAGTCGGTTGAGCTCCTGATAGTCTATACATAATCGCAAGGTCCCATCTTTCTTCTTAACAAATAGAGCAGGGGCTCCCCAAGGTGATGAGCTGGGGCAAACAAACTCTGATTCTACCAATTCTTGCAACTGAACTCTAAACTCAGCGACTTCCTTCGGGGCCATTCGGTAAGGAGTCCTGGAGACGGGCTTGGCATCCGGTACTAACTTGATTTGGAAATCCACTTCTCTATGTGGGGGTAATCCTGGCAATTTCTCCGAAAATACCTCCGGAAAATCCCGCACTACTCGCACATCTTCGATGTCCAACGTCACTCCTTCAACTCGAACCAAATCATGAAGACCTCATCCCCATTCATATGGGCTTTTACGGCCTAAACTAAAGATAACGACATACGGGATGCGAAACTAATACCTTGAAAGATGACTTCAGAGTCTCCATGTCTTAAGGAAATCCTCTTCTCTGCGCAGTCAATTCTTACGTAGTGCCAATCCAGCCATGCCATGCCCAGAAAAAGGTCGAACTCTGGCATCCTCAAAACTGTGGCAGGGGTATCAAAGATCTTTCCCCCAATGAATATCTCCAATTCGCACTTGGCAGTTGCGGTCATCTCAGAGCCGTCTGGAAGACGCACTCTTCGAGCATTACCAGTGAAATATTGCACTCCTTCTAAGTCTTTAATGAAGTTCACAGACACAAATGAGTGCGAGACACCGGTATCGAATAACGTATAGATCGGTTTCTCACTAACCATTATTCCTAAGTATCAAATTGTGAAGGCTCAAGCCAGATTCCTAGAACAAACTTAGGCAGACTAAGGACGAATGCTTATAATGTATGAATTTCTTCCTCGTAGCCCTTATCCTGGAGCTGGGTCCTGCTTCAATTGCTCCTTCAGCGAGTCTCTTAACGCTTGTCTAAACACCCAAAAGACCCGCTTCCAACCACTTTACCATATCTACTATCTCCGCCAAGCTCGAGTCTGCTATAAACAAAAGTGGTTTTCCTAGGGAATCTTCCATGTCTATTATCTGTGCTAGGTACAAAATCCACTATAAACAAAAGTGCTTGCCCTAGGGGTCTCGCAAGACTTTATACAACATTTTTACATTCCTAGGGTCATCCAGACTTTAGGAGATCAATGTACAAAGGTACATACCTAAGTTCAAGTTGTCTAATCGTAGGGTCAAAGTTGGACATACTTAGTGTTAATTACATATGGGCTCACCACTGCTTCCGCTAAGTCAGTTTGTCCCTAAACTGATTAATCGAACGGGGGTGGCACCATTGTTAAATGACTTCTCTAATTCAGAATCGGAGCAAGCTGATACCATTTGTAAGACCCTCCTTTCGGAACACAACACATGGCACGAGGGGAGTCTTATGCCCAGAACAACCGCCTTGCGGTAGCATTAGCACTCGGGCTAGCCTATACTATAAGACGCCTATTCTGTCGGCCTTTACCAATATCAAACATTACCAACTCAACCATAATATAAAGTTAGAAGTCAAAATCCACACATAAGTATATAAGTACAAATATAGAAGCTACATCAAGCTTCTAAACTATAAGAATACGAGTAATATTTTGCCCAAATGAGATACATCAAGTCTCTCACACTCACATCAGTAACCGACGGTAACGACCGTACCGTCCCCTCAGGCCTTGTCGTCCTAGCCTGGCTTTCCTGCTGCAAAACCTGCTGCTGCTCCACCTGCGGGGTTTCCTCCTAAAAAGGAAGACGTAGCAACCATTAGTCATAAAGACTAAGTGGTTTCACATCCGCTGTAAGACCCTATTTTTTTTTCTTTTTAAACATAGGGGTCTTAAGCCCAGAACCGCCGCTTTGCGGTGACACCTTTACGCCCTGAAAGGTCATCACCGCGAAACGCCGATTCTGTCGGCCGATTCGATCAAAGAAAAGCAACCAAAGTATAGTAAACACAAGTGAGGTAAAAATTCTAACCAAAAGTCCACAATAAAATCATATCAGAGTAATAATATCTCCACGAAGGGAGAATCCACAAAATATAAATGTACTAAAAATAAGGGCTTAAACCCGATACATCAAATCCTCACTACATAGTCACTCAAGCAGAAGCAAAATAAAACACTACTAAGGTCAGGTACTCATAGTCCCAGCTGTCTGAACTCCTGAGCTAGACTGCCCTATCTCCAAACAGGCCGACCTTCGGGGCTACTCCTCCATGCTGGGCTCCACGATCCCCTAAATGATGTGGTCCGAAAATCGTTAGTCAATAAGACTAAGTCCTATCATCCCCCACCCCTTATAACTTATGTACATGCAATATTAATACATTTCCCACTGATCCAAAGCTCTCCGGACTATCCCGTCCGTTCCAATTATCAACCGAGCCTCCGGCCCGTCGGGCTATCCCGCCCGTCTCCACAACCACCGAGCCTACCGCTCTAATATCCTAGTCAAACTAACTTCTCGAGACACCGGGGTGTGTGAAAGTGAACCCCTAATTATTCTAGTTGCTCTTTAAGATTTATCACTCCTACATTTTACGTTAGCCCAGGACTGCCCCCGGTATATCTCGTGAAGGGCTCTCAAAGGGCTCTAGGAACTATGATGGTAGCTGAAGCCCATCGCTCCCTTTCGCAAATTTTTTTTGTTATTGGTTGATTCCCTTACCCATTCCCGTTTCATATTACGCTAGATCTATCCTAGGGTGATTTTGACCTTCCCACTCCACGGGATAAGACGATCTTTCGCCGATCCCGAGCACCACCTAACACTAGTCAACCTCACACTCTACTAATCATGTATTCCAATGATGAACTCCTTTATTTACCCAAACCAACAACCATCTAAGGATCCAACTATTCAAATTCATTACCCACTCTAGTTCAGTTTCCGCAGTTACTATATGCAGACCACCCTATACTATATGAGATGTATAAAGGAGGTACTCCGGATTATCTTCCAAATCTCCTATAAACTTTACCGGAAGTCTATCATAACAATTTTAGTCTAAAATCAGAGATTCATAATTTTTCTAATTAATTTGATATTTATTGAATTTTCCCAAATGTTTGGCCATGGGAAATTTTGAACATGAACTATATGATCTACTCAAGTAATGACCACCCAAAACTTTTGATCACTAAATAACAGAGATATATTACTAGATACAAATTTCCATAATTTTTCAGAAACTATCTGACCTCTAATTAATTTATCCAAAATATTTTCCTTAATCATATGTAAAGAAGGAAGTACCACTACTAAAAAACAGACTTTTAGCCACGGCAGATTTCTGTGGCTAAAAGTCCAAAACTGTGGCTAATAACTATTAGCCACAACCTACCCACGGCAAATGGGCGTGGGCAATACGAGCTTGGCTAATAGTATTTGTCACGCCGAATCCGTGGCTAATTATTTATTAGCCACGATTCAATTGTCGTGGCTAAAAGTTCCTCATTTGTCACGGTTTAATTGTCGTGGCTAAAGGACCGATAATAAACCTAACATAAAAAATATTCGGCCGCCCTCCGCCGCCGCCGCCGCCCGACCGCCGCCGCCGCCGCCCGACCGCCGCCGCCGCCACCCGGCCGCCGCCGCCGCCGCCCGGCCGCCACCACCACGCCGATTTCATTTCAAATAATAATTTTGAATGACCTATATAAACCCCAAATCCAGCTTTTTATTGGCGGTGTGGGACTAAAAAAAATAAGACTTTTTGCCACGAATTAGGCTTCCATGGCTAAAACTAGATTATTAGCCACGAGACAGGCAAACCGTGGCAAAAAGTCGGGTTATTTGCCACGGATTAATCATCTGTGGCTAATACTAGTTTATTAGCCACAGAATAGGAACCGTGACTAATACTTAAGTATTAGCCACGGTTTTTCCCCGTGGCTAAAAGCCATTTTTCTAGTAGTGTACCAAAATTATTCATCAGAAAATTATATAAAAGTTAGAGAATCTTAATATGGTATATAAAGGGTCATTGTGCAAAAATCATAATTTTACAGGCTTGCTAGACACCAAAATAAATTTAATTAAGTTTTCATGGGAAACAATACTTAATGAAGTAACCCTTAGAAATAATCTTCCAAAAATTTCATAAAAATTCACATAGCTTTAAAACATAATAAAAGTCCACTGGCTAAAGTTCATCAATTTCCAACAAGTAGTTACTTCATAATAAATTTCTAAGTAAATAATACAAATTACTAAATTGTTAATGAAGAATCTAAAATAATAATCCTAAATTCATAATAAAATCTCCAGAGCTTGTACTAACTTTAAACACTACTCTACCCAAATCTCATCACTGTTCAGTGAGTTTTAGTGACTTTTTCTATCACTACAAAGTTTGTTCTCTAAACTAGGGTTAGGGTTTTGAGGGACCTATTCACCTTAGAATCTATTTTAGATTTCTTCCAGAGGATTCTACCTATCCTAGAATTCTCTCTCCCAAGTTTCAAATCCTTTCAAGGTCAACTGACCCCTTGCCCTTCACAACCCTCAAAAGTCCTCCCTTAGGGTTTGAGTTTGGATCCAAGGGTAAAACAATCTTAAACCACTTCATATTCCCTAAGAGGGTGATAATGGTCCTACCAAGTCAGTGGTCAAAATGACAGCCTCTATTGAGGTGATTTGACCACTCAAACATCAAAATAGCTCTTTGACCTAAATAACCCTATGAGGGTATACCTAGGGTTGGATCAATACCTAACCAGAACATCTCCAAATGATATGAAAATTTTACCAGAGCCCTAACATGCCCTCTAAAACCACCCACCCAAATTTGGGATAGTTTTGAGATGTTTAGGACACCTAATTAATTTATTCATAGATTATTAAATTTTTCTAAAAACTATAGAATAATGTTCTCCAAAAATTCCCATTTTTGGACATTCCCTAGGTATAGCTAGGGTAGACTCCCTTCCAAAAATTCAGATCATTTGGACAAGGGATGAAGGGTGGGCATCCATTTGAATCTCAGGATAGCCCTAGGTATAGGTCCCACCAAAATGGGTTCGGTGGTCACACCACTTACCCAAACGAGTTTAAATAAATTTTAAAATAATCTAGACTCGAAGGGCTACAACTTCTGTGACTGATCATTTTTCCTAAAACGGCCTATAAATGCCTCATTTAGTGGCATCAAAATGAGATTGATAAAGGGTAAATAATTACTATAAATTATATATAAATATATATCATAAATCACTATTCATCTTCTTAAAAATCCGAAAACAGCAAACCCTAAAACGCATAAAACCTATAGCTTTCCAAGTAGATTTTCCGTCCACCCAGCCATCTCCCTGGCCGGCCACCACCACCACCACCTCTGTTGAGGTGAGGGCTACCGTCAGGGGGCGGCACGGCCGCCGGAGAGGCGGTTTCTGGCGAACCCGACCACCATGTTTTTTTGGAAAAACCCATGGAAATGAAAACTTGGATCGGCTCAATTGAGTCTGATTCTTGTCCTAAATGATTCCTACGATCTACCCACGAAAGAAGGAGTAGAGGAGGACCTTTAACCGAGCTTGTCGGCGAGTGTGGTGGTGGTGCGACATGGCCGGTGGTGGAGCTTTCCGATGCTTTGCAACTACACTACCAATTGACTCGGCTCCTTCAGTGGGATTGTGGAAACTCCTCCTCTGAGTCCGGGGATGCTTTTAAGAAGGCTAGATGGGGGAGAGGAAGGGTGTAGCACCAATGGCCATTATTGGCCATGAAGGTGGAAAATTCGACCACCCATGGGTTCACTGAACTCGGCCATTTAGGGCTGATTAAGGTTGTTGATCTCCTCTTAATTATCTAGGTAAGGTGAATCCAGCAAATGGAGGTGAGGAGAGGGGCTCTTGCTCTTCTATGGCCATTAATGGCCTTCTCTCTCCTCTTTCTCTCTCTTCCTTATGGAAGAAAATAAATTCAGCCACTTTGATGGCTGGATATAATTATTCAACTCCTCCAAAACTGATAAGGGAGAATGTATCCATCAATTGGAGAGGCTCTTGGTCTCCCTTGGCCATGAATGACCCTTTTAAACCACTTTCTCTCTCCTCCATTAAAGGGTAAAATAGAGTTTTCTCTCTCCTTGTCATCATGAACGAATTTGCTCATCTCCCTAGCCTATTGGCAGACCATAAACTCATGTTATTAATTAAAATAAAGTTAGCCCAAGTGGGGGGGTGGGGGGAAATGGGCTTGAGCTTGGGTTAGCCCATTTGAGCTAATTTGACTTAACCTTAAGGTAGAGTTGACCATGGTCAACATGACCATTTGGGTTGACCCCAATGGGTCCTTGGTGACTCATTGGCCTCCCCTAAGTTCTATGTAGGGTTGGGTAGGGTTGACTTGGAACCTTGGAGGTCACTTGACCCTTGGTAAGGGCACTTTGACCACTTTGGGGCTAGAGTTGACTTGGGTCAACTTGGCCTCTAGGACTGAACCCAATGTGTCCTTGGTTACTCATTGACACCACTTTAGGTCTAGGAAGACCTGGGCAAGGTTGGTTGGGCACATTAGAGGCCAACTGCCCTTAGTTAGGGCACCTTGCCCAATTTAGGCCTATGATGGTCCTAGGTCAAATTGGCCACTTTGGGTTGACTCTAATGGACCCTTAAGGCTCTAGTCATGGAGTCATGGTGAAGCCCTAAGGTCAATCCCTAGGTTTGGTGATGAGGTTGTGCCATAGGCAGACCAAGGTGATTCTCACCTTGGCCTTCGATCACTTTGCCCTTTTTAGCTTCCTAGGGTTTTGTCATGACCTAGTCATGACCAAAACCACTTTTATGGGTCTAATTGGAAATGAGATGTTACATTCGCTCCCCCGGCGACTCCTCGGCACTGGGCGTAGAAAGGATCCGGGTATAATATATTTAATGAAACAGTAGTACAAATAGGTAGAGTAATATATATGACATGAGTAGCAATAAAATAAAGTATAATGGTATCATCAACATTCTAATCTAGCAGTTCTACTTCTACAGTAGAGTATGAGAATGTAAGCTACAACTGAAAGTAACTCAACTTATATGAATGCCCATACAGACATATAAGTTGAGGATCAGATCAACAGAAAAATAACTCATCGTATAAGAGTGCCCATACAAACTTATATGATGAGGATCTGGTGTATGCGATGCTATGCAATGCCATGAATGCTATGCAATGAATCGCCCATGTTCACGCACATGCAATTGCTATGTCGACAAAGACTCTGTAGTTCCCACTTTTTGAGCAGGTAGCTAACCTCTCAGGAGTCAAACGTCGTAGCCAGATGGTGACAGTAGAGAGGTCATCTCCACTACTAGGCCGACATCCACACTACCTAGTCTAGGCCTCCATATGCCTCAATGCTAAGAACACACAGTGGAGCTCACACGCATATTACGACTCAGCGGGTGTCTCGGGTAAATGTGCACCGATATCCTAGCCCCGAACTGACTTATGATGTGACCCGAAAGAAGCCTCGGAAATAAACACGAGGACCAAGCCCAACCATTCACTTGGCAATAGAAGGAGCCTCAGGACGTGGACACCGAGGACCAAGCCTAACCACCCAAGGTCTAACCATCAACTCTCGTCGGTGTGATGACTGGCGAGTCTGTAGACCTGCCACACTATCCTTAACCTAGGATTACGACACCACATGTCGACCCACACCGCATGCAATCTCACATTTCGAGCTCATCAGCTCACAAGGGTTCCTTACCAAATCCCTTATCATCACAAATGATCAAGTGCGGCAAACATTCACGCACTATCAACCCTTCACATATCCATGCACTAACCTTAATCAATCCTCTTCCAACCTTTCGAGCTCACAATACCGATTCACATATCTAGTTGTTAATTAATCAATCCAACTTGTCTACTCACTAGTGAACCTAGGGATCCATTAACCACCCATTTCGTTCAAGTAGGTTTTATTTCATCATTTGATTACAAAGTATCAACCAACAACTCGCAATAATCCTTCAAGTTATTTACCCTCAATCTCGCCACCATTCCTAGTAGGGTTTATAAAAACAAAAGAGCAAGGTGTGCAATAATCATATAAAATATAGAACTTCAACCGGGTATTCCTGAAGTTACGAGAATCCGGTGAAAATGTGTAACCCATCATTGGAAAGGTATTACTAAGGGCTACGACTTTTGTGTTTATTCGGAAGCCCAGATTTGGTCGTATCATACTTGAAATCGGCTTCTAAGACGGCTACATGCAATTTACAGTTTCAGCACGTTTACATTATCAGCCGTCAATTTCGATCTGGCTTTCCCGTGGCTACAGACCTCATCTAAAGATGTGTAACCACTCGTTGGAAAGATCTCTCCAAGGCCTACGACTTTCGTGTTTAGTCGAAAGCCCGGATCTAGCCATGTCTCGTCTTAAAAAGGCCACGAAGATCGCTACGCGCAAAACACAGATTTCTGCACGCATTTTAAGGCAGAACGAACGACATCGGTTCATCTTCCTCCTCTAGCGAATCTTTCCAAATCACAACAGAAATCCTCCTCCCTTATTCACCTTCATCACATTGAAAAAGGAGAGGTTGAAGATGACTAATTCCTAGAACACAAGTCCTAGCATGGCCTCATCCTAAGAGTCTCCATCTCACACATCAAGACTCTTTTGAGTTGATATCTCGCCTAGAATTAACCACAGATCTAGCACCAAGGGAGAGGGGAGGAAACTCACATCATTTTCGGCGTTTCCGCTGTTTCCGGCCATGGACCGCGTGACTCTTCGCGACGGCATCGGCTCTCCACGGAGTATAGTTGATTCCAGCAACTTCTTCCCTCTTCCAGCAGTTTCTCCACAGAAAAAGAAGGCTTGGGAAGAGGAAGAAAAACGGCCCAATCCTATATAAATAGGACCAACACGGGTAGGAACACGCCCATGTTCCTACCCGTGTCACGCTCGGGTGAAGCGGTGGCGATGGTTATAGCGTCGTATGAACACAAACACGGGTGGGGACACGCCCGTGTCCACTACCCGTGTCACGCGACACGACCGTGTTCATGCCTGAGTTCTTACCCGTGTCCTGCTCGGGAGACACGACCGGCTTCATGGAGATATGGACACGGGTAGGGACACGCCCGTGTCTCTACCCGTGTCCTGCTCGGGACACATTTTGTTGACTCTCAACGCCTCTCGACACGGGTAGGGACACGCCCGTGTCTCTACCCGTGTCCTTCTCGGGACAGGCCCTGTTGAGTTCCACTCAATGCCTCTCAAGTTCTACTCGATGCACAAGGGTAGGGACACGCCCGTGTCTCTACCCGTGTCCTATTCTGGACCAATTTTTCTTTTCCACGCGAGTGTAAGCCTAGTCGCCTGCACTCCCTGGGCCCAAGTCAGCTCTCCTGACTCAGAAGCACGCACGAGGGGCCTAGCGCGAATCGAGACGTTACATTCGATACCCGTTCTAACCCTAGGGTTTGCCTGTAAAACCCAAGTTAGATGTAACGGAGAGACAGTTTTACTTTAACCACCACCCGAAATGCTTCAAGTCACATAACAGTTAGTTCATGGGTGCACGATCCTAAAAATTGAGAACCAAAAATTTTGAATTTGAAATTAATCTGAACCAAGAATATAAATTTATATCAAATTGAGCGAATGGATCTCAGTCCCATGTACTTTTTGCACAACAATATAAACATAGTTGTTGTTGCTGAGATAATTACTAGTTATTAAAACAACTCTTTAGCTTCTTCCACAATATCATGTTAAATGTTGCGGTCTAACTCGATGCTCCGGTCGGGCCGGATATTCTTGGGCCGCCTTAGCTCTCGGAGCGGTCGAGCGCGCACACAGTCAATTGAAATACGGGGGATGGACACAGGAAGTTTTAGCGTGGAAAACCCTTCAACCGGGTGAAAAACCACGTGACCGGGTCGGTGCCGGTCAAAAATCCACTAGATTGCTGGAGGTACACTTTTATGGGGGAATCGGGGCGACAGGCCGCTCCCGTTACAATCTTGAGGAGAGAGAGAGAGTGTATGCACCCGTTGGTGGGCAACAGACTGCCTCGCCAACGGGACTTGGACGGTGGAATGCACGAGATACTTCGGGCGCGTGCGCTCAGGGGCGACGCGGGACCAAGGGTTGTCACTTCTTCCTTTGTGCGCCTTTCTCAGCTCTTGGAGTGCGCTCTTTTTCCTTGGGCTCTGATGGGGTGCCAATAGCCGGTGACAGGTTCTGGTAGCTGTTGACGGGTGCTGATATCCGTTAGCGGCCGCTGGAGGTCGCGGGTGGTTTCCGGTGGTTGGCGGCGAGAGGCGGCCACTGGTGGTCGGCGACGAGGGGTGGTCGCCGGCGGAGGAAACGGGAGAGCTCCCACCTGAGGAAGAAGAAGAAGGGGGAAGCGTCGGAGGAAAAGGTTAGGAAATGAGGAGCCCCTGAGGTCTTTTTATAGGCTCCAGGGGGAAGTTACGGCGGGGCCCACCACTAACCTAGTGGGTTAGTGGGTGGTTCCGCCCCGATCGGACGGCCGGTGGGGCCTCTCCCTTGATCGGACGGCGGGGAGGGTTCCCCACGATAGCGGGCCGTCATGACGGTGGTGACAGCCGGGCGGCCGGCGAGGGAGGCCGGCGGCGGCCAAGGCCACGGCCGGCCATGGCCGGGCGGCCATGGCCGGGGAGGCCATGGCCGGGGCGGCCATGGCCACGGGCGTCCATGGCCGGGCGGCCATGGCCGGGACGGCCATGGCCACGGGCGGCCATGGCCGGGCGGCCATGGCCACGGCCGGCCACGGCCGGGGCGGCCATGGCCACGGCCGGCCATGGCCGGGCGGCCATGGCTGGGGAGGCCATGGCCGTGGCGGCCATGGCCACGGCCGGCCATGGCCGGGCGGCCATGGCTGGGGAGGCCATGGCCGGGGCGGCCATGGCCACGGCCGGCCATGGCAGGGCGGCCATGGCCGGGACGGCCATGGCCACGGCCGGCCATGGCCGGGCGGCCATGGCCACGACCGGCCATGGCCAGGGCGGCCCTGGCCACGGCCGGCCATGGCCGGGGAGGCCATGGCCGGGGCGGCCATGGCCACGACCGGCCATGGCCGGGCGGCCATGGCCGGGACGGCCATGGCCACGGGCGGCCATGGCCGGGGCGGCCATGGCCACGACCGGCCATGGCCACGGGCGGCCATGGCCGGGGCGGCCATGGCCGGGGCGGCCATGGCCGGGGCGGCCACGGCCCTGGCGGCCGTGGCCGGGCGGCCATGGCCGGGGCGGCCACGGCCACGGCCGGCCAAGGCCGGGCGGCGGTTTCCCCATGAGGGGAGAGAGTGGGGATCCACCCCCATGATCTCCATGAGAGATCATGGGGGTAAGGTGGGCCCACCCATGATCTCCCTTGGTGGGGATCATGGGGGGTCTCTTTAATTCTATAAATTTAGGTGAAACCCATCAAATGCCCCCCAAATCTCTTTCAGTCGCGAGGGGAGCGAGCGCGGGGAGAGATTTTTAACTCTAGTCGTGGCGGTGATTGCCGGCGTGGAATCCGGGATGACGGCGATGGCGAGCGGCTCTAAGGTATGCTGGTTCGTGTTAGTTTGGAAAGCGGACGTCAGACGAGCTTGCGCGGGGGCCGGCGAGGCGTAGGAGTTGGTGGTGTGCCACCGTTGCAGGAGAGGGACCGAGCGCGCGCCGTCGCGTCGCGTGCGCAAACCGCGCGCGGAGGCCGCGCGCGGAGGCCGCGTGCGCAGGCTGCGCGCGGAGGCCGCGCGAGCAGGCCGCGTGCGCCGGCCGCGCGTGCAGGCCGCGCGCGCAGGCCGCGCGCGCAGGCCGCGCGCGCAGGCCGCGCGCGCAGGCCGCGCGCGCAGGCCGCGCGCGCAGGCCGCGCGCGCAGGCCGCGCGCGCAGGCCGCGCGCGCAGGCCGCGCGCGCAGGCCGCGCGCGCAGGCCGCGCGCGCAGGCCGCGCGCGCGCGCGTGGGCTGCTCGCGTGCGGGTGGTGCACGCGCGGGCTGCGCGCACGCGCGGGCTGCGCGCGCGCGCGGGCTGCTCGCGCGCAGGCTGGGCGCGCGCACGCGGGCTGCTTGCGCGCGGGCTGCTTGCGCGCGGGCTGCGCGCGCGCGGGCTGCGCGCGCGCGCGCGCGCGCGCGCGCGCGCGCGCAGGCCGCGCGCGCATGCCGCGTGCGTGGGCCGCGCGCGCGGGCCGTGCGCGCGTGCGGGCTGCGCGCGCGCGAGCTGCGCGCGTGCGGGCTGCGCGGGGTACGCATGTGCGCTGTCCGTGCGCGTGCTTGGTGGTGCGCGTGATTTCACTATTTTGCTCTAACTGATTTTTTTGCGGTGTGCAGGTATCGAAACGCTCCGCTGGTCCCATGCGTCTGCGCTCTTCTTTGACCGAAGATGGTGTGGCTATTTGGAGAACAAAGTTTGGGCTTCCTTCTGACTTGGAAGTGAGGATCCCGCGTCCCGAGGAGCGGGTCCAAAATCCTCCCCGTGGCTGGTTGACTGTCTGCGAAGTGTCGCTCAGATCTGGTTTTCGTCTTCCTCCCTGTGACGAGGTGGTGGAGATTCTGAAGTTTTGCGGAGTTCCTATTTCCCAGTTTGCCCCAACCGGGGTGACTCGCATCATGGGCTTGATTGCTTTTTTTCGTGAGCACGGGGGCTCTTTTTCTCTGGACCAGTTCCGTGATTGGTGTGATGTGCGCTTTGATGGTGGCGAGCGGATCGAGGTGCGCAGCACCAAGGTTTGGCTGGAGCTTGAGTCTCGCAAAGATCGCCGTCATGGTAACACTTTGTTTGGATATGTGAAGAATTCCTGGGGTCTTCCTGAGGTGTGGAATGCGCTTCCCGATCGTTGTCGCCGTGTGAAAGGGAGGGAGCGAGACTTCTCTCCTGTGCTGGGTTTTTCCGAGCCTCGTGAATTGGCTAACCGTCTTTTCAACATATATGCGTTTGTCGAAGAGAGGAGATTGCTGGGATGTGGTATTTCTGTTGGCACAGGACGGGTGGTGTCGTCTTCTCAGGGAGGAGGCCGCAAGAGAAAAACGGTTATGGCCCCCGATAGTGAGGTCGACATTGTGGTGGTAGCCTCTGATGATTCAGTCCCAGAGACGCAATTGCCTGCTTCCCCGACTCCACGGGCGCTTGCTAGCGCATCAGTTCCTCGAATGTCTTCCTCTTTGAAGGCGATGAGTGATGCGGTAAGTTGGTGGCTCATTGTTCCTTCCTTTTCCTTCTATTTTTTGTTTGAAGGCGGCTAATTACGTGTTCTCCTTTTGCAGATCGAGACTCAGGCGCAGATAGCGGTTACCTGGAATGATCATTACGTGAGTCTGAAGGATGGTTATCTTGCTCTGCAGGAGAAGCTTCGACTGTCGATGGGTTCACTTTCTTCTCTCAAGGAAGAACATGACCGGGACATCGCGCGGTACCATCGAGTTGGGTCAGAGTTGAAGTCTGAGTTAGAAGACGTGCGTGCTTCCTTGGATGTGGAGAAAGCCGTGGTGGAGAGGACTGCCCAGATGTTAAAACATGCGCGGGAGGAGATATCTGGCTTGGAGACTCAGTTGCATGCGGCGCGAGATGAGGTTGCAGGCCTTGAGACCCAGCTTTGTGCGGCGAAGGCGCAGGTGGAGATGTTATCTTCGGATGACCGTACATCAGAACTGAAGGCCGCAGGCCTTGCGGAGTACCTGGAGTCCTTGGACTATATGCGGGATCGTAGCCTGATCGCGGAGGAGGTTCGTGATGACATTTGGTCCAAGGAAGTAGAGCCTCAGATGGATGACATGCGCCAGTTAGCGCTTCGTCGTGGTGTTTCGAAGGCCTTTCGCTTCATAGGGAAGCATCTTGGGTGTGATATTTCTAGTTTCAGCTTCGCGGACGTCTCAGATGATGAGCGTTCTAGCTCAGATGCTGATGACGAGTAGCTGTGGTGCCTATCTGTTTTTGTCTGTTTTGTCATTTATTTGTAGTTATTTGCTTCTGTTACAGCTTTTGAGATTGTCGCCGTTAGGGCTCTCATTCATTATTTGCTATGATAGCCTTACTTGTATGTCGTTGTTCTGTGTTTTGCACAGATGTATTTTGACATGAGATAGTTGTTGGTGAGAGTTGATCTTTGTCACGGTGTATTTGTATGGGGATGACCCATGGTTTAATGTGTGGGCCTGACTCGCGGCCTAGTTTGTATGAGGGCTTCTTTGTGAGGGGGCCGAGTCCTCATGGTGTTGCGTGGAGCAGGTCCACGGCTTTTTGCGTGGGACAGGTCTGCGGCTTCTTCGTGAGGGGGGCAGGCCCCCACGGTGTTGCGTGGAACAGGTCCACGTCTTTTCGCGCGAGACAGGCCCGCGGCTTCTTCGTGAGGGGGGCAGGCCCCCACGGTGTTGCGTGGAACAGGCCCACGGCTTTTCGCGCGAGACAGGCCCGCGGCTTCTTCGTGAGGGGGGCAGGCCCCCACGGTGTTGCGTGGAACAGGCCCACGGCTTTTCGCGCGAGACAGGCTCGCGGCTTCTTCGTGAGGGGGGCAGGCCCCCACGGTGTTGCGTGGAACAGGTCCACGGCTTTTCGCGCGAGACAGGCCCGCGGCTTCTTCGTGAGGGGGGCAGGCCCCCACGGTGTTGCGTGGAACAGGTCCACGGCTTTTCGCGCGAGACAGGCCCGCGGCTTCTTCGTGAGGGGGGCAGGCCCCCACGGTGTTGCGTGGAACAGGTCCACGGCTTTTCGCGCGAGACAGGCCCGCGGCTTCTTCGTGAGGGGGGCAGGCCCCCACGGTGTTGCGTGGCCTTGAATTTTGCTTGGACATGCCGTGTTTGCAGAAAATAAAAGGTAATTCTTTAAGTAATAAGCATGATTCAAAGTATTTGCATGAGATCGGGTTTGTGACTTATATAGTTCACATAGTCTTGAATTGAAAGTGACGGCATAAAAGAGTCATAGTGTGTCACTGGTAAAAGCGGCGTAGATTCTGCGCGTTCCAGGTGCGTGGGAGAATCTTTCCTTCGGCGTTTCGTAGCTTGTATGTGCCTGGCTTCACCATAGCGGTGACAACGAATGGTCCTTCCCATGTTGGGGATAGCTTGTTGCCTTGTGCTCCCTTCCCGGCCGCTTCCAAGGTGCGAAGGACTAGATCTCCGATGTTGATTGAGCGGGCCTTTACTCGGCGGTTGTAGTAGCGGGCTGTGCGTTGTTGGTAGGCAGCGGCGCGAAGAGCGGCTTCTTCTCGGACTTCGAAGATCAGGTCAAGGTTGTCTCGGAGCGCCTCGCTGTTCATCTGGGGATCGAAGTTGGATGTCCGAGGACTAGGGACGCCAATGTCGACGGGTATGATAGCCTCCGTTCCATAACAGAGATTATACGGAGTTTCTCCGGTAGGCGTTCTCTCTGTGGTGCGATATGCCCATAACACATTAGGAAGAGCGTCCACCCATTGCCCCCCAGCGTCTTCTAGTCGTGTTTTTAGTCCCTTTAGGATAGTGCGGTTGGTTACCTCAATTTGCCCATTGGACTGGGGATGTGATACTGCTGTGTGTCGCAATGTTATCTTTAAATCTTCACATAACTTGGTAAAGGACTTTCCCGTGAATTGCGTGTCGTTGTCTGTGATAATGACTGCTGGTATGCCGAAGCGACATACGATATTCTTCCAGACGAATTGTTTGGCGTTTTCCTCGGTTATTTTGGCCAGTGGTTCTGCTTCGATCCACTTGGTAAAATAATCGATTGCCATAATGATGAATTTTCTTTGACCGGAAGCTAGTGGCAGAGGTCCAAGGAGGTCTATCCCCCATTGTGCGAACGGCCAGGCTCCTTGTATTGATGTGAGGGCAACCGGGGGCTGCCGGGGAATGTTAGCGTGTACTTGACAGCTCTTGCATTTCTGAACGAATTCTGTCGCTTCCTTCTTCATGGTTGGCCAGTAAAATCCTTGCCGTAGGATTTTCCTAGCCAGGGCTTTTCCCCCGAGGTGCTCGCCGCATACTCCTTGGTGAACTTCGCGGAGCGTGTACTCGGCATCTTCTCCTGATAGGCACTTCAGGTAGGGTCCTGCAAAGGACCGTTTGTATAGTTCCCCGTCTATCAAGGTGAATGCTGCCGCCCTCATTCTTAGGTGGCGAGCCTCCTTTTGATCTTCCGGTGATAGTTGGCCCTTCAGGTGGGCGATTAGCGGGGCTATCCATGATTCTTCTGCTTTATTGACTTCTGCTACCTCCCACGGGCCGTGAATACTGGGGAAGACTATTTCTTCAACTTGGCGCCTTCTTGATTGGTATTGTGTTGAAGAAGTGGCCAGCTTTGACAGGGCATCTGCCTTGTTGTTTTGTTCTCGAGGGATATGCACAATTTGGATTTGTGGGATTTGGATGATGAGGGACTTGACGAGTTTCAGGTATTGGGATAGCTGTTCGTTTTTTGCTTCAAATTCTCCTTCTACCTGCGAGACAACAAGTTGTGAGTCAGAGTAAACGGTCAGCTGTTGGATCTGGCAGCTGATGGCGAGTCTGAGTCCTGCGATGAGGGCCTCGTACTCTGCTGCATTGTTAGTAGCAGGGAATTTTAGTCGAAGTCCATATTCTAGAGTAACGAGTTCTGGATTTATGAGGAGCAGGCCTGCTCCAGCACCTTCAGCCCCCGAGGCCCCGTCTACGTATAACGTCCATGCTCGTCCGGCTTCCGAGGGTGCAAATTCTGTTTCCATCGGTAGGGTGTTCTCTACAATGAAGTCGGCCAACACCTGAGATTTGATGACGGGGCGCGGGAGGAAGTGGATATCGAATTCACCCAACTCGACAGCCCACTTAACCAATCGACCGGATGCTTCGGGTTTTTGAAGAATGGCCCGGAGTGGTAGCTCGGTTAGGACCTTAATAGTGTGAGCCTGGAAGTAGGGACGGAGCTTTCTTGCGGAGAAGACAAGCGCTAAGGCTGTTTTGTCTGCAGCTGGGTAGCGGGTTTCGGTATCAGAAAGGATTTTGCTCAGGTAGTAGATGGGGCGCTGGATTCCTCCTTCGTCTTTAACTAGGACTGAACTTAGGGCTGCTGGTGTGATGGCGAGGTATAAAAAGAGAATTTCCCCGGGAGCTGGCTTGGATAGAAGTGGAGGAGAGGCCAGGTATTGCTTTAAGGATTCAAAGGCCGATTGACACTCATCGGTCCATTGAAACCCTGAGTTTCGTGCTCCTCGGAGGATTTTGAAGAAAGGGAGGTACTTGTCCCCTGTCCGAGCTAGGAATCGGGATAGTGCAGTGATTCTTCCGTTCAACCATTGTACATCTTTAAGTGATCTGGGTGGAGACATTTCTTCGAGAGCCTTGATTTTCTCAGGGTTGGCCTCTATTCCTCGCTGGGTAACCATGAACCCTAAAAATTTTCCAGAAGTGACACCGAAGGCGCACTTGCATGGGTTGAGCTTCATTCCATATTGTCTGAGGATCTTGAAACATTTTTCTAGGTCTTCTAAATGATTTTCCCGGTGAATGCTCTTAACTAGCATATCGTCTACATACACTTCCATGGATCTGCCGATGAGTTCCTTAAAGATCTTGTTCATGAGTCGCTGATAAGTAGCCCCTGCATTTTTAAGCCCGAATGGCATTACCCTGTAGCAATAAATTCCTTTGTCGGTACGGAAAGCCGTGTGCTCCTCGTCGGTTGGATTCATTCGAATCTGGTTATATCCGGAGTAGGCATCCATGAAGCTAAGCAGTTGATGTCCGGCGGTTGAGTCAACTAGTTGGTCGATCCTGGGAAGTGGAAAGCTGTCCTTAGGGCAAGCCTGGTTGAGATTTGTATAATCTACACACATTCTCCACTTTCCTGAGGATTTCTTTACTAGGACAACATTAGCTACCCAAGTAGGGTAGCCAACTTCTCGAATGAATTGTGCGCGTAGGAGTTTTTCAACCTCTTCTTCTATTGCTTGGAGCCTCTCAGGGGCGAAATTCCTCTTCTTTTGAATGACGGGCTTGCATGCAGGGTTGATGTTGAGGGAGTGGCGGATGATTTGAGGGTCGATCCCAGGCATATCTTCTGGGGACCAAGCGAAGATATCCTTATTCTTGCGGAGGTAGGCTGCTAATTCTTCCCTCTCATGCTCCTACAAGAGGGATCCAAGCTGGACGGTGCGATCCGGCTTTGATGAAGAGAGGGGGACTTCAATTAGACCTTCGGTGGGTTCCCCTCGTTGCAGAACCGCTTCATCTCTGAGGTCGAAGTCATCGATGTTTAGCGTGGTAGGCTCGGTGGGCTGTGCTTGTTTGGAGTAACAACTCCTTGCGGCTTCCTGGTTTCCGCGTACTACTCCAATTCCTCCCGGAGTAGGGAACTTCATTGCTAGATGGGGGATAGATGGGATGGCCTTGAAGGTAGTTTGAACAGGCCTTCCGAATATAGCGTTGTACGCTGAGCTTGAATCTACTACTACGAATTGGGCTTCATGCGTAATCTGTCTCGGGAATTCCCCCAACGTGACTGGTAGAGTGACGGTTCCGATGACTTGGACCTGATGGTTGTCGAAACCATATATCGGTCCTGCGGCTGGAGTTAGCTGTTGCCGAGATATATTCATATTCTGCAGAGTGGTGGAAAAAAGGACGTCGACTGAACTGCCATTATCGACGAGGATTCGCTTGACGTTATAGCAGGGATTTCCGATTCCGGCGCTAATTACGAGCGGGTCCTGATGTGGGATTCGGACGTTGATAAGGTCTTCATCCCCGAATGATATGGTGGTGTCCTGCTTTCTTTTTTTATCTTCATGGACTTCCTTTACAGAGTGGACTGACAGTATCTGTGAGGTCAGAATAGGTGATCCGGCAATAGTCTCAATGTTTCCTACTGCTTGCCTTCCTCCCTCGGGCGCTGGCGGGGCATTCTGATGGTCCCTGGGTCGCCTAGGAGGGTCTTGCTGCTCTTGGACCCTTCCTTGAAGAAATCTACCGAGCAGTCCTAACCGGACTAAACGCTCGATTTCCTCCTTTAGGCGAGCACATTCTTCAGTGGTATGCCCGGTCGATCGATGATATTCACAATACTTTGATTGATCGTTCTTAGGATTAGGAGGTGGTTGCCTCGGCCGTTGTAATGCTGGTTCATTCTGAATGGCGTACAAAACGTTGGTGCGAGATGTGTTGAGAGGGGTATAGTCCCTAAGGGGATCTCTTTGTGAGTCTCGCCTGCGCTGTCCGGCTCGACGTTCCTCATGGAATCTTCCTTCCTGCCGTTGAGGAGCCGGCTCTTTATCTCTTTGCCTTTTCTGCACTCCATCGAACTGTCGCCTATGAGCTTCAATAGCTTCGTCTGCGGCTATCTGTGCCTCAATTCTGTGCACCAGATCCGGGTAGTTGGGTACGGTCTCTCTCATGAGTGCTGAATAGAAGCCGCTGGGGCGAAGACCCCCAGGAATACTCCCCGTAGGAGTTCGGGGTCTACGCCCGGGATCTGGCGAGCTTCGGCAGTGAAACGTCGAAAGAATTCTTTGAGGGTTTCCCCTTCGTTCTGGCGTATTCCGGAGAGATGAGATGGATCACGGACAATCTTTCGATTAGCGATGAATTGGTCGGAGAATTGCCTGGTTAGCTCGGCAAAACTAGTAATGGTACTGGGCCTTAAAGAGTGGAACCATGTTCGAGCTTGCCCTTTGAGAGTGGTTGGGAATACTTGACATAACAATTGGTCGGTGGCATGGAAGATCCTCATGATGGTGGTGAAATGATTGACATGCTCGAGTGGGTCGTCAGTTCCGTCGAATGTTTCGACACTTGGGAGTTTGAATCCGGGTGGAATCGGATGTTCGAGGATTTGCTGGGTCAAGGGGGAGCCTTGATAAAGCGTTCGGTGAGGATGGAGATCTCTTCTTGCGGCTTGGCGGCATTCTTCAGCCACAGCCTCCCTGATCTCCTGACGAGTTAGTAGAGGGTGGATGGGAGCATCGTTAACTGGATCGCGGGGGCGATCAGCCCTTGCTCTTCCCAGATGGGGATGAGCCGAACTGGCGGCATCTGAATGATCTTCGGGTCCTTCCTGTTCCACAGGGTCTTCCCGGTTCCTTGGTGGATTAAATAGTGGAGGATGGTTAGCTGGCGGAGGCGACCTGGGGGGAACTGTAGGTGCTCCCAAGTTCCGGAGCAGTGTGAGCATTTCTGTCTGCTGCTCCTCCATTTGGCGGACACGCCCCTCCAGAGCGGCGACAAGGGCGAGTGCCGCCTCAGCGGTCAGTGGCACGTCTACCAGAGAGGGAGACCGTGCAGGCTCAGTGTGTCCGCCAAGTGCGGGTCCTTCGGTTAAGCGAGCACTCCTCTTTGCCATTGTGATGAACTTGCTCTGCGAAGGATATTGGGAATGTTCCCACAGACGGCGCCAAACTGTTGCGGTCTAACTCGATGCTCCGGTCGGGCCGGATATTCTTGGGCCGCCTTAGCTCTCGGAGCGGTCGAGCGCGCACACAGTCAATTGAAATACGGGGGATGGACACAGGAAGTTTTAGCGTGGAAAACCCTTCAACCGGGTGAAAAACCACGTGACCGGGTCGGTGCCGGTCAAAAATCCACTAGATTGCTGGAGGTACACTTTTATGGGGGAATCGGGGCGACAGGCCGCTCCCGTTACAATCTTGAGGAGAGAGAGAGAGTGTATGCACCCGTTGGTGGGCAACAGACTGCCTCGCCAACGGGACTTGGACGGTGGAATGCACGAGATACTTCGGGCGCGTGCGCTCAGGGGCGACGCGGGACCAAGGGTTGTCACTTCTTCCTTTGTGCGCCTTTCTCAGCTCTTGGAGTGCGCTCTTTTTCCTTGGGCTCTGATGGGGTGCCAATAGCCGGTGACAGGTTCTGGTAGCTGTTGACGGGTGCTGATATCCGTTAGCGGCCGCTGGAGGTCGCGGGTGGTTTCCGGTGGTTGGCGGCGAGAGGCGGCCACTGGTGGTCGGCGACGAGGGGTGGTCGCCGGTGGAGGAAACGGGAGAGCTCCCACCTGAGGAAGAAGAAGAAGGGGGAAGCGTCGGAGGAAAAGGTTAGGAAATGAGGAGCCCCTGGGGTCTTTTTATAGGCTCCAGGGGGAAGTTACGGCGGGGCCCACCACTAACCTAGTGGGTTAGTGGGTGGTTCCGCCCCGATCGGACGGCCGGTGGGGCCTCTCCCTTGATCGGACGGCGGGGAGGGTTCCCCACGATAGCGGGCCGTCATGACGGTGGTGACAGCCGGGCGGCCGGCGAGGGAGGCCGGCGACGGCCAAGGCCACGGCCGGCCATGGCCGGGGAGGCCATGGCCGGGGCGGCCATGGCCACGGCCGGCCATGGCCGGGCGGCCATGGCCGGGACGGCCATGGCCACGGGCGGCCATGGCCAGGCGGCCATGGCCACGGCCGGCCACGGCCGGGGCGGCCACGGCCGGGGCGGCCACGGCCGGGGCGGCCATGGCCACGGCCGGCCATGGCCGGGCGGCCATGGCTGGGGAGGCCATGGCCGTGGCGGCCATGGCCACGGCCGGCCATGGCCGGGCGGCCATGGCTGGGGAGGCCATGGCCGGGGCGGCCATGGCCACGGCCGGCCATGGCCGGGCGGCCATGGCCGGGACGGCCATGGCCACGGGCGGCCATGGCCGGGCGGCCATGGCCACGGCCGGCCATGGCCAGGGCGGCCCTGGCCACGGCCGGCCATGGCCGGGCGGCCATGGCCGGGCGGCCATGGCCGGGGAGGCCATGGCCGGGGCGGCCATGGCCACGACCGGCCATGGCCGGGCGGCCATGGCCGGGACGGCCATGGCCACGGGCGGCCATGGCCGGGGCGGCCATGGCCGGGGCGGCCATGGCCACGACCGGCCATGGCCGGGCGGCCATGGCCGGGACGGCCATGGCCACGGGCGGCCATGGCCGGGGCGGCCATGGCCGGGGCGGCCATGGCCGGGCGGCCATGGCCGGGGCGGCCATGGCCGGGCGGCCATGGCCACGGGCGGCCACGGCCCCTGGCGGCCGTGGCCGGGCGGCCATGGCCGGGGCGGCCACGGCCACGGCCGGCCAAGGCCGGGCGGCGGTTTCCCCATGAGGGGAGAGAGTGGGGATCCACCCCCATGATCTCCATGAGAGATCATGGGGGTAAGGTGGGCCCACCCATGATCTCCCTTGGTGGGGATCATGGGGGGTCTCTTTAATTCTATAAATTTAGGTGAAACCCATCATTAAATAATGGATATTTAATGGTCTTTCACATAAGTTTATCTTAAATTAAATATGAGCACTGCTATAAGCACATGGATATACATTATTAGCACACCAATATTCTATCAAAAGAACATAAAAATCCTAACCTCACCTGCTTTAAGCGCACACCTAGCTATTTCAAACTTCTGCCGCTGGTTTCTTCGTTGGTTCATGATTCCGAGCTGCTCCCCCTCGCTACCTCAGTCATACTAGTGTTGGGGTTGTGGAACACTTCCGGTTCTCTTATTTCTCACACCGGGTTAGCTCACGTGAGCTTAGAGGAACCGAGTTCGACGTTCGACGAACGCCGTTCGGCATTCGACGATCGGGTTATGCTGAAGCCTATTTAATGGCGTATTCCGGTTTTTTTTAGGGATACGGTTGTGACGACGGCTTTCGGCTGGTATACCTTTTGGAGGCGCATACGAGGACATTGTTGGAGGCGATCCAGAAGGGGTTCTTCCTTTGTTTCTTGTCCAGAAGCAGAAGTTAAGGTAGGATCGGTTTAGATCCTTGAAACCTTTGTAATCTGTATTTCTTTTTGGTGATTACAAGAACTGAGAAGGGAAGGGATAGGGGACGTAGCCCTGTTTTGGGTGAACCTCTGAAATCTGCGTGTTTGTGTGTTTGCTCTGTTTTCTTTTGTTTACTGCTTTTATTGGGATTTCTGCTTATCGGCACTCCGGATTTCCTACAACTAGGTCTCCTGTAGCCGCCCTTTGAGGAGATCGCCGGCAAGTACGCCGCCCTTGGAGAATATCATCAAGCAACTTGTCGCCGGAGCAGCTCCGGTTCTTGAGGTCCTTCGATTTAGGGCAATTATAGTCTGGGGATTGGGCCATTCCGATTAGCTTCATCTTCAATGGTGAGATGTATGCATGAGGCCTCAATTAGTTACTTTTCTTGTTGTTGGGAATTGTTCTAGCAAGCTAAATTAGTTGATGCTATGTGGGAATTTTACTTTTCTGGCAGGAGGAAGGGGAAGGCGAGTAAGGGGGCGGTGTCAGGAGCCCTTGGGTTTCTTCATCTGGACTGTTGAGGACTTGAGGTACGCATATTTCTTCACTTGATTGGTACTCTTGATGCCCCATTCGTTCAAAGTATTGTTGGATCTCTATATGTCCCTTGTAGATTTGTGTTGGGTTGGAAAAAATAAGCTATGGGATTTTAGATCAATAATTCCGAATTTAAGTTACACAACACCTCTAATTGCTGATTATTTTTGTTGTTATTGGTAATTTTGTAGCATTTTATGAAAAAAGAGATTGAAATATTATTATTGACTTTGAGAACCGGCTTCTGTGGAGTTCGAATCCTTTGGGAAGGGACGATGGCCGCACACTTACTTCTCCTAACGAGTTTGACTGACTGAAGACTTAGAACTTAAAACTGACCCAATGCTCCAGCACGGAGGTCCCACCACACCACCCGGAAGATCTTAGAGCGTTTCCCCTCCTTAGTCAATGCTGAGCTAAGGGCACCTCAAAAAGCACTGTAAGACAAGCGAATGAGAAAATTGGAAAGCTTGTCTTCTGAGGTACCCCCTTCGGTGAGTGTCTACGTGCTGGAGCCTTGGGTCAGTTTTGAGCTCTAAGTCTTCGGTCAGTCAAGTTTGCTAGGAGAAGTAAGTGTGCGGTCACCCCTTTTCCATGGGTTCGAACTCCACTGAAGCCGGTTCCCGGTTTCAACACATCTACTATAGCTTAGACCCATATGGAGCCAACAATTTTTAAGGGCAAAACCAATTGGAGTGTTTGTATGATATCTAAGACTGCGTTTGACACAGCTTATCACAACTTATTTGCTCCGGTGAGATTGGACAAAAATGTCATTGTATGCTTAATATGACAAAGTTACTACCGTTATTAAAAAAAGAAACTAGTTTGGGGCATAAGATTTTGATATGACATTGATATTTTTGTCCAACCTCACCGGAACAAATAAGCTGCGATAAGCCGCCCCAAACGCAGCCTAAGTTGATAATTAAAATTGTTTTTTTGTTGAAGATGTTGTTTGTTCTGTGTATGACTATTGGGCATTGAGAAGGCCAATGATATCTTAGTTGATTGTAGCAGTTATGAGAATGCTAAAATGGATGAGTGACAAAACTAAAAAAAAAAGGATAAATCAATGTATTATTATATTAGAGAAACATTAAGAGTGTAAATAATGATTTTAAAATTTGATTTGCTAATAGCATGTCCGTGTAAAAATAAAATATTTTAATGTATTAATATAAGTTGACTGTCAATAATACAAATAAGTTTGACTTTAAATTGCTCTTAAATATTTTTAATGGAAGTTATATGTTTCTCAATAGAAATTAAAAAGATTACAACATAAATTAAAGGTGCCAAAACAAAGCTCAAAGAGACAAAGCAAGAAGTACTTAGAATAGGGGCTGAAAAAAATCCATTGATTTCTCCCGCATTTGTTTCTCTCTCTACTAGGATGAAGAGAGGTTTTTTAATTACAAATCTTTTTTGCTCCTATTCATCTTGATGGGATTCTCCTAAAAATATCTGAGTCAAAAGAAGATCGAATCACTCAAGCGTGTCAGTCCGATCGAGTGAGCTGTGCAGGTAAACCGTGTTCACTCAAAGGGCCTCAAAGCCACCCAAAGTTTGGCTCAGACAAAGCGCGAGCGCAGCACCGTGCAAGGAGCCAAGAGGCAGCGCACCACGCGCGGCCTCCCCACACACACGCCAGTAGAGAGACCTCCAAGACACGTCTCGCTCACAACCAAAGGTACTAATCCCCAGGAGCACGCTCTCCAGCTCGCGCGGATCATCAAAGCTCATCAAGGAAGAGAAATCGAACTCCTGAGCTTCGATCCGACAGTAGCGCCTCGAGAGCTCCCGCCAAGCCTCAGACAATAATCTCTGAGGATTCTTAACGAACCCAAGAGTGTTCCCCCGTGACGGTAATCGTTCTTTTCCTTGAAGGCAAGTCACTTCTTAGTACTCCTCACCTCGATCCAGTGGTCGATGCCAGTGCAAACTTTACACTAGTCTCGGAAAAGCTGGACGGACAATCGAGAACCATGCTCCCGGAAGAGTCAGATCAACCCCATAATTCTCGTCATCCCTACCAAGGAGAACTGCTTAATCGGAACACCGCAGAATCGAAAGATCTACATAGCCTCCTCAAGAGGAGGGATCCGGAAGCCAACTTCCAAACACCTCTATGAAATCGAGACGTAGACCTTGGGGAGATTCTGAATACGCTCCTCCGAGAGAGGAATCTTCACTTCGACGTGCGCCAGGATTCCTGGTACATTACTATTTGGTACTTAGAGCAAACCGAAAGTTAGCACAATAAGCAATGACGAAAAAATTCCAAGGCATAAAGAGTCAACCCACGACCCGAACAAGCCATGCGTACTCAACGCCAACACCGCAAGGCAAGCGCAGTCGCGGTGCACGCCGAATGTTGAAAATTGTGAAGTGAAAGTGTGGGTTGATCAAGCAGACCGCGCGGCCTGAGCGGACTATCTGGCAGGTTGGTGGAGCGGCCTGGGCGGACTGATGGTGCAGTCTGGGCAGCCTGTTTGTTGGGCATGATGACGGTGTCCGTCAGTTCGGCTCACTACAACAAAGCATACATATCGCGACGTTTTTTTAAGCCTTTCACGGTGCTTTTTAAACGCCACTATTCCTATGGCGGCGTTTTGGCAAACGCCGCAAGTTCGCTGCGATAAGAGGCGCCGCTAAAACCTTTGCGGCGTTTTGTACAAAGCGACGTTATTGCCTATTGCATACAACTGCGTTTTTGTAGATAAAAACGCGACTAACGAAAATATATTGATCAGATTAAATAATGATTTTTGCGGCGTTTTCTGTCGTAAAGCGTCACTACTGATACCGACATCGGCGGCGCTCTTTCATAGAAAACGCCGCCAAATTGTTTATTGTTGTTTTTAAAAAAATTGAAGCAGTCGACATCCTGCTTGCTCCATCCATCAGTACATTAAACAATGTATCTTATCAATAGCCATATCCAGTCAAGAAGGAATGTCCATGAAATATAATTCTCAACCCCCATTTCAACAAAAACCTATTTTTTGAGAAATGTACATTTTGGGTTTTTATGCAAATTAAAATTCATCATTATTTACTTTACAGAATTGAATCAATGCAAAAACCTGACTTCTTCCTCACATTAGCTTGATTAACATTCAACTGTGAGAGAAGTGCACTAAGCAACTCAGTATGATCCTTTGTCATCAAGTTGTCAAATCTATGCAGCACATTGCATAATATACCAAGATTTAATTTCACATTAAATTTATGTACTGTTGCCCCGATACATTTAAAAGAAAACTGAGCATAGTAGTTCATAAATACTTTAAGAGTATCCATAAGAGCAAAACAAGTGTACCTAACATACTTATTATGTTCTTTTGGTAATCCAGGCGCAAAAGATATGTATTGGTGATAAGAAATCTTAACTTCATAAGTCAATTATAGAAAAAATGTTTAAATTGTTAATAAGAATGAACCAATCAATATAATGCTTAGAAACTAAGGGCAATATAGCCAAAAGAACTACATTAGAAAAGGAGAACTCAGATTAAGTCTTGGTATATAAACTATTTTCCAAACATCCTTCGCACAATGGTTTATTTTCCTCCAAGAGAGAGATATATAAACTATTGTCATTTATAATGTTGGGAGCTTGAGGACAATCAAATGTCTCATCTTCACTATAATGATCATTCCTGAATTCTTGTTCAACCAAATTCTCAGCCTGTGTCAAATTAGGGATGGCCGCATGCAACAGTTCATCAATGAGATCAGTAGAGCTATTAGAGGTGTTAAGAAGGTGTAGGGTAGAAGAAAAGATGATACTAGGCTGGATCTCAGTACAGGATAATCGACCATCATGGTATATCCAATCTGTATAGTTTTCCATAATGCCATTCCATACTAGATGACCCTCTACCTCTTCTCGATACCACGACTTCATATTTACACACTTTTTACATGGGCACGGACATTTTTCTCCAACTGGTGTATATCTGTAGAATAAATCTAACAAATAATTCATGCCTTCTACGTACTTTTTTGAGTGACGTGGCTCTTTCATCCATTTTTTATCCATTTATGATAAAAAAATTTTGTGTGTACCTATATAAATAAATGAAATGAACAAACCAATTAGATTAAAGCAAGCGTGTTGTATATAATCTTAAAAGTAACGTGAATACATCAATAAATTATTTTTTTATATTATAAACAATTTAGCTAAGATAGAACTACCAATTAGATTAAAGCAAGTGCACAAAGTTTCTTAATAAACTTCAATAAAACATAAGTAGATGAAGTATTGCAATCTAGTCAAAGAAAAAGATGTTTAAATATTAAATATATGGAAGGATACGAACACAAGACTAGGTGTTTATAATTTAGTGGCCAATCAAATTTTGTAAGTTATTCAAAAATCAAATTTATGTTAGGTAGAGGGCTAATTAACATTAAAAGATTTTTCAAAAACAAAATACAGTGTTTTTTTCCATTTCATATGACCTATCCTTGTTTGACAATGAACTTGAAGTTGGGTGCTTGAATCATTCACAAAAGCTTACACATACTTTGGTCTTATACTGCGATGAAGTATTGTAAAAAAAACATTAAAATTTTGAAGAACGAAAAGAGAATGACATTAGTAATCCCTCCGACATATTTAGGGTCGACGACAGCGGGGTCCGGGGGCGGCAGCCCCCGGCGGAGGTCCCGCTGACCGGACAGCGGGCAGGGGTCCAGGGGACAGCGTCCCCGGTGGGGGATCGGGGGCAACGCCCTCAAAACAAAATCAGTTTGGGGTTTCCCGGGTGTTAGGGATGGATATCAGCCCGTTTTCGCATAGCTACGCATGCGGCAAACCAATTGAAAAATTAAATCTAAGCATTATTTAGCATATTTCTAATAGCCGAGGCAAAGCATAACTAAGGCTGAAATCCCCCTCAAATGGAACACAATGTATTGAAGTATTTCTAATTATCAGCATGATTTATTTGTAATCAAGAAACACAAACTGCAGGAAGATTCAATTTCCCTCTTCGGTGAAAACAAAAACAACACAGTAGAGCATCACAGTAGAGCAAAATTTTAAAAAACTGAAAAATAAATTGAAAATAAATTAGGAAAGATGAAAGAAAATCAAAAAATTTCATGCCAAGCCTCTGACATTAATGCAAACTATAGGAAAATAATCAGTTTTTCAGTAGAAAAGAGGAAGGACGTAGGTCTTTTGAGAGGGATTTAAACCCACGCATTTCCCTATCTGCCTTCCACCACTGGTGAAAACAAAGCTTATACCTATTTAGGAAGAGAACCGGTCGAAAGGAGAAGCTAATGTCGCCGCCAACCGCACTCCGCAGAAGGTGTCGCCACCAGCCGCACTTCGTAGAAGGGCTTGGAGATCAAGAAGTAGGGCTCCAACAGAGCTTGGATCGGCGATGTTAGGGCTGGATTGAGATGCAGACCTCCAGCAGAGCTTCACCGGCTTGGAGATCGAGAAATACAGGCCTCAAGTAGAGCTTCACCGGCTTGGAGATGGAGAATGGGGATGCAGTGCCATGAATGGGATGCGGCGCGATGAAAGGGAAGTGGCGGGATAAATCTAGGGCATCGGCTGAATAGCGGGGGGTTAAAATAAGTGGTTAATTTTATTTTGTTTTTTAATGCATTTGGCCACGTTTTTCCTTAAAAGCGCCGCAAAAAACCAACATTAACTTATAAATACAGCGACGTTTTAAGAAACGCCGCAAAAAAAACGTTGTCATAGAGCTACACTGTTGTAGTGGCTAGTGGTCTTGGAGTTGGTTGTTCCCTGGTGTAACCTTGCGGATAGGTAGAGTATCCGCAGAAGGGCGGACTCACTCTGAGTCCACGGAGTTCACTCTATAGAGACTTCTCTTAGAGCTTGCGAGTTCGGCTGTTGTCCTTGCTCTAGTGGAGTGGTTTAGTGGACCACAGAGTTCGCGTATTGGCGGGCTACCTTGGGAGCTGGCGGATTGAGTCCTTGTCTGCCGAGTTCGCGCCAGAGCGGGTTAGACTTGGTCACAATCTGTGACAAGTCCAGGGTGATCGTAGTCCGCAATGTCCGCTGGTTGACCAGGCGGTTTGTGCCTTTTGGTCGTGGACTTGTGTTGCGGGCTGGTGCGGTGTACGCCGGGTTGCGGACTGGTTTCTTGCCTTTGGTGTCTGGCGATTTGGCTTGTGTCCGGCCTTGCCCTTACGGACTTGGCGGACTGCCTTGTGCTAGCTGCGGGCTGGGGTGGTGATTCTATCCACTCTGGCGGTGACCACACTCCTCTCCGCGCCTATAATAGGACCCTACGTCACATCAATAGTAATTGAGGAACAGTAAGTTGAACGTTGGTTAATTGTTGCGGCCTTAGTTTTCTTGTCCGCGCGGATTGAGAAGGATTAACTGATTACTGTTTGCAGGTTGTGCAGCTAGCACTGAGAAACCAGGAATCTAGTTCTGACTGCAGTCAGAAATCAGTGGAGCTTGTAGTTATCAATCAGCGGTTTGCAGAAGGTTGCATTTGCGGCCAGCCATTCTTCTCTCCTTCAGCAATTTCCAGTTCAATAACCTGTCTGCCGGTCTCGGCGGACTAGGCAGTCTGTTCTTTTAGTTCGGCGGAGGCTTGCAGAGCAGTCGTTCAGCAGAATAACGGGTAGTCAGCGGATTTCGCCGACTCCATAGTTCAGTTAGTGCAGCAGCGTCTTAGCGGTCTCAGCAGACTCGGCAAACTCGATAGTCTTTGAGGCAGTTCACCCGGCTTGTTTCTTCTTATTTGTTTGTTTGCTTCTCCCTTGTACTTGGCAAAATCATGTCTCGCTATGTATGTCTTGTCTTGTAATGAAGATAGTTGATATTACAAGATTTTTGATTGCCTTTGGTTGTCTCTGATTTACTTAGCTCAGTTTATGGTTGGAGTGTTTTTGCGTCTGGTTCCCGTTTACGCTTGATCAAGTAGTCAGCTTGATAGCTCTGAAAGTTTTACTTGGTATCAGAGCTATCTCCTGATCAGCTTGTGAAATTTCAACATGGTATCAGAGGGAATAGTGGCTTGAGCAGTGATCAACCTAAGTTGTGCTCGGCGCTTCTAGAAGCTATTAGATCAGCGGTTGCGGCAATGGAAGTAGCTTCTGCAATGGGTCTTGGTATTGAACTTCTTACAGCGACTAACTTTAAGATGTGGAAGTCGTGTATGAAGAGTTATCTTCTAGGTGAGGAGTTGTGGGAATTCGTCGGTGGTGACAAAAAGAAAGAAGTGACTGCTGCTACTTATTGGGTCCATTTTTCTCAATGTCCCTAATTTGTGAGAAAAATTGGGCAAAATTTTCACTAAGTCCACAGTCGTTGAGTGTAGCTTACTCACTCAACACCAGATAACAAAAATTATGTTAAGTAGTTTGGTGTTGAGTAGAGCTTATTCTCTTAACGCCAAGACGCAAAAATATTTGCTAAGGCAAATAGCGTTGAGTGAGACAAGCTCACTCAACGCTCTCAACGCCCTCAACGCCTTGTAGCAGAAATTTGGCTAAGTTTAAAAGTGTGGACTGCTTGACTTTCGTCGAGCTCAGCTTCGTCGAACTGAGCTCAGCATTCGTCGAGCTGAGCCAAGTTACTCAGTTTAGCCTGGAATTCGTCGAACTCAGTTTAGCCTTTCGTCAATCTAAGTCCACAGTTCGTCGAACTGAACTTATACTTTCGTCGAGCTGAGCTCGACGTTCGTCGAACGGAGCTCAGCTTTCGTCGAGCTCAATACTTAGAATTTTGTCTAAGTGTTGTGGTGTTGAGTGATACATATTCACTCAACGCCTTTGGTTCTGATGATTGAATTTTATCTAAGTCTAGAGAGATGTTGAGTCATGCTGACGTCATCAAAGTCAAATTGTCAACCAAAATTCAAATGATGTGGAATTGCTGCACAAGACATTGGCGGCCAGCTGTCATCATCTTCTGCCCTTTCCAAGGAATATTTTCATCATAAAGTGTTGGAGCACACACACAACAAGGAGCCGTTAAATCAAGAGCATGCGCTGGATGGCTTAATCTCAGCCATCAATCCTGGTGGTGGGACCCACTGCTCGATTGGCCTTCAGAGTATAAAAGGAAGCAATCAGCCAGAGTAGACAACAACAAATACAACAACAATCGATTCCTCGTCTAGGTTTTCTAAAAACGAGAAGAAGGGAGGGAGAACATCATCTTCTTCCTCACCATTTTCATCGAGCCTGAAGAAGGAGTTCTGCACAGAGAACCTTGCTGGGAAGGAGATAGCTAGAGCAATTACCATCTGCAATAGAAGGATCGAAATTCATTCTGAGAGATAGCTGGAGCAATTACCATCTGCAATAGCAGGATCAGAATTCATTCTGAGGTCGCAGATCTACAAGATTCTGCAGAGGGAAGGTTAGCTGTTTGAAGAAAGAATCTACTGTCTACTTATTATCTTCAACAGCAATTGGTTGGATTGATATCTGCTCAGTCCAGGAAGTAGGAGATACAGAGTTCTTGATCAGGTGTCTAATCATACAATCTTTCTTGTTATATTGTTTAGATTCTTTGTGAATCTGTAATTGCAAGACTAAATTATAAAGGCTAAAGTCTTTGTGACTTATGTTTGGATTTGTGTCTGGTGAAAGGTCTGTGTGACCTGTGGGTTGGCTTAGTGCCTAATTGTTAGGTCTGTGTGACTTGTGTGGTCTTGCGGGATCTGTGCTGTAAGCTATTAAGTAGCTGAGTTTTGGAGGAAGAGCCGAATCTAAGACACAGTTTGATAGGCGCAGAGGGACAGTGGATGTACCCAAGATTGGGGAGCCACTATAAAATTATTGTGTCATCTGTGAATGTTCTTGAAAGCTGATAGTTAACCTAATCACTGACATAGAAATCAGAAAACAAGTTAGAAAACTTAAACAGAGACAAAAACCTATTAACCCCCCTAACCCACCCACCCCTAGGTGTTTGCTAATCTTGAAAACAAGACTTTCACTACTGGTACTACTGAGCAGGTGAGAGCTTGGAGGAAGACCAATGCAAAGGCAGAGTTTGCTCTCAAGCGGGCTGTCTCACCTGAGCTCTTTGATCACATCTTAGGATGTGAGTCCGTTGCTAAGATTTGGACAACCATTGATGGTCTGTTCAACAGGAAGAATGTAGCATGACTACAGTTCTTAGAGAACAAGTTGGCTAAGACAACTCAAGGAGATCTGTCCATATCAATGTTCTTACTTAAGATGAAGAATCTGTGCGCTGAAAAATCAGCATTGGATCCTGATGAGCCCATTTCTGAAGCTAAGTTGAAGAGGCAAATTGTCCGCAGGTTGCGGAAGTAATATGTGACCTTTGTGACTTCTGTTCAAGGATGGGCGACTCAGCCATCCTTGTTGGAGCTCGAGAATCTACTGGCATCACAGGAAAGCCTAGCTAGGCAGATGACCGGTGTTACTATCTCTGAAGGAGGTAGTGAGGCTCTCTTCACTGATAAGAAGAAGAGGTAGGAGAAGAAGAAGAAGCCTGCTGTTGCGGATGGGCCTTCAACCTCCTATCAGCAAGAGAGGAGCGCTGCTCCTAAGAAGAACTGGAAGGAGTTGAAGTGATATAGGTGTAATCAGTCGGGGCACTTCAAGCACGACTGCAAGGTCAAGCTGCAGTCTGGGCATGTTGCAGATAAGGAGGGAGCTGGTACCAATGCTGAGGAATCCGGATGGGGAGGAGCTTTCTTGAAGAACACTTGTGTTCGTGCTCTTTCTATCGTCGACTGCCAAGATGACTGGAAAGTTGACTCGGGGTATGGTCATCACCTCACTGGATACGAGTCAAAGTTCTCATCGCTGCAAACATTCTCAGGTAATGAAGTTATTATTATAGCTAATGATTCTGTTCATACTATAGACAAAGAGGGTGTTGTGTCTTTGGATAGTGTTCATGGTCCTCTCACGTTAAGGAGTGTGTATCACGTACTTGGCATAAAGAAGAACCTCTTCTCAGTGACCAATGCGGTTGACGCGGAATATCACATTCTGTTTGGCCCAATAGAAGTGAAATTTCTCTGCAACGTATCAGCGGTTAAGGCTGATGTTGCTCATGTAGGGAGAAGAGTTAGAGATTTATTTGTTTTATCAACAAGCTCTTATGTTGATCGGATGAGAGCCAACGATAGTGCTGCTATCTGACATGAAAGGCTAAGGCATGTAGGGATGGACAAGCTGAAAGCTATAACAATGAGGAGTCTTGTGAAAGGCTTGCCAAAGTTGTCATCCTACAGAGATGGCCATGTTTGCGCAGGGTGTCACTTCAGAAAGGTTCATCGCCTTCTGTTTGATAAGTCACAAATAATGAGAAAGGCACCATTGGAGTATATCCATGGTGATCTGATGAAGCCAACTATTACCGTTAGTCTTGGAGGCAGCAGATACATGCTGGTGTTGATTGATGACTACTCAAGATACACTTGAGTGTATTTCATAAAGGAGAAGTCAGATGCCTTCTGGTTGTTTATGGAGTTCAAGGAGCCGGTGGAGGGCTGGCTTGGACTGCGGATCAAGAAGTGTAGAACGGACAATGGAGGTGAGTTTGTTTCATCCGAGTTCTCTAACTTCTGCAGGAAGTGCAGGATCCAGAGAGAGCTTATTTGTGCACATACTACACAACAAAATGAAGTGGAGGAGAGGAAGATCCGTCATTTAACAAAAACATGCAAGTTCTGTCTTCATGCAAAGGGAATTCCGGCATCATGGAGATCAAGTTTTTGTAATCTTAAAACAATTATTGTTTTTAGTTTTGGCAATGAAATTTGTTTCTTGTTTCTTTACCTGTGTGTACTGTTGTGGTTGGTAGACTGTGTTGTACTAAAGAGTTGATAGATCTTCAAAGGAGAATCTGCCCAGGAAAACGAGTTCAGAGACATACCGCTGCGCGCTAGCTATCTAGCGCCCCGCGGTAGCTACCTAATCTAGTTTTTCTGGTTAGAAAATTTCAAATTTTAATAAACGTCATTAAACATTATTCACTCCCCTCCCTCTAAGGTTGGCCACTAGATCTAACAAGTAGTATCAGAGACAGGTTACTTCAAAAAGGATTTACAACCTTAAGTAAGATGGATGACACGGTTCACGCATTTCTTGAGGGACAGGGTGTGAGTATACCCCCACTGTTCATGGGGAGTGACTATAGTCACGGGATAACACGAATGAAAATCTTTCTGATGACTCAAAGCATGGACGTATGGGCCATAATCGAGACGAAATACACTGCACCCACCACGACTGTAGGTGATACCATCTTGGTCAAACCACATGATAAATGGGATGATGCTGACAAGCTTAGGTGTACGAACAATGCCAAAGCAATGAACTCATTATTTTTCCCATTGCATAAAACTTAATTTAATAGAATTTGTAACTGTGAAATTGCATATGATATATGGCGTCTACTTGAGCTTACGAAGGTACCTCATAGGTGAAGGAGTCGAAGCTGTTCCGACTCGAATTTGAATGCGAACAATTCCGGATGGAGATCGATGAGGAAGTGGATAGTATGTACACATGCTTCACCAATATTGTGAACGCCTCACGAACCCTCGAGAAGAGCTACTTAAATGGAGATCTGGTGAGGAAGATCCTGCGATCTTTGCCTCCTCGCTTCAACTCAAAGGTGACTGCGATTGCTGAATCACATGATATCAGCACCCTGGAATTAAAGAGCCTCATTGGAAACTTGAAGACCCATGAACTTGAATTGAAGATTCAACCTGAGGAATATCCCAGGGAGACAAAGAAGAAGGGGCTAGCACTGAAGGTCGTAAGGGAGAGAAAGGTTGTTGAAGAATCTGAGGGAGACGATGAGGAGAGCCTCTATGTCCGAGAATTCAAAAGGTTCATGAAGAATCCCAAGAGGCAGGGAAAATTCAAGAAATTCCTGAAGAGAGGAGCTGAAGAAGCCCAGAGGTGGAACAAGCCGTCAAAGGAGACAGAGAGATGATGAGAATCCCCAGCCTGAGTGTTATCACCGTCACAAACCTGGGCACATAAGGAGCGAATGTCCAAGACTTTAGAAGGAGGAAAAGGAGAAGCAAGGCTGACATAAAGGGAAGAACAAGGTGTTGAAGGCGCTAACTTGGGATGAGTATGGATCTAACGAGTCAAGCTCCTCTGACTCAAATAGTGAAGACGAGGAAAAATCTGTGTCTTATGGGGAGAAATCAAGAAGAATCTGACGATGAGTCCAGTGTCCAGAGCGACACTGAGGTAACCTCACCCTCTTACAATGAACTTCTTGAGAGTTATGAACATCTATACGAGAAACTAGATAGCGTTATACTTGAAAAGAAGTCCATTCGAAATGAAAACAAGAGAATTAAAAAGGACTTAGAAAATATGAAAAATGAATTAATAAAATGTGGCAAAGAGAAGATCGAGTGCCTAGAGTGTCCTCACTTGATGGAAACGATCGAAGAGCAAAAAGCAAGTCTCTGCAAGACATCGTTGAAAACCGACGATCTCATCAATGAAAAGAATGTCTTGGATAAAAGACTTAAAATGTCTCTTGCCAAGATAGAGGAAGACAAACAACAGTTTCCTAATCGGTGTGTTATGCTAGTCACTGAATTTGTGTGTTTCGCCAACGGAAATCTCATCAATTTTGTTGAGAGGAAGGAGAAAACCCTTTTTATATTCTATGCAGTAATCAGCCTTTGAATTTTGAATAGAATCCTTGAATTACTGCTCAGAATCTGGGGGTTGAAACGGCTAGAAATTGTCTTTAATGTGTTTCCTCAACTGTCCCAGTAAATAAGTAAATAATTAACTCTGTGAAATCCAAATTTAATGCTGCCTTGGAACGGCTATATTCTTAAGAATATAAGCATTAATTATTCAGAGAATTACTGCCTTAGAACAATACAAAATGAAGTCAAAATGAGAGAGAATACGACAAACTGATACTGAAAGAAATTAGTCGAACTCATGAGAGATTTCGTCGACCTGAACTCCGAATTCGTCGAGCTGAGAAATCTCCTTCATCGAGCTGAGCTCAGAGATAATTGATCTGGAAAGTATCTGTCAATGTTGAGCTCCAAGTTCTTCGACCAGAGAATCTGAGAAGAGGAGGAAGTTCGTCGACCTGAGCTCGGATATCGTCGAGCTCAACTCAGAGAAGGAACTTTGAGTTCGTCGATCCGAGATCGACGATCGTTGAGCTGAGTTCAAAGAACTTCGAACTAATTTTTGAACTCTTTAAAACTGCATTTCTTCTAAATCTGAGTCTCTGGAGTCTTTTGAAGGCTGGAACATAAGAGTCTAACCTAATCAGACTGACCTAACCTTAGAACTAACAAATTGACCCTAAACTATACATGTTGGGTCAACAACCTAGTAGTTAACCTAGCCCAAATCCAAACTGGGGTTCCAACAACATGCAAAATTATAGATGTTAAAACTAATAGTGTTTTACTTGTTGCTCATAGAACCCATAATGTTTATACTGTTAGCTTTGAGGACATATCTACTTCTGATATGAAATTCTTAGTTACCAAGAATGAGGAATTAGATCTTTGGCATAGGAGAGTGGGACACTCAGGAAGTAAACTTATTGTCAAACTATCGAAAAATAAACTTGTTCGTGGACTTCCAAAACTAAGAGATAGTTTAAATTCTTTATGTGCTCCATGTCAAAAAGGGAAATTCATTAAAACCTCTTTCAAAAGTAAAAAAAGATATTTCTATGACTAGACCGCTTGAACCCATTCATATGGATCTGTTTGGTCCTCTTAGTACACGTAGTCTAGGGGAAAATTGATTCACCTTTGTTCATATTGATGACTATTCCCGCTATTGTTGGACGATCTTCCTTACGAACAAATCCGACAAGTTCCTTGAGTTCACTAATTTATGCGCTAGACTTCAGAATAATAAGGAACTAAAAATAAAATGCATAAGGTCAGATCATTGGGGAAATTTGAGAATGAAAATTTCACAAACTATTATAATAACTTTTGAATTAAACATGAATTCTCGCCCCAGTAGTGGAAAAAAGAACCGCACACTTCAAGAGTTAGCATGCATAATGCTCGCTGAGTTTGGCTTGCCTTGATATTTCTGGGCTGAAGCAGTTAACACAACATGTTATGTGATGAACCGAGTCATGCTTCGCCCCATTCTTAAGCTAACTCCGTATGAGCTCTATTGCAATAAGAAGCCGTCAGTTTCATATTTTAGATTCTTCGGTTGCCCGTTCTTTATTCTAAACACTAAGGATCAGTTAGAAAAACTTGACGAAAAATCAAACTATGACATCTTGTTAGGATATTCTAGTACGAGTCGTGCTTGTAGGGTCTATAACAAATGAACCTTATTTGTTGAATAATCGGCTCACGTCCACTTTAACGAAAATTCACCAACCATAGTCCCTAGACAAAACGAAGAGGAAATTGATGACAATGCACAAATATAAGCTAAGAGTGAGGAGAAAGAAGTGTCGAATGAAGTTCCAATACATGTAGATGAATATAGGCCTCCAAGTACTCTAAATTTCTTAAAAGTGCATCCACGAGAACTAGTAATAGGAGAGCCCACACATGGGATTAGAACTCGATCAGCATTACACGAATCCTTTTCAAACTTATGTTTCCTATCTGAAATAGAACCCAAGAACATCTCAGAATCCATAAAGGATGAATCGTGGTTCTTGGCTATGACTGAAGAGTTAAACTAATTCGAGAGAAGTAAAGTATGGGTGTTAGTGGAGAGTTTGGATAGCCATCCAGTTATTGGTTTGAAATGGGTTTACAAGAATAAACTTGATAGTGACTCTAGGATAACTAGAAACAAGGCTAGGTTTTTGGCACAAGGTTACTCGTAGATAGAAGGCGTGGATTTTGAGAAATCATTTGCACCGGTTGCACGTCTTGAATCCATTCGTATGTTCTTAGTGTTTGCTAGTTTTAAACAAGTTAAATTATATCGAATGGATGTTAAGAGTGCATTCTTGAATGGATATATTAAGGAAGAGGTGTATGTCGAGCAATCACCCGGATTCAAGAATGATGACTACCCGAATCACGTATATAAGTTGGTGAAAGCCTTATATGGATTGAAGCAAGCACCACGTGCTTGGTATGATCGGCTCACGACTTTTCTACAAGGAAATGGGTTTAGGATGGGTAGGGCGGACACCACTTTCTTTGTGAAACACGAGAATCTTGATGTAATTCTTTTACAAATTTACGTGGATGATATTATTTTTGGGACAACAAACGATAAATTATGTTAAAAATTGTCACGTTAATGCAATCTAAATTTGAGATGAGTCTAGTTAGAGAGTTATCTTATTTCTTAGATTTTCATATTTCTCAACGTAACGATGGAATTTTTATAAGTCAATCAAAATACATAAAAGATATGATTGTAAGATTTGGCTTTGAGAATCTGAAATAAGTCAAGACTGTAACGACCCCATCCGTTACATGACGTATAGTAGAAGGTCCGGCCGGGGCCCCACACTATATGCCACAAACAGACGGTGAGGTCACAGGATAATACCAAACCAAATACGAATCCTAACTCAGAGCATTCTAGCGGAAGCTTTAAGTTACAACTTTGAACTCTTAACCGGAATGTCCAATATATAAAACCACATTTATATATAAACCATGGAATGTACACAACCACAAGAGTTTGGCCTTAAGGCCTTACAATTCCTCTGAACATACATCATGTTTTACAAACCTCGGCGCGCAGGCCGGCCATACATGAGTAAAAGAGAAAACAAAACAAAGCCATTCGCTTAGCCTTCCAGGCTAGCCGCAGCAGCAGCAGCAACAGCAGTAGGGCTCTCCCGCCCATCACTTACCACTTGGCTCTCCAGCACCTGCACGGGAACAATTCCACCCAACCGGTGGCAAACAATGCAACGGTCAGCATTCAGCTGACCCAATTATAACAATCCTACCCCTTTCTCGGGGCATGAGCATTCTTTCCCTGCAAGCATGGCATCATCAATAGCAACTATGTGCGCGCAGGCACATTCAAGCCATCACAACCATCGGCCGCCCGGCCCGACAGTCCGTGCACTCAGGGCACATTTTCGGTGTACCGGAATACCAGGGTCAACACCACCGTCTACACGGTATTTGAGCATTTCTAGTCTTTCCGGCGCGCGGGCCTAAGACTCTCATTAGGCGCTCCAACAAAACCTATACCAGGCTTCCAAGTCGGACGGACCTAACGCAGGTACGGATCAGCCACCCCCCGTTGCTCAAGTCGCCTAGCCACCTCGAATACGGAAGTATCCATGGCATTTTATAGGCGCGGGTCGGTTTCACCTTTCCTGTTCGGCACACAGCCTTTTCAACGAGTTGCAGCCCAACGGCTCAACTACTCACAAAGTGGCAACGCACGGCCACAAGAGTTGCCGCCAACCCTCTTCATTTCCTGGACATCGTCCAGTACTTCCTGCCGCACCAAGCAACAGGTAGGAACAAGGCATCACAAGCCATAGGCATCACAAGCCATTATCACGGAGCCTTCTCCGATATGCAAACAAGCATCACCAATCCAGATTCCATCCAGATGGGCTTCACACAGCATGCCTAGAGCCGTACTCCAATTCCGGCCTCTAACAAGGGGGACTTCACATATCTACCCCAAGGGACACCACAACCCACCGCACACTCGCGGGGAAGGGCTTTCCCTATGCAATGCAGAAAAGAAGGACTTCACATGTCCAAGGAGGGAGATCGTTACCCTTGTCGATCTCTTCGGTGCCATCGCAAACTAGCCGGTGCGAAAGAACCGCAGCAGCCTTGCCGTCACAACGCCGGCTTCGGATCGCGAATCGAACCACGGGAGCTCCGCCGGTGGCTTGGTCTCCTCCTCCTTCTTCCTCTCTCTTTCTCTCTTTCCTTAAGGATAAAAGAAGAATGAAACTCCTTCTCTCACGATTTATCCAGCCCAAGAAACACCTGAGCCTTTGGATCAAACTAGAGGAAACTGAACGGCCAAGATCACCCCAAAATTTCACTTTTTGGCCGACACGGCCTGTGACACGCCCGTGTCACAGGCCGTGTACCCCTTCAGCGGTGCACACAGCTTAAACCGACTGAACCACACGGGTCATCGACACGCCCGTGTCGGACCTGACACGCCCGTGTCAAACCGGAGACACGCCCGTGTCTCCTGCTCCATCGAGCTGCAACCAGAACACGGGTCGGAACACGGCAGCTGACACGCCCGTGTCCAGCCTAACACGCCCGTGTTCCCGGCCGTGTTCAAGGCCGTGTCCGGCTCTGCCCGGAATAGGCCAACTTTGCAAAATAAATAGAACACGCCCTGGGACACGCCCGTGTCCCTGGCCGTGTCACCCGACACGCCCTGGGACACGCCCGTGTCCCAGGCCGTGTAACCTGACCTGCTACTCAAATCTCAAGTTGAGTCTAATGGGGCCTTTTTGGGGTGTTACAACCCTCTCCCCCTTATCAAAATTTCGTCCCGAAATTTGCACGGTAAGGAAAGAAACCCAGCAATGCTATAACTCTGTTATAACAAAAAGTACACGGTCTACAGTTTATACAAATAACTCGGGAAACTCAGCTCGCATGGTCTGCTCTCGCTCCCATGTTAGCTCTTCACGGCCACAATTGTCCCATCGGACCTTGACCATCCCGATCACTTTGTTCCGCAACTGTTTTTCGGCTCGATCCTCGATCCGAATGGGTCTAACCCTCGTCGTTAGCCCATACTCGACCGGTACCCGATCAGCCTCCACGACTTGAGCTGGATCCTTTACCGCCTTACGAAGGACTGAGATGTGAAACACATCATGTAATCCACCCAAGTCCGCTGAAAGTGCTAGTCGATAAGCAGCCTCCCCAACACGCTCCACCACCTCAAACGGACCAAGATACCTCGGACTTAGCTTTTTCAAACGCCGAATCCTGGACACACCTTTGAAGGGTTTGATCTTCAAATATACCCAATCACCCACCGCGAACTCCACGTTCCGGTGCTTGGCATTGTAGTATTTAGCTTGACGATCTTGGGCTATCAATAGCCTCTCCCGAATAGAGCGTATGAGCGAAGTAGCTTCTTCGACTTCCTTTTTCCCATTCAGCTTCGATTCGCCTGCTTCTGCCCAAGCTAAGGGTGTACGGCATTTCCGACCATACAACGCCTCGAATGGTGCCATACCAATACTCGCTTGGTAACTATTATTATAGGCAAATTCAACGAGAAATATGTAATCTTCCCATTTCTTACCAAAGTCTAGGGCGCACATGCGGAGCATATCCTCCATCGTCCTGTTGGTTCGTTCAGTCTGGCCATCCGTTTGGGGATGAAAGGCCGTACTAAACGCTAATTTTGTACCCAACATTTGATGAACGAGCCGCCAATCATTCGATGTGAACCGCCCATCACGGTCACTAACGATGCTCCGGGGAACACCGTGCAGTCGAACAACCTGCTCCACATACAGCTTGGCCAAGGTTTCCACTGAATCATCTCTTCTATTTGGAAGGAAGTGCGCCACTTTTGTCAACCGGTCCACAATCACCCAGATTGAATCATGACCGCGTTGAGATCTCGGCAACCCGTGCACGAAATCCATCGAAATATCATCGAACTTCCACTCCGGAATAGGTAAAGACTTCAGGAAACCGCCAGGCTTCTGGCATTCTACTTTCACCAACGCACAGGTGTTGCAGTTAGCCACATAACGAGCCACATCTCTCTTTAATCCGGGCCACCAGAACAGCTTTTTCATGTCCCTGTACATCTTTGTGCTCCCTGGGTGAACTGAGTACTTTGCAAAGTGAGCTTCGTACATCAACTCTTCCCTCAGTTTACCCACACTTGGGACGCATACTCGACCATTTCTCCGTAACAACCCGTTATCCCAAGAGAATTGATCATCCGGCCCATCTGTAGCATAGCGCTGGAGACTTTCATCAAGCTCCGTTGCTCGACGAACTCTGTCCGTAAGGTCATACTGCACCTCCGTCCAGTTCAAGCACGCATCGGTTGACGCACCCTTGTCAACACACGATATCTCCATTGCTTCCAACTCTTGGATCAAACGCTGATCATGCCTCTGCAACCAGCTTGCCCGTACCGGAGTCTTCCGACTCAAAGCATCAGCGACCACATTTCCCTTCCCGGGAGTATAGTGAATCTCGAAGGTGTAGTCCCCGAGGAACTCCATCCATCTTCGTTGTCGCATATTCAAATCCTTCTGATCCAACAAATACTTTAGGCTCTTGTGATCCGTATAGATATCCACTTTGACGCCATAGAGATAGTGCCGCCACAACTTGAGCGCAAAGATTACCGCCGCCAACTCCAAATCATGGACGGGATAATTCCGCTCATGCACTTTCAACTGACGCGAGCCATAAGCAATCACTTTCCCAAACTGCAGAAGAACGCAGCCTAAGCCACTCCCAGATGCATCACTATAGATCTCATACCCATCGGTACCACATGGCGACGTCAACACAGGTGCCGTGGTCAAACGACTCTTCAAGTCTTCAAAAGCTCGAGCGCACTCCGGCGTCCATATGAACTTTTGATCTTTCCTCGTCAGCGTGGTGAGAGGTAAAGCAATCCGTGAGAAGTTTTCCACAAACCGTCTATAGTAGCCCGCAAGTCCAAGGAAGCTCCTGACCTCGGCCACTGAAGACATCACTGGCCAATCTCGGATGGCACTTATCTTCAACGGATCCACCGCGATACCCTCTCCGCTTACCACATGGCCTAAAAAGGCTACTGAAGAGAGCCAGAACTCGCACTTTGAGAACTTGGCAAAAAGTTTATTCCTCCGCAGGGTATGCAATACCAACCGCAAATGGTTTGCGTGATCCTCTTCTGACTGAGAGTATACTAAGATGTCATCGATAAACACAATAACAAACAAATCCAAATACTCTCGGAACGTTCGATGCATTAGGTCCATAAATACCGAAGGCGCATTACATAGGCCAAACGGCATTACCGTGAACTCATAATGACCGTAGCGTGTTCCAAACGCCGTCTTGGGAATGTCACCTTCCCGAATCCTTAGCTGATAATATCCCGATTTCAGATCCAACTTGGAATAGACCGTTGATCCCGCCAGCTGATCAAAAAGGTCATCAATCCTTGGGATCGGATACTTGTTTTTCTCCGTCAGCTTATTCAACTCGCGGTAGTCAATACACAACCGTAAGCTACCATCTTTCTTTTTCACAAAGAGAACAGGCGCGCTCCAAGGTGACATACTTGGGCGTATATAACCCTGCTCCAACAACTCTTGCAGTTGGACTTTCAACTCAGCCATCTCTTTTGGCGCGACGCGATATGGAGAGCGAGCCACAGGTTTCGCACCTGGCACCAACTCAATAGAGAAGTCAATCTCCCGCTGGGGTGGTAACCCAGGAAGATCTTTAGGAAACACATCGGCAAATTCTGACACAACTGGCACTTCACCGACACTGGCCTTTGGCTCAACAGCCTGAATTAGCGTGAAGAATAACTCCGCGCCCTTCCGCACAGCATTGACGACTTGGAGTGCAGACAACAACGTTCCGCCAACTCCTCGCATCCCAGCGAACTTCGTCACAAGCCCGGTATTCTGGCCCAGTGTAATCTCTTTGGAGTTGCAATCAATAAAGGCACGCTGCTCCGAGAGCCAGTCCATACCAAAGATCACATCAAACTCCGATAACGGTAGCACAGCTGCACTCAAACCGAAATCCCGACTTCCTATTTGCACATCCACATCGCAAGCCCTATCCGCAAGCATCACACAGCCATTCGGCAATAGCACCCTTGTACTATCCACCGTCACATGACTCGGTACCCCAATGCGAGATACGAAATCCTCAGACAGAAAAGAATGCGAAGCACCCGTATCAAACAGGGCTCTCGCTAAAGTATTCCGAATCAGGACAAAGCCTGCAGCACACACACATGCTCAAGCTAAACAAAACCAAAACCAAAAGCACAGCAAGTCAACTAAATCAACTCGTACCTGTGACGACGTCACTTTGCTTAATCGCTTCCTGTTGGCCAAGTTGATAGATTCGGGGCTGCGCCTGGGAAGCAGAGGAATCCACCACCGCTTTGCCCTTCTCAGCATACGACGCACCCGTCTTCTTTTCCCCTTTGGGCTGCACAACTCGACAGTCACGAGCAATATGCCCCACCCGGCCACAGTTATAGCACGTACGAGCATCCGGCCTTGATGTCGCTCCCGACACAACGGTCGTAGTTACTTGCCCAGATGGCTTGGACCTCTTGCCCCCTTTCTTCTGGTAAAACGACTTGCCTGGGCGAGGTGCTTGAAACTCTGGCTTAGACACCACCAAGCCCTTATTCCCTTGCACTCGCCTCATGTCCTTCTCCAACGCGCACGCAGTATCAACCAACGCCTGAAACCCTTGGCTCACAGAACTCGAAAGCAGGAATCGTAACTCATCCCGCAATCCTTCATAGAACCGATTCGTTTTCCTTTGGTCATCCGCGAAGATTGTTCCCGCATAACGTCCCAACCTGGTAAACTCGTGCAAGTAGACATCCACACTATCGTCCCCTTGCTTTAACCGTTGGAACTCGTTTTCCATAGCAATACGTTGCGCCGCTGGGACATGTTTCGCCAGAAAGATCCGAGAGAACTCCTCAATCGACACTTGTGTTAATTGCCTGCCCGCCAAATGGTGTAACTCTACCTCATCCCACCACAACCGCGCCTCTCCTTCCAACATGAAGGTGGCCAAGGTGACCTTGAGAGTTTCCTCCGCCCTGATCGCTGTCATTATCCTCTTGACACGCGATAACCAATCTTCCGCCTGCGTTGGGGATCCCATTCCCGCAAACGTCGGAGGACTGAAGCTCATAAATTGCTTCAACTGTCGGTCAGCTGCTCGTGGATCTACAGCCTCAACCGGCTCGGGTCTTACATCAACACGAACTGGCGCTACCGCCGGCTGCGCTTGCCCGGTCGGCTGAATCATGGCAAAGAGCGCCTCAGCAACTAAACGAACAGTTTCCGCAGATGGAGGAGGTGTTGGCACCTCAGCTGGTGCCGCACTCTCATCAGAACGCTGGGGCTCAGACTGCCCAGCACCACTACGTGTCACCTATAGGTGGACAAGACACACATTAGCGAACGTATGCAAGCAAAACAACACAAAAAGGAACGCGCAGATTCCTCAAACAAGATTTTGTACATTCCTTAATGGACATTCCAGAGTTCATTAGCGTTACAGCAGGTCGCACAAACACGTGCTCGCCACCCCACAAAAGAATTCGACCACGAATTCGAAAGAGGAAGACCGACGAAAAGCTGATACCAAAATGTAACGACCCCATCCGTTACATGACGTATAGTAGAAGGTCCGGCCGGGGCCCCACACTATATGCCACAAACAGACGGTGAGGTCACAGGATAATACCAAACCAAATACGAATCCTAACTCAGAGCATTCTAGCGGAAGCTTTAAGTTACAACTTTGAACTCTTAACCGGAATGTCCAATATATAAAACCACATTTATATATAAACCATGGAATGTACACAACCACAAGAGTTTGGCCTTAAGGCCTTACAATTCCTCTGAACATACATCATGTTTTACAAACCTCGGCGCGCAGGCCGGCCATACATGAGTAAAAGAGAAAACAAAACAAAGCCATTCGCTTAGCCTTCCAGGCTAGCCGCAGCAGCAGCAGCAACAGCAGTAGGGCTCTCCCGCCCATCACTTACCACTTGGCTCTCCAGCACCTGCACGGGAACAATTCCACCCAACCGGTGGCAAACAATGCAACGGTCAGCATTCAGCTGACCCAATTATAACAATCCTACCCCTTTCTCGGGGCATGAGCATTCTTTCCCTGCAAGCATGGCATCATCAATAGCAACTATGTGCGCGCAGGCACATTCAAGCCATCACAACCATCGGCCGCCCGGCCCGACAGTCCGTGCACTCAGGGCACATTTTCGGTGTACCGGAATACCAGGGTCAACACCACCGTCTACACGGTATTTGAGCATTTCTAGTCTTTCCGGCGCGCGGGCCTAAGACTCTCATTAGGCGCTCCAACAAAACCTATACCAGGCTTCCAAGTCGGACGGACCTAACGCAGGTACGGATCAGCCACCCCCCGTTGCTCAAGTCGCCTAGCCACCTCGAATACGGAAGTATCCATGGCATTTTATAGGCGCGGGTCGGTTTCACCTTTCCTGTTCGGCACACAGCCTTTTCAACGAGTTGCAGCCCAACGGCTCAACTACTCACAAAGTGGCAACGCACGGCCACAAGAGTTGCCGCCAACCCTCTTCATTTCCTGGACATCGTCCAGTACTTCCTGCCGCACCAAGCAACAGGTAGGAACAAGGCATCACAAGCCATAGGCATCACAAGCCATTATCACGGAGCCTTCTCCGATATGCAAACAAGCATCACCAATCCAGATTCCATCCAGATGGGCTTCACACAGCATGCCTAGAGCCGTACTCCAATTCCGGCCTCTAACAAGGGGGACTTCACATATCTACCCCAAGGGACACCACAACCCACCGCACACTCGCGGGGAAGGGCTTTCCCTATGCAATGCAGAAAAGAAGGACTTCACATGTCCAAGGAGGGAGATCGTTACCCTTGTCGATCTCTTCGGTGCCATCGCAAACTAGCCGGTGCGAAAGAACCGCAGCAGCCTTGCCGTCACAACGCCGGCTTCGGATCGCGAATCGAACCACGGGAGCTCCGCCGGTGGCTTGGTCTCCTCCTCCTTCTTCCTCTCTCTTTCTCTCTTTCCTTAAGGATAAAAGAAGAATGAAACTCCTTCTCTCACGATTTATCCAGCCCAAGAAACACCTGAGCCTTTGGATCAAACTAGAGGAAACTGAACGGCCAAGATCACCCCAAAATTTCACTTTTTGGCCGACACGGCCTGTGACACGCCCGTGTCACAGGCCGTGTACCCCTTCAGCGGTGCACACAGCTTAAACCGACTGAACCACACGGGTCATCGACACGCCCGTGTCGGACCTGACACGCCCGTGTCAAACCGGAGACACGCCCGTGTCTCCTGCTCCATCGAGCTGCAACCAGAACACGGGTCGGAACACGGCAGCTGACACGCCCGTGTCCAGCCTAACACGCCCGTGTTCCCGGCCGTGTTCAAGGCCGTGTCCGGCTCTGCCCGGAATAGGCCAACTTTGCAAAATAAATAGAACACGCCCTGGGACACGCCCGTGTCCCTGGCCGTGTCACCCGACACGCCCTGGGACACGCCCGTGTCCCAGGCCGTGTAACCTGACCTGCTACTCAAATCTCAAGTTGAGTCTAATGGGGCCTTTTTGGGGTGTTACAAAGACTCCAATGAGTGCCTCCCTAAAATTAGGAAAGGATGAAAGTGGCATTCCGATGGATCAAACTGTTTTTAAAGAAATGATCAGATCACTACTCTACTTAAGTGCGTCTAGGCCTGATATTACATTCGTGGTGTGTCTATGCGCTAGATATCAAGCTGATTCTAAAGAATCACACTTGAAAGCGGTTAAACATATCTTTAGGTATCTTATAGACACCCAAAATCTTGGTCTTTGGTACCCACACACCACTGATTTCACACTCCACGGGTACTCCGATTCTGATTATGCTGGATGTTCGCTCGATCGCAAGATCATAAGTGGCACATATCACTTCCTTGGTCCGGCACTAGTCTCATGGTCAAGTAGAAAACAAAACTTGGTTGCTCTCTAATGTTGAAGCCAAGTATATTGCACTAGGGATTTGTTGTGCACAAGCACTCTAGATGTCCCAAACGCTAGAAGACTTTTTTCTGATTTGTAGAAACGTTACTCTTAGGTGCGACAACAAAAGTGTCATAGACTTGACCAATAATCTAGTGCATCACTCTCGGTCAAAACATATTGACGTTCGTCATCATTTCATTCGAGATCACATTAAGAAAGAGAACGTGAGAGTAAGCTTCATTGGCACCGACGACCAACTAGCTGACATATTCACAAAACCCCTCCCAAATGTGCGTTTCTCATTACTTCGACTCGAGCTGAGTGTTTTGGACCTTGCTTCCTAAGTCATGGTGCATTTTTTCTTGGTTGTTTTCTCTTTCTATTTTCATTTTTTTAACAAAAAAAAATTAAAAAAATACATTAAAACAACAAAAAACAAAAACATGTCTTTGCCTATTAACTTTGAGTTTGTTTTTGTTTATTTGCTTGATTTGTCATTTATTTCATGTATTTTTTGTCGAATTTTTATATAAAAAAATTAATTAAAAAAACCAAAATTAAACAAAAAACTGTGGATTGATCAATTTTAGGATACACATGGCTAGCACTTGGAGCATAACACTTATATATAATGTTTGAGTTAGATTTGTTAATTCCTGTGAACATTGTCTACATTTGTCATGATGTGTCGAATTTAGAGGTGTTTAGCTACTGAGTGCGCGTATATATGTTAATGTTTGTCGAATATGCCTCTAGGTATGTGTGAGGCTTTAGATAACAGAATGACATCATACTACTCACACATCTCTAGACGGAGCACTCTTATAGAAAGTATATGCTTACATGTTATAACTTGTGGTATTGTGTCTACCATGTTAGGAATAACTTGAAAAATAAATGTCATGATACATATGCGTTTTTAAGAAAAATGGTAGAACTTTGGGCAAATTCTATAGTAGTCAAGTCATGTGTATACAAGTTAAAGTGTATCTATATATGTGGGTAGATCTCGATTGATTTGAGATCCTTGCTATCCAAACTATAAAAGTGATAGCCCAACGTGACTAAATAAAAAAAAATGAATGTTATCAAGCCTTGAGTCAAGGATACCCCCAAACACTACTCACTCCTGATAAGTCTTTATATGCATTGTGAGGATGAGCACCTTGGTCCAAAAAAAATTTTGATCTTGTGCACAGACTAGTACCTTAAGCTTATGTACCCTAGTTATAGTCTTGATATCTCGTAGATAGCACCATGACGTGATTTTTCACCATATTTCTCTCGCGATAGCATTTTTTACTTACTGAGATAAACATGTAATGAATGTGCATTCTGCTTGATGTTTGTCTTCCATTGCTACACATTCACACGTCATTACTCAATTTAATGCTTTCATGCATAATAATGGGACTAACACGACACTGTATATTTATAGCACACAAGTTCTAGCACATGATTTCTATTCATGACTTGTACAATGTTCCTCTACATTGATTCTATAACTCTTGCAGCATTGTACTCTACATCGCTCTGTGCATAGTCTACTTGTGTTGTCCAATCTCTTATAACTTTGAACGGTTATTTCAAACTGTTTCTACGTACGACATTCATCTGTGTGACCTCTATGCTTAATATTCTCTGATTTCATGCTTGATCACCCCTATTGTTTTTCGCCTCTCACTTCACTTTCTATAAACGTGCACTGTTTACTTTCTTTCTCATGCTCATTATATATTGCATTTCATTTCTCCCGTATTGTGTATGTCTGATTATGGTCCGGCTCATTCCCTTTCGATAATATCAAAGAGGGAGAATAGATGGTTCATGAGTCATGGGTAAGTGTAGATCACATATAGGGGGAGATTCGTTCACTGTGTGCACGTAGATAGGAGGAGCATGTAGAACACATATATAGGTGGAGCGCGTGTGTAGGGGAGCTATATAGAACCTGAAACCTGAGTTTTCATGACTATCTCTCATATATATTCGCTATATCATGCACTTCATTATTATATCTCATGAACGGGACTTGATATTATCAAAAGGGGGAGATTGTTGAAGCTGATGGTTCACATTCCCTTAGTTTGATAATATCAACTCCAAAGTTGTATTTGATTACATCTTGTGTTTGTTAGAGTGTGCAGGCTTACAGGTCCAAGAAATTCAAGGAGCCTCCTCAGGATCCTACCACCGAACAGTAGTAGTTAACTTCGGGCGGTAGCCTGAATTAAATGGACAAAGTGTTCGGGAACCTACCGCATTGCGCTAGTCCTACCGCCTGCGCTAGCACGATGATTTAATTTGTCAGGCACTCGGGAACCTACTGCGCAGGCGCTAGCTTTATACTGCGCTGCGCTAACTCAGGCGTTGAGAGCGTCGAGAGCGTTGAGATAGCGGCGTCGAGAGCGTCAAGACAGAACTACCGCTGGGCGATAGCTTGGTACCGCGCCACGGTAACTCACTCAACGCTTGAGGCATCGAGTACATTGAGACAGGACTAACGTCGTGCGCTATCTACCTATTGTGTCGCGCTAGCATTGAAAAAAGGAAAATATTCGTTTTGAATATTTTTTCCAAATTTGGAGGACAACATCAACATCAAGCGCGTGAACCTACCGCCGGACGATAGCCTTGCCGCCTGCGGTAGCCTATTTTCACAAAGTCGTATATAAAGGCGCCTCATTTTCTGTGTTCATACAAAAGACAAAAAGAGACAGAGATCTATGACTCCTAGAGTTCGACCGCCTCTCTTGTGGTACATTCCACCATCTTAGTCGAAGGAAGTGAAGACTTCCTCCCTCCCGTTCGCGCACGAAGAACTCCGGCAAGCCTGGAAATACAAAGCCTACGAAGAGTTGATCGGTTGCAAGTCCACGAAGATCTCTAGCATCGATCACGGATCGCTCAACGGAGGAGTCGTATTAAGGGAGATTTGAACTTTAATCTTTTTATATTTTTCTGTACTTTTTCTCTTCTTTGTATTGATTGTAGTGAATGAAATTGACCGGGGAAGGTCATCGGAATCCGGGGTAGGATTCCGTGAGAAATCATCTCGGGGAAGGGACGCCTAGATTGGGTGATCTAGCGGGGCTCTAAGACTCTTCCTTGCGTGGAGGTGAAGAGCCGGCTCGAAGAATTTTCTTGGAGGGAACGGGAGAGGTAGCCAACCGGTCCGTGGAGCGGGTCGTTATAGAAAACCCAAAGTGGTCTTTACTCACCGCCTTCGATCTCCGGCATCACGGATATCAAGTTTTTGTAATCTTAAAACAATTGGTGTTTTTTAGTTTTGGCAATGAAATTCATTTCTTGTTTCTTTACCTGTGTGTACTACTGTGGTTGGTAGACTGTGTTGTACTGAAGAATGCATAGATCTCCAAAGGAGAATCTGTCCAGAAAAAACGAGTACAGAGACATACCGTCGCGCGCTAGCTATCTAGTGCCCTACGGTAGCTACTTGGTCTAGTTTTTCTAGTTAGAAAATTTCAAATTTTGATAAACGTCGTTAAACCTTATTCACCCCTCCCCCCTCTAAGGTTGGCCACTAGATCCAACATGTATGACCTGAAGATACAGTAAGGTGGTAACCTGTAGGACCACTTCAACGTGTTCAGTGGACTTATTGTTTCTTACCTCGCTCACGACGTTGTATAAGCACATGCAGACCACTCTGTTATATGGGAAGGATATAATAGACGTGGAATAAATCACGTCTGCGTTACTATCCAGTCAGATGTTGTCGGACACCGCTCCTGAGGGTGAGCATGCTTTGGCAGTAGGAAGATAATGAGGGAGGCAGTTCGAGAAGGGATCAGTGAGTGCACGGTCTAGATTCGCATTGGGGAAGGCAATGACGTGCTACCATTGTAAGCAAAGTGGCAATATCAGGAGACATTGTTGGCAGCATGCGCAGATTTCTGGGGATGTCTAGGGTGCGGGAAAAGCGGCGTAGCTATAGCAGATGATAGTGAGGTGTCTGCTTTTATCACTGAGAGTCTATTACTCGGATAACTGAATATTAGATTATGGTACTTCGCAACACATTTACTCAGACGTAGGGATGTTCAGGTCACTGGAGGTGACGACTGGGTCGGTCTTTTTGGGTGAGGTCTCAGCATGTGAGGTCAAAGGGACAGGGACGGTGGACATCAGGATGCATGACGGAACAGTGCGTAGGCTTGAGTAGGTAAATCTGGTTCCCAAGCTACGCAGGAATTTTATATCGCTGGGCAAACTAGACTCCAGATGATGCAGTTTGTGGCGAGAGGTGGAGTTCTGACGGTGATGGTCTAGGTGGTGTGCCGGCTGATGGGGACCACAATGCGAGGTGTGGTGTGCCCATTATTTTTGCGGCCAACAGAGTTGATGGTCGAGGTGGTGCAGGGGATCGCCCTTCTGGTATGCTGACCAGGTGAGTCAGATTCAGCGATCCAGTTGTGTAGACGTTCATGGGTTTAGCTCGAGCAGGGATGAGTTGACTGGAGCAAGGCGGCTGACGCGTCAATTCTTTCTGGAGGTGCTTAGTGTAGTGTTGCTATGCACAGTTGGTGATTCGTACAGATCGTGCTACATGCAGTATTTCCTAGTGCAGATGGTTCTTTGTTCAGGGAGTGTTTTGTGTAGGGAGTGTTTCGTGGAGGCGGTGACTCAAGATCTCAAACCAAGGTGGTGGATTGTTGGTTTTGTTTTGGTTTGGACCGAACCACCTATATTTAGAAGCAAAAAAAGGAAAATTTATTTTTCCTTATTTTGATTCTGTGACCAATGGGAAAGGAAATTTAATTTAATGTACATAGAGCCAATCCCACCATGAGAAGATATAAAAAGCTGATGTAGGTTTTGGAGGTGAAGCCTTCAATAGCATCCGCAAGAAGGTGAAGCTGCCTGGAGTTTTTTTTTGAGGAGCCTCCTGTGAGAGTAGACCGTCTCCTTTCTCTCACCATTCTCTCTCTCGCTTGTGCACTCGGAGTGGCTGCCAACCTTGAGTGTTGTTGTCGGTCTTGGAGGACATATCCGCCGACGTTGAGAGACGATGTTGCCGGCGGGCTTAGTGGAGTTTATTGCCGGTGTTGCAATGGATGTTGTTTGGAGTGGAGAGGCGTGGTGTCGACGACGTACGTGGGTGCAGTTAACATCGACAGTGGTTTCTCTCCAGTGATGGCGTTGTTCTCCGGTTGTGACGTTGTTCTCCGGTGGTGGTGCAGCTGAACGTCGGGCTTCGACGTTGAAGGTTCTGGTGAACTTTGTGTGTCCGCGAGGCAGATTGCAGTTCAGATCTCAGATTCTCGTCGCGGATCGTACGTGTCCGAAACATCCACGACGTACTCGCCGGACGATAATTTTTTTCTTGTTTTCTACTGTATTTGCATTTATATTTCAATATATAAATTTTGTGATTATTTTCTTGTGTTCTTGTTATATACGAATTTTATATAGTTATGTCTGTGTTTGTATCGAATTTTACAACATCAAAGAGGTATATTTCAAATCTTTCTCAAATTTTTGAAAATGAGTTAGACATTCTGTTAGTTTTAATAATAAATAATGGCATCAATTTTCTTATAAATATAATAATAAATAAAGAAATAAATGCAAGAACTTGAGATATCAATTTTTTTTTTATTTTGATCGCCAATTAGAGATTTATGTGATTTTCTACTCTTGAAGGTACGGTTTTAAATGCCAAAAAAAAACCATAATGTCATCAATTTTCAGGCACCCTTAAAATTTCCAAGATTTACATTATTATACACATATCATTCTCTGAGAAATAATAAATCCAGGCTACCGTGGGCCTTTGCACAGTTGGCCACCGATATAATCATATGAATCGTCGTTTTTGAGCGTCCAACTTTATCTAAGAAATTTCATTCACTTTTATATTTAAAATCAGTGTTTTTAAAGTCCGATAATTATTATCATGACAAACATAAATTTTATGACGGTTTCCTTTTGTTCAAATTGATTGCAGCAAAAACAACGCGCTTAGCGGATCCATAAATTGTTTTTATCTGAGCTGACGGGCGGCCTGACTGGAGTGGACTCGGGGGGAGTAAATTGCACCCCTGCAATTTACGGTAAAGTGCGGGCATCCAACGGCTCGTGTGGATGCCAACACACATCTCAAAGCGAGTACAGCTCAGCTCGCTTTGATATGTACTCGTTTTGAGATGTGTGCGGGCATACAACACGGACCGTTGGATACCCGCTAGAATGAATGAGGGTAAAAAACATCTCAACTTAACCAGCCAGAATGAATGAAAAAGATGAGGGTATTATGCTGCCGCAGCTGAACCCGAACCCAGTTTTGTCGATTTTGGGCTCCCCACCGCTGATTTGAATACATGTCCTCTCACCTAAAAAGGACAGGTCAAGTTGAGGTTGGGCCCAGTCGCCCTCACGAACAGATTTTTGCCACGTGGATAAAGTTGGGCAAGTTTAACCGTTGGGGTTTCAAAGTCTTTGCTGTCAACTGTGAGGGTTAGCTGGCAAAATTTGGACTGCTCAGTTCATGGATAAATGCTTGGGGATTGGGGGAGACGTGGGTGGTGGCCCCCCACCACCCATGCATGCATCGTCGCAGGATTAGGACCTTTCGAACGTGGGGTATTTAAATATTAATATTAATTTACTTGTTGCTACAAAGAAGAATATCCTAGGCTTTAATTTACATGTTGCCGACCTTGCGACTAGTATATATCGGTCAAAAACTTTGTTATCATAGAATGTATGTTTGGCAAGGCAAAAGTTATGACCGATATGTTGGGAAACAAGATATCTCACCATTACTGCACACTTGACAATCAAAAAAAATAAAGCAACCAGAGAACACACAGATTTTATGTGTAAAACCCTCTCCAAATCAATGAGGGAAAAATCACGGAGCAGGGCACAGAAAAATCCACTAAAAAATAAGGATTACAACAACAGACACTAGGTTTGTCCAACCTAGATCCCCCTGGATTCATAGATTGAATCCCCCTTTCAGAACTCACGGCGAAGCTTTCTTAAAAAACAAAGGGTCGCAAAACTCTAACAATCTCTCTTCAAACCCCACGGGAAAATGAAGACAAGAAGGAAAGCAAAATACACTTACAACGAACACAAGACATCGATCTGATAGAAACTACTAATCTTCTTCTTCAAAAAAACTCTAGCAACAGCGATGGCGGAATGTCGAAACCTGAGAACATCAATCTTCACGTTCTGACGGCTGAATAATTGTTGTTCTGTTCTGGAATAAGTCGTGGTCTATTTAGGGCAAAGGGTGGGGCTATCTCAGCCCTTTGATCAAGCCCTAACCATCAGACGACGGGAAAAACCCGTGATTTCATGGAACAGCTTCCGTCCGCCACACTCGACTCCTGTCAGCTGCACTCGACGCACTCGACGCCAGACAACAGCACTTGACGCCAGACAACAGCACTCGACGCCTAGGCAACCCTAGCTTCACTCGACGCCAGACGCTACACTCGACGCCAGACGCTACACTCGACGTCTGACATCCTTCACTCGACGCTTGACATCCTTCATTCGACGCCTAGCAGCTCACTCGACGCTTGACATCCTTCATTCGACGCCTAGCAGCTCACTCGACGCTTGACACTCTACGTCTGGCTGGAACCTACTCCACTCGACGCCTAGAGACAGAGATCTCAAACCTGATTCCAGCACAACTCTTTGCATGTTCTGCTAATTTTGAGTCCAGAGACTCTTTAGGGGTTGGACCCCAACAAACTCCCCCTCTAGACCATAAAGAGGGGTTCTCATACCTGACATCTTCAGATAGCACTCATGTCGATCCGTGACCGACAGAACTCGTGCTTCTCTCTCGGCACAACCTTTGTCATAATGTCCGAAAGATTTTTCATCAGTGTGGACCTTATCCACCTTCAGCAGCTTCTCCTCGATAGCATATTGAATCCAGTGACACCTCACGTCAATGTGATTTGTCTTAGAGCGCTAGACAGGGTTCTTGGCCAGAAAAATGTCGCTCTGACTATCACTATAAACAGTCAACACCTCTTGCTGGAGTCCAAGTACAAGCATGAACTTCTTCATCCACAAGATTTCCTTTGACGCCTCTGTCAAAGCGATGTATTCTATCTCCGTCATAGATAGTGCCACACACTTCTACAATCTCGACTGCCACAACACTCCTCCCCCAGCATAAGTAATAGCAAACCCCGAAGTGGATCTCCTTGAGTCAACATCTCCATACATGTTTGAATTAGAGTACCCAATAGGAGTCGGAGACTCTCTACCATACTGCAAACAGTAGTATGAGATACCTCTGAGATATCAGAGTATCCACTTCACAGCATCCTAGTGAATCCTCCCCGGGTTTGCGAAGTATCTGCTCACTACCCCAACTGCATAAGCTATGTATGGCCTCATGCAGATCATAATATACATCAAACTCCCTACTATAGATATATAAGGTACTTGACTCATCTCTTCCACTTACTTCTCAGATGAAGGACACTGAGAGCATGATAGCTTGAAGTGTCCACCAAATGGAGTAGCAATTGGCTTGGCCTTCTCAATCATGAACCGCTTCAGCACTTTTTCCACATACTCATCCTGAGATAGCCACAATTGACCTGCACTCCTGTCTCTAGGGATCTTCATCCTAAGGATCTTCCTTACTGGTCTCAAGTACTTCATCTCAAAGGAATCACTAAGCTCCTTCTTTAGCTCAATAATGCTCGACTTATCATCACTAACAATCAGCATATCATCCACATACAACAACAAAATAGAAAAGGTCTTCTCAGTCTTATTCACATAAACATGGTGATCAGCCCTGGTCATCTGGAACTTGCTCATTAGCATAAAGGAGTCAAACTTCTTATACCACTGTGTACAACCCCGTCTCCGGCGAGTGGGGTGAGTAGGGGCCAGATCAGCCGAACCTAACCCAAATCTCAGGCGAGTTGGGCCCTGGGTGTCGAGTCCATTCGGTGCCCCCCAGCCAGGGGCGGCGAGTTAAGTCGGCGCCTAGCCCCTGGCGCCGAGTTCAGTTGGCGCCCAGCCCCTGTCGCCAAGCTCACTTGACGCCCCTGCCCCGTCTAGCTCGCCTCGACATCCGTTCAGCTCGCAAGTGTTCGTCGAGTCCAGGTCGACGGATTCCAGGCCGATCGACGAGCTCAGCTCGACGAACTTCTGGCCCGATCGCCGAGCTCGCGGTAAGCGGGTAGGGCGGGCCGAGCTCTTGCTCGCCTAGTGCCGAGCCAAGGCGACGAGTACAAGCTCCATCCGGTACTTGCCGCCCTTGCCGAGTAGAGGCATTCGTAGGGAAACTCGCCCCTTCAGCTGTGATGTATTTTTACCATTTTGCCCCTGCTGGCCTGCCCATAGCCAGTTAAAACAGCGGAGTCTCGCTATTAGCAGACCTGGGTGGGCTGCACATAGCTGTTCAGAAAAGAGGAGGTTGGCTATTTGCAGGCCGTTTTTAGAAATCTATAAATAAGACCCAATGAGTACCTCAGAGGGCACGCTTACTTGTCTCCAAATTCCCCCTAGCGTTTCTTGAGGTACCTTAACCCGACACTTGGTTAAGGAGGGGAAGCGCTTAGTGATCTTCCGGGTGTGTGATGGGTCCTCTGCGCCGAGCCCTTGGGTCCTTTCCCAGTTCCCTCTTCCAGTCTTCCAGCTCGCGGGAGAGAAGTAGGTGTGCGATCACCCCTTCCCTAAGCTAGGGTGAACTCCACAAGAGACCAATTTTCGGTTTCAACATTTTTGGTGCGGTGAGCGTGAAAAGTGGTCAGCACAGAAAATCTTCAACGAGTTCAATGACTGGAGGATAAGGGCAAGGATCGTATAGGACCGACTCGCCACCCCCTCCCCCTCTCGCAATAATAGGGATGTTCGAATATTTCAGGCAGGAGGTACTCGGCTTGGTTCGATTCGCACTCAGCGCGCGTGCCGAGTGCTCGACTCCGGCGATCCCAGTTCTCGTGGATCCGGTACTCGGTGAGGCCACTCCCGTCTGGCAAGAAGGGAAGGAGATTGTCGAGTAAGACCGGGGTACTGAGCACCCCGGGCGAGTGCTCCTCCCGGGCTCAGGAGGCAGCGGCAGGTTTGGAGGATGGGGGCGCGAGACCCCCCAGCTCGCCCAATGGGGGGAGACAGCCCCTTCAGCGAGTTGGTATCCTCTACACCAGTCCCAGATGGGTTCAGGGAGCCCGAGATGTCCTACTACATCGGGAAGGGGGACCCGGTCCAGCACGTCCAGTGGTTTGAGGACGTGGTCTCGATCCGACAGATGTCGGATGGTTTCAAGTGCAGACTCTTTGCCATTACTCTGAAGGAGAAGGCAAGGGAGTGGTTCCACCAGCTGCCGGCCAACTCCATCTATAGCTTCAAGGACCTACGTCAAGGGTTCATGTTGAGGTTCACAACCTCGAAGAGGAGGAAGAGGGAGTCAGAGTCCCTATTCCGCATCAAGCAGGGGGTGAATGAGACCCTGGGGAGCTACATCGATCGCTTCCAGGAGGAGGTCACTAAGGTTCAGGATATGTCAGGGCACACTCTGATGATGGCCTTCACCCTGGGGCTGTGGCAGGGTTTCTTCCGGATGGAGTTGAAGAGGATCCTACCCCTCTCCTACGAAGAGTTGATGGAGAGGGCGGCGAGAGAAGTCGACGGGGAGGCGTCGAATCGGGAGTTTGCCCAGAAGTTAGCCAGATGGGCTACGAAGGAGGAGAGGCTTTGGGGGGGGGGGCAGGAGCCAAGAGGAGAGGAGAGCTGAACCCTGGCAGAGGGAGCAACAACAATAACAGCTTAGGTGAGGGCGTCAGGAGCCGAATGACCGGCTAGGGTGGAGACCAAAATGGAAAGATCAGGGGGCATGAAGAGGGTTCCATGGAGGGGACCGTCGCCTGGGAGGCCAAGGCCAGTTTTATCATCCGGGAGGGAGGCAGGTCTAGAGGCCGCCTCTTCCCGACCAGGAGCAGGCTATGGCAATAGCCATGGGGGAGATAAGGAGGGCAGTAAGGAGGAGGAGAAGGGAAGTTAGGGTGGAGTTTCCCTATTGCGACTTCCACTAGGAGGAATGGCATGCCACGACCACGTGCCCGGAGTTCCTCGAGATGCGAGTAAATAGGGAGCAACAACAACAGCAAGAGCATCAGGGGGTGCAGATTGAAGAGGTCTTGCCATGCTCGGAGGAGGACCGGTGTGAGGAACGGGTGGATGTGGGGACCCGGGTAAGGATCGGGATGATCTATGGAAGGGCAGGTGTCGAGGCTTCCCGCAAGGCAAGCCTCCATACCATGTACCAAAGGAGCATCACTGTTGGGTATTGCATCCACAATAACCAAGATTTGCATGAAGTCACCCTTGAACTAAGATGAATTAAGTGGTATTTGATATCTCTATTTAGTTGTGTTTGCAGACTCTCATTGCTAAGTGTAGACTAATGTCAGTCTATAGTGGGTCATGAACATAGGACCATACAGTGTAATCCCTCACTGTGTGATCCAAGATGTTGACTCATGTGTAGCCTCTCTATTGGAATGCACTTCATATTCAATCACTTGTACCATGGGATGAAGATTGGATTCTTGAAGAGAAGAAGAAAATTCTCTAAGTTCTAAAATTTCTTTAAGTCCACTTCTCGAGAAGTCTACTATAGTTCTCGAGAAGTAGAGTTAGCAGTATTCGAGAAGTTCACTTAGTTCTCGAAAAGCCTAGACTAGTTCTCGAGAAACATCATTATAGTTCTCGAGAAGCTTAGTCTAAGTTCTCGAGAAGTCGCAGCCTAAACTTGTCGAGTGGCCAGAGACAGCCTTGAAAATATTCTAAGTCCTTCTCTCGAGAAGTCCATTATAGTTCTCGAGAACTTAACTTCTAGTTCTAGAGAAGTAAGCTTAGTTCTCAAGTACAAGATTTGGCCTTCGAGTAATAGTTCTCGAGAAGTCTGGTTAGTTCTCGAGAAGCCTTAGCCCTTAATTCTCGAGTACTAACTTAAGTCCAAAATGTTTAGCTCTCGAGAAATCATCCTTGTTCTCGAGAAGTTATTCATACTTCTCGAGAAGTTATTCATACTTCTCGAGAATAGCAGTTCATTTTTCAGAAAATTTTCTTAAAGTCCAGATCGACGGGATTTTCAAATGACTTGGCGTGATTGGTTCACGTATCGTCATTAATGTCTTTTCTAACTATTAGGGGAAATCCTATATAATGTCTTTTCATTAAGACTATCCCTAAGCGGTGATCCGTACTTTCTATTATTCTGAATCGTCCGTCTCTCTCCAAGAACGAATTTACAGAAGTCGTCGCCGCCGCTCAGGTTGAAGATTGACTCGACTATTTTCGATCAAGATCAACTTGTTGTTCAAGGAATCTTCATCTTTTCTTTGATCGAGTAGGTCAAAGATTTCTCAGATCAGAACTACCAAGTCTTCTTCAACAAATTCTGAAAAAGCCGTCAAGTTCAAGAAGAAGACCTAGAGATAAATTTTTCCAGTTCTGAGACAAATCTCTGTTTGTATTTCAAATCTCTTTGTAATTTTGTAGGAGATTATTCTCCGAGTGTAAGAGCATTGTTCTCCGAGTTGTAGGAAGTTTTCATCTTCCGAGTGTAGATCCACTTGGATCGAGATTGTAGAAACTTGGTTCCGAGGCGTAGGATTGGTTTTCAATCCAAGATAGTGGAGTAACCGAGTCTAGTGATTTACTAGATCAGTGAGGGAAAGTGAACGTACCCAAGGTTGGGGAACCACTATAAATCTTCTTGTCGTCTGTGATTGCTTGATTGTTTGTGCTAGTTTGTTAAAATTTTTTATTCCGCAAATAGACGCACAATTCACCTATTCACCCCCCTCTAAGTGATTTAGGTTGACAACTTAACACTTTCAATTGGTATCAGAGGGAGGTTGGTCGTTAAAAGGTTAACACCTTGATCAATTTCCTCTCCAAGTTGTCTCTTGAGAATTTTCAAGCAATGGACAAGGCTAAAGATTTTGCCAAGCTTCCCATGTGCACAAAGAATTACTTTCCCATGCGAAAAGAGAGAATTAAATTTTTCATGGAAGCTGTGGATCCCGGGATCTTCATGATTGTTGAACAAGGTCCTTACGTCCCCATGACTACCTCTACTATAGATCCAACCAAGAAGGTTCCAAAGAAGTTGATGGATCTAGATAAGGACGATATTGCGCTTGTCTCTCTGGATAAGAAAGCTAAAAATATAATAGCAAGTGCAGTCGATGACTCTATGCTGCAGAATATGATTCACTACCAATCTGCTAAGGAGATGTGGCAGTCTCTCATCACTCTGATGGAAGGTACAGAAGAAGTGAGGGATGATAGAAGATCCCTATTGAATCAGAAGTACGAAGCCTTCAGGCAAGGGTCAAAGGATACCATTGCAGATACATTTGAGAACTTTTTCAATATAGTTAACGGCCTCAGAGTATATGGCCGAGTCTTCACCAACGGAAAACTGAATGACAAGTTCCTAAGATCCTTAACCAAGGAATGGGACGATAAGGTATGTGCCATCAGGGAATTTGGAAAGCTAGCTGAGACAGATCCTCAGAATCTCTTCGGGAAGCTGATGTCATATGAGCTTTAACTCAACACAAGGAAAGCTGAAGAAGAGAAGAGCAGGTCTGCATCCAAAGATAAGTATAGTTCTTTTAAGTCGGACACCTCCAGAAAGTCAAAGGCTACCTCTCCAGCCGCAGCACAAGAAGTTAGTGAAGAAGAAAACTCGGAGCCAAGTACCTCGGGATCAGAACTATCTGAAGGAGAGTTCTCCTTACTCTCACGACAGTTCAAGAAATTCTTGAACAAGAAGAAGCAATGGAAAGGCAAGGATGCCTCTCACAGAAGATCACGACATGACGGTGATCGACAAAGAAAAGGCTCAAGCAGCCACGACAGGTATGGTTCTAAACAGAACAAACATATTTCGATTGACATATTTTGCTACTGTTGTAACAAGATAGGTCACGTCATAGCTGACTGACCCCACAAGAAGAAGGAGGGTGGCAGGAGAGAAGAAAAAAAGTCCTCGTACAGCAAGAAGAGGATAGAGAAGAGCCTGATAGCCAAGAAGGGCAAGACTCTTAATGAATCTGACTCATCTGAGTCAAGTGAAGAAGAGGAAGCCTACTTTGGGCTTATGGCTCAATCAGATGATGAACAAGAGCCCCAGTTCACTGGGGAGGAAAAATCTCACACCCCTCTTTCAAATTCTGAAGTTTCTGAGCATGATCATGAGGACAGATCCTTTGACGATGAGTCTGAGCTCATGGCCCAATACAAGGAGTTGATCATGGCTTATGACAAATGCTGACGAGTCATGAAAACTTAAGCTAAAGAGATCAAATCTCTAAAAGCTAAAGAGAGCACCTTGAGAGAGGAAGTTGCTAAGACTGACTCACTCAAGGAAGACTTCAATGATACTATTGAAGAATATAATAAGGCTCTAGAGCACCTTGACTTTAAAGAGAAAATCATCAAGGAGTTGGAAGAACAGCTCACAGCTGAAAAGAAACTTGTTGAAAGTTTCTCGAATCCTAAGACTGTCCTTCCTCTCGTTGCTAAATTCTCATCTATGGCCAAGGGTGCTGGACTAGGCCATGTAGAAGCTCCTAGTAAATCCTCTAGGAGAAATAAGGCTAAGAGAAAGAATAAGGCCGCCAAGAAGGCCTCAGCCGAAGAAAAAGGGGAAAGCTCCTCTAGATCAGACTATTTTTAAGAAAGTCATCTTTCCAATGAATAAGTTTGATCTTGACTCATCATACAGTCACTTGACTAGGCTTACTTATATAGAGCCAAAGTCTCGTTACCAAGGATGGACTCGCCCCAAAAACTTGTGTGAGAGTGTCTTTAAGGCATCTTATGAAAAAGTCATTCTTCAGGGCTATGGACCTTATGATCATGGTCATAACTTCAAGAAAGAACCAAAAGTAAAATCCATTGTGGAAAAGCCTGTGATGGAGAAGAAATCATGTGATTTCCATCATCATTAAGCTTCTTCCTCCAAGAATGTTACCCCGGCTAGGCCACCATCCCATGAGGTCAAGAAGGAGAACTTAAGGCAAAGATACAATAAGTTTGATTGTTGGTGTTGTGGCAGAATTGGTCATTTTGCCATCAATTGTTGGTTTAATCCAATAAATTTTGCAACTACTAAAGTTGGCAACATGAGAATGACCACTCAAAATGCTAACCCTCGTAGGGGGAGTGTTCTAATACAAGACCAAGGACCCAAACGTGTTTGGGTTCCTAAGGCAAATTGATTATGATTGCAGGTATGTCCAAAGGCCACCAAAACGCCAATCTGGTATTTGGACAGTGGATGCTCTCGGCACATGATCGGGACAAGAAGCCTACTTTAAAAGTATTCTCCAGTATTGAACAAACCAAAGGTCATCTTTGGAGGTTCATACCGAGGAATAACCAAAGGCTACGGTATGATCACTAACGGTAGTGTATTCTTTTCGGATGTAGCTTATGTCCAGGGATTGGAACACAATCTTATAAGCATAAGTCAACTATGCGACAAAGGATACATAGTTGAATTCCATGCTGACAAGTGCCTGATAAAGTCTGTTGATAATATGGAAACGATTCTATCTACCACTCGAAGCAGGAATATATTTTGTTTAAATTTCATTTGTATAGATTCTTCTACACCAGTGTGCTTTTAAGCAAAAGATAGTGCATCTCTTGATGACCAATGACATAAGAGGTTAGCACATATTAATTTTAAAACTATTAATAAATTATTCTCCCAGAACTTAGTATGTGATGCCCCGAAGGTAAAGTACGTCAAAGATAGACCTTGTCACGCATGCGTAACAGTCAAGCAAACAAGGGCTACCTTTAAAAGCATTATTGACAAAGATTCAAGTAGATGTCTCCATCAACTTCATATGGACTTGTTCGGTCCACAGCAAATAGGAAGCTTGGGAGGTAAGGAATATACATTGGTTATTGTTGATGACTACTCACGCTTTACGTGGGTGTTCTTTCTAAAACACAAGTCAGATACCTTTTATGTCTTTACAAATTTTGTTAGGCAGATCTAGAATGAATACAACTGTTCCGTAGTCAAATCAGAATTGATAATGGAACAGAGTTCAAGTCTGGGACCATGATAGAATTCTACGAAAGCCTAGGTATCTTTCATGAGTTTTCCTCTCTTCGCACTCCACAGCAAAATGGAGTAGCTTAGAGAAGGAACAGAACACTCATAGAGGCCTGCAGAACTATGTTGAGTGATGCTTACTACCAGAGTACTTCTGGGCTAAAGCCGTCAATACTGCATTCCACATGCAAAATCGGGCACTTATAAATAAGAATCATGATAAGACACCTTACGAACTTCTAAAAGGCAGGAAACCAACTGTTTCATATTTTAGAATTTTGGCTGTAAATGCTTCGTGCTTAACAATGGTAAGCATCATACTACCAAGTTTAGTGAGAAAAGTTTTGAAGGTATTTTTGTAGGTTATTGTAGCCATAGTAAGGCATACAGGATTTTCAATAAAAAAACTCTGGTTGTAGAGGAATCCATACATGTTGTATTTGATGAGACGAGCTTGCTGCAAAGCAAATCATCTAGTGTGCTTGTTGAAGATGCAAGTACAAAGCTGAAGGAAATCAAATTGGATGAACCGATTGAAGGTGAAAGAGAAAAGTTCATCAAGATCACCACTCCAACCTCCATTGGAGAGATAGATGATCAAGATGAAGAAAACATTCAAGTTGATGAGGTCACCCCAGTGGCTGAAGAAGTTCCAAATGCTAGGAATCTAGAGCTCAGACATCTGAAGGATCATCCATTGGACCAGATCATAGGAGATCCCCGGGATGGTGTCAGAACTCGTCGAGGTACAACTAATGAGAATCTATATTTAAGTTTTCTCTCATAGGTTGAACCAAAGAAGTTTGAGGAAGCAAACTCAGACGCATCATGGATCTTAACCATAGAAGAAGAACTGAACCAGTTTAAGCGCTGCAAAGTTTGGAAACTAGTTCCAAGACCCAAAGGTAAAAATGTCATCGGGACAAAATGGGTCTACTGGAACAAGTTGGACGAGGATGGAACAATCATAAAGAACAAGGCCAGACTCATCGCCAAAGGATATCGTCAAGAAGAAAGAATCGACTTTGACCAAACATATGCTCCAGTGGAAAGGCTTGAGACTATCAGACTGTTCCTGGCTTATGATGCACTGAAGGGCTTCACTGTCTATCAAATGGACGTGAAGTCTGTCGTCCTTAATGGTGACATAAAGGAAGAAGTGTACGTGGAACAGCCCCCAGGTTTTGTTGATCCTAACTTTCCTGACTATGTTTATTTATTATCGAAAGCACTGTACGGTTTGAAATAAGCTCCTCGAGCTTGGTACGAAATATTGTCTAGCTTTCTCTTCGAGAACAAGTTCACAAGGGGAAAGATAGATAAGACATTATTTCTTAGGGAAATTAAAGGCAAGATTTTGCTAGTGCAAATCTATGTCGACGACATCATTTTTGGTTCTATAGACGACAACCACTGCAAAAAGTTTTATAAACTTATGCAAGAGAAGTTTGAAATGAGTAGTATGGGAGAGCTGAAGTATTTCTTAGGACTTCAGGTGAAACAATCTGAAGATGGAATTTTCATCTCACAGACGAAGTTCACCAAGGAGTTGATTAAGAAATTCGGAATGGAGAGCGCAACCTCTATGAGGACTCTAATGGGCTCAGCTATGTCTCTGGATAAGGATGAGAAAGGGAAACCTTTTGATGAAACCAAGTACAAAAGCATAGTTGGATCCTTGCTCTACCTTACTGCCAGTAGACCAGACATAATGTTCTCTACATGTGTCTGTGCTAGATTCCAAGTGAACTGTAAGGAATCTCACTATGCTTCTGCAAAGCGAATCTTGAGATACCTTAAAAGTACACCGAATCTTGGTCTATGATACCCAAGAAGTAATGACAGCAAACTAATTGGTTTTTCAGATGCAGACTTTGCAGATAGCAAAGATGACAGAAAAAGAACTTCCGGGACGTGTCAGTTCCTTGGAAGAAGGCTTATCTCATGGAACAGCAAAAAGCAAAATTGTGTCGCAATCTCAATGGCCGAGTCAGAATATATTTCTGCCGGCAGTTGTTGTTCCCAATTGCTTTGGCTAAAGAATCAACTAGAAGATTACAATATGAAGGTTAAAGACATTCCATTGTTTTGCGACTCCTCCAGCGCAATAGCAATTGCAAACAACCCGTCTTGCACAGCCGGACAAAGCACATCGAGCTTAGATATCACTTCATCCGGGATCATGTGGAGCAAGGGGATGTGGATCTGCAGTACGTGCCAATAGATCGGCAAGTTGCAGATATTTTCACAAAGCCGCTGGACGAGACCAAATTCAATTTCTTTAAAACTGAACTTGGGATGCTGAACAAAGAAGAATAGATCAAAGGAAATCAGTTCAAAGCTCAAGAATCGAGGATACTTCAAAAAGGTAAGAAATTTCTCAAGTGGAAGGCAGTTCTCGAGAAATACAGTTACTTCTCGAAAAGTACATAACTAGTTCTCGAAAACTTAAGTCCACTTCTCGAGAACTAAAGATCTGTCTCTCGAGAAGTACAATAAGTTCTCGAAAACAAGAACTATACTTCTCGAGAACTATAACCATGTCTCTCGAGAACTAACCCTACCTCTCGATAAATGCCCCGTCTGTTTTCGATTTCTGTTCATTTCTTCAATTTCGAAAACCGATCGATCTATGCTTTAATCCAAGGGTTATTTTAGATTAATTAGACACCTAATCAACATTACTAGGGTTATATATATATAAAACTTTAGAAATCTCAAATCAACCGACATTTCAAAATCCATTCTCTCAAAAACACTTCACCTTCCGCCGACCAGAGCTTCGACACCGCCGCTTTCTCGCACTCCGTCCATCGCCGTCGTCAGTCTCAATGGCACAGTAGTCCATAATCGGAGTCGGCAGTGAACTTGTGGTCGTCGAGATTGCAGAAATTTCAGACGATTTCAAGAATTTGCTTCTTCTGCTAGAAACCGCGGGTTTGAACTTTGTTCTTTTAGAACCTTGTAAGATTCTATTTCCAGAAGTAGAAGAGTTCTATAGAAATGTCAAGATAAGGAGGAATAGCACTATACTGAAATCCAATGTCAAGGGAGTTAAGATTAAGTTAAGCCCAACCATAGTGTCCAGACTTCTAAGATTGCCGACTGTAGATGATGGAGATGAACTTACTCAAGAAGATAATGACAGAACCTGTCATTTCTGTGGAGTTCTAGTGGACATTACCTCTCTTAGGAGGACTGCTCTGAATGATGTTAGCAAACTTCTAGTGGATATAGTTGGAAAAATTTTATGGTGCAGGACAGGGTCTATAGGTTTCATAACCAATGACCTATTCGATGTCATGACAGTCATAGTCTGCAGGAAGAAATTTCCATATGGTATGATGATTTTTGACATGATCAGAGATAGCATTAAAGAACCAAAGTGTTCCAGGATAATTTCCTTGATGTTGCATGAGATTGATCCAGTGGTCTTCAATACTTCAAAAGGCACACCAATTCATCACTTAAAGAAGATATCCTTAGCTTCCATTCAAATGTGGGAGTTAAAACTGAAGAATCCAAAGAAAATAGCTAAAGAGCTTGCAGCCCATGCTTCAGAGGTCAGGACCCCATCTCCCTCCTCTCATAATATTGTTGAACCATCTGGTGCAGCAACTGAGGGGGATCCTACTTCCTCTATTCCAGTTGACAGAATTCCCTCTCCTCCACCAGCTAGATCTCTAGTCAGAAGTCCAGTCAGTTCACCAGCCAGGACACCAGCTAGATCACCAGTGAGAAGTCAAATCAGAAGTCCACTCAAAAGTCCAATCAGGTCTCCAGTCAGGTCTCCATTGACAGACATATCAGATGATACATTCTCAGATGAGCAAGTTCAGAAAACTCTCAACTCCACTGTTGAAGACATAGAAAACATGATAAAAGAACTCACCTCTGATGAACCTCTTCCTCCCCTCCACTCAGCAAATGCTGAAGAACCTTCAAAGGATCCATCTCCAGCTCCTTCTCCATCTCCAATAGCTTCTCCAAGAGCAACTCCTCCTTCTCCAAGAAAAGACTCACCTCAACCAGATACTATACTTCTATCAGAAGAAGATGAGCTAGAACCAGAGGTAGTTGAACCTCCCCTGAGGAGACTTGATTTTTCTATTCCCACCCTCCATGGTAAGGAAGGAGATATAGACATTCACACTGTCAGAGCTAAAAGCTCTGTAGTTGTTGAAGAAATCCCTCCATGGGAAGTCCCTCCTCCACCTCATATTTCTACTTATGTTGTTCCTGCTGCTGCTACCCCTGTAAGTTCTGATATACTAGGTAAGATTGAAGTTATGCTGGCTGACCAAAGGAAATATTTTGATGAATCTCTGAAGATAGTCCAAGACAAAGTTACTGCTCTAGAGAAAGAGATGAGCAGAGGATTTGCAGAAATTCAGCACAACACTGACTCTCTGAAAGAATTGTTTTAGATTGGTGGCAAAGCTATAGACCACACTATATCTAGTGTTGGTGAGGTCATGGATCAAATAGTAACTCTTGCTAACAATCAAATCTTTTTGGAGAAGAAAGCCCAAGAACATGTTATGAAAATCTTTGAAGAGGTTGGCACTTTCAAAGAAGATGCTATAGAAACACTATCTGTAGAATTTAGAAAGGGGGAGAGTCTAGTGAAAGAACATGTGGAAAAACTTGTGGATAAGTTTACTGCTGCTACAAACACAGTCTGGTCTGACAAGATAACTGAAATTAATAAGAATGTTTTAGAACAAATCCAATCTGTGAAATTCCATTGCTATGACACTGTAGTCTGGATGCATAATTAGATATTCCCTGAATTCCAGGTTGATCCTAATGTCATACCTCATCACCTGAACCCTCTTGCTGAATGTCAGTCAAGTCAGATGCCTGCTCAGATGCAGCCTCAGATGCCATGCTTCTCTCCAAGGCCAGAAGATTAAAATCCTCCTCCTCTTTCCTATGATCAAGTTTGGGATGATGTGATTTCTCAAGGTTTACCTGAAATCAACACTTTTAAGAAGAGGAAGTATGGGGAAGGCCCCTCTGCAAGCAAAAGCATTCCTAAGCCAGACACAAAGAAAAGAAAAGCACAGGAATTTGCTGAAGTATGGAGTCCTACCTCTAAAGCTTTAATTCTTGATACTCTCAAATTAGTAATGGACTACAATTAAAACAAGAATCTCCACTACAGCTTCTCTGAGTGGGAACTCTATGAGAAGTCCATGACTAAAAGGAGAATCTATGACAGAGAGTATGGCAAGAACAATCCTAAGGCTCCTCCAAAACCTCCAAGGTACTATCCAAAGCCTTTCAGCTACCAGAGAAGACAATAAGAGAAGCATGACAGACAACATCTGGGCAAGGAATGACTTTCTGTTGATAAATGTTTTGAGATTATGGATGAAATGGATGTTGATTGGAAATCTAAAACATTATATATATAATTTCTAGTTTTGTTTATTGTGTGTTTAATTCTTCATTTCTTGTATTTGAATTATTCTTCATTTACAGTTCTTTCTTTATTGGTACAATTCACCTTAGTGTATAGGATTTTGACTTCTATAAATAGGGGGATATTGTTGGGTATTGCATCTACAATAACTCAGATTTGCATGAAGTCACCCTTGAACTAAGATGAATTAAGTTGTATTTGATATATCTATTTAGTTGTGTGTTTGTAGACTCTCATTGCTAAGTGTAGACTAATGTCAGTCTACAGTGGGTCATGAACACAGGACCATACAGTGTAATCCCTCACTGTGTGATCCAAGGTGTTGACTCATGTGTAGCCTCTCTATTGGAATACACTTCATATTCAATCACTTGTACCATGGGATGAAGATTGGATTCTTGAAGAGAAGAAGAAAATTCTCTAAGTTCTAAAATTTCTCTAAGTCCACTTCTCGAGAAGTCTACTATAGTTCTCGAGAAGTAGAGTTAGCAGTATTCGAGAAGTTCACTTAGTTCTCGAAAAGCCTAGACTAGTTCTCGAGAAACATCATTATAGTTCTCGAGAAGCTTAGTCTAAGTTCTCGAGAAGTCACAGCCTATACTTCTCGAGTAGCCAGAGAAAGCCTTGAAAATATTTTTAGTCCTTCTCTCGAGAAGTCCATTATAGTTCTCGAGAACTTAACTTCTAGTTCTTGAGAAGTCAGCTTAGTTCTCAAGTATAAGATTTGGCCTTCGAGTAATAGTTCTCGAGAAGTCTAGTTAGTTCTCGAGAAGCCTTAGCCCTTAATTCTCGAGTACTAACTTAAGTCTAGAATTTTTAGCTCTCAATAAATTAGCCTTATTCTCGAGAACTTATTCATACTTCTAGAGAACAGCAGTTCATTTTTCAGAAAATTTTCTTAAAGTCCAGATCGACAGGATTTTAAAATGACTTGACGTGATTGATCCACGTGTCGTCATTAATGTCTTTTCTAACCGTTAGGGGAAATCCTATATAGTGTCTTTTCAATAAGACTAACCCTAAGCGGTGATCCATACTTTCTGTTGGAACACCCTATTACTGATTTGGGTAAGGATCACTATGCTTGTCTTAGGAATCCCAGTTGACCTAGTTGTATAGTTAAGAAGGTCAACATTAGAATGAGTCTAGGGCTTAGAACTTAGGTTTGGAGCTGCCCCCAGGATCATTCCAAGATCAAGGTTGAAGAGCTAAGTCTAAGGCAATTTTCGTCGAGCTCAGGTCGACGAATCATCGAACTCCGTTCGACGCTCTCTGAGCTCAACTTCAATAAATCGTCGAGCTCCGATCGACGATCTTCGAGCTCTGTTCGACTATCTGCTTTTGGCTAGCTTCTGCTTAGTCGTCGAACTCCCCTCGACTATCTTCTAGCTCAGTTCGACGATCCCTCCCTGAAGTTATTTCTCAGGTCTCTGAGCTCGGTTCGACGATCGTCGAGCTCAGATCGACGTTTTCTGTCTGCTTGTCCATTTCATCTCTGAGCTCAGTTCGACGATCGTAGAGCTCAGATCGACGTTTTTTTTTGGAGAGATCGACGCTTCCAGGAATTCAAATGCTGCTGTTCTTTGGAATGTTTTTGAATATTATCAGCATTTATGTCAAGAGATCTTCTAGCCGTTTGTCTTTATTCTGGAGCAAGTTTCAAGGAATTATTCAGAGAATATTTGCTGGACTTTCCTCTAGAAGACAAGACTCTTTTTGGAAGACATTTATGACTCCCAACGGCTTTCTTGGAAGAGGAAAACTTCAGAAAATTTTAATTCCTCTCTCCTGTGTTTTAAGATATACAGAATACACAAGAGAAAACATATACAGAGATTGACAAGAAAGAAAGTGAACACACAGAATAGAGAATACTGATAGCAGAAGAACAACAGAAGAACTGTGACTCCAAAAATCTTCTTGCTGACTGAAAAGTGTTCACAATCTCATCTCAGAACTCCAGACACCTTATTTTCAGCCTTCTTGCTGAAACCATCCTGTGCTGGAGATCAAAGTTCTGAAGACCTATCACCCTAGAGCAAAGCCTCTCTTCCTGAACCTTTCTACATCTCAGGGGGAGCTTTGACATCATCAATCCACTTGTGCTTCTCTCATTTGATTGAGAACAGAGAAGACACCCTTCACTCTTATTTTTCTTTTCCTGCTGTAAAAGGGTTCTTGAACTCCCTTCAAAAGTTCTGTCTGGTTCTGAGAGCCTTGTCAAAACTCAGTGGTGGCAAGACACCTTATCAAAAAATCTAGTTTTGGTTTTTGGGCACCTTATCAAAAGCTCATTGGTGTCAGGACACCTGATCAACTCATCCTGAGTGGATTCCTACCAAGGGTGGTAGAAGAGTGGATGTACCCAGGTTTTTGGGGAACCACTATAATTCCTTGTGTCTTCTGGTTTGTTTGTGTGATTTGTATGCTGTGTGCTGTGCTCTTTACTTCTTGGTTTTTAACCTCTTACTAGCACTCTACACTATATCATAAATTGAATTTTATATGTGCTGTTTATTTCAACTGTGAAAAATTATTTTAAAATACTCTATTCACCCCCCCCCCTCTAGAGTTGAGATAGATCTTAGCCTCACTTTCACTTTCTATTATTCTGAATTGGCCGTCTCTCTCCAAGAATGAATTTACAGAAGCCTTCGCCGCCGCTCAGGTTGAAGATTGACTCGACTATTTTCGATCAAGATCGTCTTGTTGTTCAAGGAATCTTCATCTTCTCCTTGATCGAGTAGGTAAAAGGTTTCTCAAATCAGATCTACCAATTCTTCTTCAACAAATTCTGAAAAAGCCGCCAAGTTCAAGAAGAAGACCTAGAGATAAATTTTTCCAGATCGGAGACAAATCTTTGTTTGTATTTCAAATCTCTTTATAATTTTGTAGGAGATTATTCTCCGAATATAGGAGCGCTGTTCTCCGAGCTGTAGGAAGTTTTCAATGCATCCAAGAGGCTTTCCTGTGCCCTCTTCAGTAAATGGGACAGGCAGATCATAAACCCCTCCAGGGCTGCTGCACCACTTCATTCAGGCATAAGGACTATCTCAGTCACTCCTCCAGCAGAAGAGATGCCTGCTTCTTCCCCTCCTCCAGCCACATCCACCCAAGCCGTCACCTCCTCACCACCAGTCACCACCATAATCATCTCATCCCCAATTACCATTTCCTCACCTATGTCATCCCCTCCTCTATCCACCTCAGAAGAATTCCATCCTCTCTTTTCCCATTCAACCTTCTCCCTACCATCCTTCTCACTCATTGATGATTCCTTCATGGATGATTCACCCTCTACTCCTCCTGAGCCACCCTCAACTTCCTCCTTTCAACAAATGCTCCATGACATTCTCTCTCAACCCTCCTTCACACCATCTCTTACTTCCCCTATCTCTACCTCAACCTTCTCTATCTCCATAATTCCATCTTCTGAACCAACCATTCCCTCTCCACCTTTCTCCACATTTTCAGTTTCAGCCACCATCCCTCCATCCACCTTTGCCTCTACCTCTGCTCAAGCCCCACTTGAGCATGTGGATCTTCCTAGCTTGGCAGACAGGCTGTATGAGTTGCTAGCTCCCAAGCTGACATCTCTACTGGAGTCTTCCCTGGCTCCACTCCTGAAGCAAGTACAGGAGCTGTCTACCAAGCTTGCCTCCCTTTCCTCCTCCCTGGCTATCCCATCTTCTGTGTGCCTTGATTCACCTCTCTCTGAACCAAGGCAGGGGGAGATGCCTTATGAAGAAGTGGATGTGCCAGCTGCTGATATTATGTCTGCTCTAGCTCCAGCTCTTGGATGTGCTTTTGCACTGAATCTGCAGAGGCTGCTATCTATATTTGATACAGTCCATTTCAGCTGTCTGCCTGCAACTCCTGCTGAAGATTTGTCTAAGGCCATTGTGCCTGTATCTACCTGTGATCCCAGCCATATTGATTCCTACATCAAGTCCTGGAAGGCTGTGGATATCTCTGATGCTGCTACTAAGGCCACTGTGCCTCTTTCAATTGCTACTAAGGCCACTGTGCCTCTTTCTGTTGAAATTGCTGCTGCTGCTACTGCTGACATAGAAATGATTCCAACAACTGATGCTGATGAAATTGCTGCTCCTGCTCTAGTGTCTGCTCCTGATTCTGTCTGCTCTGCTGCTGCTCTTTCTCCTCCTGCTCCTGCTGTTTCTGCAAAACTTAAAGCTCAAGAAGAGCTTATCAGAAGAATTGATGATCTGTATGATCAACCTCAAAGTTCTGAGAGTGACCAATACAGGACTGATTCTGATGATTCTGCTAGCACTATTGTCAAGAAGAGAAAAGCCAGAAGTAAAGCAATGATGTCAGTCCCTCCTGCCAAAGCCAAAGACTCTAATGATATTCCATACTACATCCTGCATGACTGCCCCATCTCTGAGCCTTGGATGCAATATTCCAAAAATCAACTGAAAGCTATGAAGAAGAAGAGGAAGCTTGACAAATATGAAAAAGGATCTTCTCAATATCAGCCTCCTCCTCCTCCTCCAGATTCTGGCTCAAGTTCAGCCCCTCAAGCTCCAGTCTCCAGACACAGTTCTTCCCAGTATTATCAAAGATCATATCAAAGGGGACATCATCAAAGGGGATATCAATCCAGAAGAGATCAATTTAGAGGAAGCCAGAGAGGGCATAGACTTCATCCAAGGGAAGGGCAAGGTCACTCTGACCCTTCTTCAGGCCCTTTCCCTTACAAGCTGAAAGACACAATTGTCTCCAGGACTCCTTCTACTGTCTCTGAAATCATCAATAGATATGAACCTCCTATTCCTTTTGAAGATCCTGAGAACAACCCTGTATCCTGGACAGCCAGAATGAAAGAATTGGATGCCCTTGATCAAATAAAAAAGGCCAGAGAACAAGGCAAGGATACTTCAAACATAACTACCTTATCAGAGCAGAGAAAGAAAGAACTGGAAAGATATGCATCAAGGAAATTTTTCAATCCAGAAGATTACATGAAGCTGCACCCAGAGGCTGATGTTCCAAGGCCCAAATCTCAAACTTCTCTAGGTGCAGAGGATGACAGAAGGTCAAAGAAAGAAAGTCAGAATCCTAATAGAGAAATTTTATTTAAAAAGGGATCTGAAAGGAAGTGAACTGTGTAAGCTAAACATTTCATCCACCTTTGGATATCTGCTGCTATTTATCTGTGATCTGCTTTGCTGCTATATATCTTCTCTGTAATTTTGTATTAGCTTATGTATTGTTGTATGCTTTTCATTTCCTATGATTGTCTGTAAATAGTAATCCTAACCCAAATAGGGGGAGATTGTTGGAACACCCTATTACTGATTTGGGTAAGGATCACTATGCTTGTCTTAGGAATCCCAGTTGACCTAGTTGTATAGTTAAGAAGGTCAACATTAGAATGAGTCTAGGGTTTAGAACTTAGGTTTGGAGCTGCCCCCAGGATCATTCCAAGATCAAGGTTGAAGAGCTAAGTCTAAGGCAATTTTCGTCGAGCTCAGGTCGACGAATCGTCGAACTCCGTTCGACGCTCTCTGAGCTCAACTTCAATAAATCGTCGAGCTCCGGTCGACGATCTTCGAGCTCTGTTCGACTATCTGCTTTTGGCTAGCTTCTGCTTAGTCGTCGAACTCCCCTCGACTATCTTCTAGCTCAGTTCGACGATCCCTCCCTGAAGTTATTTCTCAGGTCTCTGAGCTCGGTTCGACGATCGTCGAGCTCAGATCGACGTTTTCTGTCTGCTTGTCCATTTCATCTCTGAGCTCAGTTCGACGATCGTAGAGCTCAGATCGACGTTTTTTTTGGAGAGATCGACGCTTCCAGGAATTCAAATGTTGCTGTTCTTTGGAATGTTTTTGAATATTATCAGCATTTATGTCAAGAGATCTTCTAGCCGTTTGTCTTTATTCTGGAGCAAGTTTCAAGGAATTATTCAGAGAATGTTTGCTGGACTTTCCTCTAGAAGACAAGACTCTTTTTGGAAGACATTTATGACTCCCAACGGCTTTCTTGGAAGAGGAAAACTTCAGAAAATTTTAATTCCTCTCTCTTGTGTTTTAAGATATACAGAATACACAAGAGAAAACATATACAGAGATTGACAAGAAAGAAAGTGAACACACAGAATAGAGAATACTGATAGCAGAAGAACATCAGAAGAACTGTGACTCCAAAAATCTTCTTGCTGACTGAAAAGTGTTCACAATCTCATCTCAGAACTCCAGACACCTTATTTTCAGCCTTCTTGCTGAAACCATCCTGTGCTGGAGATCAAAGTTCTGAAGACCTATCACCCTAGAGCAAAGCCTCTCTTCCTGAACCTTTCTACATCTCAGGGGGAGCTTTGACATCATCAATCCACTTGTGCTTCTCTCATTTGATTGAGAACAGAGAAGACACCCTTCACTCTTATTTTTCTTTTCCTGCTGTAAAAGGGTTCTTGAACTCCCTTCAAAAGTTCTGTCTGGTTCTGAGAGCCTTGTCAAAACTCAGTGGTGGCAAGACACCTTATCAAAAAATCTAGTTTTGGTTTTTTGGGCACCTTATCAAAAGCTCATTGGTGTCAGGACACCTGATCAACTCATCCTGAGTGGATTCCTACCAAGGGTGGTAGAAGAGTGGATGTACCCAGGTTTTTGGGGAACCACTATAATTCCTTGTGTCTTCTGGTTTGTTTGTGTGATTTGTATGCTGTGTGCTGTGCTCTTTACTTCTTGGTTTTTAACCTCTTACTAGCACTCTACACTATATCATAAATTGAATTTTATATGTGCTGTTTATTTCAACTGTGAAAAATTATTTTAAAATACTCTATTCACCCCCCCCCCCTCTAGAGTTGAGATAGATCTTAGCCTCACTTTCACTTTCTATTATTCTGAATTGGCCGTCTCTCTCCAAGAATGAATTTACAGAAGCCTTCGCCGCCGCTCAGGTTGAAGATTGACTCGACTATTTTCGATCAAGATTGACTTGCTGTTCAAGGAATCTTCATCTTCTCCTTGATCGAGTAGGTAAAAGGTTTCTCAAATCAGATCTACCAAGTCTTCTTCAACAAATTCTGAAAAAGCCGCCAAGTTCAAGAAGAAGACCTAGAGATAAATTTTTCCAGATCGGAGACAAATCTTTGTTTGTATTTCAAATCTCTTTATAATTTTGTAGGAGATTATTCTCCGAATATAGGAGCGCTGTTCTCCGAGCTGTAGGAAGTTTTCATCTTCCGAGTGTAGATCCACTTGGATCGAGATTGTAGGAACTTTGTTCCGAGGCATAGGATTGGTTTTCAATCCAAGATAGTGGAGTAGCCGAGTCTAGTGATTTACTAGATCGGTGAGGAAAAGTGGACGTATCCAAGGTTGGGGAACCACCATAAATCTTCTTGTCGTCTGTGATTGCTTGATTGTTTGTGCTAGTTCGTTAAAATTTTTTATTCCGCAAATAGACGCACAATTCACCTATTCACCCCCCCCCCCCTCTAGGTGATTTAGGTTAACAACTTTACACTTTCAGTCGCCTCCACGTCCCAGACCCCACCCCAGGAGGAGAAGACCACCTTATCGAGGAAGGATATGCTGGATTACGAGGATCCGTTTTGTGATGTGCTGGTCATCCAAACAACCATCGAGAATTTCACCAACGCCCGGATCCTCGTAGATAATGGAAGCTCGGTCAACGTCATCTTTAAGAAGGCGTTCGACGTGATGAAGCTGGAGGCGAAGAGGGTGCTTGCCTCAGACAGACCCTTGTTCGGGTTCTCGGGGGAGAGGAAGGAGGTAGAAGATGGAGTGGGACTCCATGTCACGCTGGGGGGAGGGCGCAGTCCCGCACTTATAAGTTCATCATTGTGGATGCCCCTAGTAGCTACATCACCATCTTCGGGAGGCCCCTCATCAGCGCCTTTCACCGCATTTCCTCGTCCTTCCACCAGTGCTTGAAGTTCAACATCGAGGGGTTCCAGGTCTGGGTCCGCGGGGACCCTAAGATAGCAAGGGAGTCTTTTGTCACCGCTGTGAACTCCATCTCATGGCAGGAGGGTGCCAAGGAGATTGGGCAAAGGATGGAGGAGGCAGAGAAGGAGGCTGGCCAAGAGGAGATAGGTGTAGAGGTGACCCGCCCTCGGGAGGAGGAGATGGAGGAAGTCCAGGAGCTGGCCGAGGCGATGGCCGTGGAGGAAGCCGAGGAAGAGGTCCTCGCCCCCGGAGGGGGGATGCTGAAGAGTGGGGGGAGAAGTCTCGTCTGGAGGCGGCGGAAGAGGTGGTGGAGATGGAGGTTCTCACCCTAGGAGGCAGGGTGGAGAAGGTCCGCGTCAGCAGGGGGCTGACCCCGGAGGCTCAGGGCAGGATGCTGGAGTGCATCCGGAAGAATGTGGACGTATTCACCTGGAGTGTCGCGGAGATGCCAAGGATCGATGCGGACGTGGCCTTCCATCGTCTCAACCTGGATTCGTAGGCTCGCCCCATCCAGCAAGAGAGGAGGTCCATGACGGACAAGTTGGCCAAGCCAATTCGGGAGGAGGTCGCCAAGCTCCTCAAGGCCGGTTTTGTATCAGAGATCCAATACCCCGGCTGGGTCTCCAATGTTGTAATGGTTAAAAAATGAGACGGCCGGTGGAGGATGTGTGTTGATTTTTCTTTACTTAATAAATCATGCCCTAAGGATTGTTACCCCTTGCCTCGGATCAACGCGCTGGTTGACTCAGCCGTCGGTTTCTCTATAATGAGTTTCCTAGATGCTTTTTCAGGTTATCATCAGATCAGGATGCACCCTCCCGACGTTAAGGATGTCTCCTTCATCACAGGGGATGGGTGCTACTGTTATAAAATGATTCCCTTTAGGCTAAAAAATGCAGGGGCGACCTATAAAAAAATGATGGACAAGGTCTTCCGGTAGCAGAAGGGAAGGAACCTGGAGGTGTATGTAGACGACGTCATGATCAAGAGCCTGGACGTAGACTCTCACCTCCGGGACTTGGAAGAGACTTTTGCTACTCTTCGTGAGTACAAAATGAGGCTGAACCCCTTGAAGTGCATCTTCGGGGAAAGCAAGGGAAAGTTCCTGGGGCATCTTCTCACCCCTACTAGTGTAGAGCTCAACCTTGATAAGGTGAGGGAGATTGTGGAGTTGGGGTCACCACAGAACGCCAAGGAAGTGCAGCGGTTGACGAGAAAGTTAGCCGGGTTGAGCAGGTTCCTATCCCGAGCCGGGGAGAAGTGCTCTCCCTTCTTCAAAACTCTGAGGGGAAGCCGGGAGTTCGAGTGGACCTCAGAGTGCGAGGAGGCATTCCAGGCCTTGAAGAGGCAGCTAACTCAGTCCCCCTGCTCTAAGGGCCAAAGGAGGGGGAGGATTTGTTCTTGTATCTAGGGGTCGTAGCAGAGGCCTTGAGCTTCGTTTTGAGTCGGGAAGAGGGGAAGAAACAACTCCCGATTTACTATGTGAGTCGGGTCTTGAGGAAGGAAGAGCTTCGATATCCTATCCTGGAGAAGCTGGCCTTTGCTCTCATCATTTCAGCTCGGAGACTCCGACCCTACTTTCAGGCATACTCGATCCGAGTGGTGACTGACCACCCCCTCCGCAACATTTTTGAGGGGGTGGAGCACTCAGGACAGTTGGCCAAATGGTCGGTAGAATTGAGCAAATTCGACATTTCATATGTCCCTCGCCTTTCGATCTAGGCACAAGCAATGGCCGACTTCCTGGCAGATTATGTGGTGGAAGTGGCCGAGGTGGAACTCCCCCACCCCGTCCCCTAGAAGTTGATGGTGGACGACGCGTCAGGAAGGCATTCCCTAGGGATGGGGGTGATCTTGGAGAGTCCACAACGAACGAGAATTGAACAAACAGTGGTGGTGCACTTTCCTATTACCAACAATCAGGCCGAGTATGAGGCAGTGATTGTAGGGCTACGCTTGGCCAGGGAGCTGGGGGTGTGCGACATGGAGGTCCTCACGGACTCCATGGTGGTGGCCTCCCAGATTAACGGAGAGTTCGAGGCAAGGGAGCCAACTCTGTAGCTGTACTTTGCAAAGGTGAAGGGGGTCATCAACACGTTCCAGACTTTCTCCATCCGGCACGTGCCTAGGGAGGAAAACGAGCAGGTAGATCAACTGGCAAAGCATGGTCCCTAGGCGGGGGGGGGGGGGGGGGGGGGGGGGGGGTACCATCACCGACTTGTTCCACCCTTCCATTGTGGAGGGAGAGCTGATGGAGGTGGAGCAGCACCCCTCGTGGATGGACCCATTCATGACTTTCTTGTCCACGGGGGAGTATCCTGAGGGGATGGACAGGAAGAAGCTCAAGTACAAATCGCATAATATCTCATGCTCGATGGGCAGCTGTACTGAAAGACCCTTTCGGGGATGTTGGCACGTTGCGTGGCCGAGGGGGAGGTCCCGAGGATCTTGGAGGAGGTCCACTCCAGGGAGTGTGGAAGCCACTCTGGGAGTTGGACGCTAAAAGGGAGGATCGTCAGGCAAGGGTACTTTTGGCCAACCCTGGGCCATGACACGACAAAGTTCACAAAGGAGTGTCATAAGAGCCAACTATTCGCCCCTCTCTATCTGCAACCGGCCCCGCACCTCAGGAGTATCACAGCACCCTGGCCATTTACAATCTGGGGAATGGATTTGGTCGGACCCTTTCCCCAGGCCAACAGCCAAAGAAGATTCTTGCTAGTCATGATCGACTATTTCTCCAAGTGGATGAAAGTCAAGGCTTTGGCAAAGGTGACCTCTCATGTCATTTGGAACTTTGTTTGGGGGGAGATCATCTGCCGACACGGTTTGCCCCAGGCCATTGTCACGGACAACGGATCTCAGTTTGCTAGCGCCGAGTTCATCAGCTTTTGTGGATAGCTCGGGATTGATCTCAGGTTCGCCTCGGTCCATCACCCAAAGAGCAATGGGCAGTGGAGACGGCGAACAATATCATTGTCAACCTCCTCAAAAAGAAAGTAGAGAACCTGAATGGTAGTTGGGTGGTGTTGACGCATGAAATGCGTCCTCCAGTTAACGGGTTGTTCGATCTCACAAGCTAGAAGAAGAGGGTTGCGGGGATAGCGAAGAGGTTTGCTGAGAGCAGCCGGGAATGTTAATGATCAACAGAGAAGGTTGATTGATCAACGGAGGAGATTGATTGATCAACGGAGAAGCTTGATTGATCAACATAGAAACTTGATTGATCAACAGAGGAGCTTGATTGATCAACGGAGAAGCTTGATTGATCAACAGAGAAGCTTGATTGATCAACAGAGAAGCTTGATTGATCAACAGAGAAGCTTGATTGATCAACAGAGAAGCTTGATTGATCAACGGGGAAGCTTGATTGATCAACGGAGAAGCCTGATTGATCAACGGAGGAGCTTGATTGATCAACATAGAAGCTTGATTGATCAACGGAGAAGCTTGATTGATCAACAGAGAAGCTTGATTGATCAACAGAGAAGCTTGATTGATCAATGGAGAAGCTTGATTGATCAACAGAGAAGCTTGATTGATCAACAGAGAAGCTTGATCAGGAACTGTCGGGCAGACGTTACTTTGGCGGTTGAGCTCTGATGGTTAGACTAGGAGAAGAAAAGAGAAGGGAGGGCTGCTAGCAGCGGCAACAGCAGACTTTGCCCGCCGCGGCTTGAATGCCACTCTTGCGACGGGCTTTTCCTTTAATCAAGAAGCAAGTTTACAATTTGCTAGTTCATCTTTACATGTAAAAACGATAAAGGGTACAAGGGGAAGCTGGCGGCTAAGGAAGAAGGTGCCAGAAACTAAGTTAAAGAGGCTGCAGATGACTGGAGAACTGAGGCTGTAGATGCTGCTCAAGCTGCCTGCTGAGGGCAGAAAAAACTAAGTCCACAGCCTTTGACGACCTGGGCAGACTGGAAATTTGAGGCCGCGGATCTTGCTTGATCAACTTCGACGGACTGGAAAACTGAGTCCGCGGACTTTGATCAAGGTGGCAGTTCTCCTCTCGCGCGTCCCGAATGAGAGGCCTTGAGGGCTATTTATAGGCCCGGGGAGAATCTTCTTGAAGCGGGCCCAGTGACGTCATCATCGACGACCTCGGAGGACTGAGAAAATGAGGTCGACGACCTCGGCGGACTCCGCGGACTGGCCTTTTCTTTGCTGGGGCAGACTTCCGGTTGGCAGCTAGAAGAGGGTAGGCAGGCTGAGCGACCTGAGGAGTAAGCAGACGGATCCTGAGCGATCTAGGCGGACTCCAGGGGGAGTCCGCCCCTGACGGAGCGGAGGCCGCCCTCTAGCGGGCGGACTCCAGGGGGAGTCCGCCGGCTGGAGGAGGCCGCCCCCTAGCGGGCGGCCTGGGCGGACTCCAGGAGGAGTCCGCCCGGCTGGCGGAGGCCGCCCCCTAGCGGGCGGCCTGGGCGGACTCCAGGAGGAGTCCGCCCGGCGGGCGGAGGCCGCCCCCTAGCGGGCGGCCTGGGCGAACTCCAGGAGGAGTCCGCCCAACTAGCGGAGGCCGCCCCCTAGCGGGCGGCCTGGGCGGACTCCAGGGGGAGTCCGCCCGGCTGGCGGGGGCCGCCCCCTAGCGGGCGGCCTGGGCGGACTCCAGGGGGAGTCCGCCCGGCTGGCGGGGGCCGCCCCCTAGCGGGCGGCCTGGGCGGACTCCAGGGGGAGTCCGCCCGGCTGGCGGGGGCCGCCCCCTAGCGGGCGGCCTGGGCGGACTCCAGGGGGAGTCCGCCCGGCTGGCGGGGGCCGCCCCCTAGCGGGCGGCCTGGGCGGACTCCAGGGGGAGTCCGCCCGGCTGGCGGAGGCCGCCCCCTAGCGGGCGGCCTAGACGGACTCCAGGGGGAGTCCGCCCGGCTGGCGGGGGCCGCCCCCTAGCGGGCGGCCTGGGCGGACTCCAGGGGGAGTCCTCCCGGCTGGCGGGGGCCGCCCCCTAGCGGGCGGCCTGGGCGGACTCCAGGGGGAGTCCGCCCGGCTAGCGGGGGCCGCCCCCTAGCGGGCGGCCTGGGCGGACTCCAGGAGGAGTCCGCCCGGCTGGCGGAGGCCGCCCCCTAGCGGGTGGCCTGGGCGGACTGTAGGGGGAGTCCACCCGGCTGGCGGGGGCCGCCCCCTATCGGGCGGCCTGGGCGGACTCTAGGAGGAGTACGCCTGACTGGCGGAGGCCGCCCCTAGCGGGCGGCCTGGGCGGACTCCAGGAGGAGTCCGCCCGGGTGGCGGAGGCCGCCCCTGGCGGGCGGCTCACGGAGCATCTGTCCTTGAGCAATTTTTGACCCAGCAGTCCGCCTTGCGCGGACACGGTGGACATCAGAGGTAGCCTGCTCCTTGCGGATGGGAACCTGTAGGAGAAAAGCAGAAAAAATGGGCACCTTGGAGAGGATTGCCGATTTTGGGGTTAACAGGTAGAGCAGCTCCCCTCGGTCCTCTAGGCCCTCAAAACTACACCCAACACGGCCACAGGGGATACCATTTTCAAACTTTCACATGGGTGCGAGGCGGTGCTCCCAATAAAGTTTGAGGCCCGAACGCCTCGAGTGGTCGAGGCAGGAGAAGGTTGGGAGGAATGGAGAGCCGAGAATGAAGAGGATCTATGGCTCTCGTTGACATGGTTTAAGAGCTATGAGACCTCTTTGCCATCAGGCAAGAGGAAGTAAAGAGAAGAATGGCCAAGTACTTTGACAAGCACGTCAGAGTCAAACAATTCGCGGAAGGGGACTTGGTCTTAAGAAAGGTGGATGTCGCAGGGAGGTCAGCCGCAGTGGGGAAACTCAAGCCCAAATGGGAAGGACCATACATAGTGCAGGAGGTCTTGAAGTCAGGAGGGTATCGCCTTCGGAATGTGGAAGGCGAGACCCTAGGTCTCACCTGGAGTGGTGATGACCTGAAGCGCTTTTACCCCTGAGTCATGTAAGTTCTATTTTATGGAATAAAATTTCTCGAGATGTTTATGCTCATGACATATCTCGTGTAAGTGGAAGAGTGAATCTGCCCCAGACCCTGAGCAGATCCCGCTGTCAGGCTCCCATCCAGCTAGCAGGGCTGGATGCCACTCGGAGGAGTTTTCCCAAGACCTCGAGCAGATCCCGCCGCCAGGCTCTCACCTAGTTGGCAGGGCTGGAAGTCACTCGGAGGAGTCTGACCTAGACCCCGATCAGATCCCGCTGTCAGGATCCCATCAAGCTGGCAGGGTTGGATGTCACTCAGAGGAGTCTGCCCCAGACCCCGAGCAGATCCGCTGTCAGGCTCTCATCAAGCTAGTAGGGCTGGATGTCACTCGGAGGAGTCTGCCGCAGACCCGGAGCATATCCCGCTGTCAAGCTCCCATCAAGCTGGCAGGGCTGGATATCACTCGGAGTAATCTGCGCCAGACCCCGTGCAGATCCCGCTATTAGGCTCCCATCAAGCTGGCAGGGTTGGATGTCACTCGGAGGAGTCTGCTCCAGAACCCAAGCAGATCCCGCTGTCAGGCTCTCACCTAGCTGGCAGAGCTGAAAGTCACTCGGAGGAGTCTGCCCCAGACCCCGAGCAGATCCCGTTGTCAGGCTCTCATCAAGCTGGTAGGGCTGGATGCCACTCGGAGGAGTCTGCCCTAGACCTTGAGCAGATCCCGATGTCAGGATCCCATCAAGCTAGTAGGGCTGGATGTCACTCGGAGGAGTCTCACCAGATCCCGAGCAGATCTCGTTATCAAGATCTAATCAAGCTGGCAGGGCTAGATGTCACTCAAAGGAGTCTGCCCCAGACCCAGAGCAGATCCCGTTATCAGGCTCTCATCAAGTTGGTAGGGCTGGATGTCACTCGGAGGAGTCTGCCCCAGACCCCGAGTTTATCCCGCTGTCAGGCTCCTATCAATCTGGCATGGCTGGATGTCACTCGAAGGAGTCTGCCCTAGACCCCGAGCAGATCCCGCTATCAGGCTCTCACCAAGCTGGCAGGGCTGGATGTCACTCAGAGGAGTTTGCCCCAGACCCCGAGCAGATCCCGCTGTCAGGCTATCATCAAGCTGGGAGGGCTGGATATCACTCGGAGGAGTCTGCCCCAGACCCCGAGCAGATCCCGCTGTCAGGCTCTCACCTAGCTGGCAGGGCTGGATGTCACTCGGAAGAGTCTACCCCAGACTCCGAGCAGATCCCACTGTCAGGCTCTCACCTAGCTGACAGGGTTGTATGTCACTCGTGGGGGTTCAACTTTCTCCTGGAATTATTTGAGAAGATTGCTTTCCTAAAGGTATGAGGGGAGAAGACCCTCGTGGGCGAGATCGTACTCGCAGGCCCATCTCGGCAAAAAAGAAGGCGAGCCGTCCTGAGTCTCCTATTGAGGGCGAGCTCCAACGAGGCACTCCACCCCTGTTCGGTTTTACTTAGAAATATTCTGATTGTTTTGACTCGACATTGGCAAAGAGAAGGTTAACTCACGCGTGAGCTGGGTGGGTACGACCCCAGGTCGGTAGGACCATTTCTGGTTGACCTGGGGAAGGGGGAGCTCTTGGAATCCACTCGCGAGTACGAGTCCTAAACTTGCGTTCCAGCGTCAAGTCCTGTCCTAGCAAGATCTGCCAAAGGGGGAGGAAACTCGCGGGCAAGTGTGGCACAAAAAGAAGAATTCAAGGCAAAAAAGATAGAGAAATTTCACAAAAATTTAAAAATGATTTTCATTCTTTAAATATCTGATTACAATGTCAAAACTCGCCTTCGCGAGGTTACAAAGGAGGGAGGGGGAAGAAAAGAAAGAACAAAAATCAAGCCCAGCTCTCGCCCTCCTCCCCGGAGGTGCGGTCTTCCTCGCCCCCGTTCCCCTGGCTCTTGTCCATGTCCCCGAATAGCGAGGCGAAGCTGTCATCCTTCTCGCTAGGCGGGCTCGGCGGGTATAGACCCGACATGAGGTCACGAACCGCGACCTCCTCGCAGTCGTCAACCAGTATCCTCGTACCCCTCATGGTGTTTAGAAGGCACTCGGCAGACTCGATGGAGTTGATTCGCAGCCGCTCTTCGACCTCCTTCGCGCAAAAGAGCCGTGACCTCTAGTAGGGGTAGGGGGCCATGCCGCCACCCTCTGGAAGTAGAAGCTCCGACTGCCGTAGGAACTCTCCTTGAAGCTCCCGGTTCTGCACTTTCAGCCGCCCCACCTCGGCCTCCAGCTCAGCAGCGCGAGCCTCCTGCTCGATAGCACGCGTCTCCCGCTCGCCGAAGCGAGCCTCTTGCTCGGCAAGGCGGGCCTGCAGTTGGGCGACCTCCTCCTCCAACCCGAATACGCGGTTCTGTAACTCGCGATCGGCCTCAGCATCCTGTGGACCATCAACTAAGCACCAATTCCGAAAAATTTTCTAAGTAAAAAAGGAAAGGGACGGCCGACACTTACCAACCCGCCAGTGGCTTTCGCGAGTAGGCTCTCGGCCATCCCGTAACATCTTTCCGCGTCGGCGGACTTGTCCCTGGTGAGATCGCGCTCTTGCTCGGCCTTCAACAGCAGCCGGTCGAGGTTGAAGCCGCAACACACCATCATATGGTGCAGCTCAAAGGCCCACAAGTGGGCCCGCAGGCCCTCATGACCCCGCTGGCAGGTGTTCATGGTCTTGAAGGTCGTGGCGCTGTCTCGACCATAGAGGCCGAAGTCGAGTGCGAAAGCATGGTCGGCAGGAGGCTGGCGAGCACTCCAAGAGGGGTGGCGGGTAGAGATGGAAACCCGGTGGGCCGACCCGTCCCACTTTATCATTGGCTCGCCGACCGAGTCTTTGCACTTCTCCCCCATGCCGAATAGTGGGTGTTCCTTGGGTAGGCCCAGCTCGCTAGGCATCGACCCTTCCGCATCCTTGGGGGAGGGAGCCTCGCACCCTCGGCGATCCCTCCCCAATGACTCCTTCAGTGGGCTCTCTGGCGAGGCGTCAGAGGGAGTCTTGGGCAGCTCCATGTACTTGGGGGATTGCCTCTCCACCAGAGAGACGACCTTGACCCTCTTCTTCTTGCGGTCTGGAGCCCGGTGAGACAAGTCCGGCCCCCCGTGAAGCCCCTGCTTCTTGTTGGAGGAGGGTTGGGACGTCGCCGCTTCATCTCGGCTGGCCAGTGCAGCCACCCGCGCGAGCTGGAGCGGGTCAGAGTAGAGCCCCGAGTCCGCAAAGGGATGATTCTTGGGGATGAGTTGTTCCCCCGTAGAAAAGACTTAGTCAGATTTGCCAATGTTGTCTCTGCCAAACTCAGCAAAAGCGAAAGGGAATCTGAGCATACCTACGTCAGGGAGGACGGGTAGAAGGGAGTCGAGGCCTCGACGGAGGTAGGCGACCTCGAATTCTTTGTGGAGGAAAAATTTGTGGAGGTCGGCGTCGTTTCCCGAAACCGATGGGGGACGGTATACCTCCTCGGCCTTCTACTGGGGCGAGAAGGGGACGTTGCCGAGATCACCCTTGATGAAGACGATCTTGGTCATCCAGTTGTGATGCTTGTTCACAACCTCGCAGCTTTGATGAGGGTGCCGCCGAAGAAGGTGATCCCGTCGGTAGTCGCCATATAAGAGAACACCTTTTGGAAGACCGTCAAGTTGAACTCTATCCGCTCGGGGTGGAGGTAGCAGACGAACGCGACCATCATGGCGATGGCGTTCGGGTTCAGTTGCGCAGGTACCGTGCCATAATACTTCAGTATCTGGCGGATCTCTGGCCAGAGGGGCAGGCGCAATCCCATCTCGAAATGCGAGATGGGGAAGGCGAGTTCATCGGGGTAGAAAGAATTGATGGCCTCATGCTCGGTTAGAAGGCGAGCCGTGAAGCCGGAGGGGACGAAATCAGCCACGCACTCGGCGAACTCCTCCGCCGTGGTGTTTCCCTCAAAGATGCAGTGCTCGGCAAAATGCCGAGCACATTTGGCCCTCCCATCAGAGTCGGGGTTCCCTTTGCTCGTACCCGCCGAGAACGAGAATGCGAACGACATAGGGTAGGGGCAGAGAAAAAGTATGGAGGCAAAAAGTCGTGACAGGAGTTGGTGGGGAGGCCTATTTATAGAGGGAGGAATTTGGGACTACCCTAGATCGCCTACCCCAGCTTGCCTACCCCAGCTCGCCTACTCGCCGGTTCTATCTCACCGACTGCCGAGGACCGGCCCCTCACTACGGCAAGGCGAGACTAACGAGACATCAACGGTTATCACTCAAACATATAAACAATAATGGAAAAATTGTCACAGGTTATTATAGATAAGATTCAAATAATGTCCAAGGAAGAAAACGAAAAGTCCCCCGGCGTGCGGGGACCAGGGAGAGCAGGGGGGTACCGGTAGGCCCATCAGGGGGGCCATTTCTAGCTACCCCGTTCTCGCGACTCTGCCGTCGCAGGACGCCGCGCGCGGAGCTCGTGCAACTGTCCCAGGCTCCAGTGGACTTATTGTAAGTTCTTGTCAAAATCGTCAAGAAGCAGGGAAGAAGACGCCTCCTCCAACGCCAGGCTGACTCCCGCCATGTCCGCCAACCGAGCGCACTCCCGCTGCAGCCTGAGGTTGTCCCTCCGCACCTCATGGAACTCACGCACCAACTTCTTGAGAACTAGGTGTTCTCGCGTTGACCGTTCAGGACCCTCCAACTCGTAATCCAGGAAGGCGTCCAAGGTGTGTGGTGAAGGGAGAGGCGAGTACCGAATCTTGCCCGCGGACTCATCGGCCTCCGAGTCCACGGTGAGGTCAGCACGAACAAATATGGGGTTGAGAAATAGGGGCGAGCATCACCAGGATTGGACAAAATTTGAGAAAGCTAAGAACCTCGCACACCCCTCTCCTCCAGGACGGCGCGAGGAGGGGGACTACCCAGAACCTTGTCGCGACCATGGCGGGGAGCCTCTGGAGAAAGGCGAGCAAAGCCGGGGGTGGGGATGATCTCGATTCCTCCCCCCGGATGCGTAGGAGAGATGCTACTGAGAAGGAAGGCGAGTCGGCGACTTCGGCCTTTGGGAGTCCAGCCTTGTGGTGCCGAAGCTGGGGAACAAGGCCCGCAAATGCGCGTCTGATGCCTGATTTGGTGGACTATTAAGGGGGCTCCTAGCTCACGATGCGGACTTCTTCCCACTATGCCCCCGGCTTGTCTGGTAAGTGGGAGGAACGATGGCATCCTTGTCTTGGGGGTGCAGCGTCGGCTGGGTTGAGGAACCAGCCCCATTATTCAGGGCCGTCTTGAGCTCGTTATAGATGGGCTCAACATCTTCCGGAAGGGGCTTCGCCTTTTTTGCCGAGCTGAACTCGGCCAAGTTCCGAGGCAAGGCGCTGAGGTCAGTCAGGCCCCCGACGCGAGTTGCAGTCTTCGCCCGGGATCGCGCCACTCGCTCCAGGACATCTTTGGTAAGCGGCATCTTAGCAAGGTTACGGTAAAGGGAAGGGCAATGGTCAGCCAAGTATGCAGGCACATGTATATATAGCCGCTGGTGGGCCCGACCGAGAGATTCCCTCGAAATCTGCCACTCGCCGAATCCTGTGGGGTTAGATGTTTCCTTCCGAGTTTGTGCCAATCTAGCAAAGAGCGAGGATTGTATACAACTCCGTATCCGGCGAGTGGGGTCAGCAGGGGCCAGATCAGCCGAACCTAGCCCAAATCTCGGGCGAGTTGGGCCTTGGGCGTCGAGTCCATTCGGTGCCCCCCAGCCAAGGGTGGTGAGTTCAGTCGGCACCCAGCCCCTGGCGCCGAGTTCAGTCGGCTCCCAGCCCCTGGCGCCAAGCTCACTCAACGCCCCCTGCCCCATCAAGCTCGCCTCGACATCCGTTCAGCTCGCAAGGGTTCGTCGAGTCCAGGTCAACAAATTCCAGGCCGATCGATGAGCTCAGCTCGACGAACTTCTGCCCCGATCACCGAGCTCGTGGTAAGCGGGTAGGGTGGGCCGAGCTCATGCTCGCCTAGTGCCGAGCCAAGGCGGTGAGTACCAGCTCCATCCAGTACTCGCCGCCCTTGCCCAGTAGTGGCATTCGTAGGGCAACTCGCCCCTTCAGCTGTAATGTCTTTTTACCATTTTTCCCCTGCTGGTTTGCCCATAACCAGTTAAAACAACGGAGTATCGCTATTGGCAGACCCGGGTGGGTTGCACATAGCTGTTCAGAATAGTGGAGGTTGGCTATTTGTAGGCCGTTTTCAGAAATCTATAAATAAGACCCAAGGGGTACCTCATAGTGCACGCTTACTTGTCTCCAAAGTCCCCCTAGCGTTTCCTGAGGTACCTTAGCCCGACACTTGGTTAAGGAGGGGAAGCGCTCAATGATCTTCCGGGTGTGTGGTGGGTCCTCCGCGTCGAGCCCTTGGGTCCTTTCCCAGTTCCCTCTTCTAGTCTTCCAGCTCGCGGGAGAGAAGTAGGTGTGCGATCACCCCTTCCCCAAGGGTGAACTCCATAAGAGACTGATTTTCGGTTTCAACACACTGCTTGAGTACTTGCTTCAAACCATAGAGACTCTTCTTAAGTCGGCAAACTAAATGCTCCTTGCCCTTGACCTCAAAGCCTTCGGGCTGCTCTATGTACAACTCCTCCTCCAAATCCCAATGCAAGAATGCCTTCTTGACATCCATCTGGTCATTCTCAAGATCACTGGAGGCAGCCAAACCCAATACTATTCTGATAGAGGACATTTTCACCACTGGTGAAAATATCTCATCAAAATCCACACCGTGCTTTTGACTGAACCCTTTGACTACCAATCTTGCCTTATATCTAGGTCGGGAAAGATGTTCATCAGACTTCAACTTGAAGATCCATTTGTTCTTCAAGGCTTTCTTCCCCTTTGGCAGCCGGACCAACTCATAGGTCCCATTCTTCAGGATTGACTATAGCTCCTCCTCCATAGTTGCGTCCCAAGATACTTTATCTTTAAATCTCTAAGCCTCCTCAAAAGTCTCAGACTCTCCACCATTAGTAAGCAAAACATAGTCTTGTGGTGGATACCTGGTGCTTGGCCTCCGAACTCTATCAGATCTCCTGAGGGGTATCTCCACAATTGGTGGAACATCAACAAGCAAAGCTCCCCCTCCATCAAGAATCTTCTCCTGATCTGAAATTTGTTCAGCTTCCTCCTCGGCATACCCTCCATCAACACCAACAAACTCTGGCTAAGGAACTACATCAGAACACTCCATAATCGGTGAATCTTGTGGCTCAGCAACCTCCTGCTCACCAACAATCTGGTCTTCCTCAAAGATTACATCTCTGTTTTTGAAGATCCTCTTCCTCTCTAGGTCCTAAAGTCTATAACTAAACTCCTCAAATAGGAACCCGAGCATGATAGACTCCCGAGACTTCTCATCAAACTTCAATCTCTCCTTCTTGGGGACGTGAACAAATACCGTACAACCAAAAACATGCACGTGTCTATAAGACATGCACCTCCTTATTGGACCAAACATGCTCTGAGATATCTTAATCTAAAGGTGTTGAGGTGGGCAGATTGATCAAATGCACAACAATTCGTACAACCTCAGCCCAGAACTGCTTGTTAATACCTGCCTAAGAGATCATACACTTGATCTTCTCCACAATCATCCTGTTCATCCTCTCCGCCAACCCATTATGTTGCGGCGTCCTCGGAACTATCTTCTCATGCACGATGCCATGCATTCTGCAGTAAGCATCAAAGTCTTTAATGAACTCACCCCCATTATTAGATTGAACCCGCTTGATCACCTTCTCAGTCATCTTCTCCGCCATTTCCCTGAACTCCATGAACTATGCCAAGACATCTTTTTTCTACTTCAGAAAATAAGCTCATGCCTTTCTTGAGTGATTGTCTATGAACGTGAAAAAGTAGGCTGCTCCACCCACTGGAATAGGCTCAATCGGACCACACACATCAGTTTGTATCAAGCTCAACAGCTCCGCCTTCCTTTTCGGTTTAGCATGTGCGAAAGAAATTCATCTCTGCTTGCCAGTCAAACAGTGAACACATGTGTCAGAAAGCTCCCCTGATAGCTCTGGATGAACCTTTTTCTTCATCAAGATCTTCAAGTTCTTCTCACTGATGTAGCCAAGTCTGCGGTGCCATAACTCCATAGAGTTGTCTTCAGTTGCATTCACACTCGAGTTGCAGATCTTAGCATTTTCTTGGTATAGACCGCAACACTTCTTGCCCCGGGCCCCCAATAAAGACCCCTTCACTAGCCTTCAGGCACCTTTGCCTTTAATACTCGTGAAGCCTCCATCATCCAGTCTGCCAAAAGAAATGAGATTCATCCTCAAATCAGGAATATGCCTGACATCCTTTAGGATAACCCTTCCCAGATCAGTCTCTAAGTGGACACCTCCACTACCAACAATCTTCGACACCCCGACATTTGCCATCCAGATAATGCCAAGACCTCTAGCAACATATGAGTAGAAGTAATCTCTATGAGGAGTGCAATGGTAGGATGTTCCACCATCCACTACCCAATCTGTGTCAACACACTCCTAGCAGGCAGCCCCACTGTAATGTAAGCACAGTGACTCATCCTCCGCAATCGAGATTGCACTTGCACCCTCACTTGATTCTCCAGTCTCCTTTGACTTCCCCTTCTTAACTCTTTTCAACTTGACGTAGTCCTTCTTGAAGTGACCCTTCTTCTTGCAGTAGTAGTACTTGATCTTCTTCTTGGATTTTGGCCAGGACTTGCTTATGGAGTTAGCACGTGGCTTACCCCCCTTCTTCATCAACTTGCCTCTTCCCTCCATAAGAAGAGAATCTGAAGAAGAGACTCTGGAATCCTTCCTCCTTAACTCTACATTCAAGAGATAGCTTGTCACCATCTCCATCGACACAATGCCATCCGACGCCGAATTGCTCAAGGGCACTACAAGAGTTTCTCAAATCTCGGGCAAAGAACTAAGGACCATTAATTCTTGTAGCTCGTCCCCCAAGGTGATCGTCATAGCCTCCAACTGGTTGATGATGCTTTGAGCAAGGTTCATATGCTCTATCATCTAAGAACATCCTTTATACTTCAAGTTCAAAAGCTTCCTGATTAAGAAAGCTTTGTTGTCAGTTGTCTTCCGCTTATACAACGCTTCCAACTTCTTTTATAAAGCCTGGGTCGATGATTCGGTGGATAGATGATGGAAGATAGAATCATCAAGTCATTGCCGAATGAAACCCACTTCCTTCCGATTCATCTTCTTCCACCCTTCATCATCCAGTATGGTAGCCGGCCTCCCCAACAATGAAGTATGGAGATCTTTATAATATAAAAAATCCTCCATCCGCGGCTTCCAAATGCTCCAATTCTTGTCATTCATGCTAATCATTCTTGTGCTCTGTTTCATCTTACAACCCGACGGTCCAAGGCAAATTTGATTAATTCACAAACTAGATTTAAGAAGGTAGAGATCAGATCAATATCGTCACCTACCGTTGATCGAAATCCAGGATGGAATGGCCAATCAGACACAGATGAACCTCGCTTGATACCACTTGTTGGGAAACAAGATATCTCACCACCATTGGGGACTTGAAAGATAAAAAACGCAGCATACACAAACAGAAAAATAAACAATCAGAGAACACACAGATTTTATGAGAAAAACCCTCTCCAAATCAATGAGAGAAATACCACGAGGTGGGGCACACAAAAATTTACTAAAAAATAAGGATTACAATAACAGACACTATGTTTGCCCAACCTAAATCCCCATGGATTCACAAATTGAATCTCTCTCTGAGAACTCACGGTGAAGCTTTCTTCAAGAACAAAGGTTTGCAAAACTCTAACAATCTCTCTTCAAACCCTACGGGAAAATGAAGATAAGAATGAGAGCAAAATACCCTTAAAATGAAGACAAGACACCGATCTGAGAGAAACTATTGATCTTCTTCTTTTTCAAGAAAAAAACTCTAACAGCAACAATGGCGGAATGCCGAAACTCGAGAACAGCAATCTTCACGTTCTGACGGCCGAATAATTGTTGTTCTGTTCTGGAATAAGTCGTGGGCTATTTAGGGATAAGGGTGAGGCTATCTCAGCCCTAACCATCAGACGGCAGGAAAAACCTGTGATTTCACGGAACAGCTTCCGTCAGCCACACTCGATGCCTGTTAGCTACACTTGACGCACTCGACGCCAGGCAGTAGCACTCGACGCACTTGACGCCTAGGCAAGCCTAGCTTCACTCGACGCCAGGACGCTACACTCGACACCTAACATCCTTCACTCGACGCCTATCAGCTCACTCGACGCCTATCAGCTCACTCGATGCTTGGCACTCGACGCCTGGCTGGAACCTGCTCCACTCGACGCCTGCAGACAGAGAGCTCAAACATGCTTCCATCACAACTCCAAACCTGATCTGCTAATTCTAAGTCCAGAGACTCTTTAGGGGCTGGACCCCAACACGATACCAAGAAAATAAACTAGTTTTGTTCATAAAATTCAAGAATTTTTTTAGTGAGATCAGACGTCACGAATGACAGTTCATGACCATCGCGTTCACGACTGTCACCACCGCGCCAAATGAAGCCTTAATTTGTCTTTAATACCTTCAATTTGTATAGTATATGCATATTATAAGAGTATAACTATTTCGATGCCAAATTTATTTTCAACTTTTATCCCTGTTGCGGGTCGCTCGGTTCCCCCCAGTCCAGAGAATTGGACAGCATTACCTCGAGAGTGATTCAAGTGTGCAAACAGTAACAAGAGATCCAGCAACAATGACAGACGAGTTTTTTTTTTGCGTGGGAAACTCAAAAAGGGTGAAAAACCACGTGGTCGGATATATCCGTGCTGGGCCAAAATCCAATAGTTCTTTTTTTGTTACAAAAATTAAGATCCTAGGAGGGTGACATGTCACCTCTCCGATTACAAGTCTTGAAGGCGAAGAAGTGAGAAAATGTCAAGTCCACAAGCTGTAGTTTTCACGAGAGCGTTCTTCTATTTCTTTGAATGTGTGAATATACACGGCCAGAGGAAGTTGGGGCTGCGTGAAGAGGAGTTATCGGCGGAAGGAGGTGCTGCAGGAGAGAAAATCGGTGCTGCGTGCGGATGGAGGCACTGTCGACGGAAGAAGGTGCTGCGTGCGGATGAAGACATTGTTGGTGGAAGGGTGAAAGATCCGCTGCGTGTGGCTGAAGACGCTGGCGGCGGAAGGAGGGGCTGCGTGCGGAGTAGTCACTGCCGGCAGAAGGAGGGCTGCTCGGTCGCTGCAGGCGGAAACTTGCAAGAGGAGGCTAGGGCACTGGAGAATGAGGTTTGCCCGATCCGGATAGGACATTATTCCAAATTAAAGGTTTATTAGGTTTTATTTATGGCGTTTATATTGGCAGCCCGTATATCGATATTGACAGCCCAATTATAATGACAGCCAAGTAAATCGATATTGACAGCCCAATGGCTAATGACAACCGAAAAATTAGGTTTTAAAAGTCATTTTTAGGAAAAGTGTTCAACATGAAAGTTGTAGATCTCGACGAGAACTACAACTTCTATGTTGAACATTTTTTCTAAAAATATCATATAATAGGTCTATTTTCAAAAGGCGCGGAACCCGAGCGGAACTATGCGAGTTCCGCCCGAGTTCCGCGCCTTTTGAAAATAGACCTACTATATGACATTTTTAGAAAAAGTGTTCATCATGAAAGTTGTAGATCTCGATGAAAGTTGTAGATCTCAACGAGATCTATAACTTTCATGTTGAACACTTTTTCTAAAAATATCATATAGTAGGTCTATTATCAAAAGGCGCGGAACCAGCATTTTGGGCTGCTATTAGCGGTCATTTACGTGTGTTTTTCATTATTTTACTGAACTGCCAATATCCAAAATTGAGCTGCCAATATAAACACCCTTTATTCCACATTTAATTTGGACTTAACATTTGCCTTAAAAAAAATTCCAAAAAACTTAGAGAAGTAGAAGCCATACTTTAGAGAATATGATGACTTTAAGCTGTTCTATAATTTTCAAAAAAAAAACATAACAAATTTTAAAAAATTTAAAGTGTTTTTTAACTATATAAATAAAAAATGTCGCACTGTACGTATGCTTTTTTTAGTCCAATATTGCGGCGATGCGCCCTGCCACGCGTGTTTGACCGCATGCGCGTGGTTAGCTGTTTATGACCAGTGAGTGTAAACACGAAATATTCCCTGGTATACAAACTCTGTGTGCCTATATTTATCCATTCAACTAATTGTGGACCCTCTGATTGGGACAAGACAATTATTTCGGTGCGCAATATATCGGTTGGACCAAATAATATTGCATCTGATTTGTTCCACCTCGCTTTCTCCTTACTGGGTTGCGATCTATCATCGATCTGGATATCAATTAGATATTTAATTATTTATATTCAATTGGATACAAATTCTGAGCACGTGACAAATTTTTTTTAATAAAAATTTGCTGAGAAGATTAGGGATCGAAGACTATTAGATAACTGCTTTTGTGAGTGGAGGGCCCGATTATTTATTTATTTAAATATTTTTGTTATGTTTAATATTTGATTGCTTTTTACTGTTTGCATACAACTTTTTACCAGAAGAAGTCATTTTTGATACCTATACGCAGATCCGACCGTATGATCTCTGATTTCAATAGCGCAAATCATTTCCAGCAAAATACGATTGTATTTCTTGAATACGGTCGTATTAAAAAGTGACCGTAGTACGGTCCAAAAAAATCTACGCGATTGATTTGGAAGATTATACTGTTGGATCTGCTCGTTCACAAGTTTAAGGTACCATACATACCAAAATATCGGTTACCTGAGAATCCAAAGCTTCGGGCCTTATGCAATTACCATTTTTAGTATGCATCGACAAATTAAATGACGAGAAGATACAAAGAGAAAACACAAGACAAAGGAATTTATTTTCAAGACAGCAATACAACATCACAACATCCTCAGTAGAAAAAGTAAAGTTGAAACTATAGGTTAATTGCAACACTAGCTTGCTTGTTTGGCATTGTCGAACACAGTAAAAGGCTCGGCCGCTCGGGGGAACCGACGACCACCCCAGTCGCCTTTGATTACCAGTCAACTAGTACGAGTCATCATCGACGAATTGAGAAGGATAAGAAGTTGTTTAGAAGGATAAGAAGTTGAAGGGTTTCATCCATGTCACTGGCGTGTAAGTAACAAAAAAAACATGATATTGCAGTAATACTAATGAGAAATTGCAAGCTTTTCTGTTTGAAAGTCTACAGAAGAAGCTGAAGAAGACCCTGAAATGAATTATTAACTCCCAATTTGAATCCCTCCCTACCAAAGCCCTCAAACGGAACGGATCTTTAGACTTTTCTAAGATTTTAAACCGGGCACATGCTTGGGCCGGGTGAGTGGGACGCTTAGGACGTGAATAGCTATTATTCCTTCATATACTTGATGTAAATTTACTTAGGCTCCGTTTGGAGGGATTTATTTTCACCGGTCAAGCGGTGACGGTCGCATGAACCGGGTCTTAATTAAGGCCCGATTCATGCGATCGTGACCGCTTGACCGGTGAAAATAAGTCCCCCAAACGAAGCCTTAATAACTCATAGACTGCCGCAAAGTTTGGGCTGCGCTAAGATTATCAATTTATCTCCTTGCACTTGCACATGATATCATGACAAAATCAACCCCAAGCTATGTCTAGCTCCCAACCCGTTTGTAACCCCTACTCACACAAGTTGTCAATGATTTTAAGAAGTTATTTAATTCGTAGATAGCCATAATAATAAAAGAAGACGAGAAGAAAATTAATCAGAGAGCACGATAAATGAACAAAGCGGTCAGTCGACAATCACAATAGGCCATTCGACGACAAGTAATGTAGCTCAACAATCTCAATAGGCCTCCCATATATTTGAACTTAAGAAAGTAGTAAAAAAAAAGAACATGGAGGCGGAGTAGTCGCTGCTCTCGGAAAAGTGAATGCTAGCAGAAGAAGGAAAAAATGGAATCTAAATTTTCAATACACTGTATTTTTTGGGAAATTGCATATTACCGAAAATGTAACGCAATATAGTTTGTCGCAACGAGAATATATATTTTGCAACGACATTCATATCCACAAATAGTGCGCCCAAGCACAAGCCCGGCTCAGCTAGCATTGCTTGCCTGTGTGTGGCCGGTGGTCCATAGTCTACCCACCGCCCTATATAAAAAACCTACATTATAAACCACCAAAGAGTATCCTACGACACAAGCACTATGATAATAAAAGACTTCCCCTCCCTTTTCACATAAATGATTTGTGCTTAGGAATTAGTGAGACTATGACTAAAGATAAGACACAATGACCGCAAAAGATTCATATAGCCGACCTCATTATAGTGGGATAAACGTTTGAATGTTGTTATTGTTGTATGCCTTGTTTTATTAATAAACAAGTAACAATGCACGGGGCGGGGGACTTGCCTGCAGCCGCAATAGTAACTTCCATTCGTGATAGTATCTCATGTTGTAGCAGTGCTAGCTTCCAAGTATAAAAGCACCTTTGATCAAGATTGATATATATCATGTTGACAAAAAAAATCAAAGACCGATGAAAATATAGGACCGGTTTCGTGTGACGGATTTTCCGTAGAAAAAAGCTACGCAGAGATGACCGCACGCCTTTTGGCATTGCCGCATTCGGGCGGCGGGGATCCACCCCGTCAAATGGGTTAATAATACATTTTTAAGAGTAGGGAGAAAAATTGTTAAGATAATTTTCTCCTAAGTGTGAAAGATGAGGTGTCTGGAGTTCTTTGAGATGAGGCTTTTATCACTTTTCTGTAAGCAAGAGGATGGTTATCATTCACAGCTTAATTCTTCTTGTTCTTCTGTAACAGTGTGTGTCTCTTGATTATATCGTGTATTGACTCTGGATTAATTCTCTTGGAGAGTAGTGTTGGAGAAGACGATCTTATTCTCTGAATATAATTCTTCCAAGATAGCCGTTATCAGACATTAAATGCCTTCCATAAATGATTTGTCTTCTAGAGGAAAGTTCAATGAAATATTCCTCAATAATTCCTTGAAACTTGTTCCAGAATAAATGAAAACGGCTGGCAAGTCTTCTTGAAATTAAATGCTGAAAAAACATTCCAAAGACCGGCAGCATTTGAATTCTTAAGAACGTCGATCTCTCAAAATAAACGTCGATCTGAGCTCCACGATCGTCGACCTGAGCTCAGAGATATTGAAGATAAGCAGTAGACAGAAAACTTCGATCTGAGATCGACTATCTAAGTTCTTGGTCTGGCAGAAATAGTCGATCTGATTAAGACAGAGATCGTCGACCTAGACTTCAACAGAAAACGTCGACCTGAAGCAAACAGAGATCGTCGACCTAAACTCTCCCAGAAATAGTCGACCAAAGCACAGCCAGAGATCGTCGACCAAAGCTCGACGATAGTCGACCGAAGCCAGCAACAAGCAGAAGGCTGAGGACATAAGTAGTCGACCTAAGCTCGACGATCGTCGACCAGAGCTCGACGATAGTCGACCGTCGTTCGACTATTTTTATCTCTTTACTTAGCTTGAAATCCTGAGCTTGAATGGTCCTTGGGGGCAGCTTCAAACCTAAGTTCTAAGCCCTAGACTCATTCTAATATTGACCTTTACACTATACAACTAGGTCAACCTGGTTTCCTAAGAGAAACATAGTGATCCTTGCCCAAATTAGTAATAGGGTGTTCCAACACTTAATGAAAAAGACCCAGCGATAGCCAACTACATCAACACCTAGAGGTGTAGGAACAAGAGTCCAAGTACATCGTTTAGTAAGAGTATGCATCACTTCATCCATAGCAACCTTCCAATGAGGGATAAAAAGAACATCTTGATACGAGGCGGGAACAATATTAGCCGAGAGGACCGGAGTAAAGCTCCTAGACGAAGGAGAGAGCTGAGCATAAGAGACCACAACCTGAAGAGGATGCTTGTTAACCCCAAAATCGGCGATCCCTACCAAGGTCTCTAGCTCGCAAGTCGCGGCCCACTCAAGGGAACCCCCCGAGGATCGCGATCTGCCTCAGCCTTCCCTTGTTGGTCCAGGCGGACCTCCTTTTTTCTTATTCGCTCAGGTCGTGTGGCTAGGACGGTCTCCCCTGTCTAAACCGCCCTGGTCGCATAGCCACCTCGTGCCCTGCGGGACGGCGAGCTGCTTCCATAGCTCACCCTCGCAGGACAAGCAATTCGGCCAGCTAACCATGCAACATGTTTCCTTGCAGGAGGCAACCTATATCAGTTCACAGGTTCGATCAGCCGGTGCCAGCACACGACCGGACCATCGCAGGACTCGGCTCCCCTATCCAGCCTGGCCCCAGGCTTCCGCCGTCAGGGGGCGGCCTGGCCTCAGGTCGCCTGCCTAGGGGCGGCCTGGCCTCAGGCCGCCTCCCCTAGGGGCGGCCTGGGCTCAGGACGCCTCTCCTAGGGGCGGCCTGGCCTCAGGTCGCCTCCCCTAGGGGCGGCCTGGCCTCAGGTCGCCTGCCTAGGGGCGGCCTGGCCTCAGGCCGCCTCCCCTAGGGGCGGCCTGGCCTCAGGTCGCCACCCCTAGGGGCGGCCTGGCCTCAGGTCGCCTGCCTAGGGGCGGCCTGGCCTCAGGCCGCCTCCCCTAGGGGCGGCCTGGCCTCAGGTCGCCTCCCCTAGGGGCGGCCTGGCCTCAGGTTGCCTCCCCTAGAGGCGACCTGGCCTCAGGTCGCATGCCTAAGGGCGGTCTGGCCTCAGGCCGCCTCCCCTAGGGGCGGCCTGGCCTTAGGCCGCCTGCCTAGGGGCGGCCTGGCCTCAGGCCGCCTCCCCTAGGGGCGGCCTGGCCTCAGGTTGCCTGCCTAGGGGCGGCCTGGCCTCAGACCGCCTCCCCTAGGGGCGGCCTGGCCTCAGGTCGCCTGCCTAGGGGCAGCCTGGCCTCAGGCCGCCTCCCCTAGGGACGGCCTGGCCTCAGGCCGCCTCCCCTAGGGGCGGCCTGGCCTCAGGTCGCCTGGCTAGGGGCGGCCTGGCCTCAGGCCGCCTAGGAGCGGCCTGGCCTCAGGTCGCCTGCCTAGGGGCGGCCTGGCCTCAGGCCGCCTCCCCTAGGGGCTGCCTGGCCTCAGGCCGCTTGCCTAGGGGCGGCCTAGCCTCAGGCCGCCTGCTCTAGGGGCGGCCTAGCCTCAGGCCACCTGTCCTCAGGGGGGCCTGCTCCTCAGGCCTCCCCTCCTCCGCTCAGTCCGCCGAGGTCATCAATGGTGACGTCACTTGGCCCCGCTTCTAGAAGATTCTCCCCGGGCCTATAAATACCCCCAAGACCTCTCATTCTGCACGCGTGAGAGGAGAACTGCCACCTTGATCAAAGCCTGCGGACTCAGTTTTCTAGGTCGTCAGAGTTGATCAAGCAAGGTCTGCGGCCTCAAATCTCCAGTCCGCCCAGGTCGTCAAGGGTTGTGGACTTAGTTTTTTCTGTCAGCAGCAGGCAGCTTGAGCAGCATCCGCAGCCTCCGATTTCCAGTTCTCCCAGGTCGTCAAGGGCTATGGGCTTAGCTTTTTCTGCCCTCAGCAGCTTGCGCAGCCTCCGCAGCCTCCGATTTCCAGTTCTCCCAGGTCGTCAAGGGCTGTGGACTTGGCTTTTTCTGCCCTCAGCAGCTTGCGCAGCCTCCGATTTCCAATTCTCCCAGGTCGTCAAGAGTTGTGGACTTAGTTTTTTCTGCCCTCGGCAGGCAGCTTGGGCAGCATCTGCAGCTTCAGTTCTCCAGTCCTCTACAGCTCCTTTTACTTAGTTTCTGGCATCTCCTTCCTCATCCGCCAGCTTCTCCCATTGTACCCTCTACTGCTCTTATATGTAATGGTGCAATAGCAAGTTATAACTCTTCTTGAATAAATGAAAAGCCCGTCGCAAGAGTGGCATTCAAGCCGCGACGAGCGAAGTCTGCTGTTGCCGCTGCTAGCGGCCTCCTCCTTTCCTCTCTCCTCTCTCGGCGTCAACCTGCAAAGCTGACCATCAAAGTAGCTGTCTGCTCGACAGTACCTTATCAAGCTCCCTCTCTGCTCGAGCAAGCTTCTCCTCTGCTCAAGCAAGCTTCTCCTCAATCCCCTCAACCCTTCTTTCTTCACCCTTAGCTTGTGAGATCGAACAACCCGTTAACTGGTCGGTGTCGCATTTCGCGCATCAACAGTTAACACGCGACCTTCAGATCTCGATTAGACAGTGAAAGCAGTGGTTACTCATGTCAGACCATCAACCAGCCGAGAATCTTGCTCCAAGTCCTAGTGATGATCCTCTTTGGGAGGCCTTAGAGCAATCCCGCAGAGAAACTGCTCAACAGTTTCAAGCCATCAACCGTACTCTAGCAGCTCTCACGCAGCAATTGGCCGCTCAATCTTCAGCAGCGCCAACTCCTCCAATCAATCCAGCACCAACATCAGAGACTCCTCAAGTCTATCCACCGGCTTATCCGCCGGTCTACCCTCCTCTTTACACTCCAACCTTTCCGCAAGGGCCTGCAGTTCCTTTGCGATCTAAGGACGATGAGTTTGCAGCTCGTCAAAACTTCTTCAGGGAAGCTGCCCGGGGAAGTCCAGCTAGATTTCTGAATTTTCAGGGAAGTCATCCCTTCTCTTCAGCTCCTGCATTTGCTCCTCCTGCAGCAACCCTTTTCTCCTATCCTCCTGCTTCTTTTGCAGCTACTGCTCATGCTCCTTACTTTCCTTATGCAGTAGAACAAGAAGAGCCATCGCCGTTTACGGAGAGTGTTCGGTATGAACCAACTCCAGTCAACTTCCGAGAGCCACGGTTGCCCATTTACACCGGGGAGACTGATCCAGTCAAGCATCTTCAAGCTTTTGAATCAGCCGTTGCTCTCAAGACCCTCTCCGATGCTACCAAGAGCAAGCTCCTCGTAACGACCTTTGATGGTCAAGTGAGAGACTGGTTCTATGGACTGCGACCTCAGTCAATCTCTTCCTTTTCTGACTTGCGAAGAGAGTTCCTGCTCAGTTTTTCTACATCTTCAAAGAGGAAGGGCGGTCCAGAAGCCCTCTTTGGGATCAGGCAGCGAGAGAATGAGACTTGGTCTCATTATGTGGATCGTTTTCAGAAAGAAATCTTGGACATTGAGATCGTTGATCAAGAAATGTACCAAGTAGCTCTTATTCACGGCCTGCGTGAAGGTCCACTAAAGTTTGAAGCTAACGTCCGAGCACCAAGAACTTATCAAGAGTTGATCGGCTTAGCCAACTCGTATATCCGCGGTGAAAAGAGCAACCCCAGCTTCGTCTCCAGGCTTGTATCGGAGAAACATTCTTCTTCTTACAAGCAGCCTCCGAGATCTCCTCGGAAAGACTTTCCATCTCTCTATAGGAAAGCAAGAAGATTTCAGCATCATCATCAATACCCCTCCCAAGGCCATGATCGTGCCCAAGAACGGCTGCTACCATTGTCAACATCATCTCCGCTAGCAGCTGCAGTTCATCAGCAGCAAGAAGGTGACCTGCCAGAGTTTGAGCTAGATGAGGTCATGCAAGAAGTTAGCCAAATCATGAAGGATAAGGCATATCCCAAAAGGCCCTACCAACCAGCAAATCAGAGATCAAGAAATTCAGATCCGTTCTGTGAATTCCACAGAGAGAAAGGTCATTTAACTGAAGATTGCAAGGCCCTTCGGTGATTGGTTGAAAGATTGCTCATCGAGGGCAAGATCAACGACCTGGTCAAGAAGATTGATTCTTCGAAACCTTCCACCTCCAAGGGCAAGGAGGTGGTTGAGGGTCAGCTGTAGTGCATAGAGATACATGACAAGGGCCGTCTGGGGCCCATTGATATTCCAAGTGAGTGCATCGATGTCGTTGACAAAGGTGAACTTGGAAGACTATTCTGAAGCAAAGAGGACACATTTCTTGCGTCATCAGCTATGACCAATTGCAGCTCCTCAAATCCCCTCGCGATCATGACCGGTTGCTCTTACTTTACTTTACCTTTCAAACATTCTATTTTTCAGCACTTCTAAGTGTTTCATTTTTTCATTCAATAGAGCTTACGTCAGAGAACTCATACTGACACAGTTCCCTTTTTATGATGCTTCTTCTCCATATTTTTCTCTTTGCTAAAGAGATCACTGAACCACCGAGATATCGCCAAGTCTTGCTCAGTGCCCCCTCGAGATTGTCCTCAGGCGTAAAACCACAATGACCACATATGATGAGGAGTTTTCTCATATGTGTAGTGGGGGCCGTTCAACTATCGTGCGGAGGATGACGGGGCTTCGGATCCCGGCCGATGTCTAGCGCAATGTGAGTGCTTAGGGGAGGCCTCCTGTGATAGTTCTATCGTGCTCCGTTAGGGATACGTTACAGTTACGATGATCTTTGCTTGACAAGCAATGGCGATCAAGTGTAGCCTTGTCTCCTCGATCATCTCACAACTATGACGGCCGAACACTCTATGGTACTCTCGATCCGTGCCTCCGCGGGACTCACAACTCCGCTGATCAATCCGCAGACAAGCAATAGGCCACTTGGCGCAACTAGTCTAATTGATCAGCGATGCTTGTAACCCGATGCAAGAGAGCAGTGCATCTGTCGATCCTTCTTAGGATTATTTCTTGTTTATTTGTGCCCTTCTAAAGGATGCGCGGCCAGCCCGCTTTGGTTAGGACTACACCCAGGATGACTTTGGCAAGTGATGCATAAGGCCCACGGGGAACACCTGTGGCAGCATTCAACCTTTTTAGTTCATCCTCGAGATATAGCTCCTCTTTTCTCTTTTTACCTTCTTACAGGTTAGCAGGTTAAATTCAACCTATTCTAATGATCTGCAATATCTTTCTTGGCTTATGATCATCTTATATGTGCTGCCTGCATAAGCTTTTATCAGATGAAAATCAACAAGTTCTCTCATCAGATGTTAGCCACACATCATTTATTCAAGGCGTAGGATTCTTCTTGATTAACAAGCCATGTCATCATGAATCTAATTTCGAATTTTCTTATCTCGTTGATTTGGGTTTTCATGTTGACATTATACCTTGATCATGCGAGACAATCATTATCGCAGTTTGATCATTATTCAGTTGATAGCAGAGCGTGCCAGGTATCTGTTCTGTTATCCGATTATATCTTATCATACCAACAGCCAACATTCGCAGATTCCGCCCAGGTATTTGCGAACTTAGTTTTCTTTCCTATCATATCTGCTACTTACTTTCTTTTGCAGAGAATAGCAGATATTAGCAAGTTCCTCTCAGGTACTTGCAGTTTACTCTTTATCTATCTGCTACTTACTTTCTTTTGCAGAGAATAGCAGATATTAGCAAGTTCCCCTCAGGTACTTGCAGTTTACTCTTTATCATATCTGCTACTTACTTTCTTTTGCAGAGATCAACAGATATCAGCAAGTTCCTTTCAGGTACTTGCACCTTACTCTCCTATCATATCTGTTGCTTACCTTTCTTTTGCAGAGATAACCAGATACCAGCAAGTCCTTTTCAACTCAGGTACACACAAGATGTACCTCCTTTTACCTGTATTGACTTTTTCTTCGCAGGTAAAATATAGGCACTGACAGATCTTTCCGAGGAGAGACATCATGTTCTATCTCTCCTGATCTCTAAATTTTTCTCTCCTGTTTCCCAAGGGGTGGATCACGATTTTCGTGGGTTTCCTACTTTTTCGAAGTTCCCTGCAGAACTTAAAAAGTGTGGGGATTATGTTAACCCCCAAATCGGCGATCCCTCCCAAGGTCTCTAGCTCGCAAGTCGCGGCCCACTCAAGGAAACCCCCCGAGGATTGCGATCTGCCTCAGCCTTCCCTTGTTGGTCCAGGCGGACCTCCTTTTTTCTTATTCGCTCAGGCCGTGTGGCTAGGACGGTCTCCCCTGTCTAAACCGCCCTGGTCGCATAGCCATCGCGTGCCCTGCGGGATGGCGAGCTGCTTCCATAGCTCACCCTCGCAGGACAAGCAATTCGAACAGCTAACCATGCAGCATGCTTCCTTGCAGGAGGCAACCTATATCAGTTCACAGGTTCGATCTGCCAGTGCTAGCGCACGACCGGACCATCGCAGGACTCGGCTCCCCTGTCCAGCCTGGCCCTAGGCTTCCGCCGTCAGGGGGCGGCCTGGCCTTAGGTCGCCTGCCTAGGGGCGGCCTGGCCTCAGACCGCCTCCCCTAGGGGCGGCCTGGCCTCAGGTCGCCTGCCTAGGGGCGGCCTGGCCTTAGGCCGCCTCCCCTAGGGGCGGCCTGGCCTCAGGTTGCCTGCCTAGTGGCGGCCTGGCCTCAGGCCACCTCCCCTAGGGGCGGCCTGGCCTCAGGTCGCCTACTTAGGGGCGGTCTGGCCTCAAGCCGCCTCCCCTAGGGGCGGCCTAGCCTCAGGTCGCCTCCCCTAGGGGCGGCCTGGCCTCAGGTCGCCTGCCTAGGGGCGGCCTGGCCTCAGGCCGCCTCCCCTAGGGGTGGCCTGGCCTCAGGCCGCCTGCCTAGGGGCGGCCTGGCCTCAGGACGCCTCCCCTAGGGGCGGCCTGGCCTCAGGCCGCCTCCCCTAGGGGCGGCCTGGCCTCAGGTCGCCTGTCTAGGGGCGGCCTGGCCTCAGGCCGCCTCCATTAGGGGCGGCCTGGCCTCAGGTCGCCTCCCCTAGGGGCGGCCTGGCCTCAGGTCGCCTGCCTAGGGGCGGCCTGGCCTCAGGCCGCCTCCCCTAGGGGCGGCCTGGCCTCAGGCCGCCTGCCTAGGGGCGGCCTGGCCTCAGGTCGCCTTCCCTAGGGGCGGCCTAGCCTCAGGCCGCCTGTCCTCAGGGGGGCCTGCTCCTCAGGCCTCCCCCTCCTCCGCTCAGTCCGCCGAGGTCGTCAATGGTGACGTCACTGGGCCCCGCTTCTAGAAGATTCTCTCCGGGCCTATAAATACCCCCCAAGACCTCTCATTTTGCACGCGTGAGAGGAGAACTGCCACCTTGATCAAAGCCTGCGGACTCAGTTTTCTAGGTCGTCAGAGTTGATCAAGCAAGGTCTGCGGCCTCAAATCTCCAGTCCGCCCAGGTCGTCAAGGGCTGTGGACTTAGTTTTTTCTGTCAGCAGCAGGCAGCTTGAGCAGCATCCGCAGCCTCCGATTTCCAGTTCTCCCAGGTCGTCAAGGGCTGTGGACTTAGCTTTTTCTGCCCTCAACAGCTTGCGCAGCCTCCGCAACCTCCGATTTCCAGTTCTCCCAGGTCGTCAAGGGCTGTGGATTTGGCTTTTTCTGCCCTCAGCAGCTTGCGCAGCCTCCGTAGCCTCTGATTTCTAGTTCTCCCAGGTCGTCAAGAGTTGTGGACTTAGTTTTTTCTGCCCTCGGCAGGCATCTTGGGCAGCATCTACAGCTTCAGTTCTCCAGTCCTCTGCAGCTCCTTTTACTTAGTTTCTGGCATCTCCTTCCTCAGCCGCCAGCTTCCCCCATTGTACCCTCTACTGCTCTTATATGTAATGGTGCAATAGCAAGTTATAACTCTTCTTGAATAAAGGAAAAGCCCGTCGCAAGAGTGGCATTCAAGCCGCGGCGGGCGAAGTCTGCTGTTGCCGCTGCTAGCGGCCTCCTCCTTTCCTCTCTCCTCTCTCGGTGTCAACCTGCAAAGCTGACCATCAAAGTAGCTATCTGCTCGACAGTACCTGATCAAGCTCCCTCTCTGCTCGAGCAAGCTTCTCCTCTGCTCAAGCAAGCTTCTCCTCCATCCCCTCAACCCTACTTTCTTCACCCTTAGCTTGTGAGATCGAACAACCCGTTAACTGGTCGGTGTCGCATTTCGCGCATCAATAATGCTGGGTGCAGGAGCGAACAACTTTCCGAAGAGCAATCATAAGATCCAAATCTGACGTGTCTACTGTATCAGCCCCATCCAAATAAGAAAATACTAGCCTGAGAGTTGATTGCAGCGACTTAGGAGAAGAAGCAGGGACAGTAGACGAGTCAGAAGGAGAAGAATCAGAAATAGGAGAAGAAGAAAGCAGGGTAGACTCTGGAAGAGGTGCTGGTACATCGGGAGAAGAAGAAGGAAGAGAGGGAGAAGAAAAGAAGGGAGCATTCTCAAAGAAAGTAATATCCGCCGACACATACTGTCTCCGAAGAATAGTATCAAAACAGCGATACCCTTTCCGTGTCAGACAATAGCCCAAAAAGATGCACTTCACAGAATGAGGAAAGAGTTTATCACGTCCAGAAGCAGGAGAGTGAACAAACGTTGTGCAATCAAAGACACGAAGAGGTAACAAAAAGGGTGTCCCATCAGGATAGAGAATAGAAAATGTTATTTTTCCATTTAGAACTGAAGACGGAACTCGATTAATGAGAAAATATGAAAGAAATGACCCCAATAAGTCCGAGGAACATGCATATGAGTAAGAAGACTACGAGGCACATCTAAAAGATGACGATTCTTACGTTCAGCAACACCATTCTGTCAGGAAGTATAAGAGCAAGTAGTTTGTTGAACCATGTCATGATTCAAACAAAACGAAGTAAACTGATGACTAAGGTATTATTTAGCATTATTAGTACGAAGAATTTTAATATGGGTATCAAATTATGTATGAATTTCATTATAAAAAGCAGAAAAAACTGAGAAAATTTCAGAGCATTCGCGTAATAAATATAACCACAGACACCTGGAAAAATCATCTATGAATGTAACAAAATATAAACTACCCCTACCAACAATTTGAAGAACTGCGGCCTTGCTTAGCAGGAAAAGAAGATCGGTGATTCTTGCTAAACTGACATGCTTCACAATCCAGAGTAGAATCACTGCGAGGTAAATTTGGCAGAAGCTGATAAAGAATGCAAGGAGGAGGATGCCTAGGGCGAAGATGTCACTGAAGCAGAGAACAAGAGGAAGAAAAAGCAGAAGTAGTATTAAGGTAGAACAAGCCGCAACTCTCAGTTCCAGTAGCAATCACCTCCTTGAAATGAGAAATCTGAAAAACACAAGTAGAGGCAGTAAAAATAGCTTCACAATGCAACTGTTTACAAAGAGCAGTAAAAGAATGAAGGTTGCATGGAAAATTCGGGACATACAGGGTGTCAAGTAGCTGAAGAGAGGGAGTAATATGCACAGTGCCAGACGCACAAACCGGAGAAGGAGAATCATCCGCAATAAGAACCAGAGGTAACCGGTTGATCTTGTCAAGAGAAGAGAAAAGACGAGAATTGCCAGTCATATAATTTGTTGCACCAGAATCAATAAGCTACCAACCCGTAGTAGCAAACTGAGCAGTTTCAGAAGTAGCAAGAGAAGACGTGGACGGCTTGGAGGTATCAGCTGATGTTGGACGAAGATGAGCATACTTGGTCCAACACCGATCAACTAAGTGACCAAGTCGGCCACAATGAGAACAAAGATGCTTGGAGGAACCACATCCACCACCACGGCCACCAGTACGGCCACCACGACCACAAGAGATGTCATGATGAGCTGTATGAGACACAAGATCAGGAGACAAATATGGAGAGGAGAGAAAAGGATGCTGAAGAAGAGTAGTAACAACAGATATCCTAGCAGCAGTAGCATCCAGAGTCGAAGTATCCGCGTCTCCAAGAATTTGCTGGCGGATCATATTATAGGAATCCGACAGGCGAAGCAGATAACAAACAACTAGAAGCTCCTGAAAATACCGGTGTTTCTCAGCTATATCCGCAGAAAAAGGGCTTTGCTGAAGAAGTTCAACACCAAGAGTCTGAACCTCCTGATAGGCAGAAGCAAGAGTCATGACTGGTCAAGCAAAAAGATCAGCATACAAAGTATAAATGCACGAAGTATGGGCTCCTTTGGAATACAAGGCTGCAAGATGATTCCAGGCAACCTTGACAGTCAGATCATGCCGGATGACAGGAAGGCACTCATCAGATAAATTGTTGGCCAACCAAGTCTGCACCAACGCATCAGAAGCATCCCATTCATCAAAAGAAATAGATCCAAAAAGAGGAGGGTCATCAATCAAATGATGACGTTTGCGCTGAGAACGCAAGAAAAAATAAAAGATACACTCAAGTCAGGGTAATTTGGACCTGTAAGCTTCGAAGAAGTCCCCAAATTCCCAGAAGCAAAGAAGGAAGAAGTAGAAAAAGAGGGAGTAACAGAGAGTGTAGAAGAAGTAGTATCCATAGAAAACAGATAGAAACTGTACGGTTTCACAAAACAAACCGCGCGAACAAAATAGTGCAAACAAACCGCGCAACAAGAGGAGAGACCGCACGGTCTCGATGTCAACACACCAGCGACAGGAAAGATGTCGCGACCAAAATGCGGATCCCGCAACAAAGAAGAGAAACTGCTCGGACAGACAAGCAGCGAGAAGAGAAAAGACCGCACGGTTAAGGTGACAGCACATCAACGACAAGAAAAGAAGCCGCATCCAGGATGAGGAGCCCACATCGGTTAGAGAAACTGCAGCAAGAAGAGAAAAGAGGAGGAGAAGCAAAGGAAGCACGCGCGCAAGGAAACCGCGCGACCAAGAAGGGCATAAGCCGAAACAGAACAGGACTCAGAGAGAAATCGTGCGGACAGAAAGAGAAGCAAGGGAGGGCAGGGAGGGAATAGAATAGAAGCCGTGCGAACAAAAGAGAAGCCGCGCGAATTGGAGCAAAGGACAGATTAGCTCTGATACCATGTGAAAAAAGCTAAATAAAGGAAAATTTTATTGCTCCAAAAAGGTAATCATTATATAGGTATGCCCCCTTATTTATAGAAATCGGGAGAGATGAGATAATACAACAACAAGTCGGGCGGTCTACGCGGTTTGATATGGCCAAACCGCCCACTTTACAACAAATAATAAAACACCAATCGACAACTAGAAAAGTCGTCTAACTGTCAGGGAAGACTACTGGTACAAACTGTCAGACTGTAATTGCGGGTTGCTACCAGACCGCAGTTGCGGATATCCATCAGACCGCAACAGTTGCAAGCTATCAGACTGCAACAGCGGGTTGCTACCAGACCGCAGTTGTGGTTAACCATCAATCCGCTACTTTGGCTTCAACCAGACCGTTGCGGCTTCATCCAGACCGCTGCGGTTCACCGACAGACCGCTGCTGCGGCTTTCTACCAGACTGCTGCTGCTTCCTTCAGACCTCCACTACTGCTGTCCACCTGATCGCAAGCTGAGGTTCACCACCAGACTGCTGGACAAAACCGCTAGGTCGCTGAGACAAATAGACCGTTACGATTAGATATAAGTCCACCCGGTCTCTTCAAGCTCCAACAACGACATTGGAGTTTTGTTTGATCATCAAATATGCCTACAGTAGGCCCTCCATTCGGGCGTCATAAGTCTTTTTAGCACATGTAATGAGATTGGATCACGAATGCAGGATTGCAACGATAGGTCGTCGACATTTGATTCTTACCTTTATATCAAAGGAAGATTTCAAGAAGTTATGACTTAAAGAATATGTGTGTAGGGTTTAAAATTTCTGGTTTCAAATTTTACGTAGGACGTCTGATCTGCTCCGATTATGGAACCTATTGTCTTCCCTTAGAACATACATAGGAACGTGCTCTCAATTATGTGCTAGTGCATGGTCTGGCTGCGGAGCATGGTATCACTCAGGCTAGTATAACATAAACTACTTTAATACCATGCCAAAAATAATTATAACACCACAAGGATTGAAGATAGTATTTCGGGAGTCCCTATCATAAAAAATAGATCGTAGAGGTCACACTTTGCTCCTTGTCATTCATCTCCTATTCTAAATCAATTTACAAAGACTACATCAAATTTGGATTGTTGCGGACTAACTCGATGTCCCGGTCGGACCGAAATACTTGGACCGTCTTAGCTCTCGGAACGGTCGAGCGCGCACACAGTCAATGAAAATGGAAAGTTGACAAGGTAATTTTTTGACGTGAAAAACCCAAGAAAAAAGTGAAAAATCATATGGCCGGATCTGTGCCGACAAAACCTCCACTAGATCTGAGTGCTGTTACAGAGCTTTTTCAAGAACTCGAGGGCGACAGGCCGCCTCTCGTTACAATTATTGGAGAGAGAGAGAACCTGGAGGGTAACAGACAACCACTCACAGGTCTAATTATTTCTTCGGGTGCTGCGGGGAGCGATGCGCTCGTTGTATTCAAGAGTCTTTTAATAATTCCTGGAGGCGGGATCGGCTTGCTATACACGTTCTTATGTCTGGAGCTCTGAGGCTCGGAGGTGCGCTCAGCACGTCTTACCCTCCGCTTCTTGTCTCCGATTGTCTTTTGGAGAAGCGTGGTTCGGTTGTCTTATCGGTAGAAGGAGTGATTGTTCTGAAGCGCGTGGTGCGCTTGTTGGCAAAGAGCGTGCTGGGAGTTTGCTGGAGGAGAGCGCGCTAGGCGCTTGCTGTAGGAGGGATCGCTGAGCGGTTGTGGGTAAATAGAGAGAGCGCAGGGCGCTTGCTGTAGGAGGGATCGCTGAGCGGTTGTGGGTAAATAGAGAGAGCGCAGGGCGCTTGCAGAAGGAGAGTGTGTAGAGCGTGAGGGAAAGAGGCCCGCGTAAGGGAGCGACGTGTGTGAGAGCGCGTGGAAGCATGCAGGGGAGAGACACGCGCAAGAAAGCGCTAGGGAGAGGCGCGCATGAGACCACGCAAGGAAGCGATGAGCGGGAGAGCGTGCAAGGAGGCGACACGCGTAGGAGCGCACAAGGAAGGCAATGTGCGCGGGAGCGCACACGGAAGAGAACGCGTGCGGGAGAGCGCAAGGAAGGCAACGCGCGCAGGAAGGCGATGCGCGCGGGAGCGCGCAAGGAAGAGAAATGGAGGAGGGATAAAATCCGTAGGAGGATTTCCCGGGCGAAAAAGATGAAGATCTTTGAAGGAGGCATCGAAGACAAAGGAGATCTTCAAGGAGAGCTTGAAGACCTTCGAGGAAGGAGGAGATGAAGGAAGAATGAGAGAGAAAAACCGTAGGAGGATTTCCCCAGGAAAGAGAGAATGAGAATAAAATGGGGGGGGGGGGGTCCGGGGCCCTATTTATACACTTTATGGGTGGTTATGGAGGTTACGCGGTTATCCGCAGCCCATAATCACCATGATTGCTATCAATATACAAAAACATTATATTTATTTTTACGGGACTATAGTTTAATATGCATATTAATCTCGTTATATACAGATCGTTCTTTTTTTTGGCAACGCATTATCTCCATTACGGGAGATCATGCGGGCGGCTACGTGGGTGGTTACCCACATAACCGACGGCAGCGATTGTAGGAGCATGATCGGATGATGGAGAATACACATGAAGATGACGAGCAGCGGCGACGATGACGGGGAAGGTTGCCCGCCGACGACCGTCATGCTTGACCGGAGGAACTCGACCGACCACTGGAGGGAAGAGAAAATCGTCCGTCAACGGTGCCGGCGGAGGACGGACCGCGAGACGGCCGCTTGTCTTGGCAAGGAAGAGGCTGCCTCTATTATGGGCGACCGACGGCGGACGGGCGGCCAAATGGCCGCCCGTCATGAAGAGGGAAACACTGCCCCTGTTAGGGGAGGTGGCACCTCCCTGGTGCAGGAAACAAAAAAGGGGGGAGGGCGACCAGTAGGGCCGCCCTCCCTAGAGGGTAATCCGACCGCCCTGAACCAAGGGCGGTTGGCAGCGGATGGGCGGCCAGATGCCCCCCATCTGGAATAAAAGGCCACTGCCCCTGTTAGCGGCGGTGGCGTTTCTCTGGCGTGGGAAAAAGGGAGGAGGGTGGCCGGTAGGTACTTCTTCCCTGGACGGGAATCTGGCTGCCCCCTAGCTTGGAGCGGCCGAATGGCCGCCCATTTGGCGGAAAAGGCCACCGCCCCTGCTGCAGGGAAAAGGCCACCGCCCCTGGTGCTTTCCTGGCGCAGGGAGAAAAAGGGGAGGGCAGCCGGTGGGGACGCCCTCCCTGAAGAAGAGTTCGGTCGCCCTAACCGGGCTGTCAGGGAGGCGAGGAGGCCGGGCAGCCTGGAAGCCGCCCGACCATAGTGGCATGGTAGCGTGCAAAAGCAAGCTGCCTGCTGCGTTGCGCGCGTGTAGATGCGTGTGCAGAGTTGCACACGCCTAGGAGAGTGTGTGCCTAGATGAGCGCGTCCTGGGCGCGTGCGGGCTCCCGGGTACCTGCTTTCCCCCGTGCGCATGCGTGGGAGCGGACCGCGCGTTGCGTTGCGCGCGGTCAGGCCGGATGCGGCCGAAAACTCGAGCTGCGCTTGACGGATCGCGACTTGACCGGACCGGGTATAGGGAGCCCCATCAGGGATGCTTACAACGAGGCACAAGAAAAGATGGTGGATATATATATGACTCTAGAAAACCACAATACCACGGACGTTGAACCAGAGGCGAAGGTAATTTATGACAATGAAGAATCTGATGATCATACATCTGTAGTTAGTAGTGGACGAAGAAACTTTTTTCACTGTGACCACACTTACAAAATTGCTTCATTCATACTATTAAACAACGCATACTACTTTTTTTTAATAATAGGGTATTATCCACGGTTTAAACCGTGACTAATACTATAATTTTTTTTAAGAATATGGTATTAGCCACGGCTTAAACCGTAGCTAAAAAAGTTTACTTTTTAAAAAACAGGGTATTAACCACGGTTTATAGTTTAAGTCGTGACTAATATAAGTAATTTTTTAAAAAAAATAGAGTATTAGTCACGGTTTGAATCGTGACTAATACTGTTAATTTAAAAAAAAATAGAGTATTCACCACGGTTTAAACTGTGACAAATACTATTATTATTATTTTTAAAATAAGAGTGTGGGCAGCCGCCCACACTCGCCCCAAAGTGAATCTGCCTCGGTCTATAGTTGAATCTGTATGTGGAGCATACGATGGGTACGTAGAAGCTGAGTGGACAATTCAAAAGACGAAAAAAAAAGTAAAATAATAACATAAGTGATCATCTCCTCAACCCAATAGAAGCACTCAAGGACATGGGAAATCTCGACTTCTCTAACATTGATCCATAGGAGTTTTAGCTCTTAGGGCCTGTTTGGGAAGACTTTTCAGAAAGGAGAAGAAGTGGTAGCAAAAAGATGTAGGAAAAATAACTTTTGGAAAATGTCTATTAAAAAAGGAGAACTGTTTAGATGAATTTAGAGCTTTTCAAAAATGAGAAACACTTTATAAACCGTTTGACAAATCTCCGTTCGGTAACTTTTTTTATTAAAAATGTGCGTCTGGGTGAAAGACACAATTATTTCGCCGGGGCAGATTTTCAATGCCCGGGAGGGAATTTTTCGTCCGGAAGTGAATTTTTCCACGGGGATCGGTTTTTTCGCCCGGGCACGTTTTTTTCGCCCGGGCGCGAATTTTTCGCCCGGGCGCGATATTTTCGCCCGGGCGCGATATTTTCGACCGGGCGAAAATTTTTCGGTCGGGCCCTATATTTTTGCCCGGGCCCCAATTTTTCGACCGAGTGCCAATTTTTCAGACGTGCGCGAATTTTTTTAACGGGCGCGAATTTTACGGACAGGCACGAATTTTTCGGACACCGCAAATTTTTAAGACGGGCGTAAATTTTTCGTACGGGCATGAATTTTTCGACTGTGAGGGAAAATTTATCCCGGGAGCGAATTTTTTACACGGACGAGAATTTTTTGCACGAACGCGATATTTTCGATCGAAAGCGAAAAAAATTGCATTCAAGCGGAAAAAAGCTTCCAGGCGAAAAATACACGACCGGACAAAAAAATCACGAACAAGCAAAAAAATCACGTCGAGGCGAAAAATTCGCGGCTGAGCAAAAAATCGCGGCTAAGCGAAAAATTCGCCCACGTTTGAAAAAATCGTGCCCGGGTGGAAAAAACGTGTCGGGGCAAAAAAAACGTGCTCCGACAAAAAATATCGCTCACAAGCGAAAAATTCGCGTCAGGCTGAAAAAATCGAGAGCAGGCGAAAAAATCACGCCCGAGCGAAAAAAATTGTCCCCGGTCGAAAAAATCACGAACGAGCGAAAAAATCATGAACGAGCGAGAAAATCACGCCAAGGCCAAAAATTCAAGTCCGAGCGAAAAATTCCCCCTCGGGCGCGCTCAGGCGACAAAATCGCGCCCGGGAGAAAAAACGTGTCAGGGCAAAAAAATATCGTTAACGGACAAAAACAATCGCGTCCGATCGAAAAATTACCGACCGCAATTAAAAAACAGGGTCCGGGCCAAAAAAATCGCTCCCCGTGAAAAAACAGCGCTCAGGCGAAAAAATTGTGCCCGGGCGAAAAAACCCTCTCCGGCTAAAAAATTAATACTCGGGCGAAAAACCGCTCCCGGGGAAAAAAATCGCGCCTGTGCAAAAAAAATCGCGCCCGGGCGAAAAAATCGCGCCCGGGCGAAAAAATCACGCCCGGGTGAAAAATTCGCCCCCGGACGAAATAATCGCGTCTGGGCCAAAAAAACGCGCCCGAGCGAAAAAAACGCCCTTAGGCGAAAAAACGTGCGCGAACGCAAAAATCGTCCGCGAGCGAAAAAATCACGCGAGGGCGAAAAAATCGCGGCAGTGCAAAAAAATCGCGCCCGGGCGAAAAATCGCGCCGGTGCAAAAAAATCACGCCCGGGCGAAATAAAGCGCGTCCGGGCGAAAAAAAATCACGCCGGGCAAAAAAATTGGCTCGAGCGAAAAAAAATCGTTAACCGGCAAAAAAATCGCACCCGGATGAAAAAAACGCACTCGGGCGAAAAAATAACATCAGGACGAAAAATCGGCTCGGGCTAAAAAACATGCTCGTGCGAAAAAGAACATGCACTTGCAAAAAAAACCGCACTCGGACGAAAAAAACTCACCCGGGCGAAAAGCCCCGCGCCCGGGCAAAAAATGCAACCCTGGGCGAAAACTGCCAGCACGGGCGAAAAATGCTAGCTCGGGCTAAAATTTCGCGCCCGAGCAAAAATTTCGAGCACGGACGAAAAATTCGCGTCCGGGGTAAAAAATTTGCGCTGGGCAAAAAAAACACGTCCGGACAAAAAAATTACGTCCGAGAAAAAATCACGCTAAGACAAAAAAATCAAGTTGTAGTGTTTTTGTATGAGGAAGTGCTTTTCAAAAAGGTTGAAAAGTAGGTAACCAGTGACTTTTCCAAAAGATTAGAAAATGAAGTTTTTCGCGGTAGATTTTCCCACCGATAGAAAATCCAAACGATCTCTTAAGTGTGATAGTGTTTTCTAGAAAACGAAAAGGAGCTCAAAAGCCCTTCCAAACAGACCCTTAATATCATCTCCGTGTCCTTTTGTATTTGAACCCAGAGAAGTCGAGTATGTTGCTTCAGCAGCTTGGTTTCATTGTAACAATTAATCAATCAATAAATAAAATTTATACCAAAGACTTAATATTAGAGATATTAGACAAACAAAAATTGGAAATAACCATGCAAAAGTTTTCGAGAAGCGGGAAAGGTCACAAGAACACTCAATCATATCAAGCTCAAATTTACAAGCACAATAGAGGGAAAGAGAAACAAGCATGAGTACCGGGCGGACTAGTAATGGTAACCGACAAAACGTCCTATCTGCAAAAGTTGTCTACTGAAGCCGCAAAGTCGCCAAAATGCAACTTAACCGTGCGGACTCCCCGTTATTGAATGTTGAAGAACCTGTCCGCACCTGCAAGTCGCCTCACCGTAAGGTCGCATAGCAGTAGAACCGCGAACAGAACTGCTGTCGAATTGAACAGAATCAAACTACCAGAGACGGATTGACTTAATGAACTGGAAAACTTTGCCAAAGAGAAAATCGTCTGGATGCAAGTCGCAACTTGCTGCAATCCGCTGACTGTTATCCACAAGCCGCACTAAACCCTGATTGCTGTTAGAATCAAGTCCCTAGTCGCCCAGTGATAGCCACATAATCTACAATACAGAAAAATCGGTTACTTTCTCTAAGCCGCGCGGTTAAGAAAACCAGACTACAAATTTTAACCAAGGCTTCAAGGCCTACTGTTCGCGTTAAGAATGACGAGTCCGGGGCCCCTATTTATAGGCAAGTGAAGGGAGTTAAGTAACTGCTCATCAGCGTGCAGCTAGTCGTACCAGTTCGCACAAGAGTCCAGACACAAGGACAGACCATGCAAGAAAATCTACAAGTTGCCGCTAACTCCATATCCAGTCCGCACAAAACAAGAGGACTCGGCGAACTAGGAACAACCGGGCTTGACACATTACCGTGACCAAGTCCAAACCATCAACGGTCTTTGGCTGAATCTGGAGCGAACTCAACACTGGCGGACTCCACAATTCGCGAGCACAACACCAGACAAACTCAACACTGGCGGACTCCGCAATTCGTGAGCTCAACACCAGGAGGACTTCGCAATCTGCGATAACACTGGCAGACTTAACACAGATGGACCCCGCAATCTGCGAACTCAACATCAGTCAGACAACCCACCATAACAGCGGACACCGTGGTTCCTAGAATCAGAACGCCCCGGACTCAGCAAACTCCAGATGAGTCTGCAAGCATAAAAATATGCCGGACTCTATGAACTCCAGATGAGTTTGCCACACCCGCGGTTAGATGTACTTAACCGCCCGATTACAAACCTGGGAACTTGCTCCCCCATAATCAACATCCATGTAATCGTGTAGGTTGAAGAATGTGTCCCTCCCATAAACAAGACCTATATTTGAGGTGGACTTCACGTATTTCAAGATATTCTTGGCTGCCACCATATGAGGGTTCTGCGACTCCGCCATATATCGACTTACCCGGCTCACAGCATAAGCAATATCCAGCCTCATAATTGTCAAGTATATAAGGCTTCTAACCAGAGCTGGTATCACCAAGGGATTTGGAAGAACCCTTCCCTCATGACGTCAGAGCTTTATACCGACCTCTAGTGAAATATAGCTGTTATTTCCCTCCTGCATGCTTAACTTAACAATCTGCTCCGCATGACCTTTTTGGGAAACGGGCACACCACTCTTCTTCCTCTTCACCTCGAGTCCAAGGAAATGGTAGAGCTCACCCAGATCGTTCATCTCAAATCAAATAGCTAGCTGAGCTCTGAGCCTAGCTACTTCCTCCTCTGAGTTCTCTGTGTCGATCATATCGTCAACATACAATAACACCATGATTTGAAGCTTTCCCTTCTTTTTTACGAATAGGCTTGAGTCAAAATCAGAAGAAGAGTATCCGCAGAACTGAAGGTATTCTTCGATCTTTCTGTACCACGTCCGAGACACCTTCTTTAAGCCATAAAGGGCCTTCTTGAGCTTGCAGATGTGTCCTGGATGATCTTCAGAAACATAACCAAGTGGATGCACCATGGAGATATCCTTGTCAATCTCATCGTAAAGAAAAGTATTCTTCACGTCAAGTTACCAAATCTTCCATCTTTGGCAAGCCGCCAAAACAATCATCACCCGCACCGAAGTCATCTTGGCTACAAGACTGAACGTCTCCTCGTAGTCTTCTTTGTACTATATATTGTGAGAATCCCCGAGATACAAGACGAGCCTTGTATCGCTCGATGCTGCCATCAGCCTACTTCTTCGGCTTATAAACCCACTTGCATGTCACATAAGTAATATTTTTGACCTTGGGCACAAGTTCCCAAGTCTCGTTCTCCCTGAGGGTAGACATCTCCTCATCCATAACATCATCCCACTCCTTGACCCCAGTGACGTTCTGAAAGCATGAAGGCTCTTGCTCATCCAGCAGACCTGCAAAGAGACATGAGACGAAACTCACCATGTTCCCGTCCCTATATCGAGGTAGTTGAATAATAGTCCTCTTGGACCTCCACAGGACTTGACCCTGATCCACCAATTCCGTTGTTTCTTTATACTAGCTCTGATCTCGGGAATATTTGGAGCATAGATCTCCCTGATTCAAGATCTAGAAGTATCTACCCCAGAGCTAGACAAAACTAGAGCACCTAGTGACACATGCAACTCTACTAGAAGATCTCGAGCAGCTTCCTTTTGACCTCTGTCTGACATGCTCTCCTGTAGCTCTACAGATGAGCTACCCCGGTACGATGTATGTTCGTCGAAGACAACATCTCTTGATACGACGAACTTCTTTGTTGCAGGATCCATGCACTTCCATCCCTTCTTCCTCTCATTATAGTCCACGAAGACAAGATTCCTTGCCTTTGCATCCAGCTTCGTCCTGAGAGAATTTAGAATGTGTACGTAGCAGGTAGACCCGAAAACTTGAAGATATTCAACACTGGGCTTCTTATTTAATATAAACTTATGAGGAGACTTCATATTGTTCAGACTGAGAGGCATCCGATTGATGACATATGCCAGACAGGCCATTCCCTTTGCCCAGAAGTACCTAAGAATGACTTTGGCATAAAGCCAACAATTGCAGGTCTCCGTTAGATGATGGATATTCCGCTCTACAAATCTATTTTTTGTGGAGTATGCACACAAGTAAGCTCCCTCCGGATAACGCGCTTCCTGCAGAAGTTGGAGAAATCATTTGAAGTAAACTCACCTCCATTATTTATTCTCAACTTCTTTATCCGCAGGCCGAGCCAGCCCTCCATGAGCTCCTTGAACTCCACGAACTTCTGGAAAGCATCTGACTTCTCCTTCATAAAATACACCCGTGTGTATCTAGCGTTGTCATCAATCAAGACCAGCATTTACCTGCTACCTCCAAGATTTGCGATGGGTCCCATCAGATCACCGTGGATGCATTCAAATGGTGCTTTGTATCTAGTCTGTGACTTATTAAATAGAAGGCGATGAGCCTTACCATATTGACATCCCATACAGAAATGACCGTCACCGTAGGATTACAGACTAGACAGACCTTTAACAAGACCCTTCACTGCCATATCCTTTAACTTATCCATCCCAACATACCCCAGCCCTCATGCTAGATAACAACGCTGTCATTTTCTCTTATCCGATCTATATAACCCGTAATTCGTCGAGATCAGAAGTACTCAAGAAGACGACTATTCATAGACCATTAGGCGAGCAGAGACGAGCTTGGGAGAGCAGAGGCGAGCTGTGGCGAGCAGAGGCGAGCAGAGGTGAGCTGTGGCGAGCAGAGGAGAGCTTGGGTGAGCAGAGGCGAGCTGTGGCGAGCAAAGGCGAGCTTGGGCGAGCAGAGACGAGTTTGGGTGAGTAACTCGCGAGTATGGGCGAGTAGCCCTAGATACACGCTCACAGAGGCTGGATACTCTCCTATACCCCCCAAGGATTTCTCTATAAATAGCCCCCCAAGGGTACTAGAAATGGCACTTTTGGAAGAGGTGGAGGTTCCCACCAAGTGGATACTCGCCCAATCCATGACTGCCTAGTACCTCGCCCAACCTTTTAGTTGTGGAGGGGAAGTTTCTCCCAAACTTCCGGGTATGTGGTGGGACCTCCCTACTGGAGCATTTGGGGTGTGCTTGTAGATAGTTTCCTCTTTCTCGCTAGCCACTTGAATTGTGACGTCGGATCGTAGAATCAGTAACCTTGGGCTGCCTTGATCCAAATTCTGAGGTCGGGAATTTTCCGGGCTTCAACACGATCAATATAGGAACTTATCGAAAACACGAACATGTCCCTTACCCTTATCCTAACATGGGTGACGTCAGCTTTCACAACTGATATATTTTGGAGAAACTTCACTTCTATTGGATCGAACAGAACGTGATACCCATCATCCACAACATTGGTCGTCGAGAAGAGGTTTTTCTTCATTCCCGACACGTGATAAATACTCCTTAAAGTGAGTGAACCCTTATCACTACCTAAAGAAACCACACCCTCCATCTCGACTTCATGAACATTGTCATTAGCAGTAATGATAGCGTCATTACCTAAGTACGCCTATAGAGAATAGAACTTTGACTCGTCCCCGGTGAGGTGATGACCACTGTAACACCTCCCCTGTAAAATCCGTATAATATGGGTCCGGCCGGGGCCCCACAACATACATACTTTACAACTTAAGCATTATAAGATGATATAAATCACCCAAATCAAAACTCAGACTAAAAACAGTGGAAACAATTAATAATACTAGAAGTTATCCACCATCACAAGAGTATCAAAGTGGACTTATGGCCTTACAACAATCATGAGTCCCAAGTTTGAAACAATAACAAACAAAGTAATGTGCAATAGCACTCCTAGGCTACCTTGGCATGCAAGCTGGAATTATAGTGCACTAAGCTTAACATTCAACAATACAGAGCTACTAAACAAAGAATTCACCTTATGAAGCTTAGGCCTTTTTGGTCGACAAGCTTGCTCCTGCTTGCGATCCTTGCCTATAAAATTTGTGGTAACGTGAGTCAAGGCTGACCTCAACTGTGTAACCAACACATCTCCTCCCGGCCGCCCCTAGCGGACCCCGGGGCACTCCATCACCCTATAGGTCAACACTTCGTATACAAATATACATGAACTTAGAAAGTAATAAAACAGATTTGGATGTCTCATACAACAAACATGTTTTTATGTTGAGCAGGTAAAATAAAAGGGGCCTACAATACAACATGTATGCAATCCTAGGTTTCACCCAAGACACCCTAAAGCGTATGAATCTAATACATCATCACACATCATCAAACGGGTACTTCCAATTTCCCTTTCGGCATTCAAGCCGCAAACACATGGGTACTTCCAATTTCCCCTAACGGCATATAAGCCGCCACACGGAACTCTTGCCTAGGCCCCACCCGCTCGTGGGTCTCGAAACCCAGGCTTGCCTGCAAGCTCTGACTTCTCACGTCAGGATTCCTTCACACAAACAAACTGATGCTAAGATCCCTCGCTAGACCCCACCTGCTCGTGGGCTTCATCGTCGGGGCTTGTCCAAAGCTTGGCGTTCTTATCAGTTTCACAGAAGGGGACTTGTCTCGCCGGGACACTCTCCACACATGAATTGCACGTCACGGGCTAGCCAGCCGACCACAGAGACAAAGCCACGCCTTAGCACATCACAATCAAAAGCCTTTCTCGCCCTAATTCACCATTCATGCTCACAAAAAAATAAGGGGGAAACCACATCACAAACGACATCTTTCCGCAAACGGATTTCTAGAAAAATCTTTAAGGCTCGTTATGAAACATCACCGAGTCGGACAAACGGTCGCGACTACGGCTTCACCCACAATGCCTAATCCACTAGCGGAGCGAAAGTGCAATATCATGCCGGTGACGGATACAATCGACCTGGTGGCTCCTCTTGAACCATGGAAACTCGAACCCCTCTCATTTGAGAGATTCGATGACTAAAGCTTGAAAGAAATCAAGAATAAAAATGGATGTCATGCACGCATCCTAAAGACCGAGAGGAGAAGTATCGTTACCTTACGACTCCTCTTCCTTGCCATGGAAAACTTGATTTGCACGGATGAAAACGTGTACCTTCAAGTCCACTCCACAGATCTGGCCTCGGATCGACGATCAGATCCCCGAAGCTTTGTCAAAGGCGGAGAAAGACCTTCTTCTTCCTCCTCCAAACTCTTGCTCTCATGTAACGCCCCGAAACTTAAAAGTGAAATGGATGGTGTTCGAATCAAGTTCGGGTCTTGGTAGGGTGAACACGACCTGTGACACGGTCATGTCACATGGCCGTGTCATGCTCAGGTAGTCAACTCGAGGCCGACGAGCATTTAGTGCTCGAACATGGCCCGTGACACGGGCATGTCACAGGGCATTTCAGGCACACGGCATGTGACATGGGCGTGTCACATGACTGTATACTCCTCTGGAAGTTTGGTCCTGTGCCGACTGAGGGACACGACCCTGAACACGGGCGTGTACTGTATGATAAGGGCGTGTCAAATTCGGCACGGGTGTGTGGCCATCCGTGTCCACCAAGGGACGTGACGGTTGGCGTGGAGGTTATGTGTGGCACACCCCTGGTCACGGGCGTGTCGATGAACCGACACGGGCGTGTCCTAGCCCGTGTGCTTTTCTGTACTCAACAATCGTGTCTGGATCAAGGCACACAGCCTAGGATACGGCCATGTGCAAAGCCGTGTTTGGCCTATTTTAGTGACTTTTTGGCTAGATCAGAGTCGTTCGTTTTCTTTAAATCAGATCTGACGGCTTAGGATTAATCCTCCTTCCTTAAGGCTGGGAGTGGGTGTTAAACTCCTCATTTTCTTTTGGCCTTTCTCTTTCTTAAGTCTTAGAGAGAGGAGAAAGCAAGGAAGAAGGAAGAGGAGGATCCCAGCCGCTGGCGGAGCATCGGAGCACCAAATCGAAACCGAGACCGAATCCGCGGAGGCATTCTCGTTGCGAAGCTTTCCATCTGGCTAGTTTTTCATGGCGCCAAAACGGACTTCAAGGGTAACGATTCTCAACTTGGACATGTGAAGTCCTCTTCCTTTTGGCATGGGAAACCTGCTCCCGTGAGTGTGTTGTGAGTGCGCGGTGTTCCTTGGGGTAGATATGTGAAGTCCCCCTTGTTTAGAGTCCGGAATCGATGTATGGGCATATGCATTATGTGTGAAGCCTACCCGGACGTGTTTGTATGGATCAGTGATGTTGCATTATGCATTGATTGTCGGAGAAGACTCTGTATTGTCTTGTTTTTCGGGTTTTCTATACGGTAGATTGCAACAGGGATCCTTGGGGATTAACTCTAAGGTGCACCCGGAAAACTGGGCGGAAACAAATTCCTGCCAACTAGGTGGCCTAGGGCTAACCTTGTATAATTGTGATTGTATGTGTGAGGCCTGTCTCCAGGAGACATGTAGGGTCTTTCTTTAGAAAATGGTGAGCCCATGGGGTTCAGAATTATTAGTCCAGGGAGCCGAACAGGAAAGGCAAAACCGACCCGCACCCTGCAGATTTAGCCATGAGTACTACGATATTCGGAGACGGTAGGGCGAATTGAACAACGGGAAATGGTGGAGCTGTACCTGCGTTATGTGGACTATGACATGAGAGTAACAAAAATTGGCTCTCATCGGTGGCATAATGAGAGTCTCACGCCAGGGGCCGTAAAGAATGAAATACTCAAAGTAATCCGTCAAGTCAAGGACCTCTGAACGGAGGTGGTATCCGGGAAGTCCGGTACATCGTCAATGTGGCCTGAGTGTATGGGGTGGGCGGCCGTACGTGTAACGCCCCAAAACTCAAAAGAGGGACGGGTGAAATTTTAAGCCAAGTCTAGGACTTGGAGCAGGTGACACGGCCTGGGACACGAGCGTGTCCCAGTGCGTGTCACGGGCGTGTTCGGCCACAGATCGCGTGGTCGACGTTTTGGCGATCAGCGATCGTCGAGTGTAGGTACACGGCCTGGGACACAGGCGTGTCCTAAGGCGTGTCCTGCTCAGGCAGGTTGTGGTTTGGTGCTAAGGAGAGCACACGGCCTGGGACACATGCATGTCCTAGGGCGTGTCTAGCACACGACATGTGACACGGGTGTGTCACATGGCCGTGTCCTTCTCAGGAGAGTCGTGGATTTTGCGCACGGGCCGTGACACGGGCCCTGATACGGGCATGTCACATGTGACATGGGCGTGTCGGTGGCCGTATCAGAGGCCATGTTCTGGTCGGGCATTCCTGGTGACGGCGAATAAGTGACACGGCCATGCACACGGCCGTGTTGCAACCCTTGTTCGGCCCAGTTTTTGTATTTCAGGCCTCGATCGTGGCCGTTCGTTTCTTTACTTTGGGATCTGACGGCTGGGGGTTGGGTCTGAGGGTTTAAACCCGGGAATAGGGTTTAGAAACCCTCATTTCTCTTGAGTGGTTCTCTTTCTAAAGCTAGAGAGAGGAGAGAGCAAAGAGGAGGAAGAAGGGCTAGATCCGGTCACCGGCGGAGCTTCAGAGCTCCAAATCGCGAGCCGACTTCAGATCCGTGGAGGCAAGGAGATTGCGGTGCTTTCCATCCGCGTAGATTTCCATGGCACCAAGGAAGAATGCTAGGGTAACGATTCTCATCCTAGGACATGTGAAGTCCTCTTTTCCTTTGCATAGGAAGACCTCTCACGCGAGTGTGCGATGAGTTGAGGCGTTCCTTGGGGTAGATATGTAAAGTCCCCCTTGTGTAGAGTCTGTATGCGAAAATGGACATAAGCATGATGTGTGAAGCCTATTCAGACAAGTTGGTCTGGATCGGTGATGTTGTATTGCATAATAACCGGAGAAGACTCCGTGTTAATGGTTGTTTTTCGGGTTTTCTACGAGGTAGATTGCGATAGGGAGCCTTGAGGACTAACTCCAAGGTGCACCCGAAAAAAACTGGGCAAATGCGGGACGTTGCCAACATGGTGGCCGGGGAGCCAACTTGAACATAACTGGGTTATGTGAATTGTGTGATGGAAACGGGACTCAGGGAGTCTTGACCTGCACATATGGCTTAAATTGTCGTTGCGGTATGAGCACGGGTAAGGTGGAACCGCACCCGATCTATGTCGTTCGGTGGAACCGTTGGCATAGATGAGGTTCTTCGGCGGTCTATGGCTTAAATTGATGTGACCAATGCCAGGAAGACAAAATGCTCATATGGTTGGCCGTTCAAGGGACGGTGGTGAGACAGGAATGTCTATGATTTAAATTAACGTGACGTTGGCCGGTTCGCCGTGAATGTGCCTTGAGCATATGGGGTGTGTGGTCGTGCGTGCCTGCACCTGTGATGAAGTGTGTGTTTACACTATACCGCTCGTTTATGCTAACAAAATGCAGGGAAGAGCATCGCCGCCCTGAGTCGGGGGCGGGATCGTTATAATTTGGTCAGCATAGCTGACCGTTGCTTTTGTTTACCACCATGCGGTGGATTGTTGCTTGTAGGTGCTGCGGAGTCGAGTGGCAAATAGCGGGCTAAAGCCCAAGTTGCTGTGCCGGCCCTCAAAGACCAATTTTTGAGTGTTTTTCTTATGTACTCATGTGTGACCGGCCTGCGTGCCGAGGTTTGGAAGATACTTTTATTAAGCAAACCCTTGTAAGGCCATAAGGCCATTTTTGGTGTATTATACATTCCTATGGGCTTTGTGTAGTGGACATTCATGCTTGGCTGGGTTCTTTTATCTTTGCAACTTAATAAATTGCTTCCGCTAGGTGCTCTGTGTAGGACGTTGTGATTGGTTGATTGGTCTCAATAAGTATCCAACCGGTCTGTCCGTAGTATATGGCGTCGGGCCCCGGCCGGACCTACTGCTATATGCTATATGACGGATAGGGGTGTTACAATTTGGTATCAGACTACTAGTCTCGGTCAATCTTAAAAGAATTTGTGGGCGAATTCACTTTAAGGGGTGGTGAGCACATGTGTGTGCGTCATCGTTATAACATGAAAAGAACCCATGAATGTCCACTTAGGAATGAAAATACACATGTTTGAGGAACCTGCGTGTTCCTATAATTGCTGTTTGCAATATTGTTTGGTCGTTTATCGGTGTTTTGCATGATTATAGGTGACCAGAAGTGGTACTGGACCGTCGGAACGACCAGGTTCTGTGGCAAGCAACGCACCAAATGATGCGCATGCAACACCTCCTTCAGCCGAGACCATTAGATTGGTGGCGGAAGCTGTACTTGCAATTATTAATGCACAGCCTGCGAGGCAGGTACAGCAGCCTGCTCCTGCTATGGAGCAAGTACCGCTCCAAGCGGCAGAGCCTAGGAGGGTGGAACAGGTGATGGTGGAGCCAGAGTTGCCTCGGAGAGCAACTGAGAAACAACTTAAGCATGTGTTGGGTTTCCATCCGCCAGTGTTCTCGGGAACGGGAACCCTGACTCAGGTAGAGGATTGGCTATCGAGAGTCAAGAGAGTGATGACAGCAACGGAAACTGAAGAGTGGCAGAAGACCATGATTGCGACGTTCTTGTTAGACGGGGACGCATGGTTATGGTGGGAAGGGATAGAGCTACACCACCTGAGGGGAAGGCAGTTTGTTGATTTCTTTATGGAGGAATTTTCGAGGTTGTTTATGGCTCAATATTTCCCCTCAGCTCAAAGGATCGCGTTGGAAAACGAGTTCCAAAAGTTGGTGCAAGGATACAACACCGTGGATGAGTATCTCAACGAGTTCACTCGTTTGGGACGATACGCAAGTGCTAACTTTGCCAATGAGGAGCGCAAGACGAACTGTTTCTATGAATGGTTAAGAGATGATTTGAGGTTGTTACTTTCGGGGCCTATGACGCAGGGTTTCATGACCTTGGTCAACTCGGCCCGGTCCTTGGAAAAGGACATGAAGAATGTTTAAGAGAAGAAGGAATCCGGTGGCAAGAAATCGGAGTTTAAAGTGCCGACTACTTCGAAGTCTGGATATCGCAGGTTCTATAAGAAGGCTAAGACGTCGGGTACAGCCCCTCCTTCAGGTGCCTCAGGGGCATCTACCAACCGAACCCCGGGCGCTTGTTATACTTGTGGAAAGACGGGGCATTTTGCCCTCGATTGTTGGAGCGGAAGTCCGAAGTCCGAGAGAAAGCAAGGAGCCACTTATGAAGAGAAGGGCAAGGCGGTGGAGTCAACCGCATCTCACTATGCTCCGACTCAACCGAGAGTCTATAACTTGGGCAAGCAGGAGGCCATCAAAAAGGTCGACGTGGTGACAGGTACGGTTTAATTTATAGCAAGTTAGCTTTAAATACTGTTACCCAGTGCTTGTTAGCTTAATACTGTTTGTATAGGCTTTATTCTGATTGGCGATAGTCCGGCACAAGCACTATTCGATACGGGAGCTTCACACTCCTTTTTTTCCGAAAGTTTTATATCTCGCATCGGAGCCCCTTCTTCGATGGCGAAGGACAAGTTGGATGTATTGATACCGAATGGGTGTTCGATGTGTGCGGACAGGGTATGCGCCGTAAAGGTTCATATTGGAATCCAAGTGTTCGTCTTACTAGCGTCGTTGCTGCCGCTAGTAGAGTTCAAAGCTATCTTCGGTATGGATTAGCTTTCAGAGCAGAAGGCTTGTATCAATTGCGACCGTAAGGAGGGCAAGCTGGGTGTTGGGCAGGAGACGACGTTTGCGGGACTGAAGGGGTCGAGCAAGATGCTGATGTCTGCTCTTCAGGTGGTGAAGGCAGTTCATGCTGGAGCAGAGCTGTTCTTCACGTTAGTGGAGGATGTAAAGCCTAAGGCCACTTTGGATAGTATCTCAGTGGTATGTGAGTACCCCGATGTGTTCCCGGGCGATCTTCCCGGAGCCCCACCGCAGCGAGAAATTGATTTCACCATCGAGCTAGTGTCAGGTGCCAAACCTGTCACGTTCTCCTTATAGGCTGGCGCCTAAGGAGATGGCAGAGTTGAAGGTTCAACTAGAGGTGTTGATGGAGCAAGGGTATGTGCGTCCAAGCTCGTCACCTTGGAGCGCACCGGTCCTCTTCATTAAGAAGAAGGACGGGAGTTTGCGGCTATGTATCGACTATAGGGAGTTGAACAAACTAACGGAGAAGAATAAATACCCGATCCCAAGGATTGATAATCTCTTCGATCACTTAGTCGGATCGTCGGTATATTCCAAGTTGGATCTGAAGTCTGGGTATTATCAGCTGAGGATAAGGGAGTGTGATATCCCGAAGACGACATTCAGCACAAGGTATGGGCACTTCGAGTTCACAGTCATGCCGTTTGGACTGATGAATGCGCTGTCGGTGTTTATGAATTTGATGAACAGGACGTTATGAGAGTACCTAGACCGTTTTGTGATCGTCTTCATTGACGACATATTGGTGTACTCGCAGTGCGAAGAAGATCACTTCAAGCATCTGCATCTAGTCTTGGAGACGCTGAGAAGGAATGAACTCTATGCAAAATTCTCCAAATGCGAGTTCTGGCTACGCTCAGTAGCATTCCTTGGTCATAATGTCTGTGGGGGAAGGTATAACGGTGGATCCGGCGAAGATTGTTGCGATACGGGAGTGGACTGTGTTGTCTTCGGTAGCGAAAGTCCGTAGTTTTCTTGGGCTTGCCGGCTATTACAGGTGCTTCGTAGAGAACTTCTCGCGAATAGCGTTACATCTCACGAAGTTGACAAGGAAGGATCAGAAGTGATTGTGGACGCGGGAGTGCGAGCAAGCGTTTGAGGAGCTGAAGGGACGGTTGACCACGGCTCCAGTGCTATGTTCGCCGAGTGGGACCGAGGGCTTCGAGATTAATAGTGATGCCTCAGGTAGTGGTTTGGGTTGCGTGCTGCTGCAGCATGGAAATGTTATTGCGTATGGATCGCGTCAGCTAAAAGTGCACGAAAGGAATTATCCAGTCCACGACTTGGAGTTGGCGGCCGTGATATTTGCTCTTAAGCTGTGGAGACATTACTTGTACGACGTAAAGGTCGATATTTATACCTACCATAAGAGCCTAAAGTACCTGTTGGATCAGAAGGATCTGAACATGAGGAAGCGGAGATGGATGAAGTTCCTGGAGGACTACACGTTCAAAATTCATTATGTACCCGGGAAGGGCAATGCAGTTACGGATGCGTTGACTCGCAGGGCTCCTGCCCAAGCCAACTGGTTGTCGATGCATGATGAGTGGCTAGTTCAGGAGTTGGAGGCATTGGAGATCTGTTGTGTGGACAAGCAGACTAGCGCTAAAGCATTGTTGAACTGGACGAAAGTTCAGTATGACCTGGCTGATCGCGTTCGGTAGGCATTGGAGTTGGATGGTAGCATGAAGAACCTTATGTATACAGCGTTAGATGGGTCAAATTCCTAGTTTTCAGTTGAGGATGGGCTGTTAAGGAAGGACCCTCGCTTGTGCATCCCAAGCGGGGGAAATCTACGGGAGGAGTTGATGTACGAGGCTCATAATACCAAGTACTCAATCCACCCAGGGAGCACGAAGATGTACCGGGACCTAAAGAAGCTGTTTTGGTGGCCAGGGCTCAAGAAGGATGTGGACTTGCTTGTGGCTAAGTGTTAAACATGTGCCTTGGTAAAGGCAGAGTGACAAAAGCCTGGAGGATTCTTGAAATACTTGCCTATTCCGGAATGGAAGTTCGACGACATATCGATGGACTTTGTGCATGGCTTGCCAAGGTAGCAGAAGTGGAACGATGCCATCTGGGTGATCGTAGACCGGTTAACAAAGGTGTCGCACTTTATTTCGCATAGGAAGGATGATTCAGTGGAGAGACTGGCAAAACTATATGTGGATAATATAGTCAGATTGCACGGTGTGCCTCGCAGCATCGTGAGTGATCGCGATGGGCATTTTACGTCCAATGATTGGAGGTTGGTGCAACAGATGCTGGGGACTAAATTGAAGTTCAGCACAACCTTCCATCCGCAGACGGATGGGCAGACCGAGAGGGTCAACAGAACTATGGAGGACATGCTCCGCATGTGTGTTCTAGACTTCGGGAAGCATTGGGAAGACCACATGTATTTGGTGGAGTTTACGTACAACAACAGCTACCAGACGAGTATTCAAATGGCGCCCTTCGAGTCCCTGTATGGTAGGAAGTGTCGCACGCCATTATCGTCGCTAGAAACAGGTGAGGCAAGGTTGTATAAGAAGCAGGGGGTGGAGAATGCTACATCTTTGGTGCGGATCATTCGAGAGCGTTTGCTGATCGCTCAGGACAGACAAGCTAAGTACTACAATGCCAAGCACCGGAACGTGGAGTTTGCGGTCGACGATTGGGTGTACTTGAAGATAAAGCCGTTCAAGGGTGTTTCGCGGGTGCGACGCTTGAAGAAGCTGAGCCCGAGATACCTTGGACCCTTTGAGATTTTGGAGCGGGTCGGCGAAGCGGCTTATCGTTTAAGGCTATCGGTGGAGTTGAGTGGACTACACGATGCATTCCACATCTCAGTGTTGCGGATGGCGGTGCAAGAGCCTTCGCAAGTGATCGCAGTGGATCAAGTGTCGGTGAACGAAGGGTTGATGACTAAGGTCAAGCCCGTTCGTATTGAGGATTTTGAAGTTAAGAGACTCCGTAACAAGGAGATCCGTATGGTCAAGGTCCGGTGGGATAATTGCGGTCGGGAGGAGATCTCTTGGGAACGGGAGCAAACCATGCTTGAGGAGTACTCACCAATCGTGTCTGGATCAAGGCACACGACCTAGGACACAGCCGTGTGCAAAGCCATGTTCGGCCTATTTTAGTGACTTTTTGGCTGGATCCGAGCCGTTCGTTTTCTTTAAATCAGATCAGACGGCTTAGGATTAATCCTCCTTCCTTAAGGCCGGGAGTGGGGGTTAAACTCCTCATTTTATTTTGGCCTTTCTCTTTCTTAAGTATTAGAGAGAGGAGAAAGCAAGGAAGAAGGAGGAGGAGGATCCCAGTGCCGGCGGAGCATCGGAGCGCCGAATCGAAAACCGAGACCGGATCCACGAAGGCATTCTCATTGCAAAGCTTTCCATCCGACTAGTTTTTCATGGCACCAAAACGGACTTCAAGGGTAACGATTCTCAACTTGGACATGTGAAGTCCTCTTCCTTTCGGCATGGGAAACCCGCTCCCGCGAGTGTGCGGTGAGTGCGCGGTTTTTCTTGTGGTAGATATGTGAATTCCCCCTTGTTTAGAGTATGGAATCGAAGTATGGGCATATGCATTGTGTGTGAAGCCTACCCGGACGTGTTTGTCTGGATCGGTGATGTTGCATTGTGCATTGATTGTCAGAGAAGACTTTGTATTGTGTTGTTTTTCGGGTTTTCTACATGGTAGATTGCAACAGGGAGCCTTGGGGATTAACTCTAAGGTGCACCCGAAATACTGGGAGGAAACGCATTCCTGCCAACTAGGTGGCCTGGGGCCAACCTTGTATAATTGGGATTGTATGTGCGAGGCCTGTCTCCAGGAGACATGTAGGGTCTTTCTTTGGAAAACGGTGAGCCCATGGGGTTCAGAATTATTAGGCCAGGGAGCCGAACAGGAAAGGAAAAACCGACCCGCGCCCTGCAGGTTTGGCCATGAGTACTACGGTATTCGGAGATGGTAGGGCGACTTGAGCAATGGGAAATGGTGGAGCTGTACCTGCATTATATGGACTATGATATGAGAGTAGCAGAAATTGGCTCTCATCGGTGGCATAATGAGAGTCTCAGGCCAGGGGTCGTAAAGACTGAAATGCTCAAAGTAATCCGTCAAGTCAGGACCTCTGAACGGAGGTGGTATCCGGGAAGTCGGGTACACCGTCAATGTTCCCTGAGTGTACGGGGTGGGCAGTCGTGCGTGTAGCACCCCGAAACTCAAAAGAGGGACGGGTGATATTTTAAGCCAAGTCTGGGACTTGGAGCAGGTGACACGGTCTGGGACACGGGCGTTTCCCAGGGCGTGTCACGGGCGTGTTCGACCACGGGTCGCGTGGTCGACGTTTTGGCGATAAGCGATCGTCGAGTGTAGGCACACGGCCTGGGACACGGGCATGTCCCAAGGCGTGTCCTGCTCGGGCAGGTTGTGGTTTTGTGCTAAGGAGAGCACACGGCCTGGGACATGGGCGTGTCCCAGAGCGTGTCTAGCACACGGCATATGACACGGGCATGTCACATGGTCGTGTCCTTCTCGGGAGAGTCGTGGATTTTGCACACGGGCCCTAACACGGGCGTGTCACATGTGAGTGATACGGGAGTGTCGATGGCCGTGTCAGAGGCCGTGTTATGGTCGGGCATTCCTGGTGATGGCGAATGAGTGACACGGTCATGAACACGGCCATGTTGCAACCCGTGTTTGGCCTAGTTTTTGTATTTCAGGCCTCGATCGTGGACGTTCATTTCTTTACTATGGGATCCGATGGCTGGGGGTTGGGTCTGAGAATTTAAACCCGGGAATAGGGTTTAGAAACCCTCATTTCTCTTGAGTGGTTCTCTTTCTAAAGCTAGAGAGAGGAGAGAGCGAGGAGGAGGAAGAAGGGCTAGATCCGGACACCGGCGGAGCTTCAGAGCTCCAAATTACGAGCCGACTCCGGATCCGCGGAGGCAAGGAGATTGCGGTGCTTTCCATCCGGGTAGATTTCCATGGTGCCAAGGAAGAATGCTAGGATAACGATTCTCATCCTAGGACATGTGAAGTCCTCTTTTCCTTTGCATAGGAAGCCCTCTCACGCGAGTGTGCGATGAGTTGAGGCGTTCCTTGGTGTAGATATGTAAAGTCCCCCTTGTGTAGAGTTCGTATGCGAAAACGGACATAGGCATGATGTGTGAAGCCTATCCGGACAAGTTGGTCTGGATCGGTTATGTTGCATTGCATAATAACCGGAGAAGACTCCGTGTGAATGGTTGTTTTTCGGGTTTTCTACGAGGTAGATTGCAACAAGGAGCCTTGGGGACTAACTCCAAGGTGCACCCGGAAAACTGGGCAAATGCGGGATGTTGCCAACATGGTGGCCGGGAGCCAACTTGAACATAACCGGGTTATGTGAATTGTGTGATGGAAACGGGACTCGGGGAGTCTTTACCTGCGCATATGGCTTAAATTGTCGTTGTGGTATGAGCACGGGTCAGGAGGAACCATACCCGATCTATGTTGTTCGGTGGAACCGTTGGCATAGATGAGGGTCTTCGGCGATCTATGACTTAAATTGACGTGACCAATGCCAGGAAGATAAAATGCTCATATGGTTGGTCGTCCAAGGGACGGTGGTGAGACGGGAACGTCTATTGCATAAATTGACGTGACGTTGGCCGGTTCGCCGTGAATGTGCCCTCAGTGCACAGGGTGTGTGGCCGTGCGTGCCTGCACCTGTGATGAAGTGTGTGTTTAGACTATACCGTTTGTTTATGCTAACAAAATGCAGGGAAGAGCATCGCCGCCCCGAGTCGGGGGCGGGGTCGTTATAATTTGGTCAGCATAGCTGACAGTTGCTTTTGTTTACCACCGTGTAGTGGATTATTACTTGCAGGTGATGCGGAGCCGAGTGGCAAATAGCGCGCTAAAGCCCAAGTTGCTGTGGCGGCCCTCGAAGGCCAATTTTTGGGTGTTTTTCTTATGTACTCATGTGTGACCGGCCTGCATGCCGAGGTTTGGAAGATACTTTTATTAAGCAAACTCTTGTAAGGCCATAAGACCATTTTTGGTGTATTATACATTCATATGGGCTTTTTGTAGTGGACATTCATGCTTGGTTGGGTTCTTTTATCTTTGCAACTTAATAAATTGCTTCCGCTAGGTGCTCTGTGTAGGACATTGTGATTGGTTGATTGGTCTCAATAAGTAACCAACCGGTCTGTCCGTAGAATATGGCGTCGGGCCTCAGTCGGACCTACTACTATATGCTATGTGACGGATAGGGGTGTTACAGTGCGAGCCTCCACCTGTGGTGAACTGTGCTAGGTTGTACTTTCACTAGGATTTTTGGATGGTAGTGAAGCCACAGAATTGACCGGATTCACTGAGAATGTGCCCTGAGTGTACGGGGTGTTTGGCCGAGCGAGCCTACACCTGTGGCGAAATATACTTATGCACTTAATTGTTTAGCTGGGCTAATGAAATGCATGGAAGGAGCACCGCCGTCCCGAATAAGGGGCGGGGTCATTATAATTTGGTCAGCTTTAGCTGACCGTTGCTTTGTTTGCCACCGTACGGTGGAATGTTGATTGCAGGTGCGGCGGAACTAAGTACCAAATAGCGGGCTGAAGCCCAAGCTGCTGTGCTGGCCCTCGAAGGCCAAAGTGAATTGTTATTTTAGTTCTATCATGTGTAGCCGGCCTGCGAACCGATGTCTGTAAACCACTATGTTGTTAAGTGAACATTTGTAAGGTCATAAGGCCAAGTCCTTTTGTGTATTGTGGTATTTCTTTCCTAATGTGATTAGTGGACATTCATGTTTCATACTATCTATTATTTGGGTTTTTTAAACTAATTAAAAACTTCCGCTAGTTGCTTTGTGTAGGAGGTTTATGTTTGGGAGAATTGTTTCATTCTGTAACCCTCGGTTTGTCTGTAGTATATGGCATCGGGCCCTGGCCGGACCTACTGCTATATATAATGCGACAGATAGGGGTGTTACATCTCAAACCCTAACTCCCACTTCAAAAGAGAAGAGAATAAAGGTTTAAACGTTTCATCCCTTTATATGCCCTTTGGGCGGAGCATCCTGGGCCATATGATCAAATCCTAAGAGAAAACGGACGGCTAAAACGCCAAACGACGGAACTGCTCCCGTGCGCTATCACCGGGCGGTAACTACCTACCGCCGGGCAGTAGCTTCCTGAGCGCTCGACCAAATAATAATGTCGTGTTATCGCCGACAATAGTACTAACGTTGCGTAGTAGCTCACTCAACGCCTACCACTCAATGCCTCTACTCAGCATCAGCCACTCAGTGCTCTCAATGCCTGGATTCGACGAAACAAGGCTATCATCGGGCAATAGCTACCTGTCGTCGCGCGGTAGCTTCCAAAGGCTCAAGATCTTGAAAAATCGGGGTGTTACAACCCCTCCCCCTAGAAGAATTTCATCCTCGAAATTAAGTAGGTACTCAAACAGAAGCATACTTGAAGCAAAAAAGTTTTGGGAAGTCCTCCCGCATTGCTTGTTCACGCTCCCAAGGGAACTCGTCTCGCCCGCAGTTATTCCACCGCACATTCACGAGTTTGACCTCTTTGTTCCATAACTGCCAAACTTCTGAGTCCTCTATGCCAACCGGACGGACTTTCTTCCTTAAATCCTCTTCCACTGGAGCCGCTTCTGACTCGACCACAACGCTCGTCTTTATCAAGGCTTTCCTCAAAACAAAGACATGGAAGACATCGTGTTATCCACTCAGCTCTGTGGACAACGCCAATTGACAGGCTGCTTCTCCAATACGTTCCACGACCTCGAACGGTCCCAAGAACCTCAGACTCAACTCCATAGTTAAGCGTGCTCGGGCTGGAGTAGTACTAGGATGGGAGACCTCCTGGGAAGTCCCCGTGGTGCGCGTTTGACTATCGAGTTTGACTAATCAAAGGGAGGCTGCATCCACCAACAACCCGCTGGTGGGCTTTAGAGGGGTTGGGGTGCTTGGGATGTAGCTCAGACGACGCCAGCTAGGTCCCGCTGGGTCTCCCTCGGTGGACGTTGTCCCGAGTGGAGCCGGGCCTAGGTCGTCACAAAAAATGCACTTTTTTGTGATAACCCAGGCCCGGCTCCACTCGGGACCATGTCCACTGAGGGAGACCCAGTGGGACCCATCTGGCGTCGTCCGTGTAACATCCCATTTACTATTAGACCCCTAAACTTAGATTAGGTTAGGACATGTGGTGGATGAATGAGGTTAGGATAGGTTTGAACCAATGAGTTAGGGTGGATTCACATAGGGCCCACTATAGGGTTCAAATCAAATCAGGTCAAACTAGCCCAAATTAGAATCATATGTACACATTGACTCCACCACTATGCCCCTAACCCTAATAACAGTTTAAGTGGACCAAAGCCACATCATTGGGTCAACCATTGAGTTAAGTTGACCCAAGTCAACCCTAACCCTAATTTGGTCAAACCCACATCTATAGGCCCAATTAGCCCAAGTGAGGCCCAACCCATGTTGGATGGTGCCATATGATCCATGACCATCAAGTGGGGTCAGCCCACTCATCATGTTGACCAAGTCAACCAAAAAAGTCAACAAGTCAACATATAGCCTAAAGAAGGAAAAAGGAAGACCAAGCTCATTCCCCATAGGCTAAGCCCATGAGCCAAGGCCCATGACCAACCCAAGTGTTTATTTATAGCCCCTACCCTCTGAATTTGGAGGGTAGTGACATGCAATGGGGGCATTTTTGGAAATTAGAGTAAAAAGAGGAGAGAGAAGGGAGGAAAAGAGGGGATGAAGGCCACATGGCCCTCCTTCCCACTGCCCAAACCCTTGGTTGAGTTCCCATGCATAATTTCAGTAAGATTTAGGGGTTGGTGACCACTTGGCAGCAGGGGTGAAGCATCCAAAGAAGAGGCCGACCACTCCCTATTCAAAACTCTACAACCAGCCAACCCCACCCCCCATTTGACCTCACCATCAACTTTAGAAGGTCGAGAGGAGTTGAAATAGATACATGGATCAAGGAAAATGGTGGAGGAACGAGTTTGGGAGCAAGCTCGCCGGAGAAGGGAAAGTCCACGGCCAACCACCACCACCGCCGCCGTCGGCCTCCGATTAAGGTCTGTTTCTCCTCCTCTCCCTCCGTGCTAGCTTCCTAGATCATTTTGGAGAGATTTCGAGCTCAATTAAGCTTGGATCCATGTGAGATGTGGGAGAAAATCCATGGTTTTGAAGGAGCTCGGGTTCGCCGGAACCTCCGCCTCCGGCGGCCAAGTCGCCGCCAAACGTTAGCCCTCACCTCAACGGAGGTGGTGGTGGTGGTGGCCGGCCGGGGAGGTGGCTGGATGGCCAGGAAATACCAGATCAAGGTGCTACAGGTCGGTGCAATTATGGTCGTCGGCTGAAAGAAGAAGACGCATGGATGCCGTCCATCTTGATGTATTAAACTATAGCTTATTTCATATTCTGCCACACTTTATTCTATACCTTGCGAGCTGAGTTTAGGCCTCGTAGAGGCGGATTCAGAAAATGTGTTCAACATATAAAATTTATCTCTAGGTCTTAACCTTAAAACGACACCCTAAAGTTGTAATTTGGAGCACTAGAGATCCCTATAGGGCCATTCTACCAAGACTGGTCCTAGGCTAGGGCAGATATTTAAATGAGTGCCCAAGCCAAACCCTAGGTCCACATGACCTGAGATTTTGGCCATGCATGTGACTAGGTCATATTTAGGTACTGACCAAAAATGGAAATTTTTAGAAAGTGTTTTTCCATAGTTTTTGGATAAATATTATTTATTGAATTAATTGAATTTTTGGAGATCTACAAATCTAAATGCCCACATCAGACTTGCTCTCTGGTAACTCCACAGATGAGCTGCCTCCATACGACGTCAGTTCATCAAAGATGACGTCTCTTGATACAACGAACTTCCATGTCGCAGAATCCATGCACTTCCATCCCTTCTTTCTCTCATCATAGCCTACAAAGACAAACATTCTTGCCTTTGCATCAAGCTTGGTTCTCTGAGCATCCAGAACGTGAATGTAGCAAGTTGATCCAAACACCCGAAGGTGTTCAACACTGGGCTTCTCCTTAAACATCAGCTCATGAGGAGACTTCATGTTGATCGGACTCAGAGGCATCCGATTGATGACATAAGTTACGCAGGCCATTCCTTCCGCCCAAAAGGACATAGGAATGCCCTTTGCATGAAGCCAACACTTGTAGGTTTCCGTCAAATGACGGATCTTCCTCTCCGCCACTCCATTTTGTTGTGGAGTATGAGCACAAGTAAGCTCTCTTTGGATTCCGTGCTTCCTGTAGAAGATAGAATATTTGGATGATACAAACTCACCATTGTTGTCCGATCTAAATTTTTTGAACCGCAGGCCAAGCCGGCCCTCCACCAGCTTCTTGAACTCCACAAACAATCGAAAGACATTTAACTTCTCCTTCATAAAATACACCCACGTGTATCTTGAGTAATCATCAATCAGCACCAGCATATATCTACTGCCTCCAAGACTAGCGGTGACAGTTGGTCCCATCAGATCACCATGGATACACTCCAATGGTGCCTTGCTCCATGTTTGTGACTTGTCAAATGGTTGGCGATGAGATTTTCCGAACTGACACCCAACACAAACATGTCCATCTATGTAGGATGACAGCTTTGGAAAGCCTTTCACAAGGCTTCTCATTATCATAGCTTTCAGCTTGTCCATCCCTACGTACCCTAGTCTTTCATGCCAAATAGCTGCGCAATCGTTGGCCCTCATCCGATCAACATAAGAACTTGTTGATAAAACGAACAAGTCTCTAACCCTTCTCCACACATGAGCAATATCAACCTTTACCGTTGATACGTTGCGGAGAAATTTCACTTCTGTTGGCCCAAACAGAACGTGATAGCCCGCATCAACCGCATTGGTCACATAGAAGATGTTCTTCTTCATGTCAGGTACGTGATAGACACTCCTTAACGTGAGTGGACCCTGATCACTACCCATAGACACCACACCCTCCTCCTCTACTGCATAAACAGTATTATCAGCTGTAATAATAGCTTCATTACCTGTGAATGTCTGTAGAGAGGAAAACTTGGACTTGTCTCTGGTGAGGTGATGACCACACCCAGAGTCCACGATCCAGTCATCCTGGTAGTCTATGTAGTACAAGACACCGACACAAGTGCCGGTCATAAATGCTCCTCCCCATCCGGCTTCCTCAAAACTAGATCAAGCTTCTTCCTTGTCTGCAATATGTCCAGGTTGCAGCTTGACCTTGCAGTCCCTTTTGAAGTGTCCTGACTGGTTACACCTGTAGCACTTGAGCCACTCCTTCTTCCAATCTTTCTTAACAGCAGCGCTTCCCTCTTGTTGATAGGAAGTTGAAGGGCCATCACCAGGAACAGTCTTCTTCTTCTCCCGTTTCTTCTTCTTTCCTGTAAAGAGAGCTTCATTGTCTTCTTCAGAGATAGTAACACCGGCCATATGCCTAGCCAGGCTCTCCTATAAAGCCAGTAGGTTTTCTAACTCCAGCAAAGATGGCTGAGTAGCCCAGCCTTGAACAGAAGTAACGAAGGCCACATACTCCTTCCGCAAGCTGCGGATTATGTGCCTTTTTAACCTGGCTTTAAAGATAGGCTCATTAGGGTCAAGAGCTGAGATCTCAGCACAGAGATTCTTCATCTTGAGGAAGAACTTGGAGATGGACAAATCTCCTTAAGTTGCTCTAGCCAACTCATTTTCCAAGAACTGTAGTCTAGCTATGTTCTTCCTGTTAAACAACCCATCATGGGAAGTCCAGATCTCCGCAACAGATTGACATCCAAGAATGTGATCAAAGAATTCCAGTGATATAGCTCGTATGAGAGCAAACTCTGCTTTCGCGTTAGTTTTTCTCCAAGCTTTCACCTCATCAGTGCTGGCACAAGTAGCAGCAGTAACCTCCTTCTTGTTATCACCATCGACAACATCCCACAGATCCTCACCAAGAAGATAACATCGCATACACGACTTCCACTTCTTGAAGTTAGTCGGTGTGAGCAGCTCAATTCCAAGACCCCTTGCATACCGAGCTTCCATTGTAACAAATCTGGTTACTTACTCACAGAAGCAACAAGAAAACTGAGGGGATTCACTGCTTAAGCCACTGTTCCCTCTGATACTGTAACATCCCATTTCCGGCTAGACCCCTAGGAGTCGGTTGGTCGTGACAGAACCCTAGGAAGCCCAAAAAATGAAATAAATCGACCGAGATTTCGGGTCATGGGTTGGTCACGCCCGTGACCGACCCGTCACGCCCGTGACCTAGGGCGTGACCCCTTCAGCGATCGTCAATCTCAGCGCGACGATCGCCGAGCGCGGAAATTTGCCTCATGACCCTGTCACGCCCGTGACCCATGTGTCACGCCCGTGACCTAGGGCGTGACCACCCTTCGACGATCGTCGACCTCAGTTCGACGGTCGTCGAACCCAGAATTGGTCACCCGGGCCTGTCACGCCCGTGACCCATGTATCACGCCCTTGACCTAGGGCGTGACAACCCTTCGACGATCGTCGATCTCAGTTCGATGATCGTTGAACCCAGAATTGGCCACCCGGGCCTGTCACGCCCGTGACCTATGTGTCACGCCCGTGACCAAGGCCGAAACGTCAGCCAGGCTGGAAATTTCGGTAACCGACGTCGTAATCAATTCTGATTATGGGAAGTTACACCAGGAGTATTTATGGGCCGTTTCCTACTCTAATTATTTAATAAAATAAGGAAATGTTGGTCCAATAGGAAATCGCCACCTGGCAAAACACCTCTTCGTTTCCAGCGTTTCAACTGCCTCTACCATAACCGAAACGTTATTAAGAGAAATATTAATGGCCATGAACGTTTCATCCTTTCCCCTCCCCACTTGCTGATCTATAAAAGACTCCTAAAAGCAAGAGGAGAAGGTTACACGCTCGATCAAACGGATTCGGATTCCTCCCCTTGCTGTTGAAGAATTTCCGGCGACGCCACCACTGCGCAAATGGCTTCCCGACGGTCTGCACGCCTCCAGCCCGCGAACAAGGTCCTCCCCTCCCTCTTCTTCTGCGGATAGATCTTAGAAATCGTTAGGAGAGATATCGGGCTCAAAAGAGCCAGATCGGGTGAGCGTTTCCATGGTTTTCCGAAAATTTCATGGTGGCGGGTTCACCGGAAACCGCCTCTCCGGCGGCCGTGCCGCCGCCCGACGGTAGCCCTCACCTCAACAGAGGTGGTGGTGGTGGTGGCCGGCCAGGGAGATGGCTGGGTGGCCAAGAAATGGCTTTAGAAAAGCTACAGGTTTCAAGTTTTTGTTTTTAGGTTGCTGGTTCGGGTGAAGAAGGAGATGAACAGTAACATTGTATTATATAATATATTGTATAGTTAGGAATTAATTCCCTTTACTGTACACTAGGTTGAAACTGAAAATTATAGCCCGTAGGGGCTGAAACATAAAACGTGGTCAACATAGAAAATGTAGCCCTTGAAGTCTACCTTAATTCAAAATTGATTTCACTTGATTTGGAGTCCTGGTTAGAGCACAACACACTCTTTGGTGAGATCTATCCATAGGGCTGTCTTGACCTTAGAAAAATTCCCCACTCCAATCCAGTTATCAAAATGACTTGAAATTTGGGGTGTGGCCTAATCATATCTATATCTAGATGCTGTCCAAAAAATAGGATTTTTGGGAAATATTTTTCTATAGTTTTTAGAAAAATTCAATAATCCTAGCATAAATTAATTAGATGGCTAAATGACTTCCAAACCCTCCCAAATTTGGTGAGTGGTCCCTGGGTTTATCATAAGGTTCTGGTAAAAATTTCATCTCATTTGGAGATGTTTTGAATAGGGTTGTGTCCAACCCTAGGATGATCCTTATAGGATAATTTAGGATCAAACACCCCCTTGGTATTTGAGTGGCCATATCACCTCAAAAGAGGCTGATACTTTGTCCAAAGGCTGTTTAGGGCATGACACACCCTCCAAGGGAGTTTGGGGTGGTTTGGTATAGGGTAACCCTAGAACCCTAAGGAAAATCCCATAATGGTAGTTTTTGGGGTTGTGAAGGTCATGGGGTCAAATGACCTTGGACTGACTTAAAATTTGGTGTAGAGAACCATTGGGCAAGTATAGGGTATTTGAAGACAGCTAGGCCACCTAAAATCCTAACCCTAGTTTAGGTCACCAACTTTAATTTGAATTATTAAGCTATCTAATGAACTTCAAATCAAGTAAAATTTGGGCAAAGGGATTTTCTGGTCAAAATAACCATGATATAATTTTGTTGAGATTTTTGGATTAATTTATACAGTACTTCATTTACAACTCTAATTGTGCCCTAGATATTTATTTTGATGATTATGAAATTTCTGTTCACTGGAATATTATGAAACCTTGGATTAGGGCATCTTATGGCATGTTATACCTTTAGTATTTTTCTTGGAAATTTTAACTGATTATTTATGGTACATATTTCTTTAACGTACTAATTATAATATGTAGTCAAAAATACAAATAATGTACAATACATTTTGGAAAATTATGAAATTGGGTCAGTGGGTGTTTCAAATTATGATAGTCACCCTGTAATTTTCTCTGGAATTTTAGATGACTAAAAACAGTACCTCCTTCACTAAGTTAAGAAAATTAGTACCTTGCATTAAAATAAATTCAGAGTTTAAATGTTGGAGAAAAATTATGGTACTTGGTTTATGAGGGTTTTAGGTCACTATATAGCTTCTATAAGTTTCTTGGAATTTTTGGATATATATTTACAACACTTCCTTCATAATATAGTGAAAGTGGCCTAAAATGGTAAATAAGGAAATATAGGCCTAAACACCTCTGAAGTTTTTCAAAACTTGGAATTACTGTTTAAATGTCTCATATGATTTTTACTAATTTTATGATGATTTATTGTTGACTCATTAGTGCACTTCATGTTCATACTAGGGCATTCGGAATCTTAGAATAAATAAATTAAAATGCCCGATAAATAGGAATATTTGGAAACCTTGGATTTAGACTAATTATGTCATGGTAGACCTCCAGTAAATGTTATAGGAGATTCGGAAGACAAATTGGAGTACCTCCCCTTATACTCCTCATGTACCTTAGGATGGTCTGCATATAGTAAAACCAAGGAAACTGAACTAGAGTAATAATGAACTTGGGAAATGGAATTTTGATAGTTGCTGGTTGGTTAGGGAAAGCTAAGATTAAGTTCATTATTGGAAGTCATGATAATTAGAGTGTGAGACTGGTTAAGGTTAAGTGGCGTACGGGAACGACGAAAGATCGTCCACCCCGGTAGGAATGGAAGAGTCTTAATACTATAGGGTTAGATCTAAAGTAACTAAAAAGGGATCGGGTTAAGGGAGATCAACAAATAACAGTAAGTGCCTTGCGAAAGGGAACTTCGGGTCGTAATGCTGCCGTCTTGGTTCCTAGTGCCCCTTGAGAGCCCTTCACGGGGTATGCCGGGGGCAGTTCTGGGCTAACGTAAACCATAGGAATAATAAATTAAAAGAGCAACTAGTATAACTAGGGTTGCACAGACACATTCACCCCGGTAGCTAGGAAGGTAGAATAAGTTGCTTTAGTTGCCATTCAGACGGTAGCTCTGAAGGTAGATGCACGGACGGGACAGTCCGGGGGGCCGAGGGCTCGAGGGTTGGAGTACAGAATAAACGTGGTGGGTCTTCGGTATCTGATTGTCGTTCACACCGACATATGTACGCTGACTCGGCGGTGTGAGACACTTAGACAAAGAAAGTCTGGTGGGTACAGCCAGCAGTAGTACGCGGATACTCTAGGTTGTGTTCTTCTAGGGGCGTACGGAAGGGCTAGGCCTGGTAGTGTGGATACCCGCCTAGGAGTGGTGGGCCCGAGCCACTGTCTCCGTTTGCCACTACGGAGGTTCCTGGGAGTGAAGCTAGCTGCCCGAACAGGGGGAACTAAAGGTCTGTGCGCATAGAGTCGTGTGCGTGTGTTGCACTTGTATGAATCATGTCATAGTATATCACTACACTTATATTTGCATACAACCGACACCCCAACGTATAAATCGGTATGGGACTTTTTATATGATGGGAGCCTTGCAGAAGACCCCTTAACTTATAAGTTTGTATGGGCATTCATATAAGTTAAGGTTACTTACTTATTTACTTGCTTGTTTACTTACTGTTCTCTAGCTGCCTTTTTATACATTTGATACTTACTACTCCTCTTCTTTACCATTTACTACCATAGGATTGCTAGTTGTACTTTGTTCTAGATAGTTGTTAGAATAACTCCCCTGTCACCTGCTGGATTATTCTACACCTTTGAAGCTTTCCTTTCCTCCTCTCCGCTCGGTGCTTAGGAGTCGTAGGGGGAGGGGTAGGGGATGATATGACTTAGGCTCCATTTGTTTGGGCGTTTCGTTGCTCCGTTTTGAGCAAACGCCGCCGGAAGGAGGAAAAACAAATGAACCTCCGGCGGCGTTTGCTCCGTTTCCACCCGCCCCCCTTGAGAAACGCCCCCAAAAAGCTCCGTTTGGAGCAGCCACCTCCCCCCTCCGGTTCGAACACTCCGTTTCCACCCGCCGGATCGACCCGCCACCGCCGAACCAAATGAAGCCTTAGTCTTTATGACTAATGGTTTTCGAACCATAACATTACAGGAGCTCCGGATGGGAGACAGGGACCAGCAGTCCAGGGACCAGCACCAGCGGAGTACGGTGCGCATGGAGGTGGGTCAGTCTAGCACTGGTGCACCTGCGACCAGCTCCGTGAGTGATTAGTATTTTTATAGCTTCCGCGATGAGTGATTTGTAGTGAGGACTCTGATGTACTGGGCTCGAGCCCATTTATCTATTTCCTGTTATTATCTACTGATGGACTGAATATGATTTCACTTTTATTTACATGTTTCTGTGGACTTGTTTACATTTTATGTATAATTACTTCTCTCTCTTGTGATCGAAAAGGGCCGGCAGAATTGGCGTTTTGTAGTGGTTGCCTTCCCGTGAGTCGGTGCCACCGCAAAGCTGCAATTCTGGGCTAAGACCCCGGTGGTTTGAAAAGAAAAAAAAGGGGGGTCTTACAGATACCATGTTGAAATTTGATATAGCGGAGAGCAGGAACAAGGCGCAGGAACACTCAACACACTTGAGCAAGTAAACAAGAAGCAAAAAGCCAAAAATAAGAATTTTGTAATAATAGAAGATTTTCTTTACAAAGCAGAGCATACATGGCGAGACATGCTTGCCAAAGATTCTAAGGAAAGCAGAAAAAGTACAACACAAATAAGTCGCGCAGACTCAAGGATTAACCGTCGGATCTGCTGCTAACTACTAAAGGAGTCCGCTCAGGTCGACAAGTCGCGAGACCACAACAAACCGCACGGACTACTCGTTATTCCAGTGCTGAAAGGAACTCTGTTCGACAAACTGCAGACTGCCTTATCGCGAGGTCACCTAGTCGCCAGACCACACAGACTGCTGCCACCAACTGAGTAAGCCTCCCAGAGGTGGAAAGGTTATTGAACAGAAGAAAAAGTTGTAGAAGAGTAATCGTTGGTAGTCGCACGCGACTTGCAATAACCGCTTGCTGAAGCCACAGAGTCCGCACAGACTTAGAACCAAATCCCTGGTCCCTTATTGCTGACCGCACAACCTGCACAATAAGTAACCGGTTAACCCCTTCAACCCGGGCGGATACAAAAAACAGTCCGCAGTAACTTAAACGTGAGTTGGCTTACTGTTCATTCAGTTACTGTTGATGTGATGAGGGGTCCTATTTATAGGCGCGGAGAGAAGTGTGGTCACCGCCCTAATGGATAGAGTCACCACCCCAGCCCGCGATAAGAACAGGTCAATCCGCCAAGTCCGCAAGGACAAGGCCGGATAGGCCAACCATAAAACCATCTTACACTAAGGCTGGAAGCCAGTCTGCACAGGCTGCTAACATCGCACCAGCCCGCTGCGGACACAACAACAATCCACACACTACAGTAGTCCGCACACTACACGCGGACACATCACCAGCCCGCACACAAGTCCACGACCTACAGGCACACCGCCCAGTCTACCAGCGGACAATGCAGACACAACGAACACACTGGACTTGTCACAGAAAATAACCAAGTCCAACAACCAACCAAGAACATGGCACGAGCTCGGCGGATAAGGACCCAGTCCTCCAGCTCCCAAGACAGACCGCCAAACAACTCCAGTGCAAGGCCAACTTGCCAAAATCGCGAGCTCCAAGAGAAGTCCGCAAAAAGCGAATTCTGCGGACTCATAGGGAGTCCGCCCTTTCGTGGATACTCCACATATCCGCAAGGTTACATCAGGGAACCCTCCAAGGCCACCTGCCGGTCTGCCGGACACCAACATCAGCCCGCAACACAGGTCGCCCAGACCGCACCAACAAACTGACCAGGCCGCACCACCAGTCTGCCCAGGCCGCGCGGACAGCCTGAACAACCCCCACTTTCATTTCAAAAAATTCAACAAGGTTTGTGAGGAGGTGATGTTTGAGGCTCATTTTACAAAGTACTTTATTCATCTAGGAAGTACAAAGATGTACTTGGATTTGAAGAAATTCTTTTGGTGGCCTGGGATGAAGCGGGGTGTTTCCTTGTACGTGAGTCGGTGTCAGACTTGTGCATTAGTGAAAGTTGAGTGCCAAAGGTTGGACGGGTTCTTGAAACACCTTCTTATACTCTAATGGAAATTTGACATCTCCATGGACTTTGTGCTTGGTTTGCCTTGGTCGCAACATGATAACGATGTGATTTGTGTTGTTGTGGATTGCCTGACTAAGGCGGCTCACTTCATTCTGAGTCAGAAGGAGGACAACGTGGTGAAGCTCGTGGAATTGTATGTTTGTAACGTTGTGCGACTACACGGGATTCCAAAGAGTATTATCAGTGATCGCAATGGACGGTTTACATCCAAGGACTGGAGGCTAGTGTAGAAGAGTCTGGGCATAAAGCTCAAGTTTAGTACCACGTTCCATCCAAAAACCGATGGTCAAACAAAGAGGATGAATCATACTCTGGAGGATATGCTGAGATTGTGTACCCTTGATTTTGGGAAGAAATAACAAGACCACCTTTTCATGGTAGAGTTTGCTTATAGCAATAGTTTCCAAGTGAGTATCAAGATGACGTCATACGAGACTTTGTATGAAAGGTAGTGTCAAACGCCGATGTCTTGGATAGAAGCAGACGACACCAAACTTTTGGAAAAAGAAGTGGTGGCCGGCGCTTGTGAGTTGGTGCGGCAATTCAAGAGCACATGAAAGTTGCTCAGGATCGGTAGGTGATAAGTCAATATTTATAGTTATTTTAATATAGATTAAATTTAATAAATAGTTATATTTTATTTAGTTTTATATTAATAATGTCATTAATTACTTTCTTTTCTAATTTCAGGTACAATTGGGCTTCAGATATCAATTTTAAGTCCATGCCCATGATCTGGAGGCATTTTGTAGAAATGAATATTTTTGCTGCGGATATCTGAAATTCAAATGACCATAACTTTCAAACCAGAAAGAGTTACGGGACATGCAACCAGTCAACGGAAAGAGGACAACGTTCTCTACAAATCTAGAGAGTTTCACAAATACATGCCCCCAAGTCACGGGCATGACAAGGGCATGAACACGGGCGTGTCTCGGGAAAAAAAATTCAATTTTCTGCAGAAAGCCTCCTGAGACAATTCTGAAACTTTTTCTAAGTACACGCCACATAGTCACGGGCGTGACCTACCCGAAAACTGCCGATTTGATGCCAGATTGCGCTGTTTCTACCCGTTTGCTGACTCAGTTAGTATACGCCCCTAGGTCATGTGCGTGGCCTAGGGGCGTGACCCGCAAAACAGTAATTTTGACGATTTTTCTCCCAACGTTCCCGTGCCTTCAAGACGACATTTCCATACCTGACACGCCCCCAAGTCACGGGCATGACCAAGGGGCGTGACCAACCAAAGAAAAATCTATAAATTTCAGAAAGGTCCTCGAGCTCAGGAGGAAGATTTTGGAGTAGATTTTAGGATGTTTTAGTAGTTTAGTTTTCTGTTTTATTGCATTTTCTTCCATGTACCTTTCAATTTCATAGTATAGATTTAATCTTAGTATTGTTATTTTCAATTCAAGCAAATTTCTTTTGGCAATCATGTTTTACTTTTCCTTCTTTTCATGTGATTTCTTAATCATGTCAAGTAACTAATTTTCATTAGCACTTGATCATGATGAACTTTGAAAGTGAATAAGATTCTTTTTGTCAAACTCTTTATTTATCACTATCGATTTATTTTTGAATTATTTTGTGTCGAATTCATATTTCGTGGATATGTTTTTCGATCCTAGATCCATATTTTGAATGACCGAGAGGTTGCAGATATGAGTAGACCGTTCAAAGATAAAAGGAGTTGCATGCACTCCTCGAAAGAGGACGACATAAATCTGCCCGATTGGAGTCAAATCCAATAGTGTGGTTCACCGTATAAAACAAGCTTAGGGATTTCGACTGGCCGAGAGATCTTAATCGATCAACTTAAGTTTAGTCGAGAACGTATTCTCGAGAGAGGCGACTTGTAATTTGTGAACCTCCACGGTTGAAGTAGATAGTTAAAAGTTTGAGTTTTATAGAAGTTTATTTGAGTTCAAAGGGAGTTTTGATCAAGTGTTTGATTTATTTTCATTTTTCTTCATTTAGTTTTAATTAACTCTAAATTATTATTAGATAAAATAATATTATTTTGCGTGAGTATGAGTAATCAACAGTCCCCGAGTCTAAATACGACAATTTTCATACTATATTTCGATAGGTATTATTGTTTATTTCGGGATTTTATTTCAGAATTAATTTTTTAAAACTATAAAATCACCATCAAGTTTTTGGCGCATTTGCCGGGGAAATATATTTGTTGATATTTTGAAAGCAAAAATTGTATTACTTTTATCACTCTCATTCTCTATCCCCAATTCTCTTTTTAATTTTCCTTTTCAAATTCATTTCAGTACGAACGGTTGTTTTTATTTTCTTTCAAAAAAAATGTTATCTCAATTAGCCGCTGCTAAGATTGTCGAGCTTACACACAAAGTTAATCTTTTGTAAGCCGCAAGACGGTGCCAAATTTTATGTAATTTTTGTGGTGCCTCTCATCGGAGTGAGGAATGTTATTATTTTTATCATCAAAATTATTATTATAATTTTGATAATAATTATGAAAATAATTATTCCTATTTTAATAAGAAACTTTTATTTAATTTTCTTGAAAACAACTTTTCCAATAATTTTTCCAATTTTAATGAAGTTAATTTTTCAAATTTTGATGAAAATAATTTTCATGAAAATACTTTTTCAAGCTTCAATGAGAACAATTTTTCTGATTTTAGTAATTTTTCTTTTTCCTCGGATGTTGCTTTCCGGCATGATCACCCGGAAAGATTCCCGAGTAACGAGAATATTTCTTTAGATCCGACTTTTTGTTCTTCTTCTTCTTCCGCATCACAAGCTTTCTCTCCTACTTTTGGGGAATTTTCTCAATTTCTATTTGATTCTTTCCCCCAAAATTCGGATGAGAATTTTCTTACTTTTAGTGATTTTTCTCCTTATTCGGATAATGTCGCTAATGAGGAACATGACTCTTCATGTACCCCCGTAGTTGCTTATTCAAAAGAAAAAGAAAAACTTTTATTTCAAGAATTTGGTAAGTGTATGGATGCATTGGGGGTGTAGAAGGAGAACATGTTTCTCCTCCTATTACTCCCAATTTTTCTCATATTTACGAATTTCCAAACGGAACGTATAAATATTTAGGAGTGAAAATTTATGAACCTGATGCGTCCGATGATTTTATTTTAAATAAATTTTTGGAAGAAAAATTAATTTTAGAAAATAAACAACCGGAGCTTGATCATTTTCTTTTACACGACACTCCTGCGTGTGAAATTGTTTCTGACACGCTTAATTATGATTTTTCTTCTCCTAACAATTTTTTTGACAGAGATGAGCCGTTGCAATCTACCGTCATTTCCGATTCATTTGCCGCTCATCTACAAAAAATTCAAATCACCTCAAGTTTGTATAAGTGATTTGAATTTACATTTTCAAGTCAACCGCAAGGAGAAAATTCAAGAATCAAGCGGAGGAGTAGCCGGGGGACCAACTTCGGCACATTCGTCGAAACGCGAATTAAGTGAGTTACCCGTTCATTTCAATTTTTATTTTTCATTCTCCTTACTCAAACCGTCTAGCTTAAAGACGAGAAAAATAAAAGCGCTCTTGGGAGACACCCCTTGTTTATCTTTATTTTCTTGCAATTTAATTTTCAATGCATTTTATTTCTTTTTCTTTCCCCCCTCCTACTTGGCTTATAAACATTGGGGACAATGTTTATTTTTAAGTATGAGGGTGAATTCTCATTTATTGTTTTTATTTTAAAATAAAAAAAATAAAAAAATCTTTAAAAAGAAAAAAAAATATTGTTTTATTTTTAATTTAACAAAAAAATACAAAAAAATAAAAAATCGGAAATTAATTTCTTGGAAAGGGCCGTGTTGGGCTTTATCCCACAAAATCGCCTAGTACCTTGCGAACTCGTCACTGGGTAGCCCTCGGGAAGATCAAGAATAACAAAAAAATAGGATTTTATTTTAAAAGAAAATTCAAAAAATATATTAAAAAAACCCCTAATTGATATTTTGTGATTTTCGGAAAATAATTTTGAGTTAATTTATAAGAATTGTTATAATTTTTTATTTGCTAATCTTTTATTTCATCATTGTTAGTTAAATTTTATTTTTAGCGATTTAATTTTGAGAAATAAACTTGTTTAGAGTAATTTCTTTAGATTTTTTTTCTCTTAATTCTAATTAGTATCAATTTTACTGTGCTTAGTTTAATAATCCTTAGATTTTAATAATATCACCAATGCTTAAAAATTCTTAGAAAATTTTAATTTATTATAGTTGCTCTCTAATTATTTAAATTTAATCTAAATATTGTTTAGGCTCTTTTTTTTTCTTGTTAGACCATATGTCACAGAGATAAGATGAAAAAATTCATTATCCCCTATTACACATATACATTTTTTTATTTTTGGTTAGATCATATGTCATGGGAATTAAAAATTCCTTGGTACACATATGCAACCCACAAATAAAAGATTAAGTAAGAGAACAAAATTCATTACTCACATTTTATTTTAGTTTTGAAGAGAGAAAAAAAATAATATTTGTTATTATGTCATAGAAAAGGAGAGAACAAAATTCATCATTTTCTTGGTAAATATATGCAAATATCATAAAAAAATATAGATAGGGGTGAGAGGATAAAATTCATCACTTCCAATAAAAAAACTCTTCATTTTCTCTATCCCAAAAAAAATGTTTTAGAAGTAAATTAAAATACTAAGAGAGCATAAGTAGTAATTTTACTTTTTCCTTTAAAGGCTCTTTTAGAAAAAAAGTGTGAATAATTCTAATCTAATTTTGTTTGCTAAATACTTAATTTTGAAGTTTAATTAATTTATTGAGAAAATTTTGCTAAATATCTTGGCTCTTCACATTTTAATTTCATTTTTTAGGACTTAACATTTGAATCCCTAAATTTTATTTTTAACTTTCTTTTAATTTAATAAATTTTTAGTTTAATTAAAAAATTATATTAATTTCTTATAAGTACTTCTCATAGTTTTGCTCTGCAATAGCCAAAGCTTAAGTATGTGGGTATTTGATAAGTCAATATTTATAGTTATTTTAATATAGATTTTATTTAATAAATAGTTATATTTTATTTAGTTTTATATTAATAATGTCATTAATTACTTTCTTTTCTGATTTCAGGCACAATTGAGCTTCAGATATCAATTTTAAGTCCATGCCCATGATCTGGAGGCATTTTTTAGAAAATAAATATTTTTGGCCCCGGATAGCTGAAATTCAAATGATCATAACTTTCAAACCAGGAAGACTTATGGGACGTGCAACCAGTCAACAAAAAGAGGACGACGTCCTCTACAAACCTCTTTTTATAGTTTTAAAAATTAATTCCGAACTAAAATCCCGAAATACACTTGGGGGCGTGTACTTGTGAAACTCTCTAGATTTGTAGAGGACGTCGTCCTCTTTTTGTTGACTGGTTGCACGTCCCGTAACTCTTCCTGATTTGAAAGTTACGGTCATTTGAATTTAAGCTATTCGTGTCCAAAAATTTTCATTTTCTACAAAATGCCTCCAAATCATGGGCATGGACTTAAAATTGATATCTGAAGCTCAATTGTATGTGAAATTAGAAAAGAAAGTAATTAATGACATTATTAATATAAAACTAAATAAAATATATCTATTTATTAAATAAAATCTATATTAAAATAATTATAAATATTGACTTATTAGCAGGCAAAATATTTCAATGCACGCCACATAAATGTGGAGTTCGTAGTTGGCGACTTGGTCTACTTAAAGATTAAGTCGTTCAAAGGCATTTCGCAGATGACGACTTAAGAAGTTGAGTTCGAGATATTTGGGGTCGTTCAAAGTTACGGAACACATCGAAGAATAAGCCTATAGGTTGGCATATTCGTAGAGCTAATTGGATTACACGATGTTTTTCATGTCTCAGTGTTGAGGAAAGCTTCGGTAGAGGTAAGTGTCATGGTTGAGTCGGGAGTGGTGTCGGTGGAAGAGGACTTGAGGACAAGAGTCCGTCTTGTCTGCGTAGAGAATTCAGAGATTCGACAGTTGCGGAATAAAAAGGTTAAGCTCGTGAAAGTTCATTGGAATAACTGCAGGTAAGATGAATTCTCCTGGGAGCACGAACAAGCGATGCGGGAAGATTTCCTGCAAATGTTTGAATCAGGTATGATTGTTATTTTTGATAGCATGTTAAATTTTGAAGACAAAATTCTTTTAAGGGGGGTGGAGTTGTAACACCCCATTTTTCCTATTTAAGGAATTTGGAGTCTCTGAAAACTGTCGTGCAATAGTAGGTAGCTACCGCCCGGCAGTAGCCCTTTTTCAACGTGTAGCTTTTGAGTTCGACGCGTAGTTTTAGTCGAGCGAGGACTTAGCGTTGATTGTTAGCGCTGAATAGCTAACGCCTGGCGATAGCTCTACCGCTGGAGGTAGCGCGACGACCTGAGGTACTTAGCGAACTCTAGAAGTTACTGCGCTGTAGTAGGTGCCTACAGCCCGACGGTAGCAGATGGAACCAGTTTTGTAGTGGCGATTTCTAGACGTCTGATCTACCTAGAACTTGATCGTGTGGCCCAGAAATACCCGTCCGTGATCCATAAGTAGGGAAGATGGGCCCTCTCTTCCCATTATTCCAACTTTAAGGTTTGATAGGTTAGAGTTTGAAGAGATCTTTGAGGAGGAGGAAGAAGCATCTTTCGGCATTAACAAAGCTTGGGAGCTCCGTTCGTCGATCCGAGGCTAGATCCGTGGAGAGGGCTTGGAGGTGAACATGTTCATCTGTGCTTCTATAAGTTTCCATAGAGTGGAAGAGGTTACATACGGTAACAACATTTATCCTCCCGGTTTTTTGGTTGCGTGCATGACATCCATTTTATTTAAGCCTTTATTTGAGCATTTAGGAATCAGATCTTTCAAATGAGAGGGTTTCAGGTCGCCATGGTTGAATAAGAACTACCAGGTCCATTGAGTCCGTCTCTGACATACTTTTGCATTAGTAATCAGCTCCACTCGCGGATTAGGCATGGTGGGTGAAGCCAAAATTGCGACCGGCGGTCCAATTCGGTGATGTTGCTTAACATGAATATTATGGATTTTGCTAGAAATCTCATTGCAATGAAGACGCCGTTGTGATGCTCTTAATTTTGTGTGAGAACGAATGTTGGTTTAGGGCGGGAAGGGAAATGCTTATTGAATTCGATGTGGAGGTGTGGTTTTGCCTTTGTGGTCGGCTAGCTTACCCCGTGATCTTGTGATTCACGTGTGGAGGGTGTCCTAGCAAGACAAGTCCCCTAATGTGGAAACTGACGAGGATAACAAGCTTTTGGACAAGCTCGCATGATGAAGCCCACGTGCGAGCAAGGTCAAGCAAGGGTCTTTAACATCGGTTGTGCATTAATTGGTAAAATTGGAAAGAACATTGGAGGTTATGGACAAGCCCGATGGTGTTGTGATCCATGTGCGGGTGGGGTATCAGCGAGAGTTCTTGGCCATAGGCTTGTATGCCTTTGGAAAAAAAGAGTACCCATGTTTGTGATGATTGTGATGATTTGTGATGGTGTGTTAGAAGTATACGTGCTATAGGATGCCTTGGGTGAAACCCAAGTTTGCATATATGCTGCATTATATGCCCCCTTCTATTTACATGCTAAAATAGAAACGTGTTTGATGCTTGAGACACCAGATTCTATTATTTTTATGTCAATTTATGTTTTATTATATGGATAAGAATTGCTGACCTGCAGGGTGATGGATTGCCCCGGGGTACGCTAGGGACGATCAGGAGGAGGGGTGTTGGTTACACAGTTGAGGTTAGTCTTTACTGACCCACGTTACAACAAATTTTTACATGGCAAGGATCGCAAGCTGGAGCAAGCTCATCGGCCAAAAATGTCTAAGCCTCATGAAGTGTACCCCCTTTTGATATTTTTTTATGTTCTCATGTTATGTTTCTTTCAGTATAATCCGACTTGTATGCCGAGGTAGCTTAGAAGTGCATTGACACATTGTTATGATGAGTGTTGTTGTTTTGGATACTTAAATGTTATAAGGCCTTAAAGTTATTTCGGACTTCTATCAAGTTGTGGACAACTTCTAATCTTGATGCTTTATTTTCGCTATTTTATTCTCTGAGTTTTGTGATGAGTAGTACTTTTATATCACTTTATAATGCTGAAGCTATGCGTCTTTATGTTGTGGAGCCCCGACCGACCCATATTATATGGTCATTACATGAGAGATGTTACAGCTCAATTGATGACGATGAGTCGTATGAAGACACTTAATTAAGGGGGTTGCGGGTTCGAGACCCAACTTTAACAATGCGCGCGGCCGAGAAATAGGCGCGAGAGGCTTTGGGGTGCTTGTACTGCTGCGCGGTAACCGGAATCGGACCAGGTGGAAATTAGAGTACACGCTAGGGCGCGTGGACATTACACCTTGGTCCTTCCTTCTTCCTTCCATCCCGCTTAGAAGCATATCTCCTCTCTTGCTGATATGAGGTTGAAGGACCATCACTAACAAATGGCTTCTTCTTGTCCCATCTTTTCTTTTTACCTGAGAAAAGAATCTCACCTTCTCCCACTGAGATTAACACCCCTGCTACCTGCCTTGCCAAGCTCTCCTGCGAAGCTAGCAGATTTTCAAGCTCGAGCAAGGATGGTTGAGTGGCCCAGCCTTGTACTGAAGTAACAAAGACCACATACTCCTTCTGCAAACTGCGGATGGCTCTTCAGCTTTGCCTTTGAGATAGACTCTTCCGGGTCTAACGCCGAAATCTCAGCGCAAAGGTTCTTCATTTTCAAGAAGAAGGATGGTATGGACAATTCTTCCTAAGTGACTTTTGTTAACTCATTCTCCAAGAATTAGTCACGATATATTCTTCATGTTTAATAATGTAACGTCCCAATTCGCGCTAGGCCCCTCGCACGTGTTCTGAGTCAAGAGACTCAACTTGGGCTCGGGGTGCACCGACGCGAGGTGTCAGGTGCATAGAATAAGTGTAGGGTTGGGTTCAAGGTTACCCCAACCAGTAGCCGAGATGAGGGAACTCGGCTAAGTAAAAGTCGTCGAGAATGGAGGACTGATTCTCGCCGATTCGACGGGTATCGGTGGTCGATACCCGCCGGACACAGATCTGCAAGTAGACTAAAGGAAATTCGGCGAGAATGCTCGGCGATTCTCGCCGATCATCGAGAATCCCCTGTTATACCCACCGATCGTCGAGTATCGCCGAGAATACTCAACGCAATCAACGCAGGATGTCCAGTAAAAAGGCTAAGGGAAAATCGTCGGGAATCATTGTTGATTCCCGACGAATTCGTCGAGAATGACCTGACGGTTCTCACCGATCGTCGAGAATGACCTGACGATTCTCGCCGATCGGCGAGAATGACGACCGATTTCCGCCGAATTTTACTTGGGCGTTTTCTTCGCCCAGGCAGATTCGCCGGCTTGTATAGGCGGACTGAACCGGACTTCGGATTTGTGCTGAATGATCCTTGGACCGGTCACTTCAAATGAAACCTAATTTGGGCGGTCCAATTAGAGAGTGACACGTGGCGGAAGGGATTTAGCCTAATATGTAATATAAAAGGGAGTAATCCAAACCCTAGCCGATCGTTCTTGCCGAGCCGTCACCGTGCAAACCGACGGGAGCGGAAGAGGAGATATCGCGGGTCACCGGAGCCGGATTCTGGAGGAAAAGCTCCGCCGTTTCCGTGGAAGAACACTGCTAACGAAGCCAAGGATGCCGCCACGGAGAATAACGCGATCCATGGCCGGCAACGGAGGAAACGCCGGAAATGATGTGAGTTTCTTAGGCGAGATATCGGCTCAAACGAGTCTTGATTTGTGAGATGAAGCTTTTTAGGAAGGCCATGCTAGAGCTTGTGCTCTAAAGCTTAGTCGTCTTCAACCTCCCCTAGCTTCAAAGTGATGATAGGGGTGGTCACGTGAAGAGGAAATGGCCTCAAGGGGGAGAATAAGGGTGGAGGAACTTCTGGCTGCGATTTGGGGAAAAATCGCTTGAGGAGGAAGATGAACGGATGCCGTTCACTTCGCTTCAAGATGCGTGCAGAATCTGTATTCTGCACGCAGCGACCTTCTTGGCTATTTTTAAGCAAGAAGGGAGCGGATCTGGGCTTTCGACTAAACACGAAAGTTGTAGCCCTTGAAATTACATTTCCAACGAGTAGTTGTACGTTTCCATGCGATACCTGTAGCCACGGGAAAATCCGTTTGAATCTGCTGCGGTTGGAAGTTAATGCCCAGGAATTCTGTATCCTGTACGCAGCAGACTTCGAGTTGCATTTCTGGTATGATGTGACCAGATCTGGGCTTTCGACTAAACACGAAAGTTGTAGCCCTTGAAATTACCTTTCCAACGAGTGGTGGCACGTTTTCGGGCGATACCTGTAGCCACGGGAATCCTCAGTCAAGTTGCTGACCAGATTACATACAATTCTAGGTGATTATAATATGAACTTGGATTCGATGGAATAGATGTTGCAATTCATCACGAGGTTGGGTGAATTCTTTTGTGTTAATCACCGAGGTAGTGTGAAGATTGATGTTTGAGGACTTGAATCCCTATGCCGAGATGTGAATCAAGCCTAAGTAAATGAAAGGCTTGTTATATTTGGTAGATCTCCATTATGCGCATTGTCTATAAAATGTTGAATTCATTTGGAAGGATTTGTAAATGATTAGAACTACGGCCAGGATGTATAATGGATTGATGGAAGGGAATGGATAGTATAATGCTTAGAGTGTCGTCTCCCCACGAGTTGCATGGCGGAAGTTAACAAGTGCGGTGTTGATCGTCACGAATGGGAATGAAGTTGAGTTGGATAAAATTGAACGGTTGGGCTTGGTCCTTGGTGTTCACGTCCCGAGGCTCCTTCCATATTTGATGGATGGTTGGGCTTGGTCCTCGTGCTTTCTCCGAGGCTCCTTCCATGCCACGGAATTGTGGAATTGCATGTGGTGTGAGTCGACACGCGGTGTCGTAATCCCGGGTTAAGGATAGTGTGGCAGGTCTACGGGCTCGCCAATCGTCACACCGATGGGAGTTGACAGATAGACCTTGGATGGTTGGGCTTGGTCCTCGGTGTTCACGTCCCGAGGCTCCTTCCGTGCCAAGTGAACGGTTGGGCTTGGTCCTCATGCTCATTTCCGAGGCTCCTTCCGTGTCATACCATAGGCCAGTCAGGGGCTAGGATCTTGGTGCATATTTACCCGAGAGAACCCGCTGAGCCGTAGTACGCATGTGAGCTCCGCTGTTTTGTTCTTAGCGTTGAGGCATACGGAGGCCTAGGCCAGGTAGTGTGGAGACCAGCCTAGTAGTGGAGATGCCCGCTCCACTGTCACCGTTTGGCCACGACGGTTGACGCCTGAGAGGTTAGCTACCTGCTCGAATAGGGGGAACTATAAGTCTATGTCGACATAGCGATTGCATGTGCTTGAGCATGGGTGTGTCATTGCATTGCATACATAGCATTGCACTTCATTATATACACAAGACCCTCATCGTATAAGTTTGTATGGGCACTCCTATACGATGAGTTACTTTCTGCTGAACGACCCTCAACTTATATGCTTGTATGGGCATCCATATAAGTTGAGTTACTTACTGTTCTAGTTATATACTCTCTTGCTGTTGTAGTTTATAGATTCGAAAATAAGAGCTTGATTATTATACACTACTGAGGTGGCTGCTTATAACATGTATACTCACTTCACTTGTTGTACTTCTGTTATTTATATATTGTACATGTTCCTTTCTCCGCCCGGTGCCGAGGAGTCGCCGGGGGAGCGGATGTGAAACCACTTAGTCTTTTTGACTAACGGTTGCTACGTCTTCCTTTTTAGGAGGAAATCCCGCAGGTGGAGCAGCAGGCTATGCAGACGGACAGCCAGGCCAGGGTGATAGGGCCTGAAGGGACGGTACCGTCGCTACCGTCGGTTACAGATGTGAGTGAGAGAGAGATTTTGTTGTTGCCCTTCGGGGCAATTCTGTTTACGTACTCTGATATTAGAAGCTTGCTGTAGCTTCTGTATTTAAGATATTACAGATATATGCTTAGTGTGGATTTGACTTTCATATTATTATGGTTGGGTTGGCATTTATCTGTTGATATTGTTGGTAGCCTGCAGAATAGGCGTCTTATGGTATAGGCTAGCCTGAGTGCTAGTGTTACCGCAAGGCGGCTATTCTGGGCATAAGACCCCTCTCGTGCCGTGTCTTGTGTTCCGGGAGGGGGGTCTTACAAATGGTATCAGCTTGCTCCGATCCTCCAAGGCGAAAGTCACTTAATAATGGTACCACCCCCGTTTGATTGGTCAGTTTGGGGACAAGCTGACTTAGCGGAAGCAGTGGTGTGCCCATATGTAATTCACACTAAGTTGTCCATCTTTAACCTTAGATTAGCCAACCTAACCCTAAGTTTGTACCTTATGTGTAGATCCCAGCACTTGTTGAGCCGGTAAGGGGCACCCCCGCCGCGTCCGTACCTACACAATTCCAACAATCAGAGCTGGGGCAGACGCTCACAGCTATTCTGGACGCCTTTAGGTCCCAATCTCAGCAGACACCTGTACAACAACAGGGTCCGGGATCTAGTTGGTTAAGCGTTTTCCGAGCTCTCTCCCCTCCCGCTTATGTTGGGACAGAGTCGGCAGTGCGTACGGAAGAGTGGCTCGACACTATACAAGAGTTGTTGGCAGGAATAAGATGTCCAAACAATATGGCGGTGACCCTTGTGGTGACACTCTTAGAGCTGCACGCCAAAAGGTGGTGGAAGTCCCTCATGGGCTCCACTTTTCGTGGAAGAGTGTACACGGACATTAGTTGGAGCGAATTCTCCGAAGCCTTCTTAGAGCATTTCATCCCCTCGGCCGCTCGGGATGGCCTGGAAGAGAGATTTTTGCAACTTAAGCAAGGGTCCATGTCAGTGACGGAGAACCAACGGGAGTTTCAGCACCTGGCTAGATTCGCTGACTCCTATGAGCTGGATGATAGAGGGTACGCCAAAAGATTCTACAAAGGCTTGCGAGACCCCCTAAGGCAAGCCCTTTTATTTATAGCGGACTCTAGTCTGGCGGAGATTATTGATATGGCGAAGAGATTGGAAGCGGACCACTTGGGAAGTGGTAAGAGGCCAGCAGAGGGCGTGATGGAAGCCGGCCCCAGCAACAGAAGGAGGTTTGACAATAAAAGATGAAGAGGATATCGGAGGGGTGGCGGGCGTTTTCCCCAGAACTTTGGAGAGGAGCGCCCGGTTCCACAACCGCCAGCATTACCTCCACCTCCACGGTTTCAGCAACACGGCGGAAGGCAGGAACGGGTGTGCTTCGAATGCAACCAACCGGGCCACATTCGGCGCTACTGCCCACAACTGTTTGGTGATGCGCCTCTTGCTTTCCCTCCAGCAGCCCCTCGGGGGCGGGGATATGTGCGTGGTCGAGGACGAGGACCACGAGGAAGAAACCCCGGACCCGCTCGAGATCAGATGTATGCCCTGGACATGACTCAAGAGCGGAACCCTCAAGAGATGATTGCAGGTACGATTCTAATTGGTCATTTTGCTTTCATTAATATCCTCTAGTTGCTTGAGATATACTAGACATCTAGCTTGAGTATTATTAATGACACAGGCACCGTGATGGTCGGCGGGAAACTGGCTCATACGTTATTTGATACGGGTGCCTCACATTCATTCGTGTCTGAAGACTTCATCAAAGATATACACGGAGTGCAATATTTCACTGGTATTGCTCGAAGAGTACGCCTCCCAAACGGATCTGAGATGACGGCAACCGCAAAGTGTGAGTTAGAGATAGCCATTGGGGGAAAGACCTTTGATACCCCTACCACAATTTTGAGGATACCAGAGTTCGACCTCATCTTGGGAATGGCGTGGCTAGATTGGCACCATGCGAGAATCGACTGCGCGGAGAAGCGTATCTATTTGATACATGGGGATACTGATGTAGTCTTCCAAGGTATAAATTTCGCACCACGAATCTTGTTATCCTCAATCCAGACCTTGAAAGCTCATATGAGAGGGGATGAAGTCTACATGATACGATTCGAACTAAAGGAGATGAAGTTAGAGGTGAAGGATGTGCGGGTAGCACGGGATTTCCCTGAGGTATTTCCCGAGAAACTGCTAGGGTTACCCCCGCATAGAGAAGTGGATTTTCAAATTAAGCTTGTACTAGGAGCTAAGCCTGTCTCCAGGACCCCTTATCGGATGGCCCCAAAAGAACTTGCGGAGTTTAGAGTGCAATTGCAGGAGTTGGTAGAATCAGGGTTTGTTCGCCCCAGCTCGTCGCCTTGGGGAGCCCCTGTTCTATTCGTCAAGAAGAAGGATGGAACCCTGCGTTTATGTATAGACTATCGGGAACTTAACCGACTGACAGTACGGAACACCTACCCGTTACCTCGGATCGATGAGTTGTTCGACCAACTGGTGGGAGCGCATTGGTTCTCCAAGTTAGACTTGCACTCGGGGTATTACCAATTGAGAATACAGGTGGATGATATACAGAAAACGGCTTTCAGCTCAAGGTACGGCTTATATGAGTTCACAGTGATGCCGTTTGGACTCACAAACGCCCCATCGGCTTTCATGAGCTTGATGAATAAAGTGTTTGAGGCCTATTTAGATGTCTTCGTCATTGTGTTCATTGACGACATCCTAGTCTACTCGAAGACAGAGGAAGAGCATGCCGGACATTTGGCCTTAGTTCTAGAGAAGCACATTGCTCTCAATATTCCGTGCACCCAGGAATTTCAAAGATGTACGCCGGCTTACGAAAGACGATGTGTTGGCCAGGGATGAAGAAAGATGTCCGGTACTTTGTCACGCATTGTGAAGTCTGCCAAAGAGTGAAGGCGGAATGTAGGAGCCCTGGTGGCCTGTTGCAGTCGTTGCCAATCCCCGAATGGAAGTTCGAGGATATATCCATGGACTTCGTACATGGGCTACCTCGCTCCCGCTCAGGGAATGATTCAGTATGGGTGATCGTTGATCGCCTGAAGAAGGTTGCCCGGTTCATTCCTATGAAGAAGGAGGCTCACGTGGATGTCTTGGTACGCCTATTTGTGGAACAATTTGTACGGTATCACGGCGTATCTAAGACGATAGTTTCGGATCGTGATGGTCGTTTCACCTCCAAGGAATGGAAGACGGTACAGACGTATTTGGGCTCACGTCTTACCTTCAGTACCGCATTTCATCCTCAGACGGACGGACAGTCTGAGCGGACCATCCGAACATTGGAAGATCTGTTGAGGTTGTGTGTGATAGATAGGGGAGAGCCGTGGGAAAGACTCTTGCCCTTGGTAGAATTCTCCTATAACAATAGCCATCAAGCTAGTATTGGCATGGCGCCCCATGAAGCCCTATATGGAAGGAGGTGTAGGACCCCCTTGTCTTGGGTGCAAGATGAAGACCCGAAGACTTTGGGAATTGAGTACATAGATGACACTGATGCGGTGGTTAGGCTAATAAGGGATCACATGTTGGAGGCTCAAAGCCGGCAGGCGAAGTATTACAACGCAAGGCACCGTATGGTGGAATTTCAAGCGGGTGATAAGGTGTTTCTAAAAATTAGGCCGATGCATGGAGTGTCACGAGTGCGAGGAGTGAAGAAGCTCAGTCCACGGTATGTTGGGCCCTATGTCATATTAGAAAGGGTTGGCCCTTTGGCCTACCGGCTGGAGCTACCGCCCGAGCTAGAGAATCTCCACGATGTGTTCCATTTGTCGTCGCTTCGGAAGGCGCTTGAAAGTTAGGTGATAAGATCTAACAGCCTCTAGAGGGGGGGTGAATAGAGTAAGTTCAAATAAATTGATATATTTAAAACCTTTAGATTTACTTAGTGTAGGTAGTGAGTGATGCAAACAGATAAATATATTTAAAGTAAAATCACACAGCACACAAGCAAGAAGAAAAGCAATCCACAGAAGACACAAGGAAATTTATAGTGGTTCCCCAAACTTGGGTAATCCACTCTTCTATCACCCTTGATAGGAATCCACTGCAGGATGCTTGATCAGGTGTCCTGGGCACCACCAGATTTTTTGATAAGGTATCTTGCCACCACTGATTTTGACAAGGTCTCAGCTAACCAAAAGGTAACTTTTGAAGGGAGTTAAAACCCTTTACAGAAGAGGTAAGGTAAGAAGGGTTGAGTTTGCTTCTCTGTCAACAATCAGAGAGAAGCTAGTGGATGTAGATGTTGTCAAAGCTCCCCCTGAGATATAGAAGTTCAGGTAGAAGAAGCTTTGCACAAGGGTGACAGGCTCTTCACTGCTTGTCCTTTTTCAGCAATAGATGACTCAGAAACTGAGTGTTTGATGTCTGAAGGTAGAAAGCAAATTGAGAAGAGTTGAATGCAGAGGCAGAAGAGGTTTCAGAGAATGTTGATCAAGATGTTTCTCTGAGTGCAGTTCTTCTCTGTAAATTCTCTGCAGACCGATTTCTTGAGAGAGAGATGAAGATAGATGTTCTCTGTGTTATCAGAATGAATGTTCTTCCTATTCTTCTTGTCTCTCTCGAATAGATCCCTGAGTAATGGGATTATTACTTCTTTTTGATTGATAGCCGTTGGCAGGGCATTTAATGTATTCCATAACTGTCCATGCCTAGAAGGAAAGCCTTAATTGATTTCCATTGAAAATTCCTTGAGATATGGAGCAATTAAGTCTTGAAACGGCCAGGGGATCTCTTGCAATAACTGCTTGAAAAATCTCTCATTTGAATTTCAAATGTCGACAGACGGGAGAACTTAACACGTCGAACTCATCCTGAAGCGTCGATCTGAGCTCGACTGACCGTCGATCAGAGAGTAAAATTGAAGCAGAGAGATACACGCCAAAACGTCGAGCAGAACTCGACGTTACGTCGAACTGAGAACGACGCTGCGTCGAGCTGCGATCGACTGTGCGTCGAGCAGCGGTCGACTATGCGTCGAGCTGAGGACGACTCTACGTCGAGCTGGGGTCGACTCTCCGTCGAGCTGAGCAGAACTAAATCTCAAATAACCTAAGTTCTAAACTCACACTCAATGACCTATGCTATACAATTAGGTCAACATCCTTAGCATAGTTATCCTGACCCAAATATAAAAAGGGTGTTCCAACAATCTCCCCCTATTTGGATTAGGATTACTATTCACATGAATTTAAGGAAATTAAAAAATGCATACAGACATTTGAAATACTGAAAATCAAGAACACAGATGGAAGCAGGAGCAGATAAGCAACTATCAAAAATGTTTATGGCAGTAGCATAGAAGATAAGCCATCTTACATTTACTTCTTCTTAGGCTCTTCTTCAAAGCCTTTCTTGAATTTGATTTCCCTTTGAGGGTTGGCAATGTCTTTCTTTGATCTGTAATCTTCAGAAGTCCCCAATGAAGTTATGCTCTTTCTAGAGGGAGGAACAGCAGCAGGATGTAACTCCATGTATCTATCAGCATCAAAGAATTTGCTAGAACGATATTTGTCTAATTCCTGTCTTCTTTGGTCTGACATTGTGCTTATGTTGGATGTGTCCAGTCCCCTTTCTTTGTTCTTCTTAATTAGGTCTAGGGCAGCAAGCTCAGTCATCCTAGCCTTCCATGCAGTAGGGTTGTTAACTGGATCATCATATGGAATAGGAGGCTCATACTTATTACTTTGATCTGAAGGAATAGGTTTCTGCCTTACACCCTCATTGAGCTTAAAGGGAAAGGGACCAGTGGTTGAAGCAATGGTCTTTCCTTCCCTTTGATAAGGTTGGGGTCTGGCTTGACCTCTAGCTTGATTACCTCTAGAAGATCCTTTGGATTGATTTCCTCTTGATTGATAACCTCTAGATTGGCCACCTCCTTGTCCTCTCCTTGACTGATAAGTCTTGCCTTGGAAGGAGGATGTTGGAGGTTTGCTTACTGGGTTAGCACTGCCTCCTGCACCTGGAGAAGGAGGAGGTGGAGGAGGAGGAAAGTCAAAAGACTTGGAATCTCCTTTCTTGAACTTCTTTTTCTTTCTCATTGCCTTGAGCTGATTTTTAGAGAACTGCATCCATGGCTCAGTAATCTTGCATTTGTGCTGTATGTAATAAGGGATGTCATGGTCAGTAGCCCTTTCCATTGGAACTCTCTTTAGAGCTTTGCTTCTAGCTTTCCTCTTTTTAGCAATAGTTGCAGAAGAGTCATCAGAGCTAGTTGCAAACTCATCAGAGGAGCTGCTTTGGATATGATCATAGGGATCATAATAATCATCTTTTGATGCACTTTCTGAAACAGAAGGAGGAGCATCTGCCAGTGTAGATGACTTATCTAGCACTGCAGGGAAAGAAATGGTTTCAGGAGCAGCAGGCACTGAATCAGCTAAGTCACTCAAGACTTCAGAAATCACAGCCTCAACAGAAATGGCTGGATAACTTTCACTAGCAGGAGCTGAGGCTACCACTGCATCAGAAACAGAAGAAACAAAAGAACTGGCAGGAGCAACAGCTACCACTGCCTCAGAAACAACAACTTCAGCAGGAGCAAGGGCTTCCACTGCATCAGAAGTGTTAAGAACCTTATCAACAGTCATGTTATCAATAGACTGATCATCATCAATAATATCAACAGAATCAGAACAAATATGAGCAACAGACTCATTTGCAGGAGCATCAGCTACCACTGCATCATCTTCAAGAATCATCTTATCACAACCAACAACAGCAGCAGCAAAGGGAATGATGGCCCTGGACAGATCTTCAGCAAGCAGTAACTTGTGAGAGCTGAAGGATCTTCTGAAAAATGATGCTGGTACTGTCACAATAGAATCTTCAACTGGAGGTGGACTGAATTCTCTATCTGCAATCTGAACATCTGAAACAATCATCTCTTCACAATCAACAGAAGGCAGCTCTTCTTCTACCAAAATCTCCCCCTGCCTAGATTCAGTAGCAACTGATTCTAGGCCCCTAGAAGAAGGGCCAGCCACAGCAGGAGAGAGGGAAGAGAGCTTTGAAGAAATAGAGTCCAAAGATCTGATTATTGGAACTAGGGAAGCATCCAATAAGGAGGACAACCTTGGAGCCAAGAGCTCATAGAGCTTATTAGCCAAGGGAAGCAGATCTACTTGCTCAGACTGTTGAGCAGAGGTAGAGGGGAGAGAAACAGATGCAGCAGGAGAAGATGATGGTATAGAAGGAAGAGGAATGGAGGGTTCAATAATGGAGGACATGATGAGGTCTGAGAATGAGGGCTCAGCAATGTTATCATGTGAATCATCCAAGAAGGAATCATCTTGATTGATCTCAATGTCCATTGTAGGGAAGTAATGAAGAGGATCAAATACTTCAGAAGTGGTGGTAATGGATGGAAGAAGAGAAGATGCAATAGTGTCAATGGATGATGTTTGCAAAGGGGATGAGAGCTGAGAAGTTGATGGAGTGAAGGTGGTTGGAAAGCTGAATGAAGGAGAGATGGTGATTGATGGCCTGGCTTCTTCTACTAGGTCAGTTGACTGAGGGTGAGTGGCCACAACAGCCCTTGTTTCAGTAGAGGATTTCATTGCTGCAGCAGCCTTGGGATTTACAATCTTCCTGTCCCATTTTCCAATCAGGGCACAGGTCAACCTCTTTGAAGCATTAATGTGCTTGGAGGTTACCAGAAGCTGTGGGCAGACATGATGAAGCAACAATCCCAAAGTCCTTCCAAAATGAACATAGGTCTTATTGACCTTTTTCTTCACTAAATCAAACAGTAATTCTCCCCAATTTAGGTGCTTTTTATCTAGGAGGGCAGCCATGATGCAGAATTGTTGCCTGGTAATAGCATCATGTGCTGTCCTCTTAGCACAGATGACCTTGCCTACCACATCAGCTAAAAGCCTAAATTCAATGGCAAGATCCACTTTCAGCAATTTGGAGGCATTCTCAGAAGAATGACCCATTCTGTCTAGCATTGCAGCATACTCCTCATTTGACAATTCTAAGCTGTCATTTCCATTCTCTAATTCAAAAGCTTCAGTAAAAGTAGCAGGAGATATTGATACCTGAGTTCCAGAAATAGAACCAGTAATAGTGCTCTCATCTGTATTAGCTGCTGTATATATCCACTCTTTAATTTCAGTCTCTGCCATGGGCATTCTTGTTGACATAAACTTCACTAGTTTCTGTTCTTTAAATAGCTCCAGGATATCCAGAAAATTCTGTGAGGAACCTTCAAAGGAATCCAAGTCGATGTCGAAACCATAATCGAACTTCATTGCCGTCAATATGTTTGCTGGAATCGCCATTATCTGCAGAATACCTCTCAAGAACAAGTGTAAAAGCTTTGGAGGGAGAATGTAGTTGCAGGAAATACGAAAGCGCAAATGACATCGACGCCGAGAAGATGATTTTATACTAGGGTTCGACGCAGAAAAGGAAATAACGTCGAGCTTAGTTCGACGCTAAGAGGCTCTAGGGGAAACGAAGAGACTCGATGGTGTTCAGCTGAGTTCGACGTTCGACGTTTTGAAGGTCGACGGTCGACGCTATTGGGGATGCTGAACGTCGAGCTCTGGTCGACGTCAATTAACGTCGTCGACCGAAACAGAAACTTAACAAACTCTAGACAGAGTCGATCTCTGGTCGACGCAAAAGATGAGGTCGACGGTCGACGCTATTTAGCGGTCGACGGTCAGTCGATCTCCGGTCGACGTTTTCAAGTGAAAAGCGTCGAGCGTCGAGCAGAGTTCAGACAGAACCTCTAGATCTAACAGCCTCTAGATCCTTAAGGAAGAGATACATTTGCCTAGATTTTGTTATTTTTATGGTTTCAAAATCTTGTAAATTAATTTATGCTATCTCCATCTATCATTCCCAACTGATTAAGGAAGAAGAAGTGTTTCTTTTCATCCAAAGGTTTGGTGAAAATATCTCCCCTTTGTAAATCAGTAGAAATATACTCTAGTGCTATTTTATTCTTTTCTACATTATCCCTTAAGAAATGATGTCTGATCTCTATGTGCTTTGTCCTACTATGGAGAACTGGATTTTGAGCAATACAAATTGCACTAGTATTATCACAAAGAATTTTTGACTTCTCTAAGTTGTAACCATAGTCTAGGAGCTGGTTTTGAATCCACAATATCTGTGAGCAGCAACTTCCTGCAGCCATGTATTCAGCTTCAGCAGTTGATGTAGACACAGATGTTTGCTTTTTGCAAAACCAGGAGACAAGTCTATCACCCAGGAATTGACAAGTTCCACTGGTGCTTTTCCTGTCTACTCTACATCCAGCATAATCAGCATCTGAAAATCCAGTGAGATCAAATCCTGAATCATGTGGATACCAGAGACCTAGATTTGGACAACTTTTTACATATCTAAGAATTCTCTTAACTAATGTGAGGTGTGACTCTCTAGGGCTCACTTGGAACCTAGCACATACACATGTAGCAAACATAATATCTGGTCTGCTAGCTGTAAGATATAAAAGAGAGCCAATGATTGCTCTAAAATTAGTCTGATCAACTGGTTTACCAGATTCATCAGCATCTAAGACAGCATTAGTAGGCATAGGTGTTTTCATAGAAGATGCATCTGACATACCAAATTTCTTAACCAATTCTTTTGCATACTTGGTTTGAGAGATGAATATGCCATCAGCATGTTGTTTGATTTGCAATCCTAAGAAAAAGGAAAGCTCACCCATGCTACTCATTTCAAACTTTGAGTGCATAAGTTGTGAGAACTTTTTGCATAAGCTTGTATCAGTAGACCCAAATATTATATCATCTACATATATTTGTACTAGTAGGATATGGGACTTATGGGTTCTAATAAAAAGAGTTTGGTCTACTCTACCCCTTTTAAAATCATTCTCAAGCAAAAAGGAGGCTAAGGTCTCATACCATGCTCTTGGAGCTTGCTTGAGGCCATATAAAGCCTTATGTAATTTGAAAACATGTTCAGGAAGGGTTGAAGAGATAAAACCTGGAGGTTGCTTGACATAGACTTCTTCCTTGATGTCTCCATTGAGAAATGCACTTTTAACATCCATTTGGAAAACTTTGAACTTCTTGTGTGCAGCATAAGCAAGGAAAATTCTTATGGCCTCCAACCTTGCAACTGGTGCAAAGGTTTGGTCATAATCAATCCCTTCTTCTTGACAATAGCCTTGAGCAACAAGCCTTGCCTTGTTTCTCACAATGATCCCTTGATCATCTAGCTTATTCCTGAAAACCCACTTAGTTCCAACAATTTGATGGTTTCTTGGTTTTGGAACCAATTCCCATACTTTGTTCCTTTCAAACTGGTTTAGTTCCTCTTGCATTGCAATGATCCAGTTTGGATCTTGCTCTGCATCTTGAATAGTTTGAGGCTCTATTTGGGAGAGAAAACAGGTGTGCATCAGATGTTGATTTATCTGATTTCTGGTTTGCACACCTTCTGAAATTTCTCCAATCACTTGGGAGATTGGATGATCTCTTATTGTTACTAAATCAACAGTGGGTGTTGATTGTTCACCAACCTGTATTGTTGTTTCCTCTTGTGGAACAACAACTGGCTCTCCATTTGGTTCTGAAATTTGATCTGTATCTTCACTCTTATTGCTAGCAGCTTCTTGTTGAGTTGTTGAAGATAGATTTCCCTCATCCATGATGGTTAACTGATTAATATTTTCAGCTAATGATTGTACCTGTAAGTGATCTATGGTAGAAGAATTCTTCTCCTTATAAGACATATTAGATTCATCAAAGGTAATATGCATGGACTCTTCAATTTTATGAGATGATTTGTTATACACCCTATAAGCTTTGCTGTTCAAAGAGTATCCCAGAAACACTCCTTCATCAGCCTTAGCTTCAAATTTTGCTAAATATCTCTTGTCATTATTGTGAATGAAACAAATGCAACCAAAAATTTTGAAAAAGCTAACTTTAGGTTTCTTCCCTTTGAGCAATTCATAAGGAGTCTTATCCTTTAGTTTATGTATCAGGCTTCTATTCAAAACATAATTGGAGGTGTTCACAGCCTCTGCCCAAAAGGTTAGAGGAAGATGAGCATCTGTTAATAATGTTGTGGCTGATTCAATTAAGGTTCTATTTTTCCTTTCAACTACCCCATTTTGTTGAGGAGTTCTAGGAGCTGAGAAAGTGTGCCTGATCCCTTCATTCTGACAGAACTCTTGCATAAGAAGAGAATCAAACTCTGTCCCATGATCACTTCTGATCAGGGCTATATGAGTATTGAACTCAATCTGTATGCTCTTGAGAAAATCTGTCAAAATTTTGAAGTTATCAGACTTCTTTCTTAGGAAGAACACCCAAGTGAATCTTGAGAAGTCATCTACAATCACTAAGGCATAAGATTTCCCCCCTAGACTTTTTATTGTAGTAGGTCCAAAAAGGTCCATGTGCAACAGATACAAAACCCTAGGTGAATCACTCTTGTTAAGTGATTTGAAACTATTTTTAGTTTGCTTTCCTAGTTGGCAAGCCTTGCAGAGTCCTTCCTTCTTGTAGGGACCAGAAGGTAGTCCTCTAACAAGGTTGAGTTTAGACAACCTAGCAATAGTTCTAAGGTTAACATGTCCTAATCTTTTATGCCAAAGCTCATTTGGCTTACTAAGGGAATTAAAAAGGCATATGTCTACTTTAGAAGAATTAAAATCTACTAGGTATATGTTATCTTGCCTATTTCCAATCAACACAATATTATTATCTAGAGCAATATTACATACTAGATCAGTGAACCAAACCTGATAACCAGCATCACAAAGTTGACTGATGCTGATTAAGTTGTGCTTCAGTCCTTCCACATAGGCTACCTTCTTGAAAGTGATTGAGCCTATTTTGACTTGACCATATCCCTTGGTTTGTCCAAAATTGGAGTCACCAAAGATTACTCTTGGTCCAAGCTTTGCTTTGAAGGATGAAAGATTGCTTTTGGTTCCTGTCATATGTTTGGAGCAACCACTATCCAGGTACCAATGCTGGTTCACCACTGGATAGCTCTTCATTTGATCTTCACTCAATTCCTGATCAGTCATATATTCAGATTCATGCTCTGAATCTGAGCTGCTTTGTGATGCATTGATTGCCATCATGCAGAATCCTTTTTCTGTGGCATCATCCTCATCATCACTTGTGCTGGATGATTCTTCAGAATCTTCAGTATCACTCCAAGTTTCTGCAACAAATCCTTTCCTTGTATTTTTGGTGTTGCTGAAAGAGGATTTCTCATAATATTTCTTTGAATCTTTCTCTCTTCTCTTGTCTTTTCTTTCTCTCTTATCTTTCTTGTCTTTGCCTTGATTCTCAGGACAGTTTAGTGCAGTGTGTCCTGGTTTCCTGCAGCCATAGCAAATAATTTCTTTATTATTAGATCTATCATACCTTGGCTTGTCTTGGTCCTTAGAAGACCATTTTCTGAAATTCTTCCTAGCCATCTTGTTGAATCTTTTGGCTAGTAGGCTTAGAAGTTCTTCATTGACTATCTCCTTCTCTTTAGGTACTTCCTCTGACGCTTTGAGAGCTATTGTCTTCTCCACTTTGGGTGCAGAAGAAGATGTGTTTTGCTCCCCTTCTCTTGTCTTGACAAATTGCTCATAGGACTTGAGCTTGCCTAAGAGAGCTTCAGTGGATAGCTCAATTTGACTTCTGCCATCTTTGATTGGCCAGATTCTTGAATCCCAAGTGCTAGGTAGGCACATGAGAATTTTATCATTTATCTCAGTGAGAGATATATCCTTGTCCAGAGTTTTCAACTCACTGACAATGAGACTGAATCTGTTGTACATGTCAGCCACAGATTCAGCTGGAGCCATTTTGAAGTTCTCATACTGTGTTATCAGTTGAGCTCTTCTATCCTTTCTTTCATCAGCTGAACCTGAGACTATTTCAGTTAATTTGTCCCAGATTTCCTTGGCAGAATTGCATTCAGCAACTTTTTGGAATATGTCATCAGACATAGTTTGTGCCAATATGTTCATTGCTTTTGCATCAACAACTTTCCACTTCTTTATATCAGTGTCTGTTCCTGCAGGAGGTGGAACAGCTGAAGTACTTGTTGAAGTAGGAGGTCTTGGACATTCTGTTAAGACACAATTAAAGATATCTTCATCAAAAGAATTCATGTAAAGTTTTATCCTTGCTTTCCAGAGTCCAAACTTGGAAAGATTGCACACTGGAGGTCTTGTGCTTGCATACTCCTTGTTTTGTGCCATGAGTTTTATAAAAACAATTTATAACAAAACAAAATAAAGTAACCACTCTATAGGGTTTGATCTTATCAAAGATCTTTGTGGTCCAGGTGTTAGCCTGAAGTAAAGACCAACCTCCCTCTGATACCAATTGAAAGTTAGGTGATAAGATCTAACAGCCTCTAGAGGGGGGGTGAATAGAGTAAGTTCAAATAAATTGATATATTTAAAACCTTTAGATTTACTTAGTGTAGGTAGTGAGTGATGCAAACAGATAAATATATTTAAAGTAAAATCACACAGCACACAAGCAAGAAGAAAAGCAATCCACAGAAGACACAAGGAAATTTATAGTGGTTCCCCAAACTTGGGTAGTCCACTCTTCTATCACCCCTTGATAGGAATCCACTGCAGGATGCTTGATCAGGTGTCCTGGGCACCACCAGATTTTTTGATAAGGTGTCTTGCCACCACTGATTTTGACAAGGTCTCAGCTAACCAAAAGGTAACTTTTGAAGGGAGTTAAAACCCTGTACAGAAGAGGTAAGGTAAGAAGGGTTGAGTTTGCTTCTCTGTCAACAATCAGAGAGAAGCTAGTGGATGTAGATGTTGTCAAAGCTCCCCCTGAGATATAGAAGTTCAGGTAGAAGAAGCTTTGCACAAGGGTGACAGGCTCTTCACTGCTTGTCCTTTTTCAGCAATAGATGACTCAGAAACTGAGTGTTTGATGTCTGAAGGTAGAAAGCAAATTGAGAAGAGTTGAATGCAGAGGCAGAAGAGGTTTCAGAGAATGTTGATCAAGATGTTTCTCTGAGTGCAGTTCTTCTCTGTAAATTCTCTGCAGACCGATTTCTTGAGAGAGAGATGAAGATAGATGTTCTCTGTGTTATCAGAATGAATGTTCTTCCTGTTCTTCTTGTCTCTCTCGAATAGATCTCTGAGTAATGGGATTATTACTTCTTTTTGATTGATAGCCGTTGGCAGGGCATTTAATGTATTCCATAACTGTCCATGCCTAGAAGGAAAGCCTTAATTGATTTCCATTGAAAATTCCTTGAGATATGGAGCAATTAAGTCTTGAAACGGCCAGGGGATCTCTTGCAATAACTGCTTGAAAAATCTCTCATTTGAATTTCAAATGTCGACAGACGGGAGAACTTAACACGTCGAACTCATCCTGAAGCGTCGATCTGAGCTCGACTGACCGTCGATCAGAGAGTAAAATTGAAGCAGAGAGATACACGCCAAAACGTCGAGCAGAACTCGACGTTACGTCGAACTGAGAACGACGCTGCGTCGAGCTGCGATCGACTGTGCGTCGAGCAGCGGTCGACTATGCGTCGAGCTGAGGACGACTCTACGTCGAGCTGGGGTCGACTCTCCGTCGAGCTGAGCAGAACTAAATCTCAAATAACCTAAGTTCTAAACTCACACTCAATGACCTATGCTATACAATTAGGTCAACATCCTTAGCATAGTTATCCTGACCCAAATATAAAAAGGGTGTTCCAACAGCGCTGTTGCGGCCCGAACAATACATCCCCACAACTGATGGTACTGTGGCGTCTGACAGATCTGTGCGACTGGAGCCGGTGCGGATCGTTGATAGTGAGATAAGAACCTTGCGCCGCAAAAGTGTCCCCTTGGTAAAAGTGCTATGGTCTAATCATGGGAAGGAGGAATTCACATGGGAGCCAATGGATTTGATGCAAAGACGCTACCCGGAGTTGTTTGCTTCAGGTAACTTTATTTAAAAACATATTTTGTTTTCTGTATGCTTTACTCCCCACGACCTCAGCCTGATTTCGGGGACGAAATCTTTTTATTTTGTTTATAGGATTTGTAACGTCCCAATTCGCGTTAGGCCACTCGCACGTGTTCTGAGTCAAGAGACTCAACTCGTGCTCGGGGTGCACCGACACGAGGTGTCAGGTGCATAGAATAAGTGTAGGGTTGGGTTCAAGGTTACCCCAACCAGTAGCCGAGATGAGGGAACTCGGCTAAGTAAAAGTCGTCGAGAATGGAGGACTGATTCTCGCCGATTCGACGGGTATCGGTGGTCGATACCCGCCGGACACAGAGCTGCAAGTAGACTAAAGGAAATTCGGCGAGAATGCTCGGCGATTCTCGCCGATCGTCGAGAATCCCCTGTTATACCCACCAATCGTCGAGTATCGCCGAGAATACTCAACGCAATCAACGCAGGATGTCCAGTAAAAAGGCTAAGGGAAAATCGTCGGGAATCATTGTTGATTCCCGACGAATTCGTCGAGAATGACCTGACGGTTCTCACCGATCGTCGAGAATGACCTGACGATTCTCGCCGATCGGCGAGAATGACGACCGATTTCCGCCGAATTTTACTTGGGCGTTTTCTTCGCCCAGGCAGATTCGCCGGCTTGTATAGGCGGACTGAACCGGACTTCGGATTCGTGCTGAATGATCCTTGGACCGGTCACTTTAAATGAAACCTAATTTGGGCGGTCCAATTAGAGAGTGACACGTGGCGAAAGGGATTTAGCCTAATATGTAATATAAAAGGGAGTAAACCAAACCCTAGCCGATCGTTCTTGCCGAGCCGTCACCGTGCAAACCGACGGGAGCAGAAGAGGAGATATCGCGGGTCGCCGGAGCCGGATTCTGGAGGAAAAGCTCCGCAGTTTCCGTGGAAGAACACTGCTAACAAAGCCAAGGATGCCGCCACGGAGAATAACGCGATCCATGGCCGGCAACGAAGGAAACGCCGGAAATGATGTGAGTTTCCTCCCCTCTCCCTTGGTGCTAGATCTATAGTTATTCTTAGGCGAGACATCGGCTCAAACGAGTCTTGATTTGTGAGATGAAGCTTTCTAGGAAGGCCATGCTAGAGCTTGTGCTCTAAAGCTTAGTCGTCTTCAACCTCCCCTCGCTTCAAAGTGATGATAGGGGTGGTCACGTGAAGAGGAAATGGCCTCAAGGGGGAGAATAAGGGTGGAGGAACTTCTGGCTACGATTTGGGGAAAAATCGCTTGAGGAGGAAGATGAACGGATGCCGTTCACTTCGCTTCAAGATGCGTGCAGAATCTGTATTCTGCACGTAGCAACCTTCTTGGCTATTTTTAAGCAAGAAGGGGGCGGATCTGGGCTTTCGACTAAACATGAAAGTTGTAGCCCTTGAAATTACCTTTCCAACGAGTGGTTGTACGTTTCCATGCGATACCTGTAGCCACGGGAAAATCCGTTTGAATCTGCTGCGGTTGGAAGTTAATGCCCAGGAATTCTGTATCCTGTACACAGCAGACTTCGAGTTGCATTTCTGGTATGATGTGACCAGATCTGGGCTTTCGACTAAACACGAAAGTTGTAGCCCTTGAAATTACCTTTCCAACGAGTGGTGACACGTTTTCGGGCGATACCTGTAGCCACGGGAATCCTCAGTCAAGTTGCTGACCAGATTACATACAATTCTAGGTGATTATAATATGAACTTGGATTCGATGGAATAGATGTTGCAATTCATCACGAGGTTGGGTGAATTCTTTTGTGTTAATCACCGAGGTAGTGTGAAGATTGATGTTTGAGGACTTGAATCCCTATGCCGAGATGTGAATCAAGCCTAAGTAAATGAAAGGCTTGTTATATTTGGTAGATCTCCATTATGCGCATTGTCTATAAAATGTTGAATTCATTTGGAAGGATTTGTAAATGATTAGAACTACGGCCAGGATGTATAATGGATTGATGGAAGGGAATGGATAGTCCAATGCTTAGAGTGTCGTCTCCCCACGGGTTGCATGGCGGAAGTTAATAAGTGCGGTGTTGATCGTCACGAATGGGAATGAAGTTGAGTTGGATAAAATTGAACGGTTGGGCTTGGTCCTTGGTGTTCACGTCCCGAGGCTCCTTCCATATTTGATGGATGGTTGGGCTTGGTCCTCGTGCTTTCTCCGAGGCTCCTTCCATGCCACAGAATTGTGGAATTGCATGTGGTGTGAGTCGACACGCGGTGTCGTAATCCCGGGTTAAGGATAGTGTGGCAGGTCTACGGGCTCGCCAATCGTCACACCGATGGGAGTTGACAGATAGACCTTGGACGGTTGGGCTTGGTCCTCGGTGTTCACGTCCCGAGGCTCCTTCCGTGCCAAGTGAACGGTTGGGCTTGGTCCTCATGCTCATTTCCGAGGCTCCTTCCGTGTCATACCATAGGCCAGTCAGGGGCTAGGATCTTGGTGCATATTTACCCGAGAGAACCCGCTGAGCCGTAGTACGCATGTGAGCTCCGCTGTTGTGTTCTTAGTGTTGAGGCGTACGGAGTCCTAGGCCAGGTAGTGTGGAGACCAGCCTAGTAGTGGAGATGCCCGCTCCACTATCACCGTTTGGCCACGACGGTTGACGCCTGAGAGGTTAGCTACCTGCTCGAATAGGGGGAACTATAAGTCTGTGTCGACATAGCGATTGCATGTGCTTGAGCATGGGTGTGTCATTGCATTGCATACATAGCATTGCACTTCATTATATACACTAGACCCTCATCGTATAAGTTTGTATGGGCACTCCTATACGATGAGTTACTTTCTGCTGAACGACCCTCAACTTATATGCTTGTATGGGCATCCATATAAGTTGAGTTACTTACTGTTCTAGTTATATACTCTCTTGCTGCTGTAGTTTATAGATTCGAAAATAAGAGATTAATTATTATACACTACTGAGGTGGCTGCTTATAACATGTATACTCACTTCACTTGTTGTACTTTTGTTATTTATATATTGTACCTGTTCCTTTCTCCGCCCGATGCCGAGGAGTCGCCGGGGGAGCGGATGTGAAACCACTTAGTCTTTTTGACTAACGGTTGCTACGTCTTCCTTTTTAGGAGGAAACCCCGCAGGTGGAGCAGCAGGCTATGCAGACGGACAGCCAGGCCAGGGTGACAGGGCCTGAAGGGACGGTACCGTCGCTACCGTCGGTTATAGATGTGAGTGAGAGAGAGATTTTGTTGTAGCCCTTCGGGGCAATTCTGTTTACGTACTCTGATATTAGAAGCTTGTTGTAGCTTCTGTATTTAAGATATTACGGACATATGCTTGGTGTGGATTTGACTTTCGTATTATTATGGTTGGGTTGGCATTTATCTGTTGATATTGTTGGTAGCCGGCAGAATAGGCGTCTTGTGGTATAGGCTAGCCTGAGTACTAGTGTTACCGCAAGGCGGCTGTTCTGGGCATAAGACCCCTCTCGTGACGTGTCTTGTGTTCCGGGAGGGGGGGGGGGGGGTCTTACAAATAACCCGTCAAAGGAACTCCAAATCTCAGCAGCCGACCGACATCCAATGATGTGGTTGAAAAGATCTGGTGAGATTGTATGCTTTAGAGTGAACTTCGCCTTAAACATTTTTTCTCTTCCAAGCTCTCACTGCTTCAGCATTCCCAGCGACCGCTGTCACCTCTTGCCTGCCATCTCCACCGATGACCTCCCAAAGATCCTCTCCTAGAAGATAACTCTCCATCCAAGACTTCCACTTCTTAAAGTTTGTCTGCGTTAGGATCTCAATAACAACTCCTCTTGCAAAACCTCCTTCCAATGACATAAGACTGGTTACTTGAAAACTTTCAGAAGCACAAGAAAAATTCTGTGGTTGATCACTGCTCAAACCTCTATCCCTCTGATATCTCCTCTATTCATCTTCAGTCAACCCCCATCTCCTCCTTTATTCATCTTTAGTCGACATAGGACTAGAAGCATTGGCATCTTGTGTAACGACCCTAGCGCGTACGTAACAGCGTTACGGCTCCGCTCTCTAGGCATCGCTACCGGGCTGCAGCCCAAGCACCCCAACCCCTCTCCAGCCCACTGGCGGGTTGTTGGTGGCCACAACCTCCCTTTGATGAGGCAAACTCGATAGTCAAGCGCGCACCACGGGGACTTCCCAAGAGGTCACCCGTCCCAGTACTAGTCCAGCCCGAGCACGCTTAACTATGGAGTTCTTTCAACTCTCATCATTAAATGGAGGTTGTGGCCACCAACAACCTGCCAGTGGGCTGGAGAGGGGTTGGGGTGCTTGGGCTGCAGCCCGGTAGCAATGCCTGGAGAGCGGAGCCGTAACGCTATTACGTACGCGCTAGGGTCGTGACAGCTTGACTGGAGCATAGAATGCAGCCGTCGTTGGTGTTCTGATGGCAGGCCTGTTCCCCCAAACAAGGCCAAAAGCTTTGCTGGCTCTCTTATCACAGGTTGCTCATTTTATGATCATTTATTTTTGTTCATTTGGAAATGCATTTCTGTTTTTTCATTATTGGCACGCCATGATGTTGGGTAAAATTTGGGTAATCATATCATGATTAATTGTGATGGTCTATTTGTTCATGCATCATCAATATTTTATCATTTTCACTTCCACTCCACTAAATTGTTGATTACTTAAAATCTATTTGATATGATTTGAGGTAAAATCTGTTTGAGATGACACTGAATGCGCTGGGGAGGTGTCAGCCCCGTCGAGATCGGCCGCCCCTCTATCCCCGTCCGCCTACAACGAGGCTGGCCGGGGAGGCGTCGGCCCCGTCGAGGCCGGTTGCCCCTCTACCCCCGGCCACCTATGACAAGGCCGATCGGGGAGGCGCCGGCCCCGTCAAGGCCACCCGCCCCTCTTCCCTCGGCCGCCTATGGCGAGGCCGACTGTAACGACCCCATCCGTTAAATGACGTATAGTAGAAGGTCCGGCCGGGGCCCCACACTATATGCCACAAACAGACGGTGAGGTAACAGGATAATACCAAACCAAACACGAATCCTAACTCAGAGCATTCTAGCGGAAGCTTTAAGTTGTAATTTGAACTCTAACCAGGAATGTCCAATATATAAACCACCTTTATATATAACCACGGAATGTACAACAAATACATGAAGTTAGGCCTTCAGGCCTTACAGTTCCTCTTTTCACACCGTATGGTTTACAAACCTCGGCGCGCAGGTCGGCCATACATGAGTAAAAGAAAACAAGCAAAAACATTCGCTTAGCCTTCAAGGGCTAGCCGCAGCAGCAGCAGCAACAGCAGTAGGGCTTCAGCCCTTCACTTACCACTTGGCTCTCCAGCACCTGCATAGGGACAATCCACCCAACCGGTGGCAAACAATGCAACGGTCAGCATTCAGCTGACCCAATTATAACAATCCTACCCCTTTCTCGGGGCATGAGCATTCTTTCCCTGCATAGCATGGCATCATCATATAGCAACTATGTGCGCGCAGGCACATTCAAGCCATCACAACCATCGGCCACACGGCCCGACAGTCCGTGCACTCAGGGCACATTCTTGGTGTACCGGAATACCAGGGTCAACACCACCGTCTATACGGTATTATTTGAGCATTCTAGTCTTTCCGGCGCGCGGGCCTAAGACTCTCATTAGGCGCTCCAACAAAACCTATAACCAGGCTTCCAAGTCGGACGGACCTGACGCAGGTACGGATCAGCCACCCCCCGTTGCTCAAGTCGCCGTGCCACCTCGAATACGGAAGTATCCATGGCTATTTATAGGCGCGGGTCGGTTTCACCTTTCCTGTTCGGCAATTTGCCTTTTCATCGAATTGCAGCCCAACGGCTCAACCGCTCATAAAGTGGCAACGCACGACCACAAGAGTTGCATCCAACCCTCTTCATTTCCTGGACATCATCCAGTACTTCCTGCTGCACCAAGCAACAGGTAGGCACAAGGCAACACAAGCCATAATCACGGAGCCTTCTCCGATATGCAACCAAGCATCACCAATCCAGACCATGTCCAGATGGGCTTCACACAGCATGCCTAGAGCCGTACTCCAATTCCGGCCTCTAACAAGGGGGACTTCACATATCTACCCCAAGGGACACCACAACCCATCGCACACTCGCGGGGAAGGGTTTTCCCTATGCAATGCAGAAAAGGACTTCACATGTCCAAGAAGGGAGATCGTTACCCTTGTCGATCTCTTGGGAGCCATCAAAAACTAGCCAGTGAGAAAGAACCGCAGCAGCCTTGCCTTCACAACGCCGGCTTCGGATCACGAATCGGACCACGGGAACTCCGCCGGTGGCTTGATCTCCTCCTCCTTCTTCTTCCTCCTCTCTCTTTCTCTCTTCCTTAACCAAATGAAGAATGAAGTCTTCATCAGCCTTCACGGATTAAATCCAGCCAGGAAATCACCTGAGCCCTTGGATCCAAAGAGAGAAATCTGAATGGCCACGATTTGCCCAAAAACTCATTTTTTTGGCTGACACGGCCTGTGACACGCCCGTGTCACAGGCCGTGTACCCTTAAGCGGCACACGCGGTATTCGTACCGACTGAGATTTACCAGAACACGGGAATCGACACGCCCGTGTCGAACTTGACACGCCCGTGTCATTCCTGAGACACGCCCGTGTCACCCCTGCCTCATCGAGCTGCAAGCAGTACACGGGTAGGCACACGGCATCGGACACGCCTGTGTCCAACCTGACACGCCCGTGTTCAAGGCTTGGTTCAAGGCCGTGTAACTTTCTGACTCAAATCGCATTTTATTTGCGTGACACGCCCTGGGACACGCCCGTGTCCCAGGCCGTGTACCCCTGACACGCCCTGGGACACGCCCGTGTCCCAGGCCGTGTAACATGACCTGCACCTCAAAACCATTTTTGAGTCTTTTTGGGGTGTTACAATCCTCCCTCCCTTAACAAAATTTCGTCCCGAAATTTGCACGGTAAGGAAACAAGAACCAACAATGCTAGAATTTGATAACTCTGATATAACAAAAGTACACGGTCTACAGTTTATACAAACAGCTCGGGAAATTCAGCTCGCATGGTCTGCTCTCGCTCCCATGTTAGCTCTTCAAGGCAACAATTGTCCCATCGGACCTTGACCATCCCGATCACTTTGTTCCACAACTGTTTCTCGGCTCGATCCTCGATCCGAATGGGTCTAACCCTCATCGTTAGCCCATACTCGACCGGTACCCGATCATTCTCCACTACTTGAGCTGGATCCTTCACCGCCTTACGAAGGACTGAGATGTGAAATACATCATGTAATCCACCCAAGTCTGCTGAAAGTGCTAGTCGATAAGCAGCTTCCCCAACTCGCTCCACCACCTCAAACGGACCAAGATACCTCGGACTTAGCTTTTTCAAACGCCGAATCCTGGACACGCCTTTGAAGGGTTTGATCTTCAAATATACCCAATCACCCACCGCGAACTCCACGTTCCGGTGTTTGGCATTGTAGTACTTTGCTTGACGATCTTGGGCTATCAATAGCCTCTCCCGAATAGAGCGTATGAGCGAGGTAGCTTCTTCGACTTCCTTTTTCCCACTCAGCTTAGATTCGCCTGCTTCTGCCCAAGCTAACGGTGTACGGAATTTACGACCATATAAAGCCTCAAATGGCGCCATACCAATACTCGCTTGGTAGCTATTATTATAGGCAAATTCGACAAGAAATATATAATCTTCCCATCTCTTACCAAAGTCTAGGGCGCACATGCGGAGCATATCCTCCATCGTCCTGTTGTTTCGTTCAGTCTGGCCATATGTTTGGGGATGAAAGGCCGTACTAAACGCTAACTTTGTACCCAACATTTGATGAACGAGCCGCCAATCATTCGATGTGAACCGCCCATCACGGTCACTAACGATGCTTCGAGGAACACCGTGCAGTCGAACAACCTGCTCCACATAAAGCTTGGCCAAGGTTTCCACTGAATCATCTCTTCTGTTTGGAAGGAAGTGCGCCACTTTTGTCAACCGGTCCACAATCACCCAGATTGAATCATGACCGCGTTGAGATCTCGGCAACCCGTGCACGAAATCCATCGAACTTCCACTCCGGAATAGGTAACGACTTCAGGAAACCGCCAGGCTTCTGGCATTCTGCTTTCACCAACGCACAGGTATTGCATTCAGCCACATAACGTGCGACATCTTTCTTTAATCCGGGCCACCAGAATAGCTTTTTCAGATCTCTGTACATCTTTGTGCTCCCTGGGTGAACTGAGTACTTTGCAAAGTGAGCTTCGTATATCAACTCTTCCCTCAATTTACCCACACTCAGGATGCACACTCGACCATTTCTTCGTAACAAACCGTTATCCCAAGAGAATTGGTCATCCGACCCATCTTTTGCATAGCGCTGGAGACTTTCATCAAGCTCCGTTGCTCGCCGAACTCTGTCCGTAAGGTCATATTGCACCTCCGTCCAGTTCAAGCATGCATCGGTTGACGAACCCTTGTCAACACAAGATATCTCCAATGCTTCCAATTACTGGATTAAACGCTGATCATGCCTCTGCAACCAGCTTGCCCGTACTGGAGTCTTCCGACTCAAAGCATCAGCGACCACATTTCCCTTCCCGGGAGTATAGTGAATCTCGAAGGTGTAGTCCCCAAGGAACTCCATCCATCTTCGTTGTCGCATATTCAGATCCTTCTGATCCAACAAATACTTTAGGATTTTATGATCTGTATAGATATCCACTTTAACGTCATATAGATAGTGCCGCCACAACTTGAGCGCAAAGATTACCGCCGCCAACTCCAAATCATGGACGGGGTAATTCCGCTCATGCACTTTCAACTGGCGCGAACCATAAGCAATCACTTTACCAAACTGCAAAAGAACGCAGCCTAAGCCGCTCCCAGAAGCATCACTATAGATCTCATACCCATCTGTACCATATGGCGATGTCAACACAGGCGCCGTGGTCAAACGACTCTTCAAGTCTTCAAAAGCTCGCGCGCACTCCGGCGTCCAAATGAACTTTTGATCTTTTCTCGTCAGCGTGGTCAGAGGTAAAGCAATCCGTGAGAAGTTTTCCACAAACCGTCTATAGTAGCCCGCAAGTCCAAGGAAGCTCCTGACCTCGGCCACTGAAGACATCACTAGCCAATCTCGAATGGCACTTATCTTCAACGGATCCACAGCGATACCTTCTCCACTTACCACATGGCCTAAAAAGGCTACTGAAGAGAGCCAGAACTCACACTTTGAGAACTTGGCATAAAGCTTATTCCTCCGCAGGGTATGCAAGACCAACCGCAAATGGTTTGCATGATCCTCTTCCGACTGAGAGTATACTAAGATGTCATCGATAAACACAATAACGAACAAATCCAAGTACTCTCGGAACGTTCGATGCATTAGGTCCATAAATACCGAAGGCGCATTACATAGGCCAAACAGCATTACCGTGAACTCATAATGACCGTAGCGTGTTCCAAACGCCGTCTTGGGAATGTAACCTTCCCTAATCCTCAGCTGATAATATCCCGATTTCAAATCCAATTTGGAATAGACCGTTGATCCTGCCAACTGATCAAAGAGGTCATCAATCCGTGGGATCGGATATTTGTTTTTCTCCGTCAGCTTATTCAATTCGCGGTAGTCAATACATAACCGTAAGCTACCGTCTTTCTTTATCACAAATAGAACAGGCGCGCTCCAAGGTGACATACTTGGGCGTATATATCCCTGCTCCAACAACTCTTGCAATTGGACTTTCAACTCAGCCATCTCTTTTGGCGCAACGCAATATGGAGAGCGGGCCACAGGTTTCGCACCTGACACCAACTCAATAGAGAAGTCAATCTCCCGCTGGGGTGGTAACCCAGGAAGATCTTTAGGAAACACATCGGCAAACTCTGACACAACCAGTACCTCACCGACACTGGCCTTTGGCTCAACAGCCTGAATTAGCGTGAAGAATAACTCCGCGCCCTTCCGAACAGCATTGATGACTTGGAGTGCAGACACCAGAGTCCCGCCAACTCCTCGCATACCAGCGAACTTCATCACAAGTCCGGTATTCTGGCCCAGTGTAATCTCCTTGGAGTTGCAATCAATAAAGGCACGCTGCTACGAGAGCCAGTCCATACCAAAGATCACATCAAACTCCGATAACGGTAGCACAGCTGCACTCAAACCGAAATCCCGACTTCCTATTTGCACATCCACATCGCAAGCCCTATCCGCAAGCATCACACAGCCATTCGGCAATAGCACCCTTGTACTATCCACCGTCACATGACTTGGTACCCCAATGCGAGATACGAAATCCTCAGACAGGAAAGAATGCGAAGCACCCGTATCAAACAGGGCTCTCGCCAAATTATTCCGAATCAGGACAAAGCCTACAACACACACATCATGCACAAGCTATACATAACCAAAAACAATAGCACAGAAGCAAGTAAGCTAAATCAACTCGTACCTGTGACGACGTCACTTTGCTTAATCGCTTCCTGTTGGCCAAGCTGATAGATTCGGGGCTGTGCCTGAGACGCAGAGGAATCAACCACCGCTTTGCCCTTCTCAGCATAAGACGCACCCGCCTTCTTGTCCCCTTTGGGCTGAACAACCCGACAGTCAAGGGCGATATGCCCCACTCGGCCACAGTTATAGCAAGTACGAGAATCCGGCCTTGATGTCGCCCCCGAAACAACGGTCGTAGTCACTTGCCCAGACGGCTTGGACCTCTTGCCCCCTTTCTTCTGGTAAAACGATTTGCTCGGGCGAGGTGCTTGAACCTCTGGCTTTGACACAACCAAGCCCTTGTTCCCTTGCACCCGCCGCATGTCCTTCTCCAACGCACACGCAGTATCAACCAACGCCTGAAACCCTTGGTTCACTGAACTCGAAAGCAGGAATCTCAACTCATCCCACAATCCTTCATAGAACCGATTCGTCTTCCTTTGGTCATCCGCGAAGATTGTTCCCGCATACCGTCCCAACCTGGTAAACTCATGCAAGTAGATATCCACGCTATCTTCCCCTTGCTTTAACCGTTGGAACTCATTTTCCATAGCAATGCGTTGCGCCGCTGGGACATGTTTCGCCAGAAATATCCGAGAGAACTCCTCAATCGACACTTGCGTTAATTGCCTGCCCGCCAAATGGTGTACCTCAACCTCGTCCCACCACAACCGTGCCTCTCCTTCAAGCATGAAGGTGGCCAAGGTGACTTTTAGAGTTTCCTCCGCCCTGATCGCTGTCATTATCCTCTTGACACGCGATAACCAATCTTCTGCCTGCGTTGGGGATCCCATTCCCGTAAACGTAGGAGGACTGAAGCTCATGAATTGCTTCAACTGTCGGTCAGCTGCTCGTGGATCTACAGCCTCAACCGGCTCGGGTCTTACATCAACACGAACTGGCACTACTGCCGGCTGCGCTTGCCCGGTCGGCTGAATCATGGCAAATAGAGCCTCAGCAACTAAGCGAACAGTTTCCGCAGATGGAGGAGGTGTTGGCACCTCAGCTGGTGTCGCACTCTCATCAGAGCGCTGGGGCTCAGACTGCCCAGCACAACTACGCGTCACTTATAGGTGGACAAGACACACATTAGCGAACGTATGCAAGCAAAACAACACAAAAAGGAACGCGCAGATTCCTCAAACAAGATTTTGTACATTCCTTAGTGGACATTCCAGAGTTCATTAGCGTTACAGCAGGGCGCATAAACACGCGCTCGCCACCCCATAAAAGAATTCGTCCACGAATTCGATAGAGGAAGACCGAACGAAGCTGATACCAAAATGTAACGACCCCATCCGTTAAATGACGTATAGTAGAAGGTCCGGCCGGGGCCCCACACTATATGCCACAAACAGACGGTGAGGTCACAGGATAATACCAAACCAAACACGAATCCTAACTCAGAGCATTCTAGCGGAAGCTTTAAGTTGTAATTTGAACTCTAACCAGGAATGTCCAATATATAAACCACCTTTATATATAACCACGGAATGTACAACAAATACATGAAGTTTGGCCTTCAGGCCTTACAGTTCCTCTTTTCACACCGTATGGTTTACAAACCTCGGCGCGCAGGCCGGCCATACATGAGTAAAAGAAAACAAGCAAAAACATTCGCTTAGTCTTCAAGGGCTAGCCGCAGCAGCAGCAGCAACAGCAGTAGGGCTTCAGCCCTTTACTTACCACTTGGCTCTCCAGCACCTGCATAGGGACAATCCACCCAACCGGTGGAAAATAATGCAACGGTCAGCATTCAGCTGACCCAATTATAACAATCCTACCCCTTTCACGGGGCATGAGCATTTTTTCCCTGCATAGCATGGCATCATCATATAGCAACTATGTGCGCGCAGGCACATTCAAGCCATCACAACTATCGGCCACACGGCCCGACAGTTCGTGCACTCAGGGCACATTCTTGGTGTACCGGAATACCAGGGTCAACACCACCGTCTATACGGTATTATTTGAGCATTCTAGTCTTTCCGGCGCGCGGGCCTAAGACTCTCATTAGGCGCTCCAACAAAACCTATAACCAGGCTTCCAAGTCGGACGGACCTAACGCAGGTACGGATCAGCCACCCCCCGTTGCTCAAGTCGCCGTGCCACCTCGAATACGGAAGTATCCATGGCTATTTATAGGCGCGGGTCGGTTTCACCTTTCCTGTTCGGCAATCTGCCTTTTCATCGAGTTGCAGCCCAACGGCTCAACCGCTCATAAAGTGGCAACGCACGGCCACAAGAGTTGCATCCAACCCTCTTCATTTCCTGGACATCATCCAGTACTTCCTGCTGCACCAAGCAACAGGTAGGCACAAGGCAACACAAGCCATAATCACGGAGCCTTCTCCGATATGCAACCAAGCATCACCAATCCAGACCATGTCCAGATGGGCTTCACACAACATGCCTAGAGTCGTACTCCAATTCCGGCCTCTAACAAGGGGGACTTCACATATCTACCCCAAGGGACACCACAACCCACCGCACACTCGCGGGGAAGGGTTTTCCCTATGCAATGCAGAAAAGAAGGACTTCACATGTCCAAGAAGGGAGATCGTTACCCTTGTCGATCTCTTGGGAGCCATCGAAAACTAGCCGGTGAGAAAGAACCGCAGCAGCCTTGCCTTCACAACGCCGGCTTCGGATCACGAATCGGACCACGGGAACTCCGCCGGTGGCTTGATCTCCTCCTCCTTCTTCTTCCTCCTCTCTCTTTCTCTCTTCCTTAACCAAATGAAGAATGAAGTCTTCATCAGCCTTCACGGATTAAATCCAGCCAGGAAATCACCTGAGCCCTTGGATCCAAAGAGAGAAATCTGAATGGCCACGATTTGCCCAAAAACTCATTTTTTTTGGCTGACACGGCCTGTGACACGCCCGTGTCACAGGCCGTGTACCCTTAAGCGGCACACGCGGTATTCGTACCGACTGAGATTTACCAGAACACGGGAATCGACACGCCCGTGTCGAACCTGACACGCCCGTGTCATTCCTGAGATACGCCCGTGTCACCCCTGCCTCATCGAGCTGCAAGCAGTACACGGGTAGGCACACGGCATCGGACACGCCCGTGTCCAACCTGACACGCCCGTGTTCAAGGCTTGGTTCAAGGCCGTGTAACTTTCTGACTCAAATCGCATTTTATTTGCGTGACACGCCCTGGGACACGCCCGTGTCCCAGGCCGTGTACCCCCGACACGCCCTGGGACATGCCCGTGTCCCAGGCTGTGTAACATGACCTGCACCTCAAAACCATTTTTGAGTCTTTTTGGGGTGTTACACCGGCCGGGGAGGAGCCCACCCCATCGAGGCCGGCCTGCCCTCTTCTCCCCAGCCTCCTACAACGAGGTCGGCCGGGGAGGCGCTGACCCCATCGAGATCGGCCGCCGTCTTCTCCCCGGCCGCCTACGGCGAAGCCGGCTGATGCTAAAGACTTGAGGGACGTATTTGATATTCTCGCCCTCACCTTAAAGAAAAGATTAGAGAACCGGTTAATTATCCATCCATACGTGAACAAGAGTGACAATTGCGAGCAGTTATTGCTTCTTTTTTTCGTTCGTGCACTGCTCCTCTCCCGAAAAAAGCAGCGATCAAATTTATCTTCATTCTTCTTCTTGTTGGCGGGCCGGCGGCTACTATTGCTACCTGCGAACTATTCTCCTTCTCTATTTCGCTGATCTCAGTCCAGGCAACAGTGAATCGTGGAAGAAGAGAAGGACGTTTTCTTCTCTGTGTTGAAAGAAACCAGTGGCAACTTTCCTCCTACAGTCCAACCCTCTATTGAAATTTGTTTTTCTTCCACCTGATTTTGCTGCCATATGCGAGCAGTTAATCCATATGTGATCAGAGAAATATCATACTACAGATTCACTAAAATCAAGAGGAGAATCGGACCGGAGATTGAACCGGTGAGTTCAAAGGTTCAAGGTCGGACCGGGGTCGAACCGGCCTGTAAAATTATAAAATAAAATATATAATCATTAGAGCAAAAATTATGACATATTGTCAAATTATATTGCAAATCAATATATCATAAACTACAATATCAAATGTTAACGTTGTGTTATATTTTCTCACACAAATACAAAATAATAATTATTATTATCTCAAAATAGTAACGAGCTACTAAATTACTAATATTTAATTTAAATCATAGTCTAATGAGTCAAATCACACGAGGAAGACGAAGAACTGGAGAAGGTATCGGCTAACGGTAGTTTCACGAAGACAATTGGATTATATGGCCGAATGCTTGTTTTGGAGAAACCAAATAAGTTAACCCAAGTCCCAGAGAACTCTAACAGTTAATTGAAATCATTGGATCTAAAATTAATGTTGATTTTGTGAACCGCCCGGACAGCCAAAAAACTGGCCCGATTTCTGGTTATCCGGTTCAACCGGCCGGTTTTCCGGTTTCTGGCCGGTTCTTGGCCAGGACGGTTTTAGGAGCCTGATCGGACCGCCCGGAGGACCGGTTAGCGGTTCAACCGGTCGGACCGGCCGGTCCGGTCCGATTTTTAAAACGTTGGAGTGTTGTCTATTTTCCAAGGCAAAGAGAAGGCTTGTCTGATTTGACTAAACAGATAATTAAAGTTGAAATATTTACTGTATATGCCTATATCTTTTCATCAAGTCCAACAAATTTTACAATAAGAAGAAATTCGAGCACATTGTTTAGAATGTCGGCAACCATGCGACATGAAACCAAGTCCGAGAACAGTGCGCATTTTATTTTTGCCATCTATAGCGTGCTTCATATTTCGTTTCATTTTATTCATTGCAAAGCGATCACATAAATTTATAAGTGGCAAATTTTATTACACCATCCAGTAGGAACTAATTAATTATGTTCTTGACGATCCCGAGTGCATAGGTTACTCAAGAATATTTGATTTTATTGATCTCATTTTGTGAATAATTGTGACCAGCACGCTTCATATAATTTTCTAACATTTTTACGCTATTCAGAGAGTTTTCCACGTAAAAAGACTTGTCTCGTCTGTGATCTAATTCTGTGACTGTTTGCGTAACCGATCGCTCCGATGGCTAAAACAGTAGTTAGTCCAGTCTATCAGGAGTGTTGTCGCGGACCGCAACATCGCTGGATTGAAGATTGACTGAAAATCCACCGCAGGCGCCGCCGGCCTTTGACTCGCTGGACACCGGCTCGCCCGGGGTTCGGCGGCAGCGACCGTGGATTTCATTTGTTCGCACAGTTAATATTTAAAGCTATATTTAAAAAATTTGAATGAAAAATTGTTGGTCTGCCCATAATAAAATGATGTATATAATTTCTTGGCGCGCATTTAAAATATATCTGCATATAATCAAAAACGATTTGCTTGTAACTGGCCTGGAAAGATCGATGGGTTAAAAGCCCATATGTCATGGATCTGTCGAGCAAATGCAGGCCCATATTTCATGGGTTTAGTCAAATCGATATAATAATTATTTTTTTAAATTTAAAAAACTATAAAATATCCTCCCCAGTTTCTCTCATCTATAAATAGATGCAGTATTAAATACTGATTGAGCTCAAGTATAGAGATATTTTATGAGTAGTATTTATGCATATTTTTATTACATAATTTAGTTTAATAATTAATATAAATTAGTAATTATTTATGTATTTTTATTTATAAATCATTTTGTTTATAATTTCTATCCTAATTTATTTTTATTTTTATTTTATAGGTTTAATGTCGCGATCGAGCTAGTGACGTTGGAAGTTTGCGTATTTACTGAGGTTGTCGTGTTAGCTCTGCGAGCTCAAGCCGCACTCGTCCAAGCAACTCATTTTCCTTGCAAACCCATCCAAAGCAATAATTTCATGTCGCTGCAACGTCCGCTTCGCCGCGCCATCTTAGAATTTTGTCGCGCCACCATGAAGTTCCACTCGTCAAAGTCGCACTCGACACCATTCCGCACTCCAGATTGCGCTATGGGAGCCCATTCAAGCCTAGCACGTGAACATCAACTCCCCAAGTCTTCCCACCACCTTTGCACAATTGCACTTCATAATGATTTTACACCCTCACTCATGCATATCAGGATCCTCTCCATTTCGTCAGAAATGGAGAATTCAGAAATAGAGGGGATCCATTTCACGGTTCAGATTGTGTGGGTGAAGATCTGATGGCTTCAATTTTTCTAAGCTTTTATATTTTCTTTTTAAGCAAAAGAATGATAGCCTTTGGATGTATTACAGTTTTTCTCAACCACCGGAACTTGAAATGGATCCCCTCCATTTCATTACAAATGGAGAGGATCCGGATCCCACTCATGCATGCAACTCCACGTGAATCTCATGAATCCCGTAATTTCATGTAGGTTCACTACTTATTCATTTTCTCTCCATTCCATTAATTATATGTTGTCACCTTGCTTTCTTCATACAACCACCCCATTAACAGGGGCGGATCTAGAGGGGGGGCCCGAGGGACACTGGCACGCCCATTATTTTTCAAAATGGTTAGTGTATTTGAATTTTTCTCGTCGAGGCAATGAATTTTGACTACTTATACGTCAAAAACGGTGGCCAGATGAGGGAGAAACAACTCTGATAAGATTGAAACGTTTAATTTTTTTTTGAAGGAAGTTGATGTCCGACCTCCTATGTTATAATTTATAGAATCCAATGACGCATTCAAAAAACAATTTTGTGCACCCCCATTATCAAATTGTGCACCCCCATTATTATTTTTCTGGATCCGTCACTGCCCATTCATATTTATTTAATTTAATAAGGTCATCTTTGTCCATTTTCATTGCACCATTTAATACCACAAACTCTTTTGTTCTTCCCATTTCAAAACTGTCACCCTCCATATAAAATATCTCCTTTTCATTAATTATTGCCGCCCGCCGTCTTCAATATACCCGCCAGCCACTTCACACCTCCGATTCCATTTGCATAATTCTACACCATCATTGCCACTTAAAATATTAGTAACAACACTTCCATTTCATAAATACAATACCAGTCATTCACGCTTCGTTTGTTTCGGGGTTTCAGGCTTCGTTTGTTTCGGCGTTTCAGGCTTCGTTTGTTTCGGCGTTTGGAGCAAACGTCGCCGGACGGCGGGTAAACAAACGGGGCGCCGGCGACGTTTGCTCCGTTTGCACCCGCCGCAAGAAAAAAACCCCTCAAACGCCGCTTTTCCAACCCCATCTCTCCCCCTCCGATTCCAACTCTCCATTTCGACCCGCCGGGATCGGAGCAAACGCCACCGCGTGCCAAATGAAGCCTCAATCTCATGCAAACCGTCCGTCCACATCAGCTTCTCATTTAATTGCATTCTCTCTCTAACCGACAGCCCCTTCCTCTTCCATATGGCCCACTATCATTTCTCACTATTCACGTGAGACTCTTCATGTTGCTGAACCCCTCCTATTTCTATTTAATATGGCCGGCCCATATTCACCTTTTCCCTAAACTATATTAAATTTCACCTCATTAAATTTCCACCTCTAGAATATTTCCAATTCCAACCCTTCATTTTTCTCCTAATTCATTCTCCCATCTCTATATAAATAGAGGCCTCATTTCAGTATTCTCTCTCTCTCTCTCTCTCTCTCTCTCTCTCTCTCTCTCTCTCTCTCTCTCTCTCTCTCTCTCTCTCTCTCTCTCTCTCTCTCTCTCTCTCTCTCTCTCTCTCTCTCTCTCTCTCTCTCTCTCTCTCTCTCTCTCTCTCTCTCTCTCTCTCTCTCTCTCTCTCTCTCTCTCTCTCTCTCTCTCTCTCTCTCTCTCTCTCTCTCTCTCTCTCTCTCTCTCTCTCTCTCTCTCTCTCTCTCTCTCTCTCTCTCTCTCTCTCTAGACAGAACTTCTTATATATATATTTTTAGTTTAGATTTTATTTCATGTATATTTCTAGTATATAGTTTTTTATTTCAAGCAATTATTATTTTCTTGTTCATGTAATTTTTATTCAGTATTTGTTAATGTAGTTCTTGCTCATGATTATCTTCGAATGAAATACACATTTCTCTTTATATTCATTCTTTTCCACCTTCAATTTATTTCTAATTTTATCATGCGTCGAGTTCATATGCCGGTTATGAATTTTGATATTTATTTTTGTACTCTAGTAGCCGAAAGGATCGTGCGTACGAATTGATCGTTCAGGAATAAAAAGAGTTGATCGCAACTCTCGAGAGAGGATGATGAAAATCTTTTGGAGAGTAGTCAAATCCTGTAGCGGGATTCACTTCGATAAGGCGAGTATTAAGTTATCGAGTAGAACGAGTGTTCAGTCAATATTTCTAATCTCAGTTGGGCGCAGTCCTCAAAAGAGGCGTGTTCATATTTCAGGAATCTTTACGATCAAGGATCGGATTAGACGATTATAAATTATTATTTTTATTTCATTTCAAAGGTTGTTTTGATCAAGTTAGATTTTCTTATTTTAACATTTTAATTTAATTTTTCTAAATTTCCTTCTGATAAAATAATAGTTAGTTTTCTCGAAATAGTAGTACTCGACAAACCCGAGTTTTAATACGACCTTGATACTTTTATATCACATGTTATATTTCGATAGGTACACTTATCTTAATCGAGTATAGATTGAAGAATACAAATTTTGTTTATCATTGGTAACATCTTCTGATGGCTGGTATCAATGTTCTTCAACACTTTCGGCCCCTTGATACTAGACATCAGATAGCTTTAGCTGGCTTCTTAACTTCTTGAATCGTTCGGTTGGTAAAGGTTTAGTAAAAATGTCTGCCGACTTTTGATTGTTGGATAGAAGTAGAATTCTATCTCCCCCTTTTCTACTAGCTCTTTTAGAAAGTGATATTTGAGCTCGATGTGTTTCGTGCGATTGTGAATTGAAACACATGATTTTTGGTTATAATGATTGCAGAGAGATTATCATGCCAAATTTTGGTGGAATGAGTTCCTGTCTTCAGAAATCTTAATCCTGCAGTAATTTTGTGAACCATAAACCTTCACAAGTTGCATTGCATGTTGCAATGTATTCTGCTTCGGTCGCAGAAAGATCAACCACCTTTTTCTTCCAAGAGACCTAAGAAAAATTCTTATTTCCCAGCAGAAAAATATATCATCCCGTGCTCTTTCTATCCACCAGCGCACCACCCCAATCAATGTCTATGGACCCAGTGAGAATGCATTCCACTTTCTCAGCTTCATATACAAGCCCCATTTTGATAGTCCCTTTTAGGAAACGTAAGATCCTCTTTGTGGCTTGACAATGATTTGTACGCGACTGAGTTATAAACCTGGAAATAATGCTAACAACATTCTCAATATCAGATCATTAGTTTGTATGGTAAATCAGTGAACCAACAAGGCTTTGATAGTCATTTTCTGGAACTAGGTTATGTCCATCAGAGTGCCTTAGTTTGTTTCCCGTGATCATGGGAGTGTGGCTGTATTGCAATCTTTCATTTGGAATTTTTCTAGGAGCATTTCAATATAATTTTTTTGACTTATTGTTCTTCTCCCTGGGACTTGCTGGATTTGGAAACCAAGGAAGAATCTCATGAGACCTAAATCAGTCATTTCATATTAAGTCATTATGATGTTCTTGAAATCATCAATGATCTCATCATCTGTTCCAATGAATATTAGAACATCAACATAAAGGCTCATAAGTAAGTAATGATCTTTGGCATAAGTCTTGATATACAAAGAAGGCTCACTTGAACTTCTAGTGAACTTCCTTTCTATGAGGTAGCAATCAATTTTTGAGTTCCAAGTCCTTGGGGATTGTTTTAGCTCATAAAGGGCTTTGTGAAGCTTATATACCTTATGCTCTTCATTTTCCTTGACAAATCCATCTAGTTGCTGGAAAAATACCTCCTATTATATGTCTCCATTGAGAAATAATGTCGACTTGACATCTAGCTGATGAACAAGGAGTCGCCTCTGAGCAGCTATGGTAAGAATGTTCTAACTATCTCCATCCTAGCCACTGGTGAAAAAGTTTCAGTAAAGTCAATGCAAGATTTTTGTACATACCCTTTTGCAACGAGCTAAGCATTATGCTTCAGAATTTTTCCTTGTTTATTGAGTTTTGTCTTGAAAACCCATTTGAGACCAACAACTTGTTTATGTTTTGGTTTTTCTACCAGCTCCTAGGTATGATTTTTCTCAATCATGTGAAGCTCTTTTTCCATTTTTTTCACCCATTCTAGAACAACTATAGATTTGTTATAATTTGCTGGTTCTTGACAATAAAGGGCAAATTCATTTTGGTGATAAATCTCAGCAAGAGATTTGTACCTTCTTGGAGAAGATGAATTAGAATCCATGTCTTCTTTAGTGGGAAAGCTTTGAAGGACTCATCCCTTGTCATGGATGGCTGAAGCTTCGAGGAATCAAAGCCTTTAGTAACTGGCTACGGGAGATGCTGATTCTGATCCTTATTTGTCTTCCACTTCCAAGTTCTTCTTTCATCAACTAGAACATCTCTAGAGATAAATATTTTGTTAGTAGTTGGATCAAAAAGGCGGTAAGCTTTTGATATGTGTTATATCCAACTAGAACAGTTGGCTGGGCTTTCTCATCTAATTTATTTCTTTCTACTTTTGGTATGTGTCTATATATGAGACTTCCAAATATCTTGAGATGATCCACACATGGCTTGCTCTTATACCATAGTTCATATGGTGTCTGATTCACCAAGCTACGGGTTGGTGATCTATTTAGTATGTAGATAGCAGTGTGGACTGCTTCAACCCACAAGAATTTTAGCATTTGGTGTTGTCTTAATATTGGTCGAGCCATCTCTATAATACTTTGATTGCGGCGCTCCACCACACCATTTTGTTCCGGTGTGTAACTTGTGTTCATTTCTCTCTTTATACCTTCATTTCTACAGTAGACAAGGAAATCTTCACTTGTGAATTCTCCTCCATGATCTGTCCTTAGCCTTTTGATTATGAAATCACTTTCTAATTCTACTTCCTTCTTGTATTCTTTGAATTTGTTGAAAGCTTGAGACTTTTCACTGAGAAAGAAAACTCAGCATATTCTTGAATAATCATCAACAAAACTTATATAGTAGCAGATGCCCGTGAGTGAGGGGATGGGAGCTGGTCTAAGAGATCTACATGGATCAATGTCAGAGACTGAGTTGCTCTCCAGGTGGATGAGGAAGGGAAGAGTAATCTATGGTTTCTCCCCATTTAACTGTTTCACACAGTTCTTTAGGTCTCTGTATTTTTGGCCATCCTAGCGCGCACCATTTGCTTCTGATTGAGAGATCGTAAATCTCTAAAATTGAGATGCCCAAAACTCGATCTTATGCCATAAGTGTTGATGCGCGAAATGCGACACCGCACAGTTAACGGGTTGTTCGATCTCACAAGCTAGGGGAATAGGAGGGTTGCAGGGATAAAGGAGAGGGTTTGGCGGAGCAAGGGAGAAGTTTTCTCAAGAAGGGGAGAAGCTTGATCGGGAACTGTCGATCAGACGCTACTTTAGCTGTTGGACTCTGATGGTTAGACCGAGAGAAGAAAAGAGAAGAGAGGGCTGCTAGCAGCGGCAACAACAGACTTCTCCCGTCGCGGCCTGAATGCCTTTCTTGCTACTGGCTTTCCTTTGATTACAATTGAAGCTACAGCTTGAGGTTGCACCTTTACATGGAAAGCAGAAATAAAGGATACAAGGGGGAAGCTGGCGGCTAAGGAGAGAAGAATGCCAGAGGCCGCGCGGACTGATCAGGGAGGTCGGCAGACCGCGCGATTAGCCAATCAAGGAGCTCATAGGACTTAGCCGGGCGGGCTGCTTGATCGAGCCGGGAGAAGATGGGAGCAGGTCGCACGGACTGGGAAAGCGAGTCCCAGGGACTGATGGCGAGATATGGACGCCTCTGTCGCGTCGTCTGTCCTCGAATGAGAGGTCTGGGGGCCTATTTATAGGCCCGAGGAGGTAACGATCCTGGTAACGTAACCACCAGTGAGGCGGTGAGCTGAGCGAGTACAAACACTGAGTCCGCAGAGTCCGCACCGGGCTGCGCGGTCTGGGACTTGGAGCAGGCGGAGATGGCTGATGTTGCAGGCGGACTGGGACGTGTCCGCCCTTACTGCTGAGCGAGCTCGCGCTGGGCTGTGCGAGCTGAGGAGAAGTTCGCCCGTTGCTGGGTAGAAGCGGATATCGAGAAGATGGAGGGCTAGCAGGCGGACTGTAGAACAAGTCCACCCAGCCCACGGCGGAGGAGAGGCAGATCGCAGGCTGCCGAGCTGGGGCTGATTTGGTGGACTGCGCAACGAGTCTGCCTACCTCGCGGCTGACAATTCGAGCAGGCTGCCTGCTGGTGGCTTGTCGCCATTGCTCGGCGACAAGGACTGCCGACCTGGCGGACTGAAGAGTCCAGGTCACGCCTATTGGTGAGAGCAGCTGTCGACTGGTAGCTCCCCTTGCTTGGGGACAAGGGTTGGCGACCTGGCGGACTGACCAGTGAGATTGGCAGACCGCGCGGTCAGTTGATATTGAGTCTGCCTACATCTGGCGGACAGGAGGGTTGGTCGCCGCCTGTGGTTGAGCATTTAGCGTGCGGTCTGGGTGGATAGGGATTTCGAGTCCGCCACTCAGTTGAGCAGTTCACACCTGAGGGGGAAAAGGAACCACTGGACGGTTAACCGAACTAGCCGCGTGTCCTGCAGGGGCAGTCTGAGGAAACAGTCCGCAACCCCTACAAAACGAGCGGCTACTGCGCGACTTGGGCAGTCAGACCGGGGAGATCGCCCTAGCCGCGCGGACTGAGCGGACTGAGAGGTCAGTCCGCCCACCCTTGGAAGGAAAGGCACACAGGCCGCGTCCGTCTGGTGCAGGCCGCGATTTGCGAGCTGGCTACCTTGGGAGGGATCACCGATTTTTAGGTTAACAATAAGATTGATTTTTGTTTGGTAATGCTTAAAAAAGAAGTCTCAGATGGATTCAACTGAATTCGAAACATCTCGTTGTGAGTCATAGTAATTGTTACTATACATTGATGTATTTATAGATATTGCATTGCTCATTAGTGAAGGTGAGGGTAAGTCCCTTCCTTAAGAGTTATCCTACACTTAGAAGATTTTGTGAGTGAGTGAGGACAAAGAGAACATCATATATAGTTAGTGATTCACTAGACGATGTGTGAACAAGTACAATGCCTTTTCCTTCAATTTTTAATTCTTTTCCATCTCCCAGTATAATAGAGGAGTGGAAAGTTGTATCAAGCTCTAAAAAGGATGCTTTAGAGTGAACCATTTGAATGGGACACCCGCTATCTATTATCCAGGTGTGTTCCTGATCAACTTCTGTGTGCATACTGGTAAAGAAGACCAGCTCCTTTGTTTCTGTTACTCTAGCATCTTCTACTTCTTTGTTTCTGTTACTCTGGCATCTTCTTTGGCCATGCCTTATTCCTTGGTTTTAAACCAACAATCTTTATAAAGATGTGTGGCCCTCTTACATCTTTTACATTTGTAGTAATGATCTTCATTGTGATGATTATTTTTCTTACATAAAGTACAAAAAGACCTTGTTTGTCGTGGGCAAAAAAATTATTATTTTTTGAAAACTTCTTGATGCTTGTGTTCACTCCTGCTTTCTCTCCCCCTCCCTCTCCATCTTCGTCTCCTTCTCCCTCTAAAAAAAGGTATAGAGGTGGAGGAAATTTTAGTCTGAGAGTAGAGGGCCTGCTCAAGGGAAGAATCATGTCTCTTAAACCTCTCTTTAAATGATTGTAAAGACCCAATGAGCTCAGATAGAGAAAGAGTTTTGAGGTCTTTAGATTTTTCAATGGCAGTAACAATAAGATCATTTTTTGGTGGCAGACATCAAAGGAGTTTATCCATAATTTTACGATCCTCAATAGTATCACCAAGGAACTTGATTTGATTCACAATGTGCATTGCCCGAGAGATAAAATCTTAGATTGTCTCCGGATCTTGCATGAACAAAGTATCAAACAAGAACCATTAGTGTTGTAATTTAACTGCAATTACATTAGTAGAGCCACAAAATTTTGTTTTCAGGATTTCCTAAGCAGCTTGGGAAGAGGCTGCACTCGTGATGCGCGGGTAGAGTTGTTTGCTGACACCTTGATGGATGTATAGATGTGCCTTGGCATCCTACACCTTGATGGATGTATAGAAGTGTCTTGACATCCTTTTTGCAATCCTTTACCGCTTTTTTGGTGTGTGTAGTGGCAGCATCGACCATCTCTTTGGAGGAGATAACAACAGGTTCTGCTATGCCATTGTCAATCACATCCCATAACCCTTGAGAGAGGAAAAGAAGATGCATATGGGTGCACCGAGAATCAAAGTTGTTACCCTCGAAGATGGGAATGCCTGATTGGGAGTAAGAGAATAATTGAGTAGGAATAAGGGCCGCCATATAATGTAAATTGATTGGCCACATATAATGTTGTGGTGGATAAAATGATCAAAAAGTGATGGCGAGTAAACCCCCTTGGATCTGATACCACTGTTTAGGATCTATGTCTGACTCATAGTAAAACAAAGAGAAGAAGAAGGAAAACCAAAAATACAAAAGGGAAGTTTTCTAACTTAAAATCAATGCATTTCTTATTTCTTGAATTCAACATTCATTATATATATATATATATATATATATATATATATATATATTTATACTAAGAGTCTTATAATTGACTCTTTATATTCTCAGTTACAGATCTACCTTAATGCATTAGTTACAATTCCTTCAATGCTTTAGTTTTCCTTCAGCTACTGGTAACATCTTCAGGTTCTGCTTCTTCTTTATTGCATCAGTTTCAACTGCTGGTAACATCTTCTGATGGCTGGTATCAATGCTCTTCAATAATCACAAGTCTGTAAGAACTTGACATCCTTCTTTGTGGGAGCACTCTCAACAAGGCTCCGACTCTATAAGAGCGCTTTCATCAAGGCTCCGAGGACTTAGCATTTTCCCCTCACTGGAGCGCTCTCACCAAGGCTCCGAGGACTGAGTTTATTTTTTGTTGTTCTTGTGTTCAAAGCTTATAACGGAGAGGTGACATGTCACCCTTTGAAGAAACTCTAAAAACTTATAAACTCGGTGAAATAGTGGATTTTGGTCCGGCACAAATCCGATCACGTGATTTTTCACCCTCTTCGGGTTTTCCACAATAAAAAAAGCCTCTTGCCATTTGCTACGCGATTTTCATTGATTGTTTGCACGTTCGGTCAAACTCGGAACTAAGGCAGTCTGATTCTCTAGATCGGGGAAAAAATGGGTTTCCCGCATCATCGCTAACCTCACTTGATAAACCTAAACCTGCCCACAAACATCTTACTTTTTAAAAATAAAACACCCGTAATCTGGACATCGATCCACTTAATACAAATGCATGCAAACCGAGCATAGAATTATAGAGTTCTGGGATGTCATCAGCCGCCAACCCATCAAGATGACTAGTGTCTCATCATTGACTCCACTCCTAGGCTTCCAGATAGCTTGGATGGCGTAGTAGCAACCACCATCATTCCCAAGCCGATGCTTAAGTTGCAATTTAAGAACACTAAGGTGGTGCTAAGAATGAAGGCGCAAGCATATGCTCCAAGATAAATCATAATAATACTAGAAAAATATAAACCAAACCGTGAGACCAATTATAATTTTAAGTATATGATGTGATAGCCGAAAATCCTCGTAGGTCCAGGTAGCGTAGGAGCTGAATCTCAAAATTATTTAACTAACTAGAGTATGTCACCTCATATTTAAAAAGGTATAATACATATCCCAAGAATAAAGGCAGGATGATCTAATGGGTTCAGTTATCCCTTTTATATTTTTCTTTTATTAAAAAAACATGCACCATTAGATATATTACAGGAGGGTCTTGTCCATCAGATCTCCAAATGGATCCTCTCCATTTTGTCAGAAGTGGAGAGGATCCAGATCCCAATGGAGAGTGGTTATGTCATTTAATTAAGACTTCCAATAACACAAATGGTATTGACAAAATTATGGATAAAAGTATATCTAACGCTATTAGCTATAAACCAAACCATCTCACTAATCATACCTCAGTTCATCCCGACATGTTACTAATTCTCATATTAATTTTTTGTTGCTTAAGCTTACGCTACTCTAAATAGGAGGAAGAGGTTGGCGTTTTTCCTCGAATCGAAGTTTTAATTAGACATATATGGTTGAACATGCTGGTGGAGAATATGATGGATATGTATAGTAGGAGGTTGCAAGGCTCAACAAAAGAAAAAAGAGTTCTCCGAGATTCAACAGACAAATCAAAGATAGTAAAATGATTGAATTCCCCAAGTGTTGACTCAATAAGTTCTAGCTCTGTATATCTTGTTATATTTTTGTGGGACTTTTGGCCTAATACACCCTAATTATGCGATTTTGGCACTACGCATCCTAAAATTTTAAATTTGGGACAATGCACCCTCTAATTAGAGGATGGTTGGCACAATGCACCCTGACCTGCTAATAACAAGGGTAGGAGCATTACATCAGGAGCAACCTAGAATGGCCTAAAAATTCTATGCAAGAGGTGATGCAGATGGAAAACAAGACATCTTTGAGTATTTGGAAGATGTAGATAGTGAAAAAAACATGCTTCCAAAGTAATTCGTGACGCTGAGTTGGAGCAATACACTAAGCATTGGGACTACTATGCAGAGATTCACAGGACTAACCCGGAGACCAAAATTAAGGTAAAATTTAAGCATGATGTTGTGTCAAACTTGTGTTTTCAAGATGCTTTACATATGCTGGAGTGAATTAAAAAGGGATTCATGGCATTGCAGACCGATCAAATTTTTGGATGACACTTACATTAAAATAAGTGCATGTGTGGTACTATTATGTGTTGTAGGCATTGATGGTAACAATGACATATTTCATATTGCTTACGCTTATGTTTTAATGGAAAACACAAAGACTTGGGTTGCACTCATTATAGAAGACTTGTGTGTGAAGAACAGTCATATATGAACAATCATTTCAGATAAGCAAAAAGGGTTGATAATGGCTGTTGAAAAGTTATTGTCTAATGTCGAGCATAGATTTTGTGTAAGACATATGTATAACAACTTCAAACAAAAGTTTAGAGGCTTACAATTAAAGGAATTGTTATGGAGAGCTGCGTCTGCTATAAGGGTTGTTGATTTTAATGCTACAGTAGAGAAGCTGAAGACATGTGATAGGAGGTCTTATGATTGGGTAAGGAAAAGGCCCGAAAGACATATTGGTCAAAGTCTCATTTTAATGTTTGGCCTAAGTGTGATATGCTCTCAAATAATTTTTGTGGAAGTTTTAACAATATAATGTGAAGGGCTAGAGATAAGCCTAATATCACAATGTTGGAGACAATAAAGGTAATTATAATGAAAAGACTTCATACTCAACGAGACAAAGTACTCAAATTTAGTGAAGAGATGTGTCCTTCTATTCAATTTTTTTTGCAAAATAACAAGAAAGAAGCAAACAACTATATTTTAGTATGGAATGATCATGACAAATTCGAAGCACATGCTTGGAATGGAGATAAATGGACGGTGGATTTGACTTTGGAAAGTTGTAGTTGTTGGTGGTGGGAACTCACCGATATTTCTTGTGCATGTGCATGCAACATCGTGTCTCTTTTATCATAGGGAAAATATTGAGGATTACGTCAATCATTGGTATAAAAGAGAGATGTTCATGAGGGCATACAAGTACTTACTAAATCCTATAACTTCAAGCAAGGAATGACCCTTAGTCAATTTGAATCCCATCATTCCTTGGACTAACATTCAAAGGAAGCCTGAAAGGCCGTCACTACATGGTCGAAGAAAAGAAGTTGAATTAGAGGCAAAAAAATATGGAATTAAGAGACACTGTGTAAAGTACACATGCTCCAACTATGGAGCACAAGGGCATAATAAAAAGGGATGTTCGGAAGCATCCCAAGCAACAATGTCTTCAACGTCTACAAGAAAATCAAAAATTCCGGTAATCATTATTTCCTTTATATTTTACAATTTCTCTTATTATTTGACTGCTAATATTTAATTTGCATTGAAATGTAGGTGCGTAGTAACACATGAAATGTTATGCTTCCGTCAAAGCTTATCAATCATTTTGGAGCTTGTGACAATATGACCGTGAATTTTATTTTGTTTGACTTAGTTGTGTTGTTATATTGTTATATTATTTTTGGAACTTTAATGTTATCTTAATTAGTTTATATAAGGATTTTGTAAGAGAGTCACTCATTACTTTTATTTATTGGTGATAGAAGTATTGTGATATATTACTGTTACTTATTACTTGTCTTCAATTTGATATATTACTTCAAGTTCATAATAATGCATGGTTTAGCTAATCATATTGGTCTGTTAAAGAAGAAAAAGGAGCTGGTTGAACTTAAAAATGCCACTTTTGTTAAAATGGGGAAGAAAATAATGCACGGTTTGTAAAAGTTAGTTGAAAAGAATAATTTCAAATAATCGGGCATTGCTGTAGGAAGACAGGAGCAGAAGGAGAAGGAGCTCAGAAATAGAGATATGAACAACAAAGAACAAATAGAACAAATCAAATGAAAAAATAAAATAAAATAAACGAACGAGCGACGAAGAAGATTGCAAATCGAGAAGCTGTGTGGCTTTGGGGGCACCGAAATGATTGAAATATCCCTGATTTATAAGTCTAGGGTGTAAAGTGCAAGTCTAATGCTATTTGGGGCTGCATTGTATCAATTTTAATAAATTGGAGTGCATAGTGTCAAAACCCCATAATTGGGGGTGCATAGTGCCAAAAGTCCGTTTTTTTGCTTGTGTTGCTAGTTTCAGTGGCTTTTTTGCCCTCTATTGATAGTTGTATCATGAGTTCCTTATGTTTACACCCGCTTTTTTTATTTAATAAATATAATATTATAAAATAAAAAGGAATTTCCTTCCAAAGTTATTAATTACTATTATAGTATGGATGACATCAAACCTAGCCGATATGATAGTTAAATATTTGTGAGTACTCAAATAAAATATAATTTTTAAAAATATTTATTTTTTAAGGCAATTGTTATTCACAAATAATTTTGTTATTCATAGAAGATTTTGTTATTTGCAAATCATCATAAGAAATAAATAAAAGTGATCCAGCTCTAAATATAACAATCATCATTTTCATTAGGGTTTCTTATCCAATTTTACCATCTTTTTACTTTTCGATCAGAATTTGTGAGGTATGACTTAATTTTTTTGATGTAACAGAGAGCAAGTATTTATATGATAGAGACAAGAGGTGTGCTTTCATCTTTGAATTTACATGGAGAGAGTTGGTAAATGATGCGCAAAAATGAAACTCTAGCACGCCCAAAATTTCAACAAAAGAAGTAAAAAGATGCTCTGCTATATGGAGAAGGAATATTGTTTTTTCACTTGCTTATTTTTAATCCATCCTCCTGTATATGTAGATTACGGTAATAGATTGGCTTTGAATTTTTTAAGCTTATCTATCTACAGATGTCAACATATACCTTTTGTCCATTACAGTACATAGTAATTTACATATCCTTATTACATAGTAATGATTACATATCCAGCTCATCCGGTGCGGACGGTTTATTTATTCTAACATTCCCCCTTTTAAACCAGATATCGGATGAGACCTACGGTTTGTCGATGCTTGAGAAAGCTTTGTCCCTGTAGCGGTTTCGTCATGAAATCCGCTGGTTGATCTTCACTTCGACAAAAGTCCAATTTGATAGCTCCAGTTTCAATCATCTCACGAATGAAATGGTAACGAAGATCAATATGCTTACTTTGTTTTTGCGTTATTGGATTCTTGGCAAGATAGATTGCAGAGATGCTACCACAGCGGATAACATGATGGGTTTATTTTCTGGCCTTTTTCTGATCTCAAGGTCTTCATCTTTCGTTTCTTTCATCTCTTTTATAGTCTCCATATTTATGATTTCTTTTAATAATTGGTAAAGCCATATACTTTTACAACTGGCGACACTTAATTAATGTCATATATTCAGCCTCCGTTGTGGATAATGAAACTGTTGGTTGTTTGCGGAAGGCCCAGGTTATTGGTTTTGTGCCGAAACAAAAAATGAAGCCAGTTGTGCTCCTTTGATCATCACTATTCTTCCCGCAATCTGCATCTACAAAGCCATTAAGTTCTTGATTTTGTTCTTCTTTGGAATAGAACAGACCAAGAGCTGTTGTGCCTTTTATGTAGCGGAGAATTCTTTTTACAACTAACCAATGAGCTTTATTTGGATGATTGGTAAATCGAGCAACCTGATTTACTACAAATTCTAGATCTGGTCGGGTATGTGTAAGATAGAGCAGTGAACCAAATAGAGATCGATATTTTTCTTTTTCCACACAAGCTTCTTCTGTACCTTTTAGTAAACATTCTTGCGGATTCATGGGAGTAAGGCAAGGATTGCAATTTTCCATCTGATATTTGTGTAGTAGTTCAGATGCATATTTTTCTTGAGATATAAAGAGTCCGGCTTGATTTCTCTTTATTTGAATACCCAGAAAATATTTTAGGTGCCCAAGGTCTGTCATTTCAAATCGACTTTGCAACAAGTGTTTGAATTCACTAATGATATGTTCTAATTGAATTTCCAGAAATTAGTAGATCATCAACATATAGACAAATAATAATGTGTGAAGTACCTCTTCTTCTGGCATAGATAGATGGATCACTTTTGCATCTTTTTAGTCCTTGGCTGCTAAAATAAGTATCAATTATGATGTTCCAAGACCGTGGGGCTTGTTTCAAGCCATATAATGCTTTCTTGAGCTTGCATACTTTGTCTTCTTCTCCTTCTTTTCTGAATCCTGGTGGTTGTTCTATATAAATGTCTTCCGTTATAGTCCCATTTAGAAATGCCGATTTTACATCCATATGATGTAAATAATATCCATGATGAGCAGCATATGCAAGGATGAGTCGTATGGAATCCATACGAGCAACAAGAGAAAATATTTCATGAAAATCAGTTCCTTGGCATTGTGCATATCCTTTAGCAACTAACCTGGCTTTATATTTATCAATGTGTCCATCTTCTTTATATTTAATACGATATATGCATTTTAAGCCCAAAATTATTTTCTTACCAGGATTGGACACAAGCGTCCAAGTCTTATTTTTCTCAATCAATTGCATTTCTGTTTGCATAGCTGCTCTCCATTTCTCATTTTGCGTGGAGAACTATTTGATGAAAAACTACCTTCTTATTCACTTACATCTTTATCTTCTCTGTCCACTTCAGGTTGAATATCTTCTTCAGGCAGAATAAGCTCTTTAGTGTGAATATGCTCTTCAGGAGAGCTTAAGTGTTGCTGATCTGGAAATATTTCAATCATCATTTGAGGTGATCTAGCTGGACTATCATTTTGAGTCTAGGTCCAAATAGATTCTTCATGGAAGGTGGCATTCCGGGATATACAAACTTGTTTACTAATTGGATTAAATAGTTTGTATGCCTTGGAATTTTCACTATATCCAGCAAAGAGATATTTTTCACATTTGCTATCCAATTTGTCTGTTTTATGTGTGGGAAATAGCACATAGGCAATGCATCCAAAAGTGCGTATGTGACTGATATTTGGTTGGTTGTGAAATAATATCTCATAAGGAGTGTTGTGTTTGGTAGCTTTTGTGGCAATTCTATTTAAAAGATACACAGCCATGTGAGTGGCTTCTGCCCAATACCATTTTGGCATTTGTTTTAGCAATATCATATAGCGTGCCATTTTAATCACTGTTCTATTTTGACGCTCTACGACCCCATTTTGTTGTGAAGAATAGGGGGTAGTAAAGTCTCTTCTAATGCCAGATTCCTTACAGAAATTTTGAAATTCCGTAGACATGAATTCACCACCTCGATCAGTTCTGAATGCTTTGATAGATAATCCTAATAACTTTTCAATATAAATCTTAAAGTGCAGGAATACCTTGTATGCTTCATCGTTTGTTTTAAGATAAAAGATCCAAAGAAACCTGTTGTGATCATCAACAAGTAAAAAATAATGCTTGCTTGCTCCAATAGAATCCACTGTCACAGGTCCCCATAAGTCTCCATGTATGAGTTCAAGTGGATGAGACCTCCTTTGTTGTTTATTCTTTGGAAATGATTGTTGCTGAGCTTTCCCATATACACAATTTTCACAAAATTGTTTAGTAAAAGAAATGGAAGGAAGGTCGGTTACGAAGTGTTTCTTTTGCATTGCTTGTATAGCTTCCCAATGTAGATGTCCCAGCCAATGATGTCATTTCATAGCCATTAAGATGCAACCTTGTTTTGTACAAGTGAAGGCATTTGTATTGAGATTTAAGATGTCCAAGGTGAAAACTCTATTGGAGGACATAACAGCTGAGGCAATAAGACTATCAAACTTCTTCTTAATAATTTTGAATAAATTATCTTCAAACAACACTATATATCCTTTTTGAATCAATTATCCCACACTGAGAAGATTTTGGGCTAACATTGGCACATAATGAACGTCAGGAATAGTTTTCACTATACCTGTTATTGTGTTAATTTTAATAACCCCCTTTCCTTTAATAGTTTGTGATTGCCCATCTCCAAGATATACCTGGGATTTATATGTTTCAGCCAAGGAGATGAAATGTTCTTTGTTGTTGGTCATATGTGATGAACAACCATTATCAATCACCCATAAGTTGTTTTTAGATTCATGTCCCTGTTGATTTGAGTAAAACATGGTTTCGTCTTCTTCATTCTTTGCTTTTGTGGCAGTGTTTACATCCTCTCTTTTACTATGCCAGCAATCTCTTGCTTCATGGTTTGGGATGCGGCATCGCTTACAGCGGAAAAAACAATCTTGGGAACCATGGTTTGGCTTTTTACATATGAAACAAGGTTCCATTTTGACGTTCCCTTGATTTCCCTTGTCCATAAGTTTTCCTGATGGTTGCTTCCAGGTGATACTTTCTTTTCCTTTTTGATTTTGTTTCTAGTTGGGAACAATGTTGCTACCTTTTACATCTTTTGGCCTTTTAGACGTATGTGAGACTACCTTTGCTTGAAAGACATGATCAGATTCATATTGCGCATGCCTTTTTACAGGATCTTCATGGGCTTTTAACGATCCTATTAGCTCCGTAAGTGTAATAGTTGAAAGATCTTGTGCTTCCTCTATTGCAGTTACAGCAGGATCATAAGAGGCAAGTAAGCATCTTAAAATTTTCTTTACCACAATATTTTCAGGAAGAGCATCACCAAGGCTTCGAATTTGATTGGTCAAATTAATTATCCTTGAAATGAAGACGCATATGTTTCCCCTGAAACTATGTCAATATTTTCAAAGTCTTTCCATAACCTTTGCAATTTGATGCCAATGATTTTGGATGAACCTTGATATTATTCTTTTAATAAATCCCAAGCTTCTTTTGCAGTTGTGACACTCATGAGACGATGAAATATGGTCTCAGTAACTCCTTGATGGATCAACATCAAGGCTCTTGCATCTTTAATTAATAAATTTTCCTTTTGTTTCATTTGTACCTCTATTTCAGTGCTTGCTTCTAATACTTTGGTAGTCGCTTTTGTAATTTAAGAAGATTGCAGCCCATATTGAACAATATCCCATAAGCCTTGTGAGATGAAGATTGGTTTCATTTGAACACACAAATACTCATATATATCTCCACTAAATAGTGGCACCGAGACATGGATGTATGCCATAGAGCTTGAACTTTTAGAGGTTTGATTCATGAGACCAACAGGTCAAGGGTTGATGTTCTAGTTCCTCTGATACCAAGTGTTGGTAAATGATGCGCAAAAATGAAACTCTAGCACGCCCAAAATTTCACCAAAGAAGTAAAAAGATGCTCTGCTATATGAAGAAGGAATGTTTTTTTTCACTTGCTTATTTTTATTCCATCCTCCTTGTAAAAATAGAGAAGAACGACTAGAAACACAGGCCGGAAGCTTGAATAACTGAAATTTTTATTATCCAAAAAGATATCATTTACAAAGGTATGGCCTCCCTTTTATAGAATGGAGGAGATAGAGGAGAGTACAAACTAATAATGTGGGACTAAATAAATGTACAAAGACTGGGCGGTTTGACATGTACAGACCGCACAGTCCGCGCGGTTAGATAACAGGCTAACCGCCCGGACAGACCAGAAGAAGATGCCGAAGGAGACCGCAAGACTGCCAGACCGCCAGACCGCCAGACCACCAGATATACAAGTCGCTGGCGACAACCCGCAAGACCGCCGAACCATAGCAGCCACCAACTGGATATTTAGCCCGTCAGCCCCAGACCGCTAGACCGCGCGGTCTCCAGACCCTCATATTCAGACCGCCAGACCGCCTACTTTAACACTCCCCCTCAAGCTGGAGCATAGATATCGATCATGCCCAGCTTGTCACAAATGTGGAAGAATGAAGTAGACACAGGCTTGGTAAAGATATCTGCCAACTCTTTGTCGGAGGTGACGAACGGAGTGCAAATCTGTTTCTTCAAGATTTCTTCCCGGATGAAATGGCAGTCGACTTCAATATGTTTGGTTCTCTCATGGAAGACCGGATTTTTGGATATATATATAGCGGCCTTGTTATCACAGAACATAGGAAGAGGATAGTCGTAGACCTCTCCTAGATCAAGCATGAGAGCCCGCAACCATTTTAGTTCGCAAGTGGTGGACGCCATGCTCCGATATTCAGCTTCAGCACTAGACCTTGAAACTACAGACTGCTTCTTGCTCTTCCAGCTCACAAGATTACCTCCAACAAATGTGCAGAAACCAGATGTAGATTTGCGGTCATCTTTATCATAAGCATAGCTAGAATCTGAGTAGGCTTTAACTCTCAAATGACCATTCTTCTGAAAGAGTAGTCCTTTGCCCGGTGCTGCTTTAACATACTCTAATATCTTCAAGGCAGACTGAAGATGACATTCCCTGGGAGCTTGCATGAACTGACTTACCTTGCCAACAGCATAGGCAATGTCAGGTCTGGTCACCGTGAGATAAATGAGTTTACCCACCAGACGTCTATACTTTGTGGCATCAGATATAAGAGGAGAGTCATCTGTCCACGTTTTGTCTTCTCTAGTAGCCATGGGATACCGTGCCGGTTTGGCACCGGTCAATCCTGCATCCCGTAGAAGATCAAGTGCATACTTCCATTGGGAGAGAACCATAGAGTCGGGCTTCCGACAGATCTCTATCCCCAAAAAGTATTTCGGGGAGCCCATATCCTTTGTGACAAGATGTTGACGGAGGTGCTTCTTTGTCAAGTCCACCCCAGCTTGATCATCACCGGTAAGAAGAATGTCGTCAACATAAACCGCCAAAACTACAAGGCCCGATGCGGTTTTGCGAATAAACAGGGAATGATCAGCCGTACTTCTTGTAAAGCCAACAGCAGCCACGATGCTGCTGAACTTGTCGAACCATGCCCGAGGGCTCTGCTTGAGGCCATAGATAGCCTTCTTTAGCTTGCATACACGGGTCTCCCCCTGAGCAACATACCCCGGAGGTTGCTCCATGTAAACGTCCTCATGAAGATCCCCATAAAGAAAGGCATTCTTGACATCAAGCTGGGAGATAGTCCAATTGCGGTTGACAGCCACAGAGAGAATAACCCGGATGGTGCTGAGACGAGCAACCGGGGAGAAAGTATCAAAGTAGTCAACCCCATAAGTCTGAGTGAAGCCTTTGGCCACCAGTCGGGCTTTGTAGCGGTCCACAGTCCCGTCTGGGCGAAACTTCACAACAAACACCCATCGACAGCCAACCACATCAGTACCCACTGGAGGAGAAACAAGGGTCCAGGTGCCCCGTTCAGTAAGAGTAGCGATTTCCTCATCCATGGCAGACTTCCAATAAGGAATCACAAGTGCCTCCTGGTAGGTACGGGGAGTAGTAGTAGCTGAAATAGCTAAAGCAAAATGTCGGCGAGAAGAAGTAAGCCGATCATAGGACACAACTGCCGCAAGCGGGTGTTGAGTGCATGCCAGCACCCCTTTGCGAAGAGCAATGGGGAGATCCAGGTCGTCGGGGGCTTCAGGGACCGGAGCGTCCGTAGCGGAGAAAGCTGGCCCGGGACTAGAGAGAGACGGCTCCGGAGACAGGGGGGAAGAGAGGGGAGAGGAATAGACGGAGGAGGGGATGAGGAGGGGGTGGAGAAACGTGGATAGGCTGAGAGGGAACAGACAGGGAGGGTGAGAAGTCAGGAACAGGAGGAAGAAGGGGTGGAGAGGAGAAGTAGGCTGCATTTTCGAAGAAGGTGACATCTGCAGAAACAAACTGTTTGCACAGAATGGGGTCAAAGCAACAGTAGCCTTTCTGAGTGACCGAGTAGCCCAAAAAGACACATTTGGTGGCACGGGGAGAAAGTTTGTCACGGGTAGCAGACGGGGCATGCACAAAGGCTGTACAGCCAAAGATTCGAAGAGGGAGGGGAAAAGGTTCCTTGCCGGGGTAGAGAATGGAGAAGGGAGTCTTACCCTGAAGAACAGTAGAAGGAATACGATTGATGAGATAACAGGCGAGGAGAACAGCATAGCCCCAATAAGAGCGAGGCACATGCATCTGCGTTAGGAGAGTGCGAGCGACATCGAGGAGATGACGGTTTTTACGTTCCGCCACCCCATTCTGCTGGGAGGTGTAAACGCAGGTGGTCTGATGAATAAGACCATGTTGCATACAGAAAGATGAAAAATCACGACTAAGATATTCTTTAGCATTATCAGAGCGAAGACATTTAATAGAGACATGAAACTGAGTTTTAATCATATTATAAAAGCATTCCCAAACAGAGAAGAGTTCAGAGCGATCTCGTAACAGATACACCCAGGTACAACGAGAAAAGTCATCAATAAAAGTTACAAAATACAAACTACCCCGACCAATGGTTGGAGTAGGAGCCGGACCCCATACATCAGAATGGATGAGATCAAACGGGCTAGAGGAACTGCGAGCATGCTTGGGCGGGAAGGAGGAGCGGTGATGTTTGCCAAGTTGGCAGGCGTCACAGTTGAGCGGAGGACTGGTTGGCGGTAAGTGGGGCAGAAGCTGTCGAAGAATGCGAGCAGGAGGATGTCCAAGGCGAAGATGCCATTGAAGCAGATCAGTAGATGAGGAAGTGAAAGCGGACAGAGCGGAAACGTTGTCGAGGAAGTAGAGGCCGCCGCTCTCAGTCCTAGTAGCAATCGTCCGTTGGGTTCTCGGGTCCTGAAAGCAACAAGAAGTAGGAGTGAATACAACAGAGCACTGAAGTTGCTTGCATAAAGTAGTAACAGATAGAAGGTTGCAAGGAAACTTCGGGACATCACCAAGCGCAGCGATGGGGTGACTTGAACCATGCCTGTCCCACGAACCGGGGAAGGAGAACCATCCGCAACAAGGACAGGAGGCAACCGATCATGCGTTTCGAGAAGCGAAAAACATTGAGGATTGCCTGTCATATGATTTGTAGCACCAGAATCAATCAACCATTTACCTTGGATAGCGACATGAGCACTACCTGAGGTCGTCGCCACCGAAGCAGACGACCGAGAGGAGGGGTTCGGGGAGGTCGAAGTATCACCAGATGGGCGCAGATGAGGATGTTTCTGCCAACAGCGGTCAATGGTATGACCGGTACGACCACAGTGAGAACAGAGGAACCTGGACGGACCGCGCGCCCCAGAGTGGCTGCGGCCACTATTGCTGCCGCGCTGAGTGTACTGAGCATAAGAGTCCTGCGGAGGAGGGGAGGATAACAGAGGGCGCTGGAGCAGAGAAGTAACGGCGGCTACGCGAGCGGCGGTGGCATCCAAGGTGGGAGACTCAGCTTCACCCAAGATCTGCTGGCGGATGAGATCAAAAGACTCGGGAAGTCGCAGAAGATAACAAACAACCAGGAGTTCCTGGAAGTGTTTGTGTTGCTGAGCCAAGTCCGCAGAGAAGGGGAGATTCTGGAGGATCTCAGCGCCAAGAGCCTGAACTTGCTGATAGGCTGCAGCGGGAGTCATGGACGAACGGGCGAAGAGATCCGCATAAAGAGTATAAATCCGGGAGGTCTGCGTCCCCTTGGAGTAAAGAGCAGCCAGATGAAGCCACGCGGCCTTTACCTTCTCATCATGACGGATGACGGGAAGGCACTCATCAGAGAGGCTATTAGCCAGCCATATGCGGACAAGCGCATCACTCGCATCCCATTCGTCAAAGAGAGGAGAATTAGGAGGAGGCGGATCATCGGTAAGATGATGACGTTTGCGCTGAGAACGAAGGAGGAAAGTGAAAGAGACGCTCCAATCCGGATAGTTGGAGCCAATGAGCTTGGAAACAGTGCCCAGATTTCCGGAAGGAGTAGGGATAGAAGGCGGAGCCGGAGTGGCTGCAGGAGTGGTGGCAGTGGAATTGTCAGAGATATCCATAGAAGAAGACCGAAACCGGACGGTTAGGAATCAAGCCGGGCGGTTAAGAGAGAAGGGAAAAACTGCAGCGGTCACGATGTCAGACACCAGCGGCTAGAGAAGCCACGACCAAGCCGCAGAGCCAAAACAGAGGGTAAGAGGTCGGGCGGTTGGAAGACAGACCGCACGAACGGGAGAGAAAGAGGAATCCGGCAAACAGGCCGGGGCGATAAGAAAGAGAAGAAGGAAGGCTGCGACAAGAACAGATCGCAAGCAGACAAAGAGAAACAGGCCGCGCAGACAGGGCGCAGGCAAACAAGACAGGCCGCGGGAAGAAGAAGCAGGTCGCACGGCTAGAAAGGAGCACAGAATCAGGAGCCAGAGATCGAGTCCTCTGATACCATGTAAAAATAGAGAAGAACGACTAGAAACACAGGCCGGAAGCTTGAATAACTGAAATTTTTATTATCCAAAAAGATATCATTTACAAAGGTATGACCTCCCTTTTATAGAATGGAGGAGATAGAGGAGAGTACAAACTAACAATGTGGGACTAAATAAATGTACAAAGACTGGGCGGTTTGACATGTACAGACCGCACAGTCCGCGCGGTTAGATAACAGGCTAACCGCCCGGACAGACCAGAAGAATATGCCGAAGGAGACCACAAGACTTCCAGACCGCCAGACCGCCAGACCGCCAGACCGCCAGATATACAAGTCGCTGGCGACAACCCGCAAGACCGCCGAACCATAGCAGCCACCAACTGGATATTTAGCCCGTCAGCCCCAGACCGCTAGACCGCGCGGTCTCCAGACCGTCATATTCAGACCGCCAGACCGCCTACTTTAACACTCCTGTATATGTAGATTACGATAATAGATTGGTTTTGATTGTTTTAAGCTTACCTATTATAGATGTCAACATATACCTTTTGTCCATTACATCACATAGTTATTTACATATCCTTATTACGTAGTAATGATTACATATCCAGCTCATCCGGTGCAGCCGATTTATTTATGCTAACAAAGAGCACACAATTAAGTCCTTCCCCTCCCTCTTCTTATTTCTTCAATTTCGATGCGCAAAATAAATTCGTAGGCCTGGGCTCAGAATATCGTCAGAACAATGTCATCGTCGATTCGTCGTCGGGCTCAACTCAGAATGGAGTGGACCGCCTAGGCACAGAAGGCCACTAGAAATATTCTTTCAACGTCGGTCAATCTCAAAAAAATCAAGACATCAAATAACAAATGCCATATTTAGGTTGCGTTATGTTTGGCGTGACTTATTGCAACTTATTTGCTTTGGTGAGGTTGGTCAAAAATGTCATTGTCATAGAATGTATGTTTGGTATCACAAATGTTACAAAAAAGAAACTAGTTTGAAAAATAAGATTTTGATATGACAATGACATTTTTGTCCAACCTCACCGGAGCAAATAAGTCGCGATTGTACAACCCGTATTCGACGAGGGGAGGCCCCACCGCAGTCAGGTCATCGGAAGTCAAAGTCAACGATCCAAGGGTGAAATCAAGATCAAGTCGCGGGCTAGCAAGAGGTATGGGCGAGCATGGCGAGCTCCCCATGCATACTCGCTAAGTGGCGACTAAGGCGAGATACTTGCTCGTCCCGTGTGAGCTCCCCAGAAAGTCGCCCGATCGCCGGGGTGGGGGTATAAGTAAGATCTCCCCTCTCTTTGGATTTCCCTATAAATAGGACCCCAGAGGTACGAAGGAGGGGACGACAAACTCTCGGATAGTTACTCGCGAATTCCAGCTCGCGCGTCTCCTTCGTATCTAGCTCGACCATTCTGGTTGAGAAGGGGTTGCTTCATCTAAGCAACCGGGTACGTGGTGGGACCTTCCTGCCGCAACGTCTGGGGTCTTGTTTCCTTTGCCCGTCCCGGGCCATCCGATTTCACTGCGAGACAGGTAGCCTTAGGCCGCCTAGTCCGATTCTGAGGTCGGGATTTTCTCGGCTTTAACACTTGGTGCGGTGAGCGTGGATAGCAGCCAAGGAGGAAAGTTTCGTAGTGGAGAAAGATGGTCAATGGTGACGATCAAGGCGAGATGGCGGGCAACTCGGCAGGAGCAGGCACCTCGGAGAGAGGTGGCGGGTTTGTGATGGTAGCGGCTTTTGAGGAGTTCGCGAAGAGGATGGCGAAGGCGATACTCGTCGGATTCGCCAACCCACCGGAGGTCACGGCGACTTCTCCCCATCGCCTGACCCCATCGGGCGAGGAGGAGCTAACCCGGCGAGCGGGAAAGGAGCCCGCCTGGGCGAGAGAGGAGCAACTGATGCCACCGCGTCATCATCCAGCGAGCAGCCAGGGCATCCGGTTCCGAGATCCTGAGCTCTCGGCGAGATATGGGAATACTCGCCAATGGAGCGAGCACGAGTATTCGAGTGAGGAGGATAATCTCCGTCTCTAGGAAGGGAGGAGCCCCTTCTGCGCTGAGATCCTCACGGCCCCCGTCCCCGACAATTTCCGAGAGCCCGCCCTCACCTACTACTCCGGTAGAGATGACCCAGTAAGGCATCTTCAGTGGTTTGAGGACGTGATCTCGATCCGCAACATGTCTGACACCTTCAAGTGCCGCTTCTTCTCCATCACCTTCAAGGGAAGTGCAAGAGACTGGTTCCATCAACTGCCGGCAGGTTCCATCTACTGCTTCTCCGACCTCCGTCGGGGTATCATAGCGAGATTTGCGACATCCAAGAAGAGGAAGAAGGAGGCGACGGCCCTCTTTAAGATCGTGCAGGGGCAGTACGAGAGTTTGGGTCGTTACATCGACCGGTTCTAGGAAGAGGTTTTGGAAGTGGAAGAGGTGGATGGGTTTACCTTGATGGTTGCCCTCAAGTTTGGCCTGAAACAGGGATTCTTCAACATGGAGCTAGGGCACAGGCCGCCGAGGTCGTTCGAAGAGATGGTGGAGAGGGCCAATATCTTCATTCAGGGGGAGGAGAGGAACAAGGAGTTCCTGGAAAGGTTGGATGGGGATAAGCTGCTAGGGGAGAACAGGGGAAGGCTGTTGGAGAGGGAGAGGCGTCCGGAGAAAAACGATGGCAGAAGGCAGGAAGAGCCGAAGTGGAAGAGAAGAGAGGAGCCCAGGAGGGCGGAAGAGTTGAGGCAGGAGAGGCCTCAGAGGCAGGAAGAAAGGAGGCTCGTCGAAGCCCCAGAAGGAATGAGGGAGGAAAGAAGGTTCCAGTATCCAAGGGATCGTCCCCAGTGGAGGCGATCGATCCGCCAGGAAGAGAGGAGAAAAAACAACCTCAGGGAGCAAGGAGAAGGAAGGGAGGCGATGACCGTAACGCAACGGGCCGCGAAGCGCCGGCGAAAGGAGAAGTGACAGGAAAGGCAGCAGGAAGCGGTAATTCCCCTCTATTGCGATATCCATAGAGTAGAGGGGCATAGTACCTTGGCCTGCCCCGAGTTTTGGGAGGCAAGGAGGAGGTTAGAGGAGACGGAGGCAGAAAGAGAGCAGCCAAGGTGAGAGGCCCCAGTCGGGCAGGTAGCCTTCCAAGCGCCGCAGAGGAGGAGGAATGAGGACAGGGTTGACCAGGGGGGCCGAGGAAACGTTATTCCCGGTCCGGGAGGCGGACACGTCGGGGTGATCAATGGGGGCGCAGGGCTTGGAGCTTCCCGCAAGGGTAGCCTCCACCAGATCTACAAGAGGAGTGTCGCCTCGACGTCGCAGACTCCTCCGCTGCTGAACGAGATAACCTTCTCGGAGGAGGACATGCTGTGGAACGAGAACCCCTTCCATGATGCGTTGGTGATTCAAGCGGCCATCGAAGACTTCACCGTCGACCGAATCCTCGCGGACAACGGGAGCTCGGTGAATGTCATCTTCAAAAGAACCTTTGTGGGGCTGCAGGTGGAAGCGTCCAGGGTCCAGGCCGCGGATGGGCCTCTCTTTGGCTTCTCGGGAGAGAAGAAAGAGGTGGAAGGAGGAGTGGAGCTGCTGGTCACCCTCGGGGGTACTTCAATCCGGTGTCGGTTTGTCATCGTCGACATGCCCAGCGGCTACAATGCCATTTTCGGGCGGCCTCTCATCAATTACTTCAAGACCGTCCCGTCGTCGTACCATCAATGCCTGAAGTACTGCCGGGATGACGTCCAAGTCCGGATCAGAGGGGATCCGAAGGCCTCTCGGGAGTGTTACCTGAACGCTGTCAGCACCATCAGCTGGATGGGTGACGCGAAGAGGCTGGAGAAGATGATGGAGCATGAGGAGGGCCTGCAAGTTGCCGAAGAACTAGAGGAGGTGGAGGTGATCTCCGCGAAAGGAGAGCCTGAACTGCTGAAGGTTGGAGGAGCCTTGCCCCAGGGGGGAAGACGGAGATAGCTGCTTGCCTACAGGAGAATGCCGACATCTTCGCATGGAGTGCCGCCGAGATGCTAGGGATAGATGCCAATGTTGCCTGCCATCGCCTCAACCTGGATCCTGCGGTAGCTCCAGTTCGTCAAAGGCAGAGGAAGAGCGCCACTGCACTGGCCGAGCCGATCAGGGAGGAGGTGCGAAAGCTACTAGAGGCGGGGTTCGTCTCGAAGATCCATTATCCAGGCTGGGTCTCCAATGTTGTAATGGTAAAGAAGTCCAGAGGGGGCTGGAGGTTATGTATCGACTTTTCAATATTAAATAAAGCTTGCCCGAAGGATTGTTATCCCCTGCCTCAGATCGACGCGCTGGTTGATTCCGCCGTCGGGTTTCCTATGATGAGTTTCCTTAATGCTTTTTCAGGGTATCATCAGATCCGGATGCATCCCCTCGATCGTCGTGACGTCTCCTTCATCACCAGCGATGGGTGTTATAGCTACAAGATGATGCCCTTCAGGCTCAAAAACGCCGGCGCGACGTATCAAAGAATGATGGACCAGGTATTCAAAGAGCAAAAGGGGCGGAATTTTGAGGTCTATGTGGACGACCTTCTCGTTAAAAGCAAGAGCGTCCCGGAGCACGTGACGGATCTGACGGAGACCTTCGCCACCTTGAGGAAGTACAAGATGCGGCTTAATCCGGCCAAATGTGTCTTCGGCGCGGGAAGGGGGAAGTTCCTGGGTCATCTCCTTACTCCTCGGGGGGTGGAGCCTAACCTCGATAAGGTGAAAGCCATCATGGAGATGACCTCCCCAAGAGATTCCAAGGAGGTCCAAAGGCTGACTGGAAGGCTGGCGGGCCTTAGTCGTTTCCTCTCCAAGGCCGAAGAAAAGTGCTCCCCATTTTTTAAAGCACTTCGGGGAAACCAGAAATTCGAGTGGACCACTGAGTGCGAGGAGGCTTTCGAGAAGCTCAAGCAACAACTAACCCGAGCTCCTCTCCTCCAAGGTCCACAGGGCGGCGAAGACCTCCTACTTTATCTGGGAGTGGGAGCTGAGGCGGTCGGTTCGTTGTTGGTTCGAGAAGAAGGAAGGAGGAAGCTCCCCATCTACTACATAAACCGGGTGTTGCGGCAAGCGGAGATAAGGTATCCTATCTTGGAGAAGCTAGTTTTCGCTTTGGTGGTTTCGGCTCGGTGGCTCCGCCCATACTTTCAAGCTCATTCCATCAAGGTGGTCTCTGATCATCCCTTAAGGAGTATCTTGGATGGGGTAGAGCATTCTGGCAGGCTGGCCTAGTGGGCGGTGGAGCTTAGCGAGTTCGACATCTCATATTCCCCAAGGGTAGCCATCAAGGCCCAGACGGTAGCAGATTTCCTGGCCGACTTCTCGGCCGAGGTAGAGATAGACGTGGGCGCTTCCCGACCAGTCTCTTGGAAGATGTTTGTAGACGGAGCATCCTACAAGTTTTCCGTGGGAGCCGGAGTCGTGTTGGTTAGCCCCCAAGGAACCAGGATCGAACAAGCCATCGAGATCCTCTTCCCCATTACGAATAACCAGGCAGAGTACGAAGCCATGGTGGCCTGCTTGCGCCTCGCCAAGGAGCTGTCAATTAAGGACATCCGAGCTTTCACCGATTCAATGGTAGTCGCTTCCCAGATTCGGGGAGAGTTCGAGGTATATGACCCCACCCTGCAGCAATACTTGGTCAAGGTTAAGGGTCTGATCGGGGGGTTCCAGTCCTTCTTCGTCGAGCATGTGCCCCGAGAAGACAATGCCGAAGCTGACTAACTTGCCAAATACGGTCCCCGGGCCGGGGGGACGGTCACCGAGCTGTTTCGACCATCCATCGAAGAAGGAGAGATGATGGAGATCGAGCAGCAGTCCTCGTGGAAGGATCCGTTCGTTGCGTTCTTAACGACGGGTCAGCTGCCCCCGGACGGGCAGGACCAAAGGAAATTCCGATACAAGGCCGCGTACTACCTGTTACTCGACGCCGAGCTTTATCGCAAGACCATCTCGGGCCCTTTGGCCAAATGCTTGTCGGAAATCGAGGTCCCCCGAGTTCTCGAGGAAATTCACTCAGGGGAATGCGGCAGCCATTCCAGGATCCGCACTCTGGAGCAGAGAATCCTGAGGCATGGCTACTTCTGGCCTACCATCCGAAAGGACGCGGAAGCTTACTCCAAAAAATGCTCCCAGTGCCAGCTCTTCGCGCCCCTCCAGCTTCAACCGGCTCAACACCTCCGCTCGATCACCGCTCCGTGGCCCTTCGCCATCTGGGGGATGGATCTAGTCGGCCCGTTCCCTCAAGCAAGTGGACAAAGGAAATTCATACTGGTGATGATCGACTACTTCTCCAAGTGGATCGAGGCCAAAGCCTTGGCCAAGACCACCTCCCAGATCGTCAAGAATTTTATCTGGGGGGAAATCGCGTGCAGGTTTGGGATCCCGCTGGCCATCGTCACCGATAATGGGCCGCAGTTCGCCAGCTTAGAGCTGGAGGACTTCTGCAAGCAATTGGGCACAGATCTTTGGTTCGCCTCAGTGCACCATCCTCGGAGCAACGGACAAGTAGAAGCTGCCAACAAGCTCATCGTCAACCTACTGAAGAAGAAGGTCACCAACTTAAAAGGAAACTGGGCCGAACAACTCCCCTCGGTCCTATGGGCTTTGAGGATGACCCCGAACTCGGCCACGGGGGAAACACCTTTCAAGTTATCCCACGGGTCTAAGGCACTCATCCCAGTGGAGTTCGAGGTGCGAAGTCCGAGAGTGGTTGCAGCCGAAGGCGGGAGCGAGGAAGGCGGTTGGAGAACGAGGGTGCCTAGAGGCTCTCCCTGGACTACGTGGAAGAGCTTCGAGACTTGGCCTCCGTACGCCAAGAGGAAGTCAAGAGGCGCATGGCGAGGCACTTCGACAAAAATGTCCGCCTAAAAAACTTCCTCGCAGGAGATCTGGTCATGAAAAAGGTAGACGCCGCTGGGCAGGGAGCCGCCGTGAGCAAGCTGCATCCCAATTGGGAAGGCCCCTTCATTGTCCAAGAAGCCCTGGCCGCGGGGGGCTATTACCTGCAAGATCAAGCAGGGGAGCAGCTGAACGGAACCTGGAGTGGGGATGATCTGAAAAGATTCTACCCCTAGTTGTAACGCTTGTACCTATTTTTGGAAAGATGTGATTCTAATATACAGTGATGGCTGAATTGTTCTCCTTTTTTGTGTCAGTGTTAAAAAGGCCTCGAGGCTCCTGAGTGCTTCCAAGATCCGCCTCGCCGTCAACTCTGGGAACCAGCGGTCGATTTGTTCCTTATACGTAACCCAGTATGGAGGATAGGACGATGCTTCGGGATTTTAAGCGCTCTTGTAAGACCGAGCATCTGCATCATCGGCCGAGATCGGCTCCCCCCTTGCATGTCGGCCTATGTCTCCCCGAGTGCATCTCTCTTCCAACTGGAGGAACTACGAGGAACAAATGTGTGCCCCAAATCACCCGGACTCGAGGGGAGGCCGACTCCGTCAAGCACCCAGAAGAGGATCTCAAGTGATCGGCAAGGCTGGATAACCTGCCGAAGAAAGGGCAGGGACGAGCCCGGGGCGGTGTGTTGGTTCCGAGTGCGTTCGAAAAGGACCCTCGATGAACATCACCCCCCCCCCCGTCCGGACGCTGGCACTCGCGGCCATTGAGCGTAGTTGGAAGAAATCTTCACTATCAGATCGCGATACGTGCCTTCAGCCCGTTCCTTCTAAATAACCCAGTACGGATGATAGGACGATGCTTCAGGACTTTAAGCGCTCTTGTAAGACCGAGCCTCTGCATTGTCGGTCGAGATCAGCTCCCCCCTTGCATGTCGGCCTATGTATCCCCGAGTGCATCTCTCTTCCGACTGGAGAAATTATTAGGAACAGGTCTGGACGCCGACTTCCTGATTTGGCAGGTTCAAGAGCATCTCTGAAAGGAGAAGATTGCGTTGCTACCGAGATGTTCGTGCTATAAATTCTCAAACGTCTCCCAAGTGACAGGATCTCCTCGATTGAAATCAAGACTTCGAGTGGAGCAGCGTCATAAGACCGGTATCCCCACGAGCTCCTCTCCTCGGGAATCGGCCGATCTCCTCGATTGAAATCAAGACTTCGAGTTGAGCAGCGTCGTAAGACCGGTATCCCCACGAGCTCCTCTCCTCGAGAATCGGCCGATCTCCTCGATTGAAATCAAGACTTCGAGTTGAGCAGCGTCGTAAGACCGGTATCCCCACGAGCTCCTCTCCTCGGGAATCAGCCGATCTCCTCGATTGAAATCAAGACTTCGAGTTGAGCAGCGTCGTAAGACCGGTATCCCCACGAGCTCCTCTCCTCGGGAATCGGTCGATCTCCTCGATTGAAATCAAGACTTCGAGTTGAGCAGCGTCGTAAGACCGGTATCCCCACGAGCTCCTCTCCTCGGGAATCGGCAGATCTCCTCGATTGAAATCAAGACTTCGAGTTGAGCAGCGTCGTAAGACCGGTATCCCCATGAGCTCCTCTCCTCGGGAATCGACCGATCTCCTCGATTGAAATCAAGACTTCGAGTTGAGCAGCGTCGTAAGACCGGTATCCCCACGAGCTCCTCTCCTCGGGAATCGGCCGATCTCCTCGATTGAAATCAAGACTTCGAGTTGAGCAGCGTTGTAAGACCGGTATCCCCGCGAGCTCCTCTCCTCGAGAATTGGCCGATCTCCTCGATTGAAATCTAGACTTCGAGTTGAGCAGCGTCGTAAGACCGGTATCCCACGAGCTCCTCTCCTCGGGAATCGGCCGATCTCCTCGATTGAAATCTAGACTTCGAGGTGAGCAGCGTCGTAAGACCGGTATCCCCACGAGCTCCTCTCCTCGGGAATCGGCCGATCTCCTCGATTGAAATCAAGACTTCGAGTTGAGCAGCGTCGTAAGACCGGTATCCCCACGAGCTCCTCTCCTCGGGAATCGGCCGATCTCCTCGATTGAAATCAAGACTTCGAGTTGAGCAGTGTCGTAAGACCGGTATCCCCACGAGCTCCTCTCCTCGGGAATCAGCTGATATCCTCGATTGAAATCAAGACTTCGAGTGGAGCAGCGTCGTAAGACCGGTATCCCCACGAGCTCCTCTCCTCGGGAATCGGCCGATCTCCTCGATTGAAATCAAGACTTCGAGTGGAGCAGCGTCGTAAGACCGGTATCCCCACGAGCTCCTCTCCTCGGGAATCGGCCGATCTCCTCTACTCGACTCCCGCTAAGCCCAGACTCATATCAAGTGCCCCGCGCGAGTAGACGAGTATGCCCCGCGCGAGTAGGCGAGTATGCCCCGTGCGAGTAGGCGAGTATGCCCCGCGCGAGTAGGCGAGTATGCCCCGCGCGAGTAGGCGAGTATGCCCCGCGCAAGTAGGCGAGTAAATCCCGAGCGGGTAGGGGAGTTATTCTCGGGCAGGCGGGCGAACATCCCTTAGGCGTACGGGAGAATGCGTCACGACGAGCGGGTGATCGATGTTCGAAGCGGCATATACGCGAGATAAGCCGCCATCTAGCGAGCACTCCTCACCGGGCCTATGAGCCTAGCGAGCGATATCAACCATTACGCGAGTAAAGAATTGCAAAGAATAAATAACTTGTATAAATGTGTAAACTTTACAAGTTACAAAAGTTCCAAAAGGTCCCCCTACACCCGAGCATGACGGAGATCGGCGAGCTACTACGACTCGTCGTCACCAGTATCCGGCCGGTATTCCTCATCTCCGACGTCCACGTCTCCCTCCTCGCCATCTTCGCCATGGCTCTCGCCGCTGCTGCTGTCGCTGCCACTGCTGTCGGAGTCGCTGGAGCCTGACGAAGAAGGGATGCGGACTGGAGAGATCGTCCCCTCAATGAGCAGCTCAGGGATAAGCTCGTCAACAGTGAGCTGCTTATCCCCCTCGACAAGCTGCCCGTTGATTCTCAGACGTGCGAGTATAATGTTGCCAGCCGTCCGCGCTATCTCGCGGCGGACAGAGGACCTCTCCTCCCACAGAACCCGGGACCGTTTGACGGCCCACAGCGGATCGTCCTCGGGTCGCGGCGCCTCCAGCAACGGGGCAGAGGAACTCGCGCGTCCTTCGGCGGCGACTAGCCGAGTCTCCATCTCAGCTACGCGAACCTGGGCAGCCTCCAGCTCGGCTTGTGACACGGCGAGCTTCTCCTCGCACTCAGACAACCTCTTTGCGGCCTCGATTTCAGCAGCCTCCGAGGCATCGAACGTTAGTACATATCAAGGCGAGATGAATCACATATCACCACCCGAAGGTCATTTACCTCAAAGTCCTTCCAGCGGACCGACTGCATGCCGAGCTCTATGGCTTTCTTGGAAACGGTTTTTAAAGCTTCCGTTGTCTCCAGCAACTTCCTTGTCGTGAAATGCCCCAGCTCGGCAGCTCGCGCAAGCGAGCAGGCGGACTGATAAGCAAGCTCCGGCGGGGCGAGCTACAGCATTGACTCGGCATCGACACGCCCATACAAGGCGTGGAGGACGGTAAAGGCCTCCCCCTTGTCCTCCCAGTCCGTCGACCAGGACGGGAGGTTGGTGCTCAGCGACACCAGATGCTCCTCCGCCAATCAAGTCACCAGCGGGCGACCATGAGCGTCCACTACCCCTCGCCCGAGGTTATAGTTGGGGTTGAAGCGAGGTGCCCGAGCCTCCAACGGCGACTTGTGATCGTCGGAATGAGGCGACGACACCTTTGCCTTCTTGTTCGCCGGCCCCGGCGACCTCGCCCTCGCTTTTCCCTTGGCAACTTTCTTTTTCACCCCGACATCGGGCGGAGGGTGAGCTTCAGAAAGGGGGGTGACCACTTCCTTCGCCGGAGGGAGCGGTTTCTCCGGAAGCTCGTTGGCTACTGCAAAAGCACATGATATGGTTAAATACGAGTTGCGGCAAAAGGTAGCAAGTCGGCGAGCATACGACATCTCGACCGCCCTTACCCTCGTTAGGGTGAACCGCCTCCAGCGAGTTGACATTGAGCCGCCAGTAGATGACGTCGAACCGGCGACCTCGGAAGGATTCGAACAGTTGCTCGCGAGCGCCTTCCAAGATCGGCGGGAGGAAGGCGACGTCGGCAGGTTGGTGCGGCCTTCCCGGGAGATCCCCGAAGTCGCTATGCACGACCACCAGAAGCTCGCTCCAGCGATGGACTTTGTTCGCAGTCCCCACCAGGGTGTAGACGTGGCTGCTGAAGAAGACTACCCCCTCCGATGTCGCGGCGAAGGCGAACACTCGGCGAAAAAAGGAGAGGTCAAAGGCGATCCTCTCCTCCCGAAGGTAGCAGAGGAACCCCATAATAATCGTCATTCCGTTGGGATTAATCTGCGCGGGAACGATACCGAAATATCGCAAGATCTCGCAGAGCTCGGGCCAAAAAGGAAGTTGCAGGCCAGCGTCGAAGTGGCGCAGCGACAGCACGAGCCCTCCCTCAATATGGGTATTGAGTCGCTCGCTGCGAGTTAGGAGCCTCGCCGAGTATCCTTCCGGCAGTAGACGCTCCTTGAAACCCTCCAAATCTCTGTCTGAAGTTATCGATTTCTTGAAAGCCGCGTCGGCGAAATTGATGGCATGAGCCTGTCGGCGAGCACTAGCGTCATCACCAACCATCTTCGCGAGCCGTGAATAAGAAAGGGGGCGAGCAGAGGAAGAAAAGAGGAAGAAGCGAGCAGTAGGGATACTCGCGAGGCGGATTGAGAAGTTCGCAGCAGCGTACTTATGTTCTACCTACCCCTCCTATTTATAGGCCTAAGGCAAAAAGGGAGGGGGGGGGGTATTCGTTTCCGCGAGCATCGATCGACGTCGCGCGAAGGAAGGGCCACGCACCAGCGACATCAGACCCATCTCACGCAACGGAACAAGGACGCTGCGGCGCTCGCCAAAAACCTGCACGAGTAAACTCGGATACCATGAGTAAATAAAATCGCGAAATAATCGGCAGCAAGAGGAATAGTTGCCCGGTTTATTTGAAATAATACTGTTTATTACAACAGCGCCAAATGGCGAGGGAATCTAGAACAAAAAACAAAACTACGTCCTAGGCGGCCGCTCCGGAGGGCGAGCATACGACATCTCGACCGCCCTTACCCTCGTTGGGGTGAACCGCCTCCAGCGAGTTGACATTGAGCCGCCAGTAGATGACGTCGAACCGGCGACCTCGGAAGGATTCGAACAGTTGCTCGCGAGCGCCTTCCAAGATCGGCGGGAGGAAGGCGACGTCGGCAGGTTGGTGCGGCCTTCCCGGGAGATCCCCAAAGTCGCTATGCACGACCACCAGAAGCTCGCTCCAGCGATGGACTTTGTTCGCAGTCCCCACCAGGGTGTAGACGTGGCTGCTGAAGAAGACTACCCCCTCCGATGTCGCGGCGAAGACGAACACTCGGCGAAAAAAGGAGAGGTCAAAGGCGATCCTCTCCTCCCGAAGGTAGCAGAGGAACCCCATAATAATCGTCATTCCGTTGGGATTAATCTGCGTGGGAACGATACCGAAATATCGCAAGATCTCGCGGAGCTCGGGCCAAAAAGGAAGTTGCAGGCCAGCGTCGAAGTGGCACAGCGACAACACGAGCCCTCCCTCAATATGGGTATTGAGTCGCTCGCTGCGAGTTAGGAGCCTCGCCGAGTATCCTTCCGGCAGTAGACGCTCCTTGAAACCCTCCAAATCTCTGTCTGAAGTTATCGATTTCTTGAAATCCGCGTCGGCGAAATTGATGGCATGAGCCTGTCGGCGAGCACTAGCGTCATCACCAACCATCTTCGCGAGCCGCGAATAAGAAAGGGGGCGAGCAGAGGAAGAAAAGAGGAAGAAGCGAGCAGTAGCGATACTCGCGAGGCGGATTGAGAAGTTCGCAGCAGCGTACTTATGTTCTACCTACCCCTCCTATTTATAGGCCTAAGGCAAAAAGGGAGGGGGGGTATTCGTTTCCGCGAGCATCGATCGACGTCGCGCGAAGGAAGGGCCACGCACCAGCGACATCAGACCCATCTCACGCAACGGAACAAGGACGCTGCGGCGCTCGCCAAAAACCTGCACGAGTAAACTCGGATACCATGAGTAAATAAAATCGCGAAATAATCGGCAGCAAGAGGAATAGTTGTCCGGTTTATTTGAAATAATACTGTTTATTACAACAGAGCCAAATGGCGAGGGAATCTAGAACAAAAAACAAAACTACGTCCTAGGCGGCCACTCCGGAGGGTGAGGATGTCGCCCGGCCCAGCCCATCTCGCGCGCCCTCCGGAAGTGCTCCGTCGCCAGTGCCATCGCGTCGCCGCCAAGCCGCAACTGCTCTTCCATCCTCGTCAGCCGCCCCACCGAGCCCATGCTCGCCCGAATACCAGCCAACTCGTCCAAGACAAGCTGGAGGCAGTGATTGTTAAGCGCCAGCTGGCAGTCGTTCTCCTTCACCATGTGAAAGCGAGCTTCGTAACTCTCCAAGGTGGTCTGGAGCTCCTCTACCCTCGCCATGCGCACCTCCAGAGCCGAGATTCGGCGGTGAGGCTCACAGATGGCGAGCTGGTCGAACTTAGTCTCAAGCTCCATGTAGGCGCGAGCGGCAGCGTGACGGTACTCGCTCCCCGACAATACGATGGCGTCGATGAAGGCCGACCCAGGAGTCTCCGGGCGATCTGTCATTAAGGAAGGCAAGTCGCAATCAGAAATCAACGACCAAGTAAAATCAAGGGTAGCTAGAAGATAGAAGAGCTCACCACGGCGAGGAGATCGAGACCGGCGCGGTGGAGAAACGCGACCGGAGGTATCTCGCCTACCCGAAGACGAACCCCCAAGGTGGTCGGCAGGCCTACCCTGACCGCAAACTCCCTGCACGCACCCTCCATGCTCGAGGTCCGCAACACGCAGCGGAAAGTAACTCGGCCGCGACTTATCTGATTTCTTCGGCAGAGACGAAACCTGAGACGAACTCGCCGGCTGTTGTGAACTTTTCGGCGGGGACGGCGGATGTCGCGGCAAGCCCGCCTTCTGCTGGGCGGACAAGGGCGGCGACGGTGGTAAGACGGTGCCCCTCGCCTTTTCAACCACATCCGGAGGTGGCGGCGGCGGAAAGGAAGTGCTCGTCGGTGGCCGTGACGAGTCTGGCACGGAGGCCGGAAGGTCCTTGCTTGCCGAGAGGTCCTTGCTCGCCGGTGGCCGTGACGAGTCTGGCACGGAGGCCGGAAGGTCCTTGCTCGCCGAGAGGTCCTTGCTCGCCGGTGGCCGCGATGAGTCTGGCACGGAGGCCAGAAGATCCTTCCTCGTCGGGAGGTCTTTCCTCGCCGGAAGATCCTTGCTCGCCGGGAGACCATTATTCGCCGGAGGGTTTCCTTTCACCAGGGAGGTTCCCGTCATCTTCTGCGCAACAACGTTAATTTGGACCGCGTGAGCGGTCCGGAGAGGTTTACCGGCAGCAAGGGCGAGTAGCGGCGCGGAGCTCAGGGGAGCGACATCCAGTGGAGCGTCGACATCGCCCGAAGGGGAGTCTGCATTAAGACCACCTGATCAGCGAGAAGCACGACGATTAAACGATGAGCGAAAGAAGGGGTCGAAGCGGCGACCTATTACGGTGACGACTTCGACTTGGGATGTAGCCGACCCCTTGGTGACTTCAGGGTTTGCGTCGGTGCCAAGGGAGGCCGAGTCCGGAACGTCGCCCAAGCCAAGGTCGTCGAGGAGTTGTTGGGTACTGGTTGAAGGCGCGGGTTTGGCCGCCGCCGCCGCAATTGGCTCAGAAGGTGGAGGCGAGTCGATCGGCGCGGAGACGGGTTTCTTGAGCTTCTTGGCCTTCTTCTTTTTCGGCGACAACAGGCCGGCCGCGGCATCTTCCTCGCGCGGCCTTTTTGGTCGGACGATGCCGAGGAGGCCAGACAAGGCGGCTAGACTGTCTTCGAGAAGCTTCGCGTTGGCATCCGACATGGTGGGCGAGTTTCGAGGATCCGCCCCAGCAACCAGCCCCCCTATTTATAGACTTCGTCGAGCAGTGGGCAAAGCGAGCAAATAGATACTCGGCATAACAGCTCGCCGAATAAGCTTTGGATGTTTCTTTCAGGGCTCCTTCGTCGCCTAAAAAGAGCGGGGATTGTGTACAACCCGTATTCGACGAGGGGAGGCCCCACCGCAGCCAGGTCACCGGAAGTCAAAGTCCACGATTCAAGGGTGAAGTCAAGATCAAGTCGCGGGCTAGCAAGAGGTATGGGCGAGCATGACGAGCTCCCCATGCATACTCGCCAAGTGGCGACTAAGGCGAGATACTCGCTCGTCCCGTGCGAGCTCCCCAGAAAGTCGCCCGATCGCCGGGGTGGGGGTATAAGTAAGCCCCCCCCCTCTCTTTGGATTTCCCTATAAATAGGACCCCAGAGGTACGAAGGAGGGGACGACAAACTTTCGGATAGTTACTCGCGAATTCTAGCTCGCGCGTCTCCTTCGTATCTAGCTCGGTCATTCTGGATGAGAAGGGGTTGCTTCATCTAAGCAACCGGGTACGTGGTGGGACCTTCCTGCCGCAACGTTTGGGGTCTTGTTTCCTTTGCCCGTCCCGGGCCATCCAATTTCACTGCTAGACCGGTAGCCTTAGGCCGCCTAGTCCGATTCTGAGGTCGGAATTTTCTCGGCTTCAACAACGATAAGCCGCGCCAAACGGAGCCTTGATCCTTATTTCTAAAGATGAGGTTGGCATAAAGCTAGCTAGCTTACTAACAATTCTGGAACACATGCTAGTTTTATAAACTAGCACGCTCTATATATGCACCGGCTTTAAGGATCCGGTGTTCTCTCAAACCCGCGGGCAGTACACGTGACAGCAAACCCTTGGCCAACAGTTGCCGTCCACGGCTCCTTTTGAAGCAGGATCCAGCATCAGTAAAGCTGGCTGCGTGCGGCCATGCATGAGTAAACCTCCAAAAAGCTTGCATGCACGTAGTAGTCTCCGACTTTCCCTTTCCTTGCAACTCCGGCCCGCCCTCCCAGTTTTTATCAACTCTCTTTTTTTTTCCCTTCTTTCAACGGGAGAGCAAGGGTGGCAGCTCTGCTTTCTCCCTCATCAAACCCTAAAATAGATTCGATATATATATATATATATATATATATATATATATATATATATATATATATATATATATATATATATATATATAGAAAAGCTACACCGCACCGCCATTGGAAGAGCGACAGAAAAAAGAAAGAAGAAAGAGGGAGGAGAGAGAGAGAGAGAGAGAGAGAGAGAGAGAGAGAGAGATCAATGTGGCGATCTAATTCGAAACACATCGGTCGGACGGAGCTGGTAGACATCAGTACAGCCATGGCGCAGTCTCTGTCCAGCCAAAATAGAGAATCTCTCTCTCTCTCTCTCTCTCTCTCTCTCTCTCTCTCTCTCTCTCTCTCTCTCTCTCTACTACACCTAGGCCCAGATTCACCATATTAGATTTTGTTGGGGGAGGCTCCGCTCAAAGTATGCCTCCCGCTCAAAGTATTCTACATAGTCCTATCAAGTTTGGAATATGTATATATAATACCTCCAGCATAGAGCCAAGCCCTAGACCAACACGAACTCAATAACCCGTTCCGAGCCGGACTCGACACGTGCGGACATAAACACAATATATCTAAAAGATTTTTCTGTCTTAAGATTCTCTGAGTTGTGTACATTATCTTTGGGAAAAAGCATTGGGTCTTTATTGTTGACGCACGAAATGTGTCCTCCAGTTAACGGGTTGTTCGATCTCACAAGCTAGAAGAAGAGGGTTGCAGGGATAACAACGAGGTTCGTTGAGAGCAGCCGGGAAGGTTGATGATCAGTAGAGAAGCTTGATTGATCAACGGAGAAGCTTGATTGATCAACGAAGAAGTTTGATTGATCAACGGAGAAGCTTTATTGATCAACGGAGAAGCTTTATTGATCAACGGAGAAGCTTAATTGATCAACGGAGAAGCTTGATTGAACAACGGAGAAGCTTGATCAGGAACTGTCGAGCAGACGTTACTTTGGCGGTTGAGCTCTGATGGTTAGACTGAGAGAAGAAAAGAGAAGGGAGGGCCGCTAGCAGCGGCAACAACAGACTTCACCCGCCGCGGCCTGAATACCATTCTTGCGGCGGGCTTTCCCTTTAATCAAGAAGCAAGTTTACAATTTGCTAGTTCGCCATTACATGTAAAAGCGGTAAAGGGTACAAGGGGAAGCTGGCGGCTGAGAAAAAGAGTTGCCAGAGACTAAGTAAAAGGGGTTGCAAAGGACTGGAGAATTGAGTCCGCAGATCTTGCTCAAACTGCCTTGCTTGATCAACTATGGTGGACTGGAAAACTGAGTCCGCAGACCTTGCTTGATCAACTATGGCGGACTGGAAAAATGAGTCCGCAGACTTTGATCAAGCTGGTCATTCTCTGGCTCCTCCCTCCAAAATGAGAGGTCTCGAGGCCTATTTATAGGCCCGAGGGGAATCTTCTTGAAGCGGGGCCCAGTGACGTCATCATGGAGTACTGGGCGGACTCGGCGGACTGGAAATTGCATCCGCGCAGGTCGTCGGCAGCCTGAGAAGCAGGTCGTCGGCGGCCTCGGCGGACTAGGCGGACTGGCAATTTGAGTCCGCGCAGGTCATCGGGGAGTTGAGCAGCGGAGCCGGCGGATCTCTGGTCGAACTGGGCGGACTCAAGGGGGAGTCCGCTCCTGATGGAGTAGAGGCCACCCCTGGCGGAAGGCCTGGGCGGACTCCAAGGGGAGTCCGCCTAGCTGGAGCGGGGGCCGCCCCCTAGCGGGCGGCCTGAGCGGATTCAAAGGGGAGTCCGCCCAGCTGGAGCGGAGGCCGCCCCCTGGCGGGAGGCCTGGGCGGACTCCAGGATGAGTCCGCCCAGCTGGAGCGGAGGCCGCCCCCTGGCGGGCGGCCTGGGCGGACTCCAGGGGGAGTCCGACCAGCTGGAGCGGTGGCCGCCCCCTGGCGGGCGGCCTGGGCAGACTCCAAGGGGAGTCCGCCCAGTTGGAGCGGTGGCCACCCCCTGGCGGGCGGCCTGGGCGGACTCTAGGGGAAGTACGCCCAGCTGGAGCGGTGGCCGCCCCCTGGCGGGCAGCCTGGGCGGACTCCAGGGGGAGTCCGCCCAGCTGGAGCGGAGGTCGCCACTAGCGGGCGGCTGTCGGAGCGTCCGTCCTCGGGCGAATTTGGACCTGGCAGCCCACCTTTCGCGGACTCGGTGGACATTAGGGGTAGCCCGCTCCTTGCGGGTGGGAACCTGAAGGTAGGTTGCCCTTTCGTGGGTGGATGAAGCCTGAGCCGGGTAACCTGTAGAAGAAAAGTAGAAAAATGGGCACCTTGGAGAGTATCACCGATTTTGGGGTTAACATTTATAGAATGAGATGAGTGCATAGCCCGATAAAGGAATAAATAAGCATAATAGATGCTTATCTTAGTTAAATTGGTCATTAAGTGAAAAAAATTATAGACAAAGAAGTATTGCAATATGTCTGTTTATTTGTATTTATTTTTTAATTGATATGTTTGATTACAGGGCAGACATATATTTATAGCCAACAACGTACAGCCTTTGTATTTAATGTGAATGTTGCTCGAAGCATCCGAATGGTGATCAAAGTGGAATCATCTATCAGTTGCCCCCAGGTGGGTATAAATAGACAAACCCAAGGAGTTCTATGGGCATCGGATCTACACGTGTCCGAACTGACCCGTTATGCCTCCGAACCCGTTATTCGTCCAAATATACAATAACAATCTCCTCATATATTTGTGATAAATAACATGTACGTTTCGGAGTGCAGAAAGTGGAGAGTACCAAAACAAGTTTTCGACTTTACACATTTCCATAAGAGTTAGCAAAATTTAAAATAAAACATAAACATGAGTTTTAAACCATAACATAAACCATCCAAAAAAACATAAAGGTGCTACTCCATAATAAATAAGTCTGGAAAAACAAAAAAGGCAATGGATAAACGTGTACAATTCTACTCATAGAGTAGATCATCATCATCCAAGTCAAAGTCCACTTTCTCTCCTCCATCTTCACCAGTGTCTGCAAGGAATTTCATGAGTCAGACTCTATGAATTCATAAACATATACAGTGGCGTATCAAAGTAAACTAGCTCTACCTAAATGAGCTTAGTACTTGTAGTAGTAGTGAAGTAACACTGTCAACATCTCTATCTAGTCTAGCTAGGACCAGCCAAGTTTTGATTTCAATAAATGTTGTTATCTTACTCATTAGTGACTACTGTGTACCTCATCATATGATTTGGCACACCGTCATTTACAACACTATCAAATGTGTAATAATGTGCTACAATCACTAATGTTAGATGAACTCGTACAACGACTTTCTATTCTCAGTTGAATAATTCTCAAATCAGCTTATAACAAGAAAGATGTTAAGTCATCAGGTGTGGAATGACTAGCATCTAACCATTTTGGGCTTTCATCAAGAAATTATTTGGGGTTTCAGTCTGTCATTAGATGATTGAATGTTGTGACTATAGGTTCTTACCATAAAACATAAACATTGGAGGAAGTTTCATATTTCTATGAAATTTAATCTCATCTCCCCTGATGTTTTTATTGTGAGAACTCTATTTAAGCTCTTTGTTAAGGCGTCTGCAACATTATCTTTCGATCTCACATCCATAAATATCATAATCCCTTGACTCGTGAGAGAGGTCAACCAGACTTGTTTCATCCTGAGTTGCCTTCTTTTGCTATTGAACATAGTGTCCGTAGCAATCGTTTTAGTAGTCTGATTATCGCAGTAAACTGCAAGAGAACTCAACTTCAGGCTTGACAGTGAAATGTCCATCACAAGATCTCTTATCTACTCTACTTCTTCTCCCGCTGAAGCTAGAGCGTAGAGTTCGGATTCCATAAAAGATAGTGCAATACATGATTGCCTCTTGGACTTCCATGCTACAATTGCTCCTCTTAATATGAATATAAATCTACTAGTGGACTTGCTGTCGTTGATTTCTGAGCACCATGATGCATCAGAACAGCCTTCCAAAAATGGAGGATGAGCATGGTAACATAAAACATAATTTTGGGTGTGCTTTAGGTATCTCATAAGCCCATCAAGGGCATCCCAATGGTCTTGGCTAGGATTACTAGTGAATCTACTTAACATACGGACCGTAAAGGCTATGACAAGTCTAGTTCAGACCAAAACATACATGAGACTACCAATCAATTTCGCATAATCTAACTATCTAATCGCAGCTCCATCATTGGGCTTTAAGCAATTATTATAATCGTAAGGTGTATCCACTGCTTTACATTCACTATATCCCCATGTGTCCAACAAGGACATTATGTAGTGGCTTTGACTTAGGGAAATGCCATTTTTCCTAAAACTCACTTGCATGCCTAGTATAGTCACAGCTACCCCTAGGTCTTTAATGCTAAACTCTTTCATTAGTTCTGACTTAACGTAATTCACTATGGATTGATCATAACCAAGAATCAACATATCATCCACATACAAGCATATGACAATGACTTTGTTCAATCTATTACGTATGTAAAGACATTTGTCCAAGAGAATCGACATGAATCTCATATTCCTTATACTATAGTCAACCTTTTCATGCCATAACTTTGGTGCTTGTTTTAGTCCCTACAGTGACTTGATTAACTTACAGACCTTATTTTCATGACCGTCTACTATGAAACCTTAAGGTTGGCACATGCATATTTCTTTAGTCAGATCTCAGTTCAAGAATACAGTCTTAACATCCATTTGATGAACAATAAAGTTCTCAATAGACGCAATAACAAGTAGTATCCTAATGGTTGCTAAGTGACGCACTAGTGAATATACATCAAAAATAATCCACCCCACTAACTTGTGTGAAACCTTTAGCCACCAGGCATGCTTTATACTTAGCTACGCTACCATTAGGATTAAGCTTCTTTTTCAGAACCCACTTACACCCTATAGTTTTAGCCCCTTTAGGCTTATCAACCAACATACAGGTGTTGTTCTGAAGCAGAGAATTCATCTCTTCATCAATGGCTTCTTTTCAGAGTAGGGAATCCCTTGATCTCATCGCTTACTTATGGTGGATGGATCGGCCTCAACGTGGTAAGTGAGAAAATCACTACCAAAGGTTTTGGGAGTTCGCTCTCTTACCAAAGTCCTTCTAGACTCTTGGCCACTATTGTCTACCGGAACGGAATAGGAGGTGCTTAGTACTAATTTAGGTTCTTCCTCAGTAATTTTTGTTTGCACACCTGGGATTGTCAGGTTCTTATCCTTAAGGAACTTATCCTCAAAGAACACTTCATCCCTAGATAAAATAATTATATTATTAGACATGTCTAAGAATCTATCTGCAGCACTAACTTCAGCACAACCTAAGTAGACACATGTGTTCGTCCTAGGTCAAAGTTTAGACCATCTAGGATCGGAGAACCTGACATAGGCTATGCAGCACCAGGTCTTAAGTCTAGTTAAAGACGGGAGTCTCTTAAACTAAAGCTCGTAGGGTGTGATTTCTAACATAGCATGAGGGACTTTGTTTAGAATGTTGTTTGCAGTTAAAACGGATTCTTCTCAATAAGCAGTAGGCATGCCAGCAGTGAGGAGCATAGAGTTTAATATTTCTATCAACATCATATTCTTTCTCTCGGCTATATCATTCGATTGGGATGAGTAAGGAGCAATGATTTCTATTATGATCTCTTGAGAGGCAAGGAAATCCAGGAACTCACTGGATATGTATTATCCTCCTCTATCACTTCTAAACCTCTTTATTTTCTTGTCTAGTTGATTCTCTACCCTAGTTTTGAAAATACAAAACTTTTCAAATGCTTCATCTTTAGTTTTCAGAAGATAGATGTGACAAAACCTAGAGCAGTCATCTATAAATATGATCATATACTTCCTTCCTCCTCTGATGACAAAACTTTTAAAGTCACATATAATAGAATGTATAAGCTCTAGGGGTGTTGTGTTCATAGTAACCACACTAAAATGTTTCCTAGTGATCTTAGTCTGAGCACACACGTCACATTTCTCAAGCGGTGACTTAGTGTCTAATGTGATCTGGTGAGTTCTAGCTATTTGGAATATTTTTCTATAGTTCACGTGTCCTAGTCTCTCATGTATTGTCTTAGGACTAACTAAGTTTGTTTGAACTTATTGAACTAACTCGTTTGCTAGACTTAGTCAGTACGTCCTATTTTTGACGTATGCACATCAAAAATAGTGTGAGTTAACTGACAGTGTTACTCTACCGCTACAAAAAGTAAAAGACATACCAGCATCACATAATAAACTTATTGACACTAAGATATCAGCTAATGAAGGAATAAATTTAACATTTTTTAAAGTTAAAGTCTTACCTGAGGATAGTAGCAGTGTTACATTCCCCACCTTCAAGACGTTAGTTGTCTCGCCATTCGCAACTATGATAGACTCTTTCATAGTAGTGAGCCCTATCATAAGATCAGCATTATTGCAAACATGGCACGTCGCCCCCGAATCCAAGTACCACTCCGTGCTGGCCTTAACATTTCCGACCATCGCAACAAAATCAGAAGACTCAACTAGGCTAACTATATTGGCTTGGTTGTCATCCTATAATGCTTTGGTTCTTTCCCGTTTAGGGAGTCTGCAATCAGATGTGTTGTTAGCCACTTGTTGCAGTTAAAATACTTGCTCTTAAACTTTTTAGTGTGTTTGTTAGGGCCTGCAACTTGGGAGCTACCATGAGAGGGTTTGGTCCTTTTAGGGTTCGGCACGCGTTTAGAACTAAGGACCATGTTAGCCGCAACCTTCTGCTTGCGAATAGTTTGTAAAGCGTGTCGAGTCCTATTTTCATCCCCAATGAGAATAAATCGCTTGAGGTCATTAAGACCAACCTGCATCTTCTTGCGGTACATTTCAGTTTTAAAATTGTACTGCATAGAAGGCAGCTTATAAATGATCGTGCCAGCAACAAAACTGTCTGGCAGGGAAATATTCTCACTATATAAAGAATCTACTAAAGCTTCAAAATCCGAAACCTGAGGGAGAATCACCTTCTCCTCGTTGAACATGAAAGAATGGAATTTGTCTGCCAGGTGCGCCTTGGACAGATCCTCCTCTTGCCTGAAGTGCTCCTCTAGTGCCTTCCAGATTTCCTTGGCAGTCTTCATCTTGATGTATGTCTTCGCAATACTAAAGGACAGGTAGTTCAGTATGTAGTCACGACAGAAGTCCTCATCGTGGACCCACTGAGCTTCATCATCAGTCCCAAAAATTTCAGAACGATTAGACTGAACGGTGTAGAATATGTCCAGGTATGTCATTCAGAACTGGGTATTCAATTTCCAGTCGTTGAACTCGGTTGTCGTGAATTTCTCCAGTTTTGTCATCGAAACCGGAGACGAGAAATGATTCCCTTTCATCATCTTGTGCACTTTCACTGATCTTCCTCAAGAGGACCAAATGATACTATAGACCTTGAGTTCGCTCCTCTGATTGGCAAGCAACAGAAATTGGCAAGAACTTAATTAAAAGGACCTACGAGCTTTGATTTCTAATATCTCTCTTCTGGATAGATCAAGGAAGAATCCAGCGTTTTACACAGATGCAGGAGAAGAACAACAATGCACGATTGCTTCCAAACTCGGCAAGCACTACAAAAGCAGCAGGGGAGGACTGAGCGGCGACGTCTCCTTCGATTTGGCCGGAATCGCATAGCAGAGGCGACTAATCCTCTTCTCTAACGAGCGGCGACGAGCAGAAGATCGCCTGGCGGCGCTTCCTCCTCTATAGGCGGCCTGTTTTCTCCTTCCCGATCGATCCCGGCGGTGACAAGAAATCACGATACGGCTAGGTGACTAGGGCAACTTCTTGCTCTGCTTCACGTCAATGGGATTTCGCCTTTTCCCGGTCCAATGGTAAATGGCGGCGGAATGATTTCTCTCCGGTGAAGGGGGAGATGTCGCCTTTCCCTTTGCTGATCAAGAAAGGAGGCTAGCAAAAAATTACTTCCTCTTCTTCCTCCTCGATTCCAGGTGGTGAAAACCCCGATCTGGATCCCTTGTTCCTCCTACCGATCTCCAGCAGAAAAACGATGCGAAATTTCTCTCCTTTTCCTGTGCGAAAAACCGACGGAAACGTGGTTACGGGAGAGGCAGATAGATCGAGCAACGGGAAGTTACTTCGAGATTATAAATGTTGCTCGAAGCATCCGAACGGTGATCAAAGTGGAATCACCTATCTGTTGCCCCCAGATGGTATAAATAGACAAACCCAAGGAGTTTCTACGGACATCGGATCTACACGTGTCCGAACTGACCTGTTATGCCTCCGAACCCGTTATTCGTCCAAATATACACTAACATTTTATACTTTTACAAGTTCAATACAAGATAAGACATAGTCACACCTTTCTCTTTTGTCTCCTCTTTGGTTCTGTTGTCTTTCTTCCAAAGTTTGCTTTGGCTTCAAGCGTTGATTATTGCTGTTTTTAACTTGTGCAGGTAACGTCACAGTGTCACCTCCGACCAAGATCATCTTTTCTTCTTCAGCTTAATGAGATGTGAAAGAGTAGATGTGTATTGAAGATTCAAAGGCCCAAGCATAACCTTGACAAAGTTAATGTAAGAAATTATTTCCAGCAGAAGTACTCTAACATGCAGCTTCCTAGGAGTTTGGAGAATTCAAAGTACCACAAGGCTGAAGTCTAAGGCTTTGTTTGGCATGGTGGTGGCGGTCGTGAACGCGATGGTCATGAACTATCATTAATTGCATTTTTTACCAAACTCACGAGAACAGATAAGCCACGCCAGATGAAACCCAAGAGACTTGCTAGCAGGAGTAATTGGAATAAATGAGCATTGTCAAATGTAAACATCTATAAAAAAGGGTGTTGTAATGGAATGTAAATGTAATTTACAAAAACAATGATGAAGTGAAATGAGAATGCTTTGAGCTTATCCGTTTACCATTTTTCTTTCTCCTGTTTCCTTTTTTGCGATATGATCCCTGATGATTCTCCCGCAGTGGTATCAGAGAGGTTTTTTGTTTGATACAAGCTAATTATCCGAGGAAGGCGCATTCGTTCATCTTTACATCACGAAATCTCTTTCTTGTTCTCACCGGATGGTTGCAACAAATTCCTCTAATATGTTTTGATTTTCTCAAAATGGTGTTCCCATCTTTGATGGTGAATACTATGATTTTAATTTGGGGCTTATTGAATCCTATAAATCAAGTGTTTTGCTTGGAGATCGGAAGGAGCTCAAGATTGTAGGAACTGAAAATGTTGATGCGTTATTAAAGGATGGTATTACAAGAATCATAGAGCAAGTTCATTTTGTTCTAAACACTTGCTCAAAGTCAGCTAAGTGTTGGACAACTTATGAGGAATGACTACACAATTTTGTTTGATAGCAACTTTTGTCATATCAAACACAAAGAAATTTGTGTGTGCACTGTCTCTATTCAAATGATAGAAAACAAGATGTTTCTAGCTTGTAATAAACACTCCTTCACATGATCATGATCTCAAAATGGTGTTCCCATCTTTGATGGAGAGTACTATGATTTTTGGAACACCCATATGAGTCTGTTTTCCAATCACAAGGCCTTTAGGACTTGGTGCAAAATGGAAGAGAGAAGCTGTCAACACAAGGTAAGGAGAAAGAGGCAACTGATTCTGGCTACAATAAAAAAATAACATAAGAAGCCAAGCAAGATGCTAAGGAACTTCTTTTGCTTCATCAAGTTGTGAGTAGGGAAATGTACCAAAGGAGCTTCCACTTTAAAAGAAGCATATGACATCCTTTTCAATGAATTTCAAGGCCCTGAAAAGGTAATCCCAATTAAACTTTGAAGGCAATGGAAATTATTTGAGAATATTGCTATGAAAGAATCAAAATCAGTTAGGGATTTGTTTCTAAAATTATTGGTATAGTTAATAAAATTAGAAGCCTTTGTTATAAGCTCAAGGACAAGAAGATAGCTCTCAAAATCTTATGTTACCTTCCTCAAAAATTTGATCACATAGTAACAACTATAGAGGAAACTAAAAATCTTAAAACTCTCTTAATCACAAAACTTATAAGATCTCTCCTAGCCCATGAAGAAAGGATAAAGAGATCCAATGAACCTTTGGAAAAAGTTTTACAAACAAAGACCAAGATTTCTTTAGAAAAGCCTAGTTTCAAGTCTCCAAAACCAGTCATGAAAGGTAGGGGAAGAGTAAGACCAACTAAGACAAGACATATATAAAATCAGAAAACTTAAAATTGGTGTCATGGATTCTGTGTAAAAGAATAAATCACATAGCTTCATAATGTTCTTATAAATGTAAAATATTCAAAAGGTCCACTCATATAGAGAAGGACAGTTGGTTTATAAATAAAGAAGAAGTTAATGAGAAAAAGAAGCTAAGTATTTAGATTCAACACAAAACTCTTCACGACAAAAACAATTCTTGCGAACCGTCATGCACGTGAAATTGGTTTATAGATAGTGGTTGTTCAAATCCCATGTCTCCAAATAATTAGAACTTACTGAATCCAATAAATCGAGTGTATTTCTTGGAGATGGGAAGGAGCTTAAGATTAATAAAGGAACTGAAAATTAATGTTGATGTGTTACCAATTGATGGTATCATAAGAATCATAGAGCAAGTTCATTTTGTTCTAACACTTACTCAAAGTCTGCTATGTGTCAAACAACTTATGAGAAATGAATACACAATTTTGTTTGATGGCAATTTCTATCATATCAAACACAAAGGAACTAGTGTGTGCATTGCCTCTATTTAAATGACAGAAAATGAGATGTTTTCACTTGTGATAAACACTCCTTCACTTGATCGTGCTCTCACTTGCATATCCCCCTAACCTTGTGGCATAACACATTTAGTTATTTAAATTTCCAATATCTAAAAAAACTGCAGCATAGTGAAATTACATGTTATGGGACTTCCAAAACTAAAAGAAGAAGAATGCAAGTGTAAAAATTGCATCTTGGGAAAGGTCCATCAACTTCCATTTCCAACCTCATCGTCATGGAGGGCACGACAGCCACTGGAACTCATTCACGTAGATTTATGGCGACCATCTGCCACTCCAACTCTCTCCAGTTTGAGGTATTACTTATGTTTAATTAATGATTATAAGAGATATTCAAGGATTTATTTCCTTAAAAGTAAGTCTAAGGCCTTTGAGAAATTGAAGGAATTCAAGGCCTCTATTTAGAATGGAAGCTCCCTCACCATCAAGTAGCTATGAATTGACATGGGGAAGTTCACACGTACAGAATTCTCCAGCTTCTGTAAACTTCATGAATTTCACAGAGAACTTGATAGAGATGACAACACAAATCCATAGATCGAACAAAATAAACAAAAAATAGGAGGGAGATAACCTTCTCAGGATAGCCGAGAATCGAGCTAGACTTGAGCAAGGATGAACTCCACCAACAACTTCACACTACTGGGCGACTGAATCACAAGGATGAGGGAGGAACACCTTGGCAGGATAAAACCCCAAGCAACGTCGGCGGCCGATCTGGAAAACACACAGAGCACGGGAAAAAAATAGCGGCGCAAAGAGGAATAAACCCTATTTCAGCGATACTCCTTTTTTTGTCCAGTAATTATTTATGTATAGTTTAAAAAAAACTAATCAAAGATTAAAAACTAAGCAAGTTTAATTTAAACATAAAAATTAACATCCCCCTTAAATTATACTTGCAAACACTCCAAGCCTGATCTTCATCTTACTGAAATCGCTGGTCCTTAACGCCTTGGTGAAAATATCTGCGACTTGATCTTTAGTATTACAAAACATGACTTCGATTTTTTCTTCATTAACAAGATCACGAATAAAATGATACTTCATATGCATGTGCTTTCTCTTCCCATGAAACACCGAATTCTTTGAGAGAGCAATAGCCAACTTGTTATCCCAAAAAAGTTTCGTGCCAAAAACTTGAGAGTTTTTCAATTCTCTCAATATCCTCCGCAACCAAATGGCTTGACAACCGGCTAAGGATAATGAAATATATTTTTCTTCTGCAGTAGAGAGGGCTACAACCTTTTGCTTTTTAGATTGCAAAGATATAGCCCCGGAACCAAGATTAAAAATAAATTCAGATGTACTTTTACTATCATCAATATTACCTCCCCAATCACTATCACAGAAACAAACCAAGCTTGAATCATCAACCTTCTCATAATGAATACCTTGATCAATAGTTCCACACAAATAACAAAGAATCCTCTTGCAAGCTTCCCAATGACATGCTTTTGGTGCCTCCATGAATCTGCTTATAATATTAACTGCATACATGATATCTGGTCTGGTTGCGGTTAAGTACATAAGGCTACCAACAAGACTCTGATAAAGAGATGCGTCTATAGATTTCTCCAAAGCATCCTTAGAATATTTTAGCCCAAACTCCATGGGCGTGCAAATAGGGGTAGCATCCTCCATTCGAAACCTCTTCAATACATCCGTCGCGTATTTCTTTTGAGAGATAATAATTTTTCCTTTGCTTTGTTTTACTTCAATTCCAAGAAAGAAATGAAGAACACCCATATGAGTCATCTCAAATTCTTTCTTCATAGAATGTTTGAAGGCCTCACTCATATGAGCACAATTCCCTGTAAATATCAAATCATCAACATAAATGCAAACAAAAAGAAAATCACCATTTTTTTCTTTGATGTAGAGAGTATGCTAATACGGACATCTCATGAATCCATTCTTCACGAAATAGCTATCAATACAACTATACCAAGCTCGAGCTTGCTTCAAACCATACAATGCCTTCTTCAAATGACATACTTTCCCTTCTTCACATTTCTTCACATAACCAAAAGGTTGATCAATGTAAACTTTCTCTTCAAGAATACCATTCAAGAAAACAGACTTTATGTCCATCTGATACACTTTCCAACAATGTTGAGCTGTAAGAGCCAAAATCAACTGAATAGTCTCTAACCGAGCAACTGGAGCAAATACTTTATTATAATCAAACAATCAAAACCATGATTTTGTTTGTACCCCTTCACAACTAAACGTGCCTATTGTTTTTCAACATCTCCCTTTTCATTTAATTTTGTCTTATAAATCCATTTCACTTCAATGGATTTATGACCTTTTGGTAGCTCTGATAGCTCCCAAGTTTCATTCTTCATAATAGAATGAACCTTTTGATCCATGGCCCTTCTCCATTTGTCACTAAGTGCGGTTTCTTCATAATCAATTGGATCGGCACCAACATACAAAGAAAAATCTACCCATTCATCATTCAAGATTTTTTGAGTGTTCATATACCTCTTGAAGACTCTTCGTCTTCTTTGGAATAGGGCAAGATGAACTAGAATACAAAGATGAAGATGATGTCCCAGTAAATATAGGAGATGGAGGTTGAGTGGGAATGACATCATTTCCTCCATGAGCATGAGTTTCATTGTCTTCATCATCCATAGGAATATTAGACTCATTTTCTTTTTCATTCCAAACTCAAGACCCAGCTTCATCAAATAGCACATCTCTACTAATAATAAGCTTCTTGGTAATAGGATTGTATAATTTATATGCATTTGACTGAATGTTATAATCAACAAAAATACATTTTTCAGACTTATCAAGCTTACCTCGAAGTTTGTCAGGTACATGAGATTAAGCTATGCAACCAAAGATACGTAAGTGAGAGACACATGGCTTCTCACCACTCCATGCCTCTTGAGGTGTCTTCCTTTCTACACTCTTTGATGAAGATTAGTTTAACAAGTAAGCTTCACATGAAATTGATTCAGCCTAATTGCAATCTGGCATCCCCTTTGCTTTAAGCATGCTTCTAGCACACTCTATAATAGTCTTGTTCTTCCTTTCAGCAACGTCATTTTACTGAGGTGTGTATCTAGTAGTAAACTGATGTTTGATCCCACTCTCCTTCAAATATAACTGTAAGTCTTGAGAGATATACTCACCACTACAATCGGATCTAAGTGACTTAATCATGAAGCCACTCTGCTTTTCAACAGATGCTTTAAAATCCTTGAAGCACCTGTATACTTCAGCTTTCTCTTTCAAAAAAAGGATCCAAGTCTTCTTGCTCCAATCATCTAAAAAGACTAAAATATATTTACTCCATCCAATGGAAGTACTCCGCATAGGCCCACAAATATTTGTATGAATGAGCTCAAGAGGTTTTGAGACTCTCCATGATTTTCCACTTGGTAATGAACCTCTATACTATTTTCCAAAAACAGACCCTTCACAAATTTCATCTTTCTTTTCAATGAAAGACATTCCACGTACTAACTTTTCCTTGCACATGTGAGATAAAGAATGAAAATTTAAATGTCCAAATCTTTGGTGCCACAACCATGATTTGTCTTGTATAATCGTGCTAAGACAAGCAAGCCCACCATCACTAAACTTCAAAGGAAACATTTTGTTAGGAGTCATCTTCACCTTTCCAAGGAGACTTCCATCCTTGTCTTTAATCACACAAGCATCGCCTATGAACCGCACATCATGCCCTTTCTCGAGTAGTTTCCATACACTAATCAAGTTGTGTTTGAGTATAGGTACAAAATAAATATTTGTAATACACTTCATACCTTTCTTTGTCTTCACGTGTAAGTCACCAATGCCTTTCACTGCAAGTGTTTTGTCATCATCGATTCGTACCTCCCTTTGGAGAGAATCATCCAAAGTCTGCATCCGGTCATATGATTACTACATCCACTATCAATGTACCACATTTCTCCTTGGCCACTCTCCTTTGAATCACAGGTGAGAAACATTGTGTCATCATTTCTTTCATGAACCTTCTCATGCATGAAGGTTGACTCCTTATTTTCTTCCGCTTGCTTCTTCCTGCAATATTTTATGGTGTGGCCATACTTTTGACAATAATAACATTGCACCTGTGATAATGACTCTCCTCTTCCTCGACCTCTACTTGAAGTTTCGCCTTTATCTATATCATGCCTCCATTCATGTTCTCTTTCATTTGTCCTTCCTCTCCCTAGAAAGTTTGATCTTCCTCTTCCATGAAAGTTAGATCTTCTTCTTCCTCTGGCTCTATTTTCATCCTTCATCGTGACCTGTGATTTGAAAGCATGCTCCAAAGGTGTATCATCAAACTGTTTCATGCGAAGCTCATGGTATTGGAGAGATCCCATTAAACTCTCTACCGATAAAGTAGATAAGTCTTTTGACTCCTCAATGGCCACAACAATATATTCAAATTTCCTTGGTAGGCTTTGAAGTATTTTTTTCCACAACCTTTTGAGTCTCCACTCTCTCTCCATTTAAACCCATCTGATTCACAAGCGTGATCACTTTATTAAAATAATCTTCAACTGATTCATTATCTTTCATTTTTAGAGAGTCAAACTCACACCGCAAGGCTTGGAAGCGAACCAACTTCACCTTATCCTCACCACGATAAGATGCAAACAAAGTATCACATGCTTCCTTTGCCGATAAAGATGTGGAGATTCTTTCAGAAACAACCTCATCCACCGACTGATATATTACAAAGAGGGCTTTCTTATCTTTCTTCTTTAGTTCCTTCAACTCGATAAGTTATCGAGCAGTTAACGCCGTGACATCTACCGGTTCCTCAACACCATTTTCAACCAACTTCCATAACTCTTGAGATTCAAATAGCACCTTCATTAAAATGCTCCACTGATGAAAGTTCTTCCCATTAAATCGAGGAAGTTGTTGCGACATCGCACCAAAAGCTTGTGTAGCCATAGATCTTTCGTGGGGAGAAAACAACTTCCCCCAAAAATAACTTTTAAACGAACTCCTCAAACAAAGAACTTCCCCAAAAAAAAACTTAATCACAAAATAGATCTCAGGAAAAAACAGGACAACAAACAACCTCTGATACCACTTGTTAGAGATGACAGCACAAATCCATAGATCGAACAAAACAAACAAAAATAGGAGGGAGATAACCTTCTCAGGATAGCTGAGAATCGAGCTAGACTTGAGCAAGGATGAACTTTACCAACAACTTCACACTGCTGGGCGGCTGAATCACAAGGATGAGGGAGGAACACCTTGGCCAGATCAAACCCCAAGCAATGCCGGCGGTCGATTTGGAAAACACGCAGAGTACGGGAAAAAAATAGCGGCGCAAAGAGGAATAAACTCTATTTCAGCGATACTCCTTTTTTTAGTCAAGTAACTATTTATACATAGTTTAAAAAAAACTAATCAAAAATTAAAAACTAAGCAAGTTTAATTTAAACATAAAAATTAACCGAACTAACATCCCTTCGAACTCCAAAATAGAATAGAGTAGCTGAAAGGAAAAAAAAGGTCTATACTTGAGAGAGTAAGGGCAATGCTATAACATTACTGTTAAAAAAATAGGCTAAGACTTCTGATAAAAATTACAAGAGCCTATCAAGTATGAGCATGATAAATAATATCAAATATCGTATTCCTCAGGCACGCATGCGTTGAGTATTTCTACTTATAAAAATTAGAGTTATTTCACCGGATAAAGCATCGAAGGATTTTACAGAACTATGCAAAATAAATTCAAAAGAATAATTTTGCGAGAATATCATAGAAGATGAGAGTGTACTTAAGTATTTAATATAAAATCACTCTAATAAAGTATAAACAAACAAAACTAATATGCTTAATTGTATACTTTTACCTTTTCGGGTTGGCCGTCGGACTAGGTTTTATTTCTCTTCGTCTATTAAATGTGGGAAGGACTAATATGCTTAATTGTAGACTTTCACCTTTTCTCTTTGGTAGATCTGACTGTCAACTCATTTGTATGTGTTGTATCTTTTTACACATGTTATAATAAAAAAAACCAAAACTAATGACATTGACTTTAAAAATAGATCTAGGCTGTGGAGATCACTGTATTAAAGTAAATTTTTAATTTTTATTACAATATATTTTTGCTCTATCATTTTATGTACCCTAAGTGGTAAGCAACTTAAAAAAAAATCACATTTTTTTTGGTAGCACTATAGTTCTCTTCTAGCTTAGGTTTATGTGGGCAAGCTAGTGAAATGATGCTCATAGGTTTATAAAATTCAGCCCCCACAGGGCACAGCTACCTCCACCTCTCATCTAATTCCCATTAAAGCATGTATATATATTAGGGTTTAGTTATTAGGGTAAGCAGATATGCCAAAAGTCTAGAAAGCCAAGGAAAGTGCGTTCCCGTACCGCAGAAAAGCTGCTCAGTCTCTCTCTCTCTCTCTCTCTCTCTCTCTCTCTCTCTGTCTATGAGAAAAGAAATATTATTCACGGGCAAGGAAACGCCGAAAAAGCTTCGGTAGAACTTTAGTTCGAGCCGGTTGGTTTACAGAAGGAAGCCGAAATCCAGTATATCGTCTTTAGCCTTTCTGAGCATTCTGGCCGCTCTCCACCTCTATAGATTATCATTAGGAATAAGAAGTCAGATTGTGTAGGCGAAAGCAAGTGCTCACATCCCCATTCTTAGCAATCTCTCTCTCTCTCTCTCTATTCTCTCTCTCTCTCTTCACTCTCTCTCTCTTCACTCTCTCTCTTCACTCTCTCTCTTAATCTGCCTCACGAGAAGAGATAGGCAACATGACAAGGCCTTCCTTCAACTCAAAGCTCATCCCAGCTTTCTCATCGGTTATGTTTTCAGCTTCTTTTGTTTCATTAATGAATAATGATTATAAAATTTAAAAATAGTCATGAAGGGAGCGTGCTCTTTTGAAAAATATCTATCACACTTAATATAAAACATACGACAACAACAACACTCAAGCCTTTGTCCCACTATAGTGAGGTCGGCTATATGGATCTTTTGTTGTCGTTGTGTCGTATCTTTTGTCATAATTGTTAATGTGCTTGAAGCATCCCGTGTTGTTGTATCTTTTGTCATCTGGATCCTAAACCTAATCCGTTAAGCACCTATAACATCTAATCAATATATCTCAACAATAATCTCACTAATGCTTAAGTACATCATCTCTTTTCTTATAGTTTCATTCCAAGTCATTATTGGTCTACCCCTCCTTCATTTAACATGTCTAGTGACATGACTCTCACAATGCGTGGCCTACAGACGCCTTTAATATAAAACATAATAAAAATTTATAATAGGCAATGAAAACAATCTTTAGCCCACTATAATGGGGTCGGATATATGGATCCTTTGGGGTACATGTGCCCTATTTTTAGTCTTAATCTCACTAATGCAACATAAGTTGATCATGTTGCTCTTTATAGTTTTATTGCAATTCTTTATTGATTTACCCCTCCCTCATAAAACATGCCTAGTGAATAAACTCTCACAACACTAAAAATTTATAATATACAAATGAAAAATTGTAAAAAAAAAAGAAGTAAATCAAAAAAAATATAAATGTTAAATTCAAAAGGTATTTTATACACGGTATAGTTATTGTAGGCATTAAAGTCATATATGTCGTTGTTACTAATTCTAGAGTTAACTTCTACTCCATGTTGTGTAGAAGAATGTTTAAGGCTCCATTTGGTGCAGTTTTTTTGCTCCGATGAGTTTGGACAAAAAAAAACTTCATCATAGAATGCAGGTTTGACAAGACAATGGTCATGACCACCGAAAAGAAAAGAAACTAGTTTTGAACATAAAAGTGGAAGAAGTTCGTCCCTAGGTAAGGTTGGACGTTCACGAACAACCGTTCATAACCACAACGTTCAAGACCGTCACCACCGTACCTTTTAAAAGGAGAAGAATAGAATCTTTTAGTAATATATATAAGAACCTAGTGGAAGCCAGAAATTATTACAAATTATTTGTACAGTTTATTTGTAATCTTTTTTTTTTGTTAAGAAAGGATAATATTTTTGGCTTTGTTAAGAGGAGCGCCCTATGTATTTTAGGTTTTGTCCTTAGCTTGTACAAAAATTAGCATTGAAGTTGATTTCAATTCTATTGTTCAACTAAAGATATGAATTCTGTCATAGAAATTGAAATTGAAATTTCGTTGTTCGACTGCATGTTATAGATCAGTGGTTAGAAATAGTAAATTCAATAATTAAACATGTAATTTTTCAGTCCGCCACTCATCCTCTCTCCTTTTATCCATTTATAAGATCCCTAAACAACAAAATTGACGAGCGAAATTGATAAACCTAATGTAAACCAAGAATGAACACAACATCTTCACCAATACAAAACACTTATATATGATATGTATCATCACTAATAAAAGATTCGTGGAGTAAAATGATCGAGTTTCAATATATTGAGCAGTACAAAACATTGAACACTAAAGAACGATTCATCATCTAAAATTAGCCGACCTAATTATAGTGGGATAAATTCTTGAATGTTGTTGTTGTTTTATCATGATCTAAAATAAATCAAAGAATGTTGAATAAAAATGGGTTTAGAAATCGCAACTGGGTAAGACGTATGTTTACTGCCTTAAAGAAGTTGCATCATCCTCCAAGAGAGCTTTTAACAAATGCAACTCCAATGTACACGGACACCGAAGAAGCACGGAGCACCCAAAATTGCACATGATGAAGCAAACATAAAAGAAAAAAAAAAAGCAAGAGCACGATCGTGAGAAAATGTGAGAGTGAAAATCATTTTAGAAAAAAATCTCCTATATAGGAGTCTCGTAATGTCGTAAGCAATAATCCCGTAATTAATTTTCAATGGTTATATTAAGAAACTTCGTCTTGTACAGAAACATATATTTCCAACGTAAAATCTTAATGCGGTAAAATGCATGCAAAATTCATGCATGGAGAAATCGACACATGGAAACCGACGCATGGTAAGTCGATTTCTAAACAATGCAAAGGGAAACTGACGTATTGTGGAAAGGAGAAATCTACTCAAGTCAAATTCTATGCAGTGCACGACAATAGGAAGAAATTGACGTCAACAAAACTTGAAGAAATTGACGTTCTTTGGAATTAGAAGAAATCAACGTACGTCATAAAATGTATAATTAGACATACATTGAAATTGATAGTTTAACTTTCAAGACAGCCTAAACACCTAGAGGGGGGAGGTGAATAGGTTCTACTTCTTTATAAAAACTTCTAGGCAGAATTCAATTTAATGGCTAACACAATAATCACAGCAATCACAGAAAATAAAACATCACAGATTGCACAATGTTTTATAGTGGTTCCCCAAGGTCTGGGTACATCCACTTTCCCCCTTCACCTATCTAGCAGTATGCTAGATTCGGCCAAACTTCCACTAATCTCAGATCAACAGATCCTACAACTCAGAACCCAACTGGTTCCTACAACTCAGGCACAACAGCCCTACCTCAGCCTTGCCCCAAGGCCTACAACTCAGAGAAGAACTTTCTCCTACACTCAGGCAAACAGCCCTACCACTCAGAGTTCAACACTCCTACACTCAGCCTTTATAACACAGGCTTACAACTCAGATCTGTGTAAACAGATCCTACAGAAATTTAGAAAAAAAGGTATTTTGATGTCTTGCCTTTGTTGAGAGAGAAGAGGACAAGACACTTCTTGATCAGCTGATGAAATCAACTGAATCTGAGCTTTCTTCAAAGCTTCTTGAATCTGAACTTAGCTGAGTTGATTTCCAAACAGCTTCTTGAGAATCCACTGGTGGTTTCTTTCTTCTTCTTCAAATTCTGGCTTGATCTCTCTCTATCCAGCACTTTGAATGATTCTTCTGAATTCTGATTAGAACTCTTCTTTGATCTATCCTTAGATAGTCTTCTTAGATCTTCCGGAGAAGATCTTCTTAAGTGCCTAGCACTTTCTTGAAATGAATTGGATTGTAATCCTTCTCAACTTTTTTTGATTCTCATCAATGTTTTCAAAAGTTACTTTCTCCTTCTGAATCTGTCTATTTATAGACTTTCTTCATGGTAACCGGCTGATCCGGTTTCTAACCGTTTTCTGACAAGTCTGACAGCCTCAGTTAACCGGTGGCAACCCACGGCTGTCAAGTCTTCAAACAAGTCCTGTGCCTTAGTCTTGAACCACAAGTTGTCGAGACAGTCTGTCAGAAAGTGTCGAGACCATCTGTCTATCTGTGTCGACACAATTGACTTTGGTGTCGACACAGTCTTCAGTGATGTCGACTAAGTTGCCTTTGAGTCGACACAGCTTCTTCTGAAAATAACTTGGTCTTGACTCTTCAGTGTGTCGACACAAGTCCTGTGTGTCGACACAGTTGTTGTAGAATCATAACTTAGTAAGTGTCGACTTAGCCTTCAGGTGTCGACACCGTCTTCTTTTAACTCTGCTATAATGTGTCGACTCAATCACAATGTGTCGACACATTCTGCTGGTGTAGACAAACTTGAGGTCGACTATATTCTTCTGTGTCGACACATCCTGCTGGTGTCGACAAACTTGAGGTCGACTATATTCTTCTGTGTCGACACATTTTCCCAATGTTGAGGTCGACGCTTTTCTTCTGTGTCGACACAAATTCCCAGTGTTGTGTCGACTTACTTCTTCTGTGTCGACACACTTTCCCAGTATTGTTGTAGACTAACTGCTATGTGTCGACACTGCTTCCCAGTGTTGTGTCGACTAATTTCTTCTATGTGTCGACACATCCTTCTCTGTGTCGACACTTGGACTTAGAATTTTTCTGCATACTTTATTAATTCTTCACCTGCACATGTCAACTCAAAACAACATCAAATACACCTTGATGTATATCATTGAGCTAAGTTGAGATTCTTCAAATCAGGTACACATTTTCCAATGTACCCAACAATCTCCCCCTATTTGGAGAAGTCATAACCCTATAGCCAATGATATACACCATTTATACAAAGTATAAACTGATGATAAATGACATAACAGGAATACTTAATATAAACAAAACATAAAAACAATCCATCACAGAATGAACATTATATGATGCCAAACAACATTTTGTTTATAACCTGATAATGCTTGAATACAGAGAATTACATTTAATGATTTAATCAAAACATTACAAAATACTTTGAAAGAACTAAAAAACTAAGACTGATCAGGCTCTTTAATGACAATCCCTTTGCCAGATAGAACTTGAGCCTTTACAGGAGCTTCAGAATCTTCAGCTGGCTTCTTGCCTTTTAGATCAGCCTTCTTCTTTGCTTCTTCCTTGAGCCTTTGCCTTTCAAAATAATGAAAGGGCTTTGGAAAATATTTGCTTGGCTCCTGAGCATTTGTAGGCAGCCTACCCAGCTTGGCTTTTCTTCTAAACTGTACAATGGCCTCTTGCCTGGCTTCATACTTCTGCCATTCCCTCTCATTGTACCACTTGCCTCTTTCCTACACTTGGTCTTTGACAGCCTTCCATGCAGTGAGTATTATATTTCTGGAAGTAGGACTCCACTGCTCAAAGTCTGGCTTAAGTTCAGCCTGCTCTCTAAACCTTTTCTTAGATAGAAGAGCATCTTGCTGGTCTTTCAAAGTAGCCTCAGGCTTATCAACCTTCCCAATAACAATATTAGTAACCTCCTTTGGAGGACTATACATCCCTTGAACCTGTTGATCAATCATATCAAAATCTGGAGGGGGGTAAATGACTTGGGCAACCTCAGGTTGATTGCCTTCAAGTAGACTTGTTTGTATTCCTGACTCAGCCACCATAGCATCATCACACAATGGGGGATATCCTAATGTGGCTCGAATACTATTGGTCACCCATTTGGAGTACTCTGAGCCTGCATGAACTAGCATCCTCTCCCCCTTTATGGCTTCTCTAGAAACATGATCTCTAAGATCTTCCTTTTGAAATCTGATTTGGCCATCCAGATAATTGACTCCCTCTTTAAAAAATGGTTTTAACTTTTGAAGCTTCTCAGATATTTCTTTTTGAGAGGTAGTGATTGCAGTCTTAATAGAAGCAATAGCAGCTTGAAAGTTCTTATCAAATTCTTCCATTTCTTTTGTTTTATCTGCAGGCAGGCTTGGAACAATCTTTTGCAATTCCTCTATTATCTTATGATGAGATTCAGTTAAATTATCATTCATTCTTAACTGATTTTCCAAGATATAGCTTTGCTTTAAAGCAATGTCATCCACCTTAGGGATGATAGTCTGTTGTTGTTTTGCCAGATATACCACAGCATTACCACCCTTATGGAAGCAATCTGTCATTTCTTTCTTATGCATGTTGACTTGAAACTGGATGGACTTTATATCCTGAGCTAAGTCAAACTGAAGTGACTTGCTATTTTCATCAACATACTTTTCCAGAGCCATTCTGTGTTCATCCAATTTCACCTGTAGATCTACCATAAACTTATTCTGATCAAAGGCAGGAGATACTTGTTGAGGTGTTGTCTGTAAAGCTTGCTTATAATTCTTGCTTCTTCTCTTAAATACAACAAGTTTTCTTTTCTTGGCTATCCTGGCTTCTTCAGTTTCAGTATCAGACGAAGTATCTAGGTGAACTCTTTCTTGAGGAGGATGAAGTGTTTCTGTCCCAGTGACCTGTTGCTCAGTCTCAACATCCACTGGCTCCCCCTCAACCTGTGGCTCAACTTCAGCTTCCTGATCAATTTCCATACCTATGGACTTCTCAATTTCTTGTCCTCCTCCTACTTTATCAGTAGTAGTATCAGCATCAGGGAATAACTCCTCCAGAGTAAATTCCAGTTGAGCTGTAACTTCTGCAGCAGTTAAATCTTGAGATAAGTCTAACTGTGCTTCCTCTTGCACTTGTACTGACAACAGTTTTTCCTGTACTCGTTCAGTAATTGTAGTATCTAGAGTAGGAGTGGACACTAGCTCCCCCTGAACCTGTGCAGTAATAAGAATATGAGCAATGTCTTTTATAGTAAAATACATTAGCTCCCCCTACACTAGTACCTTATCAGGAGTAGATACATTTTGAGTAGGAGAGTGAACTGGCTCCCCCTGCATCTGTGCAGGTGTTGACACTTGCTGGACTATAGTTGAGTCAGGCTGTTCTTCAACCTGTGTCCTGAGTGGGTCTTCTTGTTGTTGTTCAGTTTCTTGAGTTTGAGAAGGGGATTTCACAGGGGTGTCTGGCCTGCTCTCTTCAGGCACATCCTTAGACAGCACCCTATTCCACCTAGAGAACAGTCTCATATCCATCCTTCTCATATGATTAATCTTAGTCCCTGGCAGTTGCTGCATCACTTCAGGAATCACTCCAGTGAGATATAAGCTCATGATTCTAGCCATGTTGGGCTTCTTGATTCCTTCTTTGATCTTGTCAAAGAGTACTCCTGACCAATCAGTAGGAATTGTAAAAACAATCCTGGTCATAAGGCTGAACATATAGGCAGAAATCCTATCATGTCCACCTGTCTTACAGAGGATCACTTTCCCAACAATTTCAGACAAGAACTTCCCTTGCTGACTCATACCCTTCCTGTTGAATGCAGCTCCAATCTTCATGCTCGAGTCCAGTCCACACCATTGAAGGGCTTCCCTTGTCTTAGAACTAGGAACATCCTCTTCATTCTCAACTACTTGTAATTGAAAGATCTTTCTTAAACTTTTTGGAGTAATCTTCACCTTAGTCCCTTGAACATTGGACTTAATCTTGAGGCCATTTGAGTGGACAGATGCAGATATAAAGAACTCGTGCACCTCCTTCTTCCAGATTTTAGTCGGTTCTGAGATTAGAAATTCTAACCCTGACTCAGAGAGGAGGGTGATAACCCCTTGAACATCTGGCGGCGCATCTGCAAAGGCCTGGCGCACCAACTCATACCCTTCATTGACGTTGTCTTCAATCCTTGGCGCCATCGATTCGTCGAGAAAGCTTGAGAGAAGAGAGAAAGATAGACTGTCGACACAGGGTTTTAGTCTCGAAAACCTTGGAAGCGTGTCGACAGAAAGAGTTTTTGACCTATTTATACCTTCTGTTGAAAGAAGTTCAAAAGGCGCCAAAAATAGACTAAATGTGTCGACACAGACAGAATGTGTCGACACAAACTTCTATTGTCTCGACATTACTTCAGCCTACTATGTGTCGACACCAATTTGTGGTTATGTCGACACCTTGGATACATAGTAGATAGACAGAAATTCTGTGTCGACTCTAAGGATAAGTGTCGACACATATTCTGTAAGTGTCGACACCATTATCCTGGTTGAGTCGACATTACATTTCTGGTTAAGTCGACAATATAACTCTTAAGTGTCGACACATATTCTCTGTGTCGACACAATATTTCTGACTTGTCGACATTATTTCTCTGAGTCGACACATTATTACTGAATGTGTCGACACATTCTTACTTAGCCAATTTCTGTTGGTTCAACACCACTTGTAAGTGTTACTTCAATGTGTCCTTTTTTTAACACTTAATTATGTTGTTATTACTTTAACTTACTTACATACCACTTCAATTGCATTGTTAATGATTTTGTTAATACATTAATCAATGGTTAACATACCTAATTCAATTTTGAATTTATTGAATTTGGTTTTATCTAAAGGCTTAGTAAATACATCTGCTATTTGATAATCTGTTTTTACAAATTCCAATGAGATGTCTCCTTTTTCTATATGTTCTCTAAGAAAATGGTATTTGATTTCTATATGCTTAGTTCTACTATGAGAAACTGGATTATTAGCAATAGAAATAGCACTCTTAGAATCACATAAAAGGGGTGTTCTACTTACCTGAATACCATAATCCTTAAGCTGATGCTGCATCCACAATAGCTGTGCACAGCAGCTTCCAGCAGCAACATACTCTGACTCAGCTGTGGAAATTGCCACACTGGTCTGCTTCTTACTACTCCATGATATTAGTCTTCCTCCCAGGAATTGACAAGTACCTGTAGTACTTTTCCTATCCTCTCTACATCTTGCAAAATCTGCATCTGAATAGCCTGTTAGTAGAAAATCTCTATTCCTAGGGTACCAAAGGCCTAGATTAGGAGTGCCCTTTAGATATCTCAGAATCCTTTTGACTGCAGTATAATGAGATTCTTTAGGGCAGGCTTGGTACCTAGCACAGACACATGTTGCATACATAATGTCTGGTCTACTAGCAGTAAGATATAGTAGAGACCAAACTATTCCTCTATACAATGACTCATCAACAGGTTTACCTGCCTCATCTTTGCATATAGGCATACTTGTTCCCATAGGAGTTCTCATGGTGGAGGATGACTCCATACCATATTTCTTAATTAATTCTTTGGTGAACTTAGACTGGGATATGGACAATCCATCATCAGTCTGTCTTACTTGGAGTCCCAAGAAGAACTTAAGTTCTCCCATACTGCTCATCTCAAACTTCCCTTGCATAAGTTTGGCAAACTTTTTACAAAGGTTGTTTTCAGTAGATCCAAAGATTATGTCATCAACATAGATCTGAACTAAGATGATCTTACCTTTGGATTCCCTAAGGAATAGAGTTTTGTCTATCTTTCCTCTTGAGAATTTATTCTCAATGAGGAAGGTAGACAGGGTTTCATACCAAGCCCTTGGAGCTTGTTTTAACCCATACAAAGCTTTCATAAGCTTATACACAGAATCAGGTTTAAGAGGATCTACAAAACCTGATGGCTGCTCTACATATACTTCTTCTTTAAGATCACCATTCAGAAATGCTGACTTCACATCCATCTGGTATACTTTGAAGTCTTGGTAGGCTGCATAGGCAAGGAACATTCTGATTGCCTCCAGCCTTGCTACTGGAGCAAAGGTTTGATCAAAGTCGATCCCTTCTTCCTGCCTGTATCCTTTTGCAACTAACCTTGCTTTATTCTTCACTATTATCCCACTTTCATCTAGCTTGTTCCTATAGATCCACTTAGTGCCAATTATGTTGTGGCCTCTTGGTTTAGGAACAAGCTCCCAGACTTTGCACCTTCTGAATTGATTCAGCTCCTCTTGCATAGCATCAATCCAGTGCTGGTCTTGGATAGCTTCTTCAAACTTCTTAGGTTCCATTTGAGACAAGAAACTTGAATGCAAAACTGTGCTTTGATTTCTGCTTCTAGTTTGCACTCCTTGTCTTGGATCACCAATTATCTGATCAGCAGGATGATCTCTTAGATATCTTATAGCTGGAGGAAGATTCCCTTCAGGTTGAGCATCTCCAGCTTCTTCATTCTGCTGAACCTCTTGGTTTTCATCAGCTTCCATTATCTCTTGTACTCCCCCTGGACAGCAGCCTTCATTTTCCAATGCTCCATCTTCCTTTGAAGCTTCAGTAATGGAGAGCTTGTCCATCCTCTTGCTTATACCTGTTGAGTCATTTGATCTACAAGACAACTCACAATTGATTAATCTTGTTTCATCAAATACAACATGCACAGATTCTTCAACAACTTGAGTAGTTAAGTTGAAGACTCTATAGGCCTTACTATTTGTGCTGTACCCAACAAATATCCCATCCTGGGATTTGGCAGCAAACTTAGTCAAATATGACTTGCCATTGTTAAGTATATAGCACTTGCAACCAAAGATCCTAAAATAGGATAGATTTGGTTTTCTGCCTTTCACAATCTCATAGGGAGTCTTTCTGTGGCTTTTGGTGATAGAAGCCCTATTGATGACATGACAAGCAGTGTTAACTGCCTCAGCCCAAAAATATTCTGGGAGAGAGGTGTCACTCAATAGAGTTCTACCAGCTTCAATTAATGTTCTATTCTTTCTTTCAGCAATTTCATTTTGCTGAGGTGTTCTAGGTGAGGAGAACTCTTGGAAAATCCCAAAGTCTTTACACAAGTTTGTTATGCTTTCAGATTGAAACTCAGTACCATGGTCACTTCTGATTTTGACCACTGTACTATTCAGTTCATTCTGAATTTGCTTTACAAAATTAAGTAATACATTTGGGGTTTCAGATTTTTGTCTCAGAAAGAACACCCATGTAAATCTAGAATAGTCATCTACAACCACAAAAGTGTAGACCTTCCTACCTAGACTATGAACTGGCATAGGACCAAAAAGATCCATATGCAAGAGGTATAAGCACCTCACAGAATCCTTGTTTTCAAGGCTTTGAAAGGAGGATTTTGTCTGCTTTCCCTTTTGACAAGCTGAGCATATCCCTTCCTTTATACACTTAATTTGAGGTCCACTCCTCACTAGCTCTTTGCTAAAGAGTTGGCCAATTGTCTTGTAGTTTAGATGAGCCAATCTCTTGTGCCACTTAACACAATGAGAAGCATTGTCATCAGCTACAAGACAGATGGGAGAAGCCTTATTCTCACATTCAAAATTAAGACAATATACATTTCTCTTCCTATACCCAGTCAATATGATCTTTTGATCACTTGACCTCTTGATATGACATCCATCTTTAACAAATAAAATGTCATATCCTAAATCACTTAGCTGGCTTATGCTTATTAGATTATGTTTCAAACCTTTTACATAAGCCACTTGAGTGATAGTAATTAGGTTAGAAGAAATGTTACCAAACCCTTTGATGACTCTTTTTTCAGATCCACCAAAGATCACTTTAGGTCCATCTTTGACAGATGAATACTCCTTCAGGAGCCCCTTTGTTCCAGTCATGTGCCTGGAACAACCACTATCCAAGTACCATATAGGGGCATGGTTACTTGGATTCACCTGCAATACAGAATTACTTACCCTTAGAACCCAAGTAAGTCTTGGGTCCTTGGTTCAGGTTAGCATTAATAAAGCTATCATAACCTCTTCTAACAGGTAGACTCTTATTCTTTATAACACTTGTGTTATACCAGCAGTCTAATGCAAAATGGCCTCTCTTGCCACAGCACCAACATTCAAACTTATTGTATCTAGATCTAGATACATCCTTGTCAGAAGAATTTCTGTTCATTGTTGGTGCTGTTGCAACTTCACCTACTGATTTCTTAAAACCATTGGGTTTATGACCATAGGTAGGCCTGCTTGCATTTACACCCTTGTTCTTCAGAACATTAGTCTTAATATGACCTTGAATGTCTTCATGATCATATTTGTTAGAAGGCACTTTCACCTTACTAAACTTTATGGGGACTGAAAGGTTTAGTGGCTGAACAAGAGCTTTGCCTTTCCTCTTGAATCTGCCAGCCCTGGAGTTACCTTTAAATCCTAATCCAGCCTTACCCTTTTGAGTGACAAATTCATCTATCAAGGTGTTGGTACCCTAGTTTGATTTGAGTTTAGTCTTCTCCTTTGTGCTCCTTGACCCAAGAAATATCTATGGTCAATGGTTAGGAGTCTAGCTGTAGAGTCCTCGCTTTTCCAAATTGAGAATTTGGTTAAGTAGGTTTTTCGTTCGACCATAGTCGAACACCGTTCGACTATCGTCTATCGGCTGATCGACGATCGTCTATCAGTTGGTCGACGCCTTGGTCTGCGCTGGTAGTTCGACTATCTGCTTGATAGGTCGACTATCTGTTCTGCGCTGATAGTTCGACTATCTGTTGATAGGTCGACTATCTGTTCTGCGCTGATAGTTCGACTATCTGTAGATAGGTCGACTATCTGTTCTGCGCTGATAGTTCGACTATCTGTTGATAGGTCGACTATCTGTTTTCTAAGGTAGGTCGACTATCTGCTTGATAGGTCGACTATCTCTGTGCGCTTGATAGTTCGACTATCTGTCCTGATAGATCGACTATCTGGTAGTTCGACTATCTGCTCTGATAGATCGACTATCTTCCGGGGTAGTTCGACTATCTTCTTCGATAGGTCGACTATCTGGATCGTTCGACTATCTGCCCGATAGATCGACGATCTCCGTGCGTCGGTCGACGATCTCCGAAGGTCGTTCGACGCTTTCTGCCTGCCTTTGTATTTTGTATTTATTTATTATATTTAATTATTTAATACATTTTCTGGCACATTATTTCAAGCTGTATGATAAAGTTTCCAGGCTTTATTTACTTCATTCTATTTGCCTGAGTTCAAATCTTTTAAGATAAAGTTGTTTGTCTTATTAGCTGTCTATTTAAATTACTTTATCTGCTGTCAACCCCTTTATAGCCGTTGGACTGAAAAGTCTTCTTCTTTGCTATAAAGAGTTTATTTCTGATGTGACTTTATTTAGTCCTCTGTTTATTTGATTTAAACCTGCAGCTTCTTAGAAAGAGATTTATTCCTTTTTATGGAATGTATTGCTGCAGAGATATTTCTGTCTTCTTGATATTTACAGCCCAGGTCTCAAGGCTCACAAGAAGACAAAGAATTCAAATGGAAGAGAGCCGTTGCTTGCTGCTAATATAAAAAGAACCCTTTGCAGAAGGATTGAAGCTAGTTAACAGAAGTGTTACACACATATTCAAAAGCACTCAAGCCTTCATCAAGCTCAAGCTTCCTGCTCTCAGCAAACTCCATCTATCTGAGAAGTGTTAAGATCTTCATCTCTTCTTCACCTGAGTTCTCCTGCTTTCAGGAAGTTCAACTCAGAGTTTCTTTGAAGAAGAAGAAGAAGAGGATTGCTGCTTGAAGACTGTTTCTTTTTATTGTTTACTTTCTTCCTGTAGCTTTTCCTTCAGTATTTTCTGAAGAGTTTCTGCACTGAAGCAAGACTTCACCTGGACATCTTTGAGCCAGGGGGAGCCTTGATTCTTTAGAGCATTCTAGCTCAGTGCAAGCTTTTTGTGCTTCTCTAATCTATTGAAAAATAGAGAAGACATCTTAACCTTCTTCCCCCTCCTGTACAGGGTTATTACTCCCTTCAAAAGTATCCCTTGGTGGCAGGGCACCTGATCAAAAACCTGTGCTTGGTTTTTAGACACCTGATCAAAAGTCTAAAGGGTTTCTGAATCTACCTGAATCAGATTCTGTTGGTGGCAGGGCACCTGATCAAAAACCTGAGTGGATTCCTACCGTGTGGGTAGAAGAGTGGACGTACCCAAGTTGTTTGGGGAACCACTATAAATCTCCTTGTGTCGTCTGGATTCAACTGTTTAATTCATGTACTGTGGCTGTGAATAGATATAACTAGGTTGCTAGTTGCTGTTTAGGTTTTCCAAGCTTTAACTGTAATTACAGTTAGCTTGTGTTTGCACATCACTTGTGTTAGGCTTTAAGGTTAAATCAAAATCTATAATCTCTTCATTCCGCACTTCACTCCAAGGGAGTTGGGTAGACAGTTAAGTTTTGTATTGTGCAAAATTTGATTACTCTATTCACCCCCCCTCTAGAGTAGTATCTATCCCTTCACTTTCAATTGGTATCAGAGGGAGGTTGACTGACTGTATAGGCTAACACCTAAGTCACAAGATCCTGATAGATACCAAGAGTTTATAGATATTCACTATCATGGCCCAGTCTAAGGATTATTCAAGCACCAGACCTCCAGCATGCAACTTAGCAAAGTTTGGCATCTGGAAGGCAAGGATTAAATTATATATGAACTCTATTGATGAGAGTATTTTTGCTTCTATTTTGTCAGGTCCCCCAAGAGCACCTGCTGCTGCCACTGCCTCATCATCTGATATGAGTGCAGTGCCTCCTCCAGACTATAATGATGAGTACAAGAAGGCAAAAATTGCTGATGCCAAAGCAATGAACATACTGGCTCAGACTATGTCTGATGAAGTGTTCCAGAAGGTGGCTGACTGCTCCTCAGCTAAAGCCATGTGGGACACACTGAACCAGATTGTAGCTGGTTCAGCTGATGAAAGGAAGGACAGAAGGTCCAACCTGATCTCTCAGTATGAGAATTTCAAGAAGACTGATGCTGAATCAGTTGAAGCGATGTACACCAGGCTCAGCTCAATCATCAATGAGCTGAGGACCCTGGACAAGGACATATCATTGACAGAGGTCAATGATAAGATTCTTATGTGCTTCCCTAGCACATGGGATCTAAGAATCTGGCCCATCAAAGAAGCCAGAAGTACCAATGAAATATCAACTGAAGCCCTTCTCGGCAAGCTCAAATCTTTTGAGCAAGTGCTGAAGACAAGGGAAGCTGAAGCAGAAGCCAAGACTCCCACTCCAACAAGAAAAGAGCAATCTCTAGCTCTTAAAGCTGCTGAAGCCTCAGAAGGCAGCCAATCAAATGAGGAGCTTATGGCATTGTTTGCCAAGAGATTTCTCAAAATGGGGAGAAAAGAGTTCAGAAGAAAATCTTCAAAGTATGAAGAAAAGCCAAGGTATGATCGTACTCCAACTAAAGAAATTATTTGTTATGGGTGTAGGAAGCCTGGACACATCTTGCCAGAGTGTCCAGAGGAGAAAAACAAAGAAAAGAGAAAAGAAAAGGAGCAGCACAGGAAGCACTCCAAACCATCCTCCTACAAGAACAAGAAAAAGGAGAGAGGTTTCATTGCTGAAACCTGGAGTGATTCTGATGAAGAATCCTCATCCTCAAGCTCTAGTGAGGATGAAGAAGAAAAGAAGGCAAAAGAAGTTTGCCTCATGGCAATAGATGCCTGCAGCAACCACTCTGCTGCAGAGAGTTCTGACTCAGATGAAGAAATGCCTACTGAAGATGAGGTACTTTCATCTTATGATTTTACTTCAGAAGAGTTTAAGTTAGATTTTAAATCTCTATGTTTAGATTTAATTAGTTCAGAAAAAGAGATAAAAGAACTTAGAAATAGGCTAGCTGACTCTGAATCAATAGCCTCTGAAAACATTAGGTTAAAGGAAGATCTCACTACTTGTAGTGAAGAAATTAAATTTCTTAAAATAGAATTAGCTAAGTCTAAGAGATTAGAAGAATCCCTTAATGGTAGAAGCCTTAAGCTGTTAGAAATTACCAGCATGGCTAACACTAGGTCAGGTAATGATAAACTAGGCTTAGGAGCTTCTCCCAGTGAACCCCCAGTCTTGCTTAAAAATAACCTTTCAACTCCAGTGAACTTCATTTCAGCTAGTGGAAAGAAGAACACTGAGCAAGTAAACCTTATAAATAAAACATTAAATAAGGCTAAGAGAGAAAAGAGAAAGAAATTTTTCAAAGAAATGCAAAGAGCGTCGAACGAAGCTCGACGATCGGAAGCTCCATGGTCGAACGAAGGTCGACGATCGGAGCGCCCATCGTCGAACGTCGATCGACGATTTCAATACGATTTTCAAAATCATAATCCATTTCATAGAAACCTAAATGAAAATAGAAACCCTAGGTTTGTTGACCCATCATCTGCATGGAGAATCCCACCTAGGAGATCTCACCCTCTAGGCTATCACCCTCAGCCTGCATTCTCTTATATTTCCAGTTTTTCTTATGTGAAAAACAAGGGACCCAAGGTTACCTGGGTCCACTCTGTCTAAATAAGTGTTATGCAGGTGAAGGCCTATCCAATCACTCAAAATAAGTGGTATTTGGATAGTGGATGCTCTAAGCATATGACAGGAAACAAAGAGCTTCTGTCAAAGTACAAAGCTAAGCTCGGCCCAAAGGTTATCTTTGGAGACTCCAGCTGTGGTCAAACAGAAGGATACGGCAAGATCACGATTGGAGCTGTTACTTTCAAGAGAGTTGCTTATGTCAATGGACTGAAGCATAATCTGATCTCAGTTAGCCAGCTATGCGATGCTGGCTACCAGGTTTCTTTTTCTAACTCCTCTTGCAGTATTACTTTAAATAATAATGTTGTTTTAATAGGTAATAGAATAGGCAATATATATTTAGTAGATTTTAATTCACCTCATTCTGAAATCTGCTTGTTTAATGAATTAACCCTTAATAATAATTCTTTATGGCATAAAAGGCTTAGTCATGTAAACCTGAAAAATATATCTAGGTTATCTAAGCACAACCTTGTTAGAGGCTTACCTTCTTGCCCCTACAAGAAGGAGAGTCTATGCAAGGCTTGTCAGCTAGGCAAGCAAACCAAGAACTCATTTAAATCTGTAAACAAAAGTGATTCTCCTAGAATCCTGTATTTATTACATTTGGACCTCTTTGGCCCAATAAATGTACAGAGTTTAGGAGGGAAGTATTACACTTTAGTGATTGTAGATGACTTCTCTAGGTTCAGTTGGGTTTTCTTTTTGAGAACTAAGTCTGATAACTTCAAAGCCCTTACAGACTTTCTACTTTGTGTGCAGACTGAGTACTCTACTCATGTGGCCTTGATCAGAAGTGATCATGGTACTGAGTTTGACTCTCTTCTCATGCAAGAATTCTGTGAGAGAGAAGGTATCAAACATAGCTTCTCAGCTCCTAGAACTCCCCAACAAAATGGGGTAGTTGAAAGGAAGAATAGAACACTAATTGAAGCTGCTAGCACATTGTTGGCAGATGCTAACATGCCTCTATCCTATTGGGCAGAAGCTGTTAGTACAGCCAACTATGTCTTGAATAGAAGTTTGATACACAAACTTAAGTGTAAAACTCCTTATGAGTTGCTTAAAGGAAAGAAACCAAAAATTAATTACTTTAGAATTTTTGGCTGTATTGTGTATATTCATAATAATAATAAAGAATATATTAGAAAGTTTGAAGCAAAAGCTTCAATGGGAATCATGCTTGGATATTCCCAAGTAAGCAAAGCTTATAGGGTTTATAACAAATCAACCTGTAAGATAGAAGAATCTGTGCATGTATCTTTTGATGAGCATCAGATGTTTTACAAGGAGAAAGAAAATTCTCCTTCCTCCAGTTCTTTGCAGGTACATGATGCCCCTCAAGAAATCCTTCAACTTTCAACTCTTCAGATCACTGAATCAGACAGTGATGAAGACATTGCTGAAGCTGTTGAAGCTGTTGTTGTTCCACCAACAGTAGATCAAATTCCTCCTGAGGAATTAATCCCAACTGTTGCTGAAGATCACATCCCACCTGCTGATATTGTCACACTTAGAGATCACCCCATATCTCAAGTGATTGGAGACTTATCAGCTGGTGTGCAAACAAGACATCAATTAAGACAGGATGTGATGCATGCTTGTTTCCTCTCACAGGTTGAACCCCTCACCTTTAAAGATGCAGAGCTAGATCCCCACTGGATTATTGCAATGCAAGAGGAGCTCAATCAGTTTGAGAGATGTAAAGTTTGGACTTTGGTTCCAAGACCTAAAGGCCAACTGATCATAGGCACCAAGTGGGTGTATAGAAACAAGTTAGATGCAAATGGAATAATAGTAAGGAATAAAGCTAGGCTTGTAGCTCAGGGCTACAGACAGGAGGAAGGTATAGACTATGACCAAACCTTTGCTCCTGTTGCAAGGCTAGAAGCAATAAGGATCTTCTTGGCCTATGCAGCCTTCATGAAGTTTAAGGTGTTCCAAATGGATGTCAAAAGTGCATTCCTGAATGGTGAGCTTAAGGAAGAAGTGTTTGTTGAACAACCACCAGGGTTTGTTTCATCAACACAGCCCTCTCATGTTTTCAAGTTGCAAAAAGCTCTTTATGGACTAAAGCAAGCTCCTAGGGCCTGGTATGAGACCTTAGCTAGTTTCCTGTTAGAGCACAACTTCACTAGGGGAGTAGTTGATAGAACCCTTTTCGTTAAGCATCACAAGGACACAATCCTGTTAGTTCAGGTGTATGTAGATGATATTATCTTTGGCTCCACTGATCCCAAACTGTGCAAAAAGTTTTCTAACTTAATGCATTCCAAGTTTGAGATGAGTAGCATGGGTGTGCTGTCTTACTTTCTTGGTCTCCAAGTTAAGCAAGATGCTGATGGTATCTTCATCTCCCAATCCAAATATGCCAAGGAATTGGTAAAGAAATTTGGGATGGCTGATGCTTCAGCAATGCCTACACCCATGGCTACTAATGTAGTTATTGATTCTGATGATCACGGCAAGCCAGTTGATCAAAAGAATTATAGGGCCATTGTTGGTTCCCTATTATATCTAACTGCAAGTAGGCCAGATATAATGTTTGCTACATGCCTTTGTGCTAGATTCCAGGTCAACCCCAAGGAATCTCATCTGATTCTTCTAAAGAGAATCCTGAGATACCTGAAAGGATGTCCAGATCTAGGACTTTGGTACCCAGCTGAGTCAGAGTTTGAATTAATTGGATATTCTGATTCTGATTATGCTGGTTGCAGAGTTGACAGGAAGAGCACCTCAGGAACTTGCCAGTTCCTGGGAGAGAGATTGGTCTCTTGGTTCTGTAAGAAACAGGCTTCTGTCTCAACTTCAACTGCAGAGGCTGAATATATAGCAGCTGCTAGTTGTTGCTCACAGATCCTGTGGATTCAAAACCAGCTTGTGGATTATGGTTACTCACACAAGAACACCAAGATCATGTGTGATAGTACCAGTGCTATCTCAATTGCACAAAATCCAGTGCACCACTCTAGAACGAAGCACATTGAGATTAGGCACCATTTCCTGAGAGATTGTGTGGAAAAGAACAAGATCTGTCTTGAGTTCATATCCACTGAGTTTCAGAGAGGTGATATATTCACCAAGCCTTTAGATGAACAGAAGCATCTGTTCTTTTTAGTCCAACTAGGCATGATCAATGGACGAGACTAAGTGTGACGATATCTGCCTATGTTGAGGTCTGTTTGAAGATAGTCGAACGACGTTCGAAGATAGTCGAACGGTTTAAGCCTATCGTCGACCTCTGGTTAATGATAGCTTATCTGTTTGAAGATCGTCGATCGACGTTCGACCATCGTCGAACGGCTTGGGCTCATCGTCGATCTCTGGACGACGACAGCCTGTTGTTTGAGAAGCCAGAAATAGTCGAACGATTGTCCGACTACTCTGCTTCTGAGCCGATCGTCGAACGACCGTTCGACCATCGGGTCAAGATCTTTTTAATAGACCGACTATATCCGGTTCATTATAAAGCCGATAGTCGACCTAGGTTAAAAGATCTGTTGCTTTATCGTCGACGGAACGTGCCCTTTCGCATTCTGCTTTCCCGCTTGCGATTTTCTGCCGCTCCGTCCCCTTCGTCTTCCTCCTCCTTCTCGCGTTTCTCCAGCAGATCAATGGCGATTTCTCCAGCTGTTCTAGCCGTAGTAAAGTTCGATGCAGGGTTCAGTGTAGATTTTGAAGCTTTCAGCAGTTGCGAGGCCGGTATAGTGGAAGTTCTCCAGCTTTGCAGAGATCAAGGTCTAGAGAAGCTGATGTCTGAAAGGATCAAGATTAATATTCCAGAAATAAAAGAATGGGCGTTCACATCGTCTTCCACAGACGAAGCGATGATCGGTACCATCGGCGGAGTAGAAGCTACCCTGACTCCGGCCGTTCTTTCTGATATTTTCGGTTTAGTTATTGGTGATGAAGATTATGAGCAAGATGCTCAGGAGTTCGGAAGGATGCTGGTCGAGCTGGGACATGCCGAGGGCATTCCCACCAAGTTGCTCAAGGTAAATTTTCCCTTCAAGATAAAGTTTCTCGCTGAAGTAGTCGGAAAAGTGCTCCTTGGAAAGCACTCTGCCCATGACAACATAACAAGGCAACAATTTGCACTTATGTGTGCAATTGTCAATCGAAAGAGGATCGATTGGGCAGCTGTTCTGTTTGATTTGATCAGGAAGAAGACAGGAAAGAAGGAAGTTACCCTGGGAAGGGTTATTGGAATTTTCCTTAAGGAGAAATTTCCCCAGTTGCTGAGTTCTGCCGCAACAACCATCAACGCCAGCAAGAAGATGGATCCCCACTTATTCTCTAAGTGGAAGAGGACGTTCGTGAAGTCTGCTCCAGCACAATCTGAGGACACAAGGACTGTTTCAGTCGCTCCTCAACCTAGTGAAGCTGGCTCAGCTATCCCTTCCTCATCCTCTGTTTTGCCGTCTGCCTCAGTTGAAGTACCATCAACTTCAGCTGAGGTACGACCCTCTTCTTCTGCTGCACCTGAAACAGCTATGGTTGTTTCTCCTTCCTCTCCAGTCTCTCCCATTCCTTCTAATCAAACTGGGTTATCTATTCCTAGTTTTGATTTGTTAGGTTCTGAGAGATTTCCCTCTCCTCCTCCGTCCCCCAGTCATGTTAATTCCCCAATTAACTCACCTCCTCAGAGATCTCCTGCTCGATCCCCTGCTCTCACCACTCCTCATCCCAGCACATCTACCATATTTGCTGCAGATCCATCCACCTCAAATTCATCATCTTTTGAAATTACCCCTGAATTCCTCTCCCGCATTGTGGAGCTGATTACCCCATCAATCAAAATCATGATTGACGAGGCAATCGCTCCCCTTGCTGCCTCCATTGACCGTCTAACTGCCTCCATCCAATCCATTTCCAAATCAGCTGAGCCATCTTCCTCTTTGGGCCTGGTTTCAGTACCCACTGAAATCAGGCAGGGGGAGATGTCCAATGAAGATGTCTCAGGCCTCCCTGCCTCTCCTCAAGTTGTAAAAGATTCAGTTTTGTCTGCTCTTCCAGAATCTGCTCAAGTTGAACCAGAAGAAGTTTCAGATGTGGTTATGTCTGCTGAGGAAGAGAATGCCCCTGCTGAGCAAGAGGTTGCTCCAGTTTTGACTGAGAAGGATATAGCAGATGCAATCTTGCAATCAGAATTTGCTGTAAAGGTATGCCTAGAAGATATTTCAACTCCTGAGATTGCAAAATTTATAGACGAAATTATAACGAAGTTTCTATCTGAGATTGAAGTCCAAATATGCCTAGATGATCTCACCACCCCAGTGATTGCAAGATATCTAGAAGGAATCGTAACCTCATATCTGGACAAGTCATGGGAAATGGTTAAATATGAAGGTAACGCTTTCATTCGCTTTGTTGATGAATCTATTAATTTGATAGTCTGTGAATACCTTGAAGGTATGATTCAAGTTTATTTAGCAGATCTGTATTCGTAATTCTACAGATATTATTAAAGAAGATGTAACTGCCCAGAAAATAGCAGTTGTTTCTGTGGCTGCTCCAAGTGATTCTGATACTCAATTAGATCCAGAATTGGATGTGTTTTTAGATGATAAAGAGGATGAAAATCAAGAGGAAATCAAAGTTGATTCTCCTGTTTTAAGTTTGGAAGAAATTCAAGCAAGGGCTGCTTGGGACTTAAGAGTAAAATCTTTACAAGAAAAAGAGAAAGATTTGCAAGTTGAGAAGTCATCCATCTGGGATGATTCTCCTGGTTTAGATTTAGACTCTCTTATGGCTATGGATGTCATTGAAGAAGAAAAAGAGAAGTCGGCATTAAAGCTTAAAGAAAAGGCTGTCTCAGATGCCTATGATCCCTATGAGAATCCTCCATCATCCAATTCTGATGATGATGATGATTCAGATGTGTCTGAAAATTCAAAGAAAAAGAAATCTGATGCTAAGAAAAGAAAAGCTGCCCCTCCTCCACCTCCAAATAAGGATAATGACATTCCCTACTATATTTTGAAGGGCATTGACCCCAAATCTAAAGATTTTCAGCATTGGATGAGGTTTTCGAAAAACCAGCAAAAAGAAAGGAAGAGAACTAAGAGGTATGACAGTCCAGTCTCCAGATGGACTCCCAAAGGTCCTCCTCCACCTCCAGGTGCAGGAGCCTCTGGGAATCTACCTGCTAGTCAATCTGCCGCCTATGGAAAATCTGCATCTGCTCAGCACCAACCAAGGCAAGGTCATCAAAGTTCTCAAAGCAAATCATCTTATGGTTCTCAAAGACCTATGAAGGAGGTTGTGGCCCAAAGACCAACTTTTTCCCCACCTCCTTCTCCAATTCAATCTGAGAAATGTATTTCGAAAGGTAAATAGTTTACAGTGTTTTAAAACCTTCTAGCAAGTTCCTTTTGCTAAGTTTTCTAATGTTTTATCTAGATATAATAGCTGCTGCTTCTCCAGAGCCCGTATATGAAAATCCTGAGCTCGATCCTAATTTTAGGATGGCTCGCTTTCAAGAGCTTGTAGGAGCAGCCCAAATAAGAAAAGCAAGAGCTGAAGGTAAAGATACAACTGGATTTACTACAATGTCAGCATATAGAAAGAAAGAATTTGAGAAATTCCAAGTCAATCCTGAGATATTTGATCCAGCAAAGTACATGGAAAAACATCCTGAAGCTGTTGTTCCCAGAGCTACAGAGCTAAAGATTCTTGGAGCTCAGGATCTGAAGATGTCAAAGAAGGAATCAGATGACCCTCTTCGAAAAATTTCTTTTGTCTCTAGTTCTTCTGATCCATTACCTGACCCTAAAGATTCTTGATAGTTTGATTTAAACTGCTGTGGTATATTTATTTATCTGATTGATAATCTGCCAGATTTATTGTTATCTATCTGTTGAAATTATTTTTTAGTATTCTATTGCTAGCTGTTTTAGTCTTTGAGAGACTTAACTCAAATAGGGGGAGATTGTTGGTACCCTAGTTTGATTTGAGTTTAGTCTTCTCCTTTGTGCTCCTTGACCCAAGAAATATCTATGGTCAATGGTTAGGAGTCTAGCTGTAGAGTCCTCGCTTTTCCAAATTGAGAATTTGGTTAAGTAGGTTTTTCGTTCGACCATAGTCGAACACCGTTCGACTATCGTCTATCGGCTGATCGACGATCGTCTATCAGTTGGTCGACGCCTTGGTCTGCGCTGGTAGTTCGACTATCTGCTTGATAGGTCGACTATCTGTTCTGCGCTGATAGTTCGACTATCTGTTGATAGGTCGACTATCTGTTCTGCGCTGATAGTTCGACTATCTGTAGATAGGTCGACTATCTGTTCTGCGCTGATAGTTCGACTATCTGTTGATAGGTCGACTATCTGTTTTCTGAGGTAGGTCGACTATCTGCTTGATAGGTCGACTATCTCTGTGCGCTTGATAGTTCGACTATCTGTCCTGATAGATCGACTATCTGGTAGTTCGACTATCTACTCTGATAGATCGACTATCTTCCGGGGTAGTTCGACTATCTTCTTCGATAGGTCGACTATCTGGATCGTTCGACTATCTGCCCGATAGATCGACGATCTCCGTGCGTCGGTCGACGATCTCCGAAGGTCGTTCGACGCTTTCTGCCTGCCTTTGTATTTTGTATTTATTTATTATATTTAATTATTTAATACATTTTCTGGCACATTATTTCAAGCTGTATGATAAAGTTTCCAGGCTTTATTTACTTCATTCTATTTGCCTGAGTTCAAATCTTTTAAGATAAAGTTGTTTGTCTTATTAGCTGTCTATTTAAATTACTTTATCTGCTGTCAACCCCTTTATAGCCGTTGGACTGAAAAGTCTTCTTCTTTGCTATAAAGAGTTTATTTCTGATGTGACTTTATTTAGTCCTCTGTTTATTTGATTTAAACCTGCAGCTTCTTAGAAAGAGATTTATTCCTTTTTATGGAATGTATTGCTGCAGAGATATTTCTGTCTTCTTGATATTTACAGCCCAGGTCTCAAGGCTCACAAGAAGACAAAGAATTCAAATGGAAGAGAGCCGTTGCTTGCTGCTAATATAAAAAGAACCCTTTGCAGAAGGATTGAAGCTAGTTAACAGAAGTGTTACACACATATTCAAAAGCACTCAAGCCTTCATCAAGCTCAAGCTTCCTGCTCTCAGCAAACTCCATCTATCTGAGAAGTGTTAAGATCTTCATCTCTTCTTCACCTGAGTTCTCCTGCTTTCAGGAAGTTCAACTCAGAGTTTCTTTGAAGAAGAAGAAGAAGAGGATTGCTGCTTGAAGACTGTTTCTTTTTATTGTTTACTTTCTTCCTGTAGCTTTTCCTTCAGTATTTTCTGAAGAGTTTCTGCACTGAAGCAAGACTTCACCTGGACATCTTTGAGCCAGGGGGAGCCTTGATTCTTTAGAGCATTCTAGCTCAGTGCAAGCTTTTTGTGCTTCTCTAATCTATTGAAAAATAGAGAAGACATCTTAACCTTCTTCCCCCTCCTGTACAGGGTTATTACTCCCTTCAAAAGTATCCCTTGGTGGCAGGGCACCTGATCAAAAACCTGTGCTTGGTTTTTAGACACCTGATCAAAAGTCTAAAGGGTTTCTGAATCTACCTGAATCAGATTCTGTTGGTGGCAGGGCACCTGATCAAAAACCTGAGTGGATTCCTACCGTGTGGGTAGAAGAGTGGACGTACCCAAGTTGTTTGGGGAACCACTATAAATCTCCTTGTGTCGTCTGGATTCAACTGTTTAATTCATGTACTGTGGCTGTGAATAGATATAACTAGGTTGCTAGTTGCTGTTTAGGTTTTCCAAGCTTTAACTGTAATTACAGTTAGCTTGTGTTTGCACATCACTTGTGTTAGGCTTTAAGGTTAAATCAAAATCTATAATCTCTTCATTCCGCACTTCACTCCAAGGGAGTTGGGTAGACAGTTAAGTTTTGTATTGTGCAAAATTTGATTACTCTATTCACCCCCCCTCTAGAGTAGTATCTATCCCTTCACTTTCACAAGGGTAAGACAGATTTTGGCTTAGAGTAACTAGCCACTAAATCCCTTTCAATTCTAAGTCTGGCCTCCAGACTCTTCACTTGATCATTAGTATAATTAATTGTGTCAATCTGAATAATAGTTATATTCTTCAGCTTGGCAATTTCATTTAATTTTTGATCAATAACTTTTTCTAACTCAGTTGTAGCAAACCTTAGTTCAGCAATTTCCTGAGCCTGAGATTTAACCAGGTTCTTGCTTTTCTTAAGGGCCTGCAACATGTCCCCATACTTGTCTATCAATTGATAGACATCTCCTTCAGATTCAGATGCATCTACATCTGTTGATGCAGATGTAGCTGATTCTTCACTTGTACAACAAACAGATGTAATAGAAGAACATTGTACCTTATTATGACCAGACTGATTCTAGCATATGTCCTCTTCTGATCCTGCCATCAGCCCCATACACTGCTGATCCTTTTGTTCATTGATGGAGTCTAGCAACTGCAGAAACTCCTCTTCTTCAGATGCAGCATATAGTTCAATATATGCTTCAGCTTCAGATTCTGACTCTGAAGTTGACTGGTCTGATAGACTCTTATCTTTCTTTGCTACAAAGGATTTCTCCTTCTTGCCTTTCTGATAAGTCTTCTTCTTTTCTAAAGATTTCTTTCTCTTGTCAGGACAATCAGCCACTACATGTCCAGGCCTATTGCAACAATAACAGACAATCTTTGAAGTAGTGGCTTTGCTGGGCTTTGATCTGCTCTTCTCTTTCCTTGATGACCTTTTCTTCTTATAATAGTCATCAACTTGCTGTGATGGGGAAGGCCTAGACTTCCACTGCTTCTTCTTCAAGAACCTCTGGAATTGTCTTGTGAATGCAGTAAAATCTGCATCTGAATCACAGCTTTCAGAATCCTTGTTTGAATTTTCAGAACTATCTTCTGTAACTTCCTTAGGAGGAGATGGTGATATCCTCCTATTCTTTCTAGTGGCTTCTGCATTGAATGCCACAGTCTTTTCTCTATGCTCTCCTCTTGAGTTTCTTTCCTCCTCCTTCCTCACCATAAGTTGCATTTCATAGGATAGCAACTTTCCAAACAGGGTTGGAGGAGATATCTCTGCCAATTTAGCCACTTCTCTTATGGCACAGATCTTTGTATCTCAATCCTTTGATAAGGATCTTAAGAATTTGTCATTCAGTTCATAGGTACTGAAGACTCTTCCATAGGATATTAGCTCATTCACAATTCTATAGAATTTCTTATAGCACTCAGTTATGCTATCAGATTTTCCTTGTCTAAAGCTTTCATACTCCTGATTTAGCATAGACTTCCTGTCCAGCCTCACTTCTTCAGATCCCTCCATGTAGACAATCAATGTGTCCCACATCTCCTTGGAGGTCTTGTAGTGAATCAGATTCTGAAATGTTGAATCATCTATGACACTAACAATGATGTTCTGTGCCCTTTTGTCCATGGTTGCCAAGATGATTTCATCCTTGGTCATTTCTGAATAAGTCTTTGGTATTTGGATATTTGCATCCACAGCTGAAATCTTCTTTGGGATAAAGGGCCCTTCCTGAACTGTGATATAAATCCTTGGGTCAGATGCCTCCATAAACAATCTGACTCTTTCTTTCCAGATCCCAAAGATTTCCTTCCTGCATATGGGTAATTTCATAGACCCTAGCTCCTTATGATTCTCTCCAGAACCCATCTTCTTGAATCTTGAATCTGCCTTTCAGATCTACCTCAGACTGTTAAGTCCTTTTTGAGGAACCTCCCTCTGATACCACTTGATAGTTTAACTTTCAAGACAGCCTAAACACCTAGAGGGGGGGTGAATAGGTTCTACTTCTTTATAAAAACTTCTAGGCAGAATTCAATTTAATGGCTAACATAATAATCACAGCAATCACAGAAAATAAAACATCACAGATTGCACAATGTTTTATAGTGGTTCCCCAAGGTCTGGGTACATCCACTTTCCCCCTTCACCTATCTAGCAGTATGCTAGATTCGGCCAAACTTCCACTAATCTCAGATCAACAGATCCTACAACTCAGAACCCAACTGGTTCCTACAACTCAGGCACAACAGCCCTACCTCAGCCTTGCCCCAAGGCCTACAACTCAGAGAAGAACTTTCTCCTACACTCAGGCAAACAGCCCTACCACTCAGAGTTCAACACTCCTACACTCAGCCTTTATAACACAGGCTTACAACTCAGATCTGTGTAAACAGATCCTACAGAAATTTAGAAAAAAAGGTATTTTGATGTCTTGCTTTTGTTGAGAGAGAAGAGGACAAGACACTTCTTGATCAGCTGATGAAATCAACTGAATCTGAGCTTTCTTCAAAGCTTCTTGAATCTGAACTTAGCTGAGTTGATTTCCAAACAGCTTCTTGAGAATCCACTGGTGGTTTCTTTCTTCTTCTTCAAATTCTGGCTTGATCTCTCTCTATCCAGCACTTTGAATGATTCTTCTGAATTCTGATTAGAACTCTTCTTTGATCTATCCTTAGATAGTCTTCTTAGATCTTCCGGAGAAGATCTTCTTAAGTGCCTAGCACTTTCTTGAAATGAATTGGATTGTAATCCTTCTCAACTTTTTTTGATTCTCATCAATGTTTTCAAAAGTTACTTTCTCCTTCTGAATCTGTCTATTTATAGACTTTCTTCATGGTAACCGGCTGATCCGGTTTCTAATCGTTTTCTGACAAGTCTGACAGCCTCAGTTAACCGGTGGCAACCCACAGCTGTCAAGTCTTCAAACAAGTCCTGTGCCTTAGTCTTGAACCACAAGTTGTCGAGACAGTCTGTCAGAAAGTGTCGAGACCATCTGTCTATCTGTGTCGACACAATTGACTTTGGTGTCGACACAGTCTTCAGTGATGTCGACTAAGTTGCCTTTGAGTCGACACAGCTTCTTCTGAAAATAACTTGGTCTTGACTCTTCAGTGTGTCGACACAAGTCCTGTGTGTCGACACAGTTGTTGTAGAATCATAACTTAGTAAGTGTCGACTTAGCCTTCAGGTGTCGACACCGTCTTCTTTTAACTCTGCTATAATGTGTCGACTCAATCACAATGTGTCGACACATTCTGCTGGTGTAGACAAACTTGAGGTCGACTATATTCTTCTGTGTCGACACATCCTGCTGGTGTCGACAAACTTGAGGTCGACTATATTCTTCTGTGTCGACACATTTTCCCAATGTTGAGGTCGACGCTTTTCTTCTGTGTCGACACAAATTCCCAGTGTTGTGTCGACTTACTTCTTTTGTGTCGACACACTTTCCCAGTATTGTTGTAGACTAACTGCTATGTGTCGACACTGCTTCCCAGTGTTGTGTCGACTAATTTCTTCTATGTGTCGACACATCCTTCTCTGTGTCGACACTTGGACTTAGAATTTTTCTGCATACTTTATTAATTCTTCACCTGCACATGTCAACTCAAAACAACATCAAATACACCTTGATGTATATCATTGAGCTAAGTTGGGCTTCTTCAAATCAGGTACACATTTTCCAATGTACCCAACAGAAATGCATTCCATGAATGTCGAATATTATTCGAAGCATGAATTATAGGAATTTAAAAATTTCACAATAGCAAAACTACTTCTACAAAAAAATTTACACCTTAATTCAATTATTCTTTAAATCTCAAATCCATATTCTGTCCCATGCGGTGGGTGAGCATGTTCGCACGCGTGTGGTTCATAGTTTTTACTTATGTTTCTTTCAACATAATAAAGATTAGTGAATTTGTTTATATATTCACTTTTATAGTGAATATTTGCAAGTTGGGACTAATGTTGGCATCCTTTCTCCTGAAAATTTTCCTCCAAATATTAGAGTTATCTTCATTAGGTTTTTAGTTTTTTCCACCAATTGATGTGTGAAGCCCAAACACCAACCACCAGCTCTAATACAAATTATTTTAATAATTGTTTTAATTTAATAATTTCTAATACTATCAATGCTCAACCATCACATATGATTAGGTGCATGTTCTAGTATTAAAACATGTTTCAAGAAGCTCCTTGGGCTTTGAAACTAATAAAATATATGTTAATTTTGGCTTCATTTAGCGCGGCAGTAGCGGTCGTGAATGCGGGGTTATGAATCGTCATTCGCGAACGCACGACCTCATCTAAGAAACTTCATTCTCTTTTATGTTCAATTCTAGTTTATTTCCTTCGCGGCGGTCATATAATTGTCTTCATTGTTGGGATATAACGTGGAAACTATCCCCTAGGCACAACCAAATAAATACAAAGATACAAGAACGCATAAATCTGAACAAACCACTGCATATAAAAATAACGTAACTGCAATAATAATACATGAAGAAATGTACCGACGTCCGTTACAGACTACATCGCGGAGGAGCCGGACTCGCTCGATCTGCAGGAGAGAGAATTATCTGGACTGCAATCCGCTGGCACAATGGACGCACAAGGTTCGTCAAGAACTTTCGTCGTCAGGTGACGACCAAACCGGCCACCCGCCACCACCGGAGAAGCACCGTCGAGACCAACTGCACCCACGCATGTCATCGACGCCAAGCCGCACCACCGGAGAGAAACACCATCAAGGTTATTGCACTCCCGCATGCCTTCGCCGCCACGCCCGCGCCGTCGGAGAGAAACTCCGTCGAGGCCACTGCACCATCGCAAGTCTTTGCTTCCACGCCCGCACCACATCATCTCCTCCAAGACTCCCAAACTGTTGGTGTAATTTTTGGAGGTTGACCGAAGTCAACATCACTGTTACGTATATCTATATATGATAGAATATATATATATATATATATATATATATATTAATATATTATATTAATATATATATAAGTGAAACGGTGGAGGCGTGAATGATGGGGCGGAAGCCTTCATTAATTGGAGGGCCACATGTCCATTTCCCTTTGAATGGCAGTGCCTATATATAATGGATCAGGATCCTCTTCATTTGGGGCGAACTGGAGGGGTCCAGTTCGCGGCCCTGATCTCACATCCGAAATCGGACGGCGGAGAAGAAGTACACTCCACTCGCGGGGCCCACTCGTCAGGTCAGCCGCGAGTGAAGGTACGCCGTCCGATTTCCCAGGCGACATCAAGGCGGCGAACTAGATCCCCTCCAGTTCGCCCATAGCCGAAACCTTGCAAGGAATAGCGCGTGAATAGGACCTCACGCAGCGGCTACAAATCGCGGACAGCAGTTCATAGAGAGTGGTAGTAGGCGGAAGTTTTAAGAAAGCTGCTGATAATTGCATCTTACGAACAGCTTATTGCAGACACTTCCAGCAGTGGGCGCGCTGCAAGATGATTTGTTGAGGGTGCAGGCGGCGAACAGTAATCGCATGCAAAGGTGGTGATCAAGTTAAAAACTGAACAGTATAGTAACCACATGAAAAGTTCTGGAAACTGAAGCTTTGGTGATTATCAAAGGTTCGATCAGCAACGGGTGCGAACACCCTCAAGACAGACGTTCGACGACTTCTGCGGTTAAAAGTGCTAGTGTGGAGTTGTAATACTCAAGTGTGAGCTAGCAGTGTTGATGAGTTGAGTTGTAACTCAAGGAGTTGTGTTGTAGCCTTGTTATCTTTTGTTTGTTTTAAATAAAGTTGTTTGCTTCGCTTAAGTTGTATTTTGCCTATTATATCGCTTCCAACAGTAGTATCAGAGGAGAGGTTCTGAACCTTGGTAGTAACTCAAAAGAGTTGAAGAGATCGCAGCAATGGAGATGATAAATGTTATGTCGGGTCAAGTTCCCAAGTTGACGAAGATGAACTATGCGAACTGGAGCATCCAGATGAGAGTGTTGGTAGCATCAGAGGAGCTTTGGGAGATAGTTGAGGATGGTTATGAAGAGCTAACTGCTGAAGCAAATGCAACGTTAACTAATGCCCAGAGGACAGCACTACGAGAGACAAGGAAGAGAGACAAGAAGGCTTTGTTCTTACTATATCAAAGAGTTGATGAAGCAACCTTTTTGTTGGTGTATGGTGATCGGGCGGTCTGTCCCTGGCGGCTTGGAGACCAGGCGGTCTGGCGGTCTGCCCCTGGCGGCTTGGAGAGCGCGCGGTCTGGCGGTTTCTCTCCAACGCTAGCTGGTCATTGCTGATCGGTGATCGGGCGGTCTGGCGGCTTGACACAGACGACTTGAAGACAGTGTCGGCTTGTCTTCTCTCCATTGTAATTGCCGGGCGGTTAGTCTAACCGCACGGCTTGTGCGGCTTGTATAGTTGTCTACTCCTATAATTATTAGTCTCACATTGCTTATTTGTAATCTCTCCTCTCTCTCCTCCATTCTATAAAAAAGATGTCATACCATTGTAATAAACACATTTTTTGGATAATAAAATTCTGTTAATCCAAATTTTCGGTCTTCTTTTTCTTGTTCGCACTTGGTATCAGAGGACTCGATCTTTTCCACCTAATTCTGTGAACTTCCTTTGACCGCGCGACCTGTCTTCTCGCGACCTGTCTTCGTGGCTTGCACCTTCATCTTGACACATGTCTTTGAGACTTGTATCTCCCTCCTGTTTGTGCCCTATTCGCGTGGTTTCTTTCTTATCCTTGTCGTTGCCCTTTGTGTGTGCGATCTCTTTGATTGACTGTTTCTTCTCGCCGCGACCTGCTCTTAAGTCGCTGCGACCTGTTCCTAATCGCCGCGCCCTCCTCTTCTCTCCGCGACTTGTTCTTCTCGCCGCGACCTATTTGTCCAGTCGCACCCTGCTCTTAGTCACTGCGACCTAACCTCACCGCGATTTGTCCTTCTCGCTACTCTCTGCTCTTTTATATGACTCCCTCCGATATCTCTACCACTACTACTCCTGTTGCCACTCATCCACCTCCTACTCCCCCTACTCCTTCGGGCAACCTTGGCACTGCTTCCAAACTCATCGGTCCTAACTACCCGGACTGGAGTGTCTCCTTCACCTTTCTTCTCCGCTCACAACGCAAACGTCATCATCTCACTGATGACCCTCCTCCTCCAGACTCCGCTCTCTTTGATAATTGGGATGCTAGCGACACTCTTGTTCGCACTTGGCTGGCTAATAGCCTTTCTGATGAGTGTCTCCCCGTCATTCGTCATGAATATACGGTCAAGGCTGTTTGGCTTCATCTTGTCGCTCTCTACTAAAAGGGGGCTCAAACGTCTCGCATCTATACTCTGTATGCGGACTTCTTTGCTCGTCCCTCTATGTCTCCTGCCGGTGCTTACCAACAGGTTCAGGCTCTCGGAGCCGGGATTCTCCAGAATTGCCCCTTCTCTGCGGATCTGACTGAGCAACAAAAGCACTTCCAAGAGCTTCTGGTTATGTGCTATCTTCTGCGACTTATTAAGTCTTATGACATGGTCCGTCAATAGATCCTTGGCAAGGCAGATTCTCCCACCTTGGATGTCACTGTTGCCCGCATCGTCGTGGTTACCTCTCTGCTATAACGTCCGTTGTTATCCTCCCCTCCTCAACCGGACAACTATGCTCAACAGACTCAACGGAATGGCTCTAGTAGCCGCATCCACCAATCCGGCGAGCATGGTCCTTCCCACTTTATCTGCTCTCATTGTGGCCGCACTAGTCTTACAGTTGATCACTGCTGGAAGAAACATCCACATCTTCGCCCCTTAGAGGACGCTTCCACCTCCTCTTCGAAGCAGTCCGCCTCGGTGGTCACGTTTTCAGGTAGTGCCCGCGTTGTTACTCAAGGTAAATGGTTGATCGACTCTGACTCTAAAAATTATATGACCGACAATCCTCAGTGTTTTCTCTCCTAGAAACACATGATCGGTTTCCCCCGGTCTTTATTGCGGACGACTCTCCCTCATCGGTCAATGGGACGGGAGTGGTTCAAGTCACTCCGTCTCTTTGCTTGGCGGAGACTCTCTACGTGCCCAAGTTTCCTTGCAATTTGTTATCTGTTACTTCTCTGTGCAAGCAACTATGGTGTTCCGTCACATTCACTCCTACTTATTCTTTTCAGGATCTGAGCTCCCAACGGACGATTACTACTGGAACTGAGAGCGGCGGCCTCTACTTCCTCAACAATGCTTCCGCTCTTTCCGCCTTCTCCTCCTCTTCTACAGACCTTCTGCAATGGCATCTTCGCCTTGGTCATCCTCCTCCACGACTACTTTTCAACTTCTGCCCCACCTCCCTCCGCACAGTCCTCCTCTCAACTGTGATGCATGTCAGCTTAGCAAGCATCACCGCTCCACCTTCCCACCGAAGCAAAGTCGTTGATCTTCCCGTCTGTTTGATCTCGTTCACTCCAATGTCTGGGGTCCTGCCCCTACCTTCACCATAGGTCGGGATAGTTCATATTTTGTAACTTTTATTGACGATTTCTCTTATTGTACGTGGGTTTATCTCTTAAAAGACCGCTCCAAATTATTCTTTGTTTGGACATCTTTTTATAATATGATTAAAACTCAGTTTGATGTCTCTATTAAAGCCTTTTGCTTTGATAATGCCAAAGAATATCTTAGTCGTGATCTTTCTTCTTTTTGAATGCAAAATGGCATTGTTCATCAAACTAGATGTGTTTATACCTCAGAGAAAAATGGTGTGGCGGAACGCAAAAACCGTTACCTTCTTGATGTCGCTCGTACTCTGATGACACAGATGTATGTTCCTCGTTCCTATTGGGGCTATGTCGTTCTCAATTCCTACTATCTCATCAATCGCATTCCCACCATGGTTCTTCATGGTCAAACCCCCTTCTCCATTCTCTACCCGGGCAAGGATCCATTTCCTCTCCCTCTGCGTATCTTTGGGTGCACAGCTTTTGTGCACTCTCCCTCCGCCACCCGTGACAAACTCTCCCCATGTGCCACTAAATGTGTCTTTCTGGGTTACTCTACCACTCAGAAAGATTATTGTTATTTTGACCCCGTTCTTTGCAAGCAGTTCGTCTCCGCGGACGTAACCTTCCTCGAAAATGCATCTCATTTCTCTCGCGACTCCTCTTTTCTTCTTGATGCTCCGGTTTCTTATACCGACATTTCTCCTTCTACCGTCCCCTCCATCACATCTACACCTACCGAGATTTTTCCTCCTTCGTTGTGTCCACCATCTCCTCCTCCTCTATCTCTGCCTCTACTGTCTTCCTCTTATCCGCGGCCGTCTCTCTCTACTCCCGGGCCAGCTCTCTCTGCCACAGATGCTCTGTATACTGAGGAACACGTGGACCTGGATCTTCCCATTGCTCTTCGCAAAGGGGTGTTGACATGTACCCGGCACTCGCTTGCTGCAGTTGTTTCCTATGCTTGTCTTACTCCTTCTTGCAGGACTTTTGCGTTGGCTATCTCTGCCACTGCTACTCCCCGCACATACCAAGAAGCCCTTGCGGGTCCTAATTAGAAGACAATCATGGATGAGGAAATTTCCACCCTTATTGAGCGGGGTACATGGACCCTCGTTCCACCTCCATTGGGTACTGATGTTGTTGGCTGACGCTGGGTCTTTGTTGTAATGTTCAGTCCAAACGATAGTGTGGATCGTTACAAGGCACGCCTTATTGCCAAAGGCTTCACTCACACTTATGGGGTTGATTATTTTGACACCTTCTCTCTCGTTGCTCTTCTCAGCACTATTCGGGTACTCCTCTTTGTGGCTGTTAATCAGGATTAGCCCATTTCCTAACTAGATGTCAAGAATGTGTTTCTCTATGGTGAACTTTAGGAGGATGTATACATGGAGCAACCTCCTGGGTTTGCTGCTCAGGGGAAGACACAGGTTTGCAGGCTGAAGAAGGCCATTTATGACCTAAAGCAAAGCCCTCGGGCTTGGTTTGACAAGTTTAGCGGCATTGTGGCAGCCGTGGGGTTTATAAGAAGTTCTGTCGATCACTCATTGTTCATCCGTAAAACCTCCCTTGGTCTGGTGGTTATTGTCATATATGTGGATGATATTCTTCTCACTAGAGATGACCAGGCTTGGGTAGCCTTGACAAAGAAACATCTCTGTCAATATCTGGTCACAAAGGATATGGGCTCCCCAAAATACTTTCTGGGGATAGAAATCTCTCGAAAACCCAACTCTTTGGTCCTCTTCCAACGTAAGTATGCTCTTGATCTTCTAAAAGAGACAGGGTTGACTGGGGCTAAACCTGCCTGATGCCCCCATGGCTACTAGAGAAGATAAAATCTGGATAGATGACTCGCCTCCTCTATCAAATGTTATGAGGTATAGGCGTCTGGTCGGCAAACTCATTTATCTTACGGTAATATGACCTGACATCTCCTACGCTGTAGGTAAGGTTAGACAGTTCATGCAAGCTCCTAGGGAGTGTTATCTACAGTCTGCCTTGAGGATATTGGAATATATTAAAGTAGCGTCAGGTAAAGGACTACTGTTTCAGAAGATGTAACATCCAATTTACTATTAGACCCATTTACCTAGATTGGGTTAGAACATGTGGTGGGGGCAAGGGTTTAGGCTAGATTTGACCCATGTGGATAGGGTGTAGCCACATGGGGCCCACTATAGGGTCCAAGTCAACTTAGGTCAAACTAGTCTAAATTGGAACCTTAGCCACACCTTGACTCCACCACTATGCACTAACCCCAAAAACAATCTAAGTGAACCCTAAGCCACATCATTGGGTCACCTATTCACCCAAGTTGACCCAAGTCAACCCTAAACCCTAATTTGATCAAACCCACACTTAAAGACCCAATTAGCCCAAGTAGGGCATCACCTTGGCCCAACCCAAGTTGGGTTGTGCCATAGGGTCCATGACCCTCAGGTGGGGTCAGCTCACTCACCATGTTGACCAAGTCAACCTAAAAGTCAACAAGTCAACAAAGTGGCCTTAAAGAGAAAAGAAGAAACCAAGCCCATTCCCAATGGGCAAATCCCATGAGCCAAGGCCCATGACCAGCCCAAATGACCATTGACAACCCCTACCCTCCTGAATTTGGAGAGAGATTACATGTATGGGGGTAGTTTTGGAATTTTGGTGAAAAGGAAGAAAGAGAAAAGGAGGAAAATGAGGGATGGAGGCCATGTGGCCCTCCTCCTCTCTTCCCAAGTCAATATCTGAGCCCACAAATGAATTCCTAACATAACTACAGTAGTGGAGGTGCCACTTGGAGCCAAGGAGGAGCATCCAAGGTGGTGGCCGAAATCCCCTTAATGGCATCTCTTTATGCAGCCTTCCCTACCTCATTTTAACCATCCCATTAGCTTCATAAGGTCCAAAAGGAGTTGAAATCGATACCTGGATCGAGGCAAACCGTGGAGAATCGGGGATTTGAGCTAGATCGTTGGAGCAAGCTATTTCCATGTCGCACCACCACCGAACTCGTCGTCAAGCCAGACTTCAGGTTTGTTTCACCTCCCCTCACCCCGTGCTGGTTTCCTAGATCCATTAGGAGTGATATCGGTGTCAATAGATCCTGATCGCATGAGAGAAAATCAAGAAAAATCCATGAAAATGAAGGTGTTCGGGTTCGCCGGAAACCGCCATCTCCGGCGGCCAAGTCGCCGCAGATCGATGGCCACCACCTCAACGGAGGTGGTGGTGGTGGTGGCTATCCAGGGAGGTGGTTGGGTGTCCAGGAAATGGCCTTGAAAGTAGCTCCAGGTCGGTCAAATCCCGGCCCTTGGATCCACGGAGAAGATGAACAGATGCCCTCCATTTGTGCTTTAAGATTCGTGTTGTATTAATGTATATTTTTTATCCCTGTTTTTACTGTCACTTGCATGCTAAATCTAGGCCTTTTATAGGCATTTACAGAAACACTCACCAACATAAAAAAATGTAGATATAGGTCTTACCTTTAATTTGACACCCTAAAGTTGACATTTGGAGCAGTACAGCTCCCTGTAGGGCTATTTTACCAAGACTGGTCCTGGGCTAGAAAAGAATTTCAATTGAGTGCCCAAGTCAAACCATAAGTCTAAATGACCTAAAATTTTGGTCATGCATGTGACTAGGTCATACTTAGGTACTGACCCAAAATGGGATTTTTGGAGATAATTTTTCTATAGTATTTGGTAAAATACACTTATTTAAATTAATTTAATTTGTGGAGAAATACAACTTAAAATGACCCCAAATTTTTGTGGCATGTCCATTTGGTCAATATAAGGAAATGTTAGAAATTTCAGTCTCTTTTGACCCCTGCATGTTGGGTAATCAAACTTGCATGAGATAGGTAGGTTTAGGTTTGGGGTGCTTATAGTAAAAATTAGCAAAATAAGAATTCAGCCCATTTAGAACATTGCATGTCCATGAAACTCTGGATAGAGGTTTATAGGGGTGCAATATACCTCCCACAGGAAGAATGGGATTTTTGGTATAAAAAATCCCATCAATTGGAATTTTTGAAAATTAGGCCCATTTAGAAATAAAAAATTGAAACTAGGACTAATGATGTTATTAAATTCTCAAATTTTGTCACAAGTTTTAATGGATCATTTGTTAACTCTGGAAAAAATTATGGGGCTGTTAGATAATTTTATCTTGGATTCTAAGTAGAATTATTATTTTTCCCAGTAAGCAAATTAATTAAAAATAAAGGAAAATATTGTTGGAATATTATGGAAAAATTTACAGTGGCTTATTTGTATGATCTAATCCTTATGTAATTATCTGAGAATTTTTTGATCTCTCAATATGTTGAAAACCCTAATAATGACATTTTGGTAATATTTCCATTAGGGTATATGTTAGATCAAATCACTGTTTAGGACTTTGAATTTCTGTATATAGTTTTATTACATCAATATGGATCTGCAATAATTTTTCCTAGAATTTATAGTAATGTATTTCATGTACTTCATTTGGAAAGTGGACAAATTATGATTTCAATGTTAAATGGAAATTAAATAGAAATTCATATGGGAAAATTATGAAATCTAGTGGGCAGTCATATTTAACTTCATGGAATACTTGATAAATTCCTTAGGTGCTTTGGACCAATAAAAGTAGTGCATCAGGTGCAATGTGACCTAGGTCACCCAATTAAAAGATTTAAATTTAGGCCCTTAATCACTTAGAAAAATAGCAAGATCTTGAATGATCAATATCACCCACCATACCAACTTAGGATAGTTATTTTAGGGAGTTTGGCCTAAGGGTTTGAAAGTCACATCATACGAGTTAACTTTAAGTCATGGGTTGTGCGTAGTATAAGTAGTATATACTTCCAGGACCACAGGGAATACGATTAACAAATGAGTTGGGATTTATGTTGGGAAGATAAACTCTGATTGATGTCCAATAGGTCACTTCTAGACAACGAGTGGTAGAGTGCAAAAGTCTAAGGATAGTGGCTAGAACGGGGATTGGCAGAAGACCGCCGCTCTCCCAATAACATCCTAAGTTATTAGGTTTATCCCAGAGTAACAAGGAGAGTTTGGTATGAATCATGGGTAGACATTAATAAAAGTAAATATTCTTGCCAAAAGAAACTTTGGGCTCTCATCCCATCTTGGTTCCTAGTGCCCTCCGAGACCCCTTCATCGGGCATACCCTGGGCAGTCCTGGGATTAATCCTAAGTTGCTAAGTATAATAGACATTAGACAAGAGTAGTCTAATAGGCTAAGAGAATGTTATAACAATATCACCTATAAATGGTTGGAGGGTTTTCAGGACAATTAGTCCTACGAGTTGGAGGCTCGAGAGTTTGACATCAGGACGGGTTTGGTCCTGCGAGCTGGAGGCTCAGGTTGAGATACCTTGCATGTGCATAGAAACAAAACTAGTGGCGGGTCATGTGGTACTATGCCAATCATCACACCGATGGCAGTACGGTGACTATGGTGAGGTGTGAGGTTTGAGGGGCCAGTAGGATGTTTATACTGTGGTCCTATAGACAATCCCCAAAAATGCACACCCGACCAAAAAGTCTAGCAGTTGGACAACATTAGTATGCAGAGACTCTAGAGTGCACCTAGGACGTGTACAGAGGCGTACGAAGGGTCTGGGCTTGGTAGTGTGTATACCCGCCTAGGAAGCGGAATCTCCCGTTCCGCTACTGCCATAGCCACAACGGTAGTATCAGAGAGTGATGCTAGCTCCAAAAAGTGAGAACTAAAGGTCTGTGATCACAGACTCGTGTATGTGTGTTGCACTTGCCTAAATCATAAACCACATACATAACATACATTCATATTTAGGTCATACGCACCATAGATCCTTATCATATAAATTAGTATGGGCTCTTTTATATGATAAGTTATGTTTGGAAACCTTAACTTATAAGTTTGTATGGGCATTCGTATAAGTTAAGGTACTTCTGTGATGGTAGTTTAGTAGTAGCATAGTTTACTTATTGTTCTCTACTTACTTTACATACAACACTTCATTACAGTACTTCCTTTACTTACTGTTTTTTTGTACCTTATAGAACTGCTAGAGTAGAGATTTATAACTGTTATTATATCAATCTGATAGATTAGTTCCACTGTCACCTGCTATACTTTCTACACCCCTTATTGTCCTCCGCTTTGTCCTCCCGTTCGATACCTAGGAGTTGCGGGGGCGAGGTGTGGAGGAAACGGCTTAGTCTTTATGACTAAAGGTCGGTTGTGACTGTATCATTTTAGGGGATCGAGGAGATGGAGCACCAGCTAGCACGACCAGCAGGATGAGGGGGCAGGACGTGAGGAGCTGATACCACGACCACCTACCACTACTACGGCTGCATGTCGTCAGTTGGGATGAGTTTTCTGAGGATAGATTAGCTTCTGCTTGTTGTCTTTTGAGAGAGAGAGATTTGATATCATGTACAGGGCATAAGCCCTTATCTCATTTATTGTACTCATTCTGGACTCTGTTTGTACTTTTCATATTTATATTGATATTGTACTGTGATTTGTGGACTAGCTGTTTATCATACATTGATTTTTAAACTTTTATTTCTCAATTGACCGAACAGGTTATATGATCATACTAGCCGGCAGGATCAGCGTCTTGCAGTGTTGACTAACTCGTGAGTTAGCGGCACCGTAAGGCGGTGGTTCTGGGCATAATACCGGGAGCCTCCTTGGTAAGAGGAGGGGTCTTACAGAAGAATGGTCACTTAAATGTTGAAGCCTACTCAGATTCTAGCTATGCTGATGACAAAGGAGATCGCAAGTCCACGTCGGGCTTTTGCACATTTGTGAGGGAGAACCTTGTCAGCTGGAAGAGAAAGAAACAGTCTGTTGTCTCTAGGTCAAGTGTAGAAGTGGAATATCGAAGTATGGCATCAACCACGTGTGAATTAAAGTGGCTACGGTCTCTCATGCTTGACTTATGAGAGGTCTACAACCATCCTCTACCTATGTTCTGCGACAACAAGGCTTCTATATATATCTCCAAAAATTCGGCCTTCCATGAGAGAAAAAAGCACATTGAAATCGACTGCCATTTTATTTGGGAAGAGATTTTGAAGAAACAGATTTGTACTCCGTTCATTACACCCGACAACGAGTTAGCAGATATCTTCACCAAGCCTGTGTTTTCTTCCTTTTTCACATTTGCATCAATTTAGGCATGATTGATATATATGCTCCAGCTTGAAGGGGAGTGTTGGTGTATGGTGATCGGGCAGTCTGGCGGTCTGCCCCTGGTGGCTTGGAGACTGGGTGGTCTGCCCCTGACGACTTGGAGTCCACGTGGTCTGGCAGTTTCTCTCCAACGGTTTGCTAGCTGGTTGTTGCTGATTGGTGACCGGGCGGTCTGGCCGCTTGACACAGACGACTTGAAGACAGTGTCAGCTTGTCTTCTCTTCATTGTAGTTGTCGGGCAGTTATTCTAACCGCACGGCTTGTGCGGCTTGTATAGTTGTCTGCTCTTATAATTATTAGTCTCACATTGCTTATTTGTAATCTCTCATCTCTCCTCCATTCTATAAAAGAGAGGTCATACCTTTGTAATAAACATATTTTTTGGATAATAAAATTCTGTTAGTCCAAATTTTTTGTCTTCTTTTTCTTGTTCGCACTCTTTGAAAAGATCTCAGATTCTAAAAGTTCTAAAGAAGCATGGGATACCTTGCAATGCACCTTGCAAGGAGTTGACAAGGAAAAGAAGATGATGATGTAATCTCTCCGAGCAGAGTATGAAGTTACCAAGATGTAAAACTCTGAGAAATTTGGTGACTATATGACTCATCTGCGGACGCTTGCAAATAAAATGAAGTGCAACGGAGAGACAATTAATGATGTGAGTTTCATGGAGAAACTTCTGCAGTCTATGTTGAAGAAGTTCAACTATGTGGTAGTGACGATAAAAGAGTTGAAGGGTCTCACTCAGATATTTGTTGATGAACTCATAGTCTCTCTACAAGCCCATAAATACCGCATGCTACAAGATGAAGAGTCAAGTGGCTTAGAAAAAGCACTTCAGTCTCAGTTGAACTTTGGAGAGAGTTCAGGAAGAGGAGGTGGCCAGCGAGGCCGAGGCTACCAAGGCCGAGGCCACCAAGGTAGAGAGCGAGAAGGAAGAGGAAGTGGTCGTGGAATAGGCCGAGGAAGAGGCTGTGGTGGAATGTCCCAAGCCCAATGTTACAACTGTAATAAGTTTGGGCACATGAGTTATGACTGCAGACTTCCGAGGAGAAAAGAGGAGACCAACCACTATGCTGAAGCAAGAAACACTGGTGGTGATCTAATGATATTCTTGACTTATAGAGGAGCTGAAGGTAGTAGAAATGAAGTCTGGTACTTGGACATAGGATCGAGCAACCATATGTGTGGTGAGAAGGAGTTGTTCACTAACCTTGAACCAAGTGTTGGCGAGGTTAGCTTTGGAGATGCTTCGAAGATCTCAGTAGAAGGCAAAGGGTTGATAGTGGTCGCACTTAATGGCAAGAAATTGCATCTCAATGATGTGTTCCATATCCCGGACTTGAAGAGTAACATCTTAAGCCTTGGACAGTTGGTGGAGAAAGGTTATTGCATTCAGTTAAAGGATGGTTTGTTGGCTATGCTGAATCAACGAGAAAAAGAGATAGTGAAGGTAAAGATGACGGCAAATCATCTCTTTACATTGAAGATGGATGCCGAGGAGACAGCATGTCTTGCAAGAATTGAAGAAGAAGAAGAAGCTTGTTGAAAATTATGAAGTGAAAGTGGCAGATTGCGCGACTTGGGAGTTCTATCCGCGCGGCCTGTGCGGTTTGGATAGGCAGATAGGCAGGTCGACAATGAGGTAGCGGTTAGCTGATGGTAAGGTAACCAGGGCGATCTGTCCCCACGGACTGCGCAGACAGGACTGGCAATTAATCAAGTCAGCGGATGTGTTGGAAGTGGCGGCCTTGGCAGTCTGTTTGCCCGGTCTGTGCGAACAGAGGAGGCGGTCAGCCAGATCGATTTTTTCTTAGACAGCAGGATGTTGCCAGATGGTAACCAAGCGTATAGGTCTTCTATCCGCGGTGTTCGGCAAGGTGCGGACTGGACTGGAGCTCGGCAGACCGGCATGGAAGATTCTTTGGTCTAGCTCTTGTGGTGCAGCTGGTGGTAGCCACAGGGTTCTCTTGTTAGAGTAGTTTGATGCTGGAGTTTACCGAGCTTGGCAAACTGGTACCAATGTCCACCAGTAAGTGCGGACTGGCCCTGGAGGCTAGTGGTGTGGACTTGGTTGGTTCTGAACCAAGTCCATGGTTGGCTCAGTCCGGGGATATCGCGCAGTAGTGCGTGGACTACTTCTCAGTCCGCCAAGCTCGGTAGGTGTTGCTTTTTTGGGTTGGCTGCATGCTTGGCGAATATACACTGGAGAAGTGTCCGCCTCAGCGCGCGGACTGGAGCCTTGTCCGCTGAGTCCGGCAGCTGTCAGCTTGATGCCTAGCTATGTACTCGGAGTTATGCGGACTGATGCTGTGTTCGTAAGGCGGGTGGACTACTTTCATTGTCCGCCGAGTTCGGCAGTTGGCTTAGTTCCTTGGCTGCGAACTTGGGGGGAGCGGACTGTGCGGTCTCCGCGGGATGGCGGACATGCGATGTTGATGCAGAGTCTTGCGGGATGCCGACCAAGTCTGACGGCCCTTTGGCGACAAGGAGGACTGGGAAGTCAGTCCGGCCTTGGTGATGCTGAGGCGGGCTGATAATCGTACAAGGTCGCGGCGGACTAAGCGGACTGCTTGGTGTTCATCGTGGTATGGTGGCGGTGATCCTATCGGCTAGGGAGGTGACCATACTCCTCATTGTGCCAATAAATAGGACCCCTCCGTCACGTCAAAAAAGAGTGAATGAATAGTAAGTGAGCCCGCGAACAATTGCTGCAGACTGGATTTTGGTATCCGACCGGGTTAATTGAGTTGACCGGTTTGTGTTGTGCAGGTTGTGCGGATAGCGCTGGAAAGCCAGGACTTGGCTCTGATTGCGGTCAGGGACAGTGCGGACTCTGCGGGTAAGCAACAGGCAGTAAACAGCAGGTCGTGGACATCGATCAGGCAGTTTTCTCTTTGGCTACTTTGTTTTAGGGTTTAATAAGTCGTCTGCTTCAAGCGGCCTATTTAGTTCAGCAACAGCAGATCGCGTGGTCAGGAAGCTAGGCGGCTTGCTGATCGGCGAGTAGAGCTTGCTTTGGAATAACGGTCTGTCCACTCGGTTAGTTCGCGGTTTGGCGGACTAGGCGGTCTGTGCGGACTCCGTAGTGAAGTAGTAGAATCGGCGGCTACTCCTTGAGTCCGCGCGGTTTGATTTGCCTTGTATTTTGTTCTGCTTGGTACATTGGCAAAATCATGTCTTGCCTTGTAAGAAGATTGTTGTGATCAATAAAGATTCTTGTTATTGCATGTGTCTCTAGTTGTGTTTAGCATTCTAAGTTGAGATAACCCCTACTCATTCCAAGATCCAAAAAATTCAACATGGTATCAGAGAAGGTTGGAATGGATAAGCAGTGATCAACTAGAAGTTGCTATTGCTCTTGTGAAGAGGAAACCAGTGTTGGACCATAGAAGCAGGACTAACAAGAGATCTTGGCATTGATCTCCTAACTCAGACAAACTTCAAGAAGTGGATGTCTTGTGTGGAGAGATTTCTTCTAGGTGAAGACCTATGGGAGGTGATTTGCATAGTAGAAAGGCAAAAGATTACTACTGTCACTGGCAATGCTGAAGTCATGAGAGCTTCGGAGGAGAGAAACGTAAAAGCGGAAGGGATCCTCAAGCAATTGATCTCATCAGAGCTCTTGTACCACATCGACGGATGTCGGTCAGCTGCGGAGATTTGGACTTCTCTTATTGGGTTGTTCAACAAGGAAGGGAATGTGGCTGCAAAGGTTGATTCTTCTACTTTAGATCAGCAAAATAGGAGTGTTTCTCCTAGGCGTGATTCAAAGAGGAAGAAAGGATCGTGGTGCTATAAGTGCAAGAAGCTAGGCTACATCAGGAAGGAGTGTGAGGTTATCCCTCACTCCGAGAACGTTGCTCATTTTGGGAGTGAGGAGGAGAACTTGGTTGAGACGTCAACAAGTTCTGATCGGACTAAAGCCATTGATAGTGCAACTATCTGGCATGAAAGACTTGGGCATGTGGGGATGGACAAGCTAAAAGCAATGGCAGTGAAAAATCTTATAGGAGGCTTACCTAACTTGTTATCCTTCGGGGACGGTCGTGGTTGCACGGAATGTCAACACGGAGAAGTTGATCGCTTCAAGGTTGATAAGGCACAAACAAGGTGCAAAAGGCCATTGGAGATTATCCATGGGAGGTTGTTGGGGCCGACCGTCACTGCCAGTCTTGGAGGCAGCAGATATATACTGTTATTGGTTGATTACTACTCAAGGTATGCTTGGGTGTACTTCATGAAGAAGAAGTCGAACATGTTTCGCTTGTTTGTGGAGTTTAAGAAGCTTGTGGAGGGTCAGCTTGGCTTGCGGATTAAGAAGTTGAGAGCAGGAATCAGAGGTGATTTCGGTTCTGCCGAGTTCTTTAACTTCTGTTGAAAGCATGACATCCGGAGAGAGCTCTCTTGTGGAGATACTTTGCAACAAGGTTGTGTTGCAGATCAGATAATCCATTTGTTGACGGAGACCTGCAAGTGTTGGCTTCAATGCAAAGGCTTTCCTAAGACCTTTTGGGCAGAAGGGATGGCCTGCGTGGTACATGTCATCAATCGAATGCCTCTAGATCCGATCAACGTGAAGACTCTGTATGAGCTGATGTTCGGGGTAAATCCCAGTGTGAAGCACTTTTGAGTGTTTGGGTCTACCTGTTATGTACAATCTCATGGTGTTCTCAAGACGAAGCTAGTCTTTGTTGGGTATGATGAGTGGAAGAGGAGATGGAGGTACATGGATCCAGTAATGAAGAAGTTCATCGTGTCGACAGATGTTGTCTTCGATGAGCTGGCATTATATTGGGATATCTCACATGTTGAGCTAGAGGTGAGCATGTTAGATGATGGGCATGAGGAGGCTGCTGCAAAGGTACAGTTGGAGCTGCCTGAGTCACCAGGAGCTCCAGGCTGTTCTAGCTCCAGGGAAGAGACGTCAGGTTCAGGAAGCAGGGGAGCGATGCTCCAGGTGCTTTTGGTTCGAAGACGGTGCCTTCTGGTTCAGGAAGCAAGGGGAGTTGTACTTCAGGTGCCTATGGTTTAGGAAGCATGGGGAGCGATTCTCCAGGTGCTTCTAATTCCAAGGCGGTGGCTTCTTGTTCAGATAGCAAGGGGAGCGATGCTCCAGGTTTGCCAGGGATTGGAGCTGGTTCAGGAGTTACAGCGGAGGTGGTTAGCCGTGATCAAGGTCTTCGGAGATCGAAGAGGATCACCAACCCACCCGCTCGATACAGTGAAGGAAACTCGGTAAGCTTCATCTCATATTTCCTTGCAGGCCCTCAGATCGAGCAAGGATCTTCTAGCTGTGAGGACACCACTGGAGTAAAGGAGGTGGTTGACACCGAGGTTGAGGAGGTGACTATTCTCAAGGGAGACGAGGCTAGGGACCTTGTGCCCAAGGTCGTTGGTGATACTCTTGTGACACATTAGTGGAGGTCAAAGCTAAAGAAGGCAGAGGGAAGCATGACTCCTTTTGGGAGATGCTGGAGTGATCCCTTATGGTCCAGGATAAGCAAGGCGAGGACTATGTCTTGGACATCTTCTCAGAGGAACTATTAGAGGGACAAGGTGCAAGGTTACGGGAACTGCTGGGGTTGTTTGCCACTTCTCACTTCAAGGGGGAGTTTCTAAAATTGTGAATTGAAAGTGGCAGATTACGTGACTTGGGAGTTTTATCCGCGCGACCTGTGCGTTTTGGATAGGCGGATAGGCAGGTCAGCAATAAGGCAGCGGTTAGCTGATGGTTAGGCAACCAGGGCGATCTGTCTGCATGGACTGTGCGGACAGGACTGGCAGTTAATCAAGTCAGTGGATGTGCTGGAAGTGGCGGCCTTGGCTGTCTGTTCGCACGGTCTGTGCAAACAGAGGAGGTGGCCAGCCAGACCTCCTTTTGCTCAGACAGCAGGATATTCCAAGATGGTAACCAAGCGGATAACTCCTCTATCCGCAGAGTCCGGCAAGGTACAGACTGGACTGGATCTCAGCAGACCGGCATGGCAGATGTCTTGGTCTAGCTCTTGTGGTGCGGCTGGTGGTAGTCATTGGGTTCACCGGTTAGAGCGGATTGATGATGGAGTTCACCGAGCTTGGCGGACTGGTACCAGTGTCCGCCAGTAAGTGTGGACTGGCCCTAGTGATCAGTGGTGTGGACTTGGTTGGTTTTAAACCAAGTCCATGGTTGGCTCAGTCCGGGGATATCGCGCAGTAGTGCGCGGACTGCTTATCAGTCCGCGGGCGAATATAAACTGGAGAAGTGTCCGCCTCAGCGCGCGGACTGGAGCCTTGTCCGCTGAGTCCGGCAGCTGTCAGCTTAATGCCTAGCTGCGGACTCAGAGTTATGCAGACTGATGCTGTGTTCGCAAGGCGGTTGGACTGCTTTCAATGTCCGCCGAGTTCGGTAGTTAGCTTGGTGCACTCGACGCCGTTTTACTAAAACTGCGGGATGATGTTTGCTTTGAGTGGTGTCAACACCACTCAACGCGGCATTGAGTGGTGTCGATGCCACTCAACGCTTTTTTCTTGGCTGACGGCGTTGAGTGGTGTCGACACCACTCAACGCTTTTGTCTGGGATGACGGCGTTGAGTGGTGTCGACACCACTCAACGCGGCGTTGTGGTGTCGACACCACTCAACGCTTTTGTCTGGGCTGACGGCGTTGAGTGGTGTCGACACCACTCAACACGGCGTTGAGTGGTGTCGACACCACTCAATGCGGCGTTGAGTGGTGTCGACACCACTCAATGCTTTTGGACTTGGAGAATTCTTTAGTCTAAAAAGCTTGTGTTGGCCAGTTCATTTTTATATCGGTTGAATCAGGTTCATGATAAAATAGTGATGGGACATTTGGGATCTATCTCTACAGCAAATCTATTCCTCATTTCAAAAAAAACATATTTATGGCAATAATTGGCGGTCCATTACATGGCTGACACGTGGCGGCATGGGGGAGAATCATGTTCAATGACGGCCGGCCATGCCCAACCACTCCTCTTAAGTCAAAGCCATTAAACCAGCCAGCCTCACCTCTATTCCACCCCACCATCACCTACAGTTAACCCTAAGGAGCAGAGGATTAGCCGGAGGAATAAGCAAACGAGCTAGCTTGCCGGAGCAAGGGTCGACCATGGGGCATCACCACCAAACACACCGTCAAGCTCGTCTAAGGGTCTGTTTCTCCTCCCCTCCCTCTGTGCTAGCTATCTAGATCTTTTAGGAGAGATATTTGGCTCAAATGAGCCTGATTCCATGTGATAGAGAGAGCATGTCGAGCATTTCTCCTTGCTTGGGTTCGTCGGAGGAGCCACCTCCGGCGGTCATGCTGCCGGGAAATGCAAGCCACCACCTCAATGGAGGTGGTGGTGATAATCGTCGACGGTGGTGGCGGCCATAAGGCCGGGAAATACAAGATCTAGCTGGTCTAAGTTGGGGAAATCTGGACCGTAGGCTCATTGGAGAAGATGAACTGATGCCCATAAATTTTTAAGGACTAATAAAAAGTCTATTTTCTGTCCCAGTTTATACAGTCACCTTGTATAGATTATTTAGGCCTCTTAAAAGCATTTTAAAAAATAATGCCCAACATAAGAAAGGTATATATACAAGTCTTACCTTTGATTTGACACCTTAAACGTGAAATTTGGAGTAATATTGCTCCTTATAGGGTCATTCTACTAAGACTGGTCTTAGGCTAGGCAAATGTTTAAATCAGTGCCCAAGCCAAATCCTAAGTTCACATGTCATGAAATTTTGGTCATACATGTGTTTATGCTATACCTAGGTCTAATCAAAAAATCAGAATTTTTTGGATGTATTTTTCTATAGTTTTAATATAAATATCATTTATTTAATAAATGGAATATAGGAATATTCTCTCTTCCAAATACCTCCAAATTTTGATGGCATGGACAATGGGTCATGATATGACCATGGTAAAAGTTTCAGGCCATTTTGACCTCTGTATGTTGGGGAAATCCAACATGCATGGTGGAGGTAGACTTGTAAATATATGGTGTCAAATGTAAAAATGGGAAGTTAGCCCATTTGGCACAATGAATATCCATGGGATTATGGACAGAGACTTATAGGGATGAATTACACCTCCCATAGAAAGAGTGGGCTTTTTGGGAACAAAAATCCCATTATTTTTAATTAATGGAGAATAAGACCGTTTAGATATAAAAATGAGATATAGGTATACTGAGCTTGTAAAATTCTAAAATTTTGATACATGCCCTAATAAGACATTTTACATCTCTGAAAAAAAGTTATAAGTCTATTTGAGGATTATATCTTGTGTATATAGTAGATTTACAATTTTAACCTTTTGGGAAATTAATTTAAAAGTAAAGAAAAATCTTGTTGAAAAATTATGGAAAAATTTAAAGCATCCTATTTCTGTGACTCAAACCTAGTATAATGATTTGAGAATTTTTGGATGATTATATATGCTGAAAACCCAAGCAGTGGCATTTTGGTAATAATGTCCATATGAAATTATGATAAGGCAAATCACTAACTAGGATCATTAATTTCTGTCATAAGTATTATTATATCAATTTTGATCACCAGTAATTTTCTAAGAATTTTTGGTTGTATATTTTAAGTACTTCATTTGGAAAATGGATTATTTATGGATTTATCATAAATAGAAATATATGGAAACTCAAATTGGAAAAACATGAATTTTGATGAACAGCCATTTTTAACCTAGATGAACCTTAGATAATTTATTTAGACACAATGGACAACTGGTTAGAGAGGTTCATGTTCAAAGTGACCTAGATCACTTAATTGATTAATTTAAATTATGGTCCAAAATAATTATAAAAATGATGAAATTCTGAATGATCAATATTACATTCATTACAAAACCATGATAAATAGTTAGGGGCATTTGGCCCAAGGAATTGGCAGTCATCACATACGGGTTAACATTAGGTCATGAGTCGTCCTTAGCAAATGTAACGCATAACATTAGGACACATAGGGGATATAATAGATGGTTGCATTGAGAAGCGTATTGTGAAGTTGAAACCCTGGTTGGTGTCAAGTGTGTAACACCCCAAAACTCAAAAGAGGGACGGGTGACGTTTTAAGCCAAGTCTGGGTTTTGGAGCAGGTGTCACGGGCGTGTCACGGGCGTGTCATCGGCGTGATCGACCTCGGGTCATGGGGTTGACGTTATGGCGATCGGCGATCGTCGAGTTGAGGCACACGGCCTGGGACACGGGCGTGTCCCAGGGCGTGTCACGCTAGGAATTTTCTGAGTATGCACACGGGTCATGACACGGGCACAGACACGGGCGTGTCACATGTGACACGGGCGTGTCGGGTGCCGTGTCGCAGGCCGTGTCCTCCTCGAGAAATTATTGTTGGCAGTGCACACGGGCGTGACACGGGTCTTGACACGTCCGTGTCACATGTGATACGGGCGTGTCGGAGGCCGTGTAAAATGCCGTGTGCTGGTTGGAACGTCGGGCGAGACAGGGAATGGGCGACACGGCCCTGGACACGGGCGTGTCGCAGGCCATATTCGGCCCAGGTTTTCTTATTTTGAGTTCGGATCGTGGCCGTTCGTTTTCTCTTGATGGGATCTGACGGTGGGGAGTTTGCTCTGGCGATTTAAACCCGAAAATAGGGTTACAAACCCTATCATTTCCTTGGGTTCATCTCTCTCTAAATTCTAGAGAGAAGGGAGAGCAAGGAGGAGGAAGAAGGCCAAGATCCGGTCACCGGCGGAGCTTCGGAGCTCCAAATCGCGAGCCATCTTCGGATCTGCGGAGGTAAGGAGATTGCGGTGCTTTTCATCCGGGTGGATTTCCATGGCGTCGAGGAAAAACGCAAGGGTAACGATTCTCATCTTGAGCATGTGAAGCTCTTCTTCCTTTGCATGGAAAAATCCCTCTCCCGCGAGTGTGCGGCGAGATTGAGGTATTCCTTGGGGTAGATATGCAAAGTCCCCCTTATTAGAGTCCGGAATCGTAGTACGGACATAGGCATGATGTGTGAAGCCTACCCGGACATGTTGGTCTGGATCGGTGATGATTTGCTGTGCATTTTTTAGCCGGAAAAGGCTCCGAGCATTTTGATTGTTTTAGGATTGCTATGCGGTAGAATGCATCAGGGAATCTTGGGGATTAACCCCGAGGTGCACCCGGAAATCTGGAAGGAAACGCATTTCTGTCATATCGGTGGCCTGGGAGCCAACCGGGTACATAACGGGGCTATGTACCGTGTTTGAACGATATTTGGGACTGGGGAAGCTTAGCCCGCGTCAAAGGCCAAATGGCAACAGCGGGGTGAGCAACGGGCTGGTGGACCCCTACCTGCTCAATTTGCTCGGTTAAAGCGACCTAAAGTTTTACGTGGGACTTACCGAGGTTTGGAGATCGAGTCTAGGCTACGGCTGAAAGGACTAAATGCTCACGAGGTTGCCACCCTGGGGGTGGTTGTGGAGTCAAGGACCGGACGGGATTCGGACTGGCTTCGCCGAGTAAGTGCCCTGAGAGAGTGAGGTGTACGGCCGTGTAAGCGTGCACCTGCACTGATGTGATGCTTGTTTCGCTATATTGCTTGTTTTGCTAACAAGTGCAGGGAAGAAGCTTTGCCGCCCCGGTTTGGAGGCGGAATCGTTATAATTTGGTCAGCATAGCTGACTGTTGCCTTTGTTTACCACCGTGCGGTGGATTGTTGCTTGCAGTGCTGCGGAGCCGAGCGGTAAATAGCGGGCTAAAGCCCAAGTTGCTGTACCGGCCCTCGAAGGCCATTTGTTGAGTGTTTTCCTTTTTGTACTCATGTGTGACCGGCCTACGTGCCGAGGTTTGGAAGACACTTTGATTTAAGCAAACTCTTGTAAGGCCATAAGGCCATTTCTGTTTAGTGTATTAAACATTCCTTCTTGGTTCGAGTAGTGGACATTCATGCTTGGCAGGGTTCTTTATTCCTTGTACAACTTAATAATTTACTTCTGCTAGATGCTCTGTGTAGTACGTTGTGATTGGTTGAATGGTCTCAATAAGTAACCAACCGGTCTGTTCGTACTATATGGCGTCGGGCCCGGCCGGACCTACTGCTATATGCCATATGACGGATAGGGGTGTTACAAATTGGTATCAGACTACTGGTTTCGGTCAAGCTTAAATGAATTCGTGGGCGAATTCACTTTAAGGGGTGGTGAGCACATGTGTGTGCGTCATCGTTATAACATGAAAAGAACCCATGAATGTCCACTTAGGAATGAAAATACACATGTTTGAGGAACCTGCGTGTTCCTGTAATTGCTTTTTGCAATTTTGTTCAGTCACTTATGGTGTTTTGAACGGCTATAGGTGTCCGGAAGTGGAGCATGGCAGTCTGAACACACGTTTGCTGAGCAAAGTACTGCACCAAGTAACATTCCTGAGACACCTACATCTTTGAAAACCATAAGAAGGGTGGTTGAAGCGGTGTTCGCTGTGACCAATGCACAACATGGGAGTAATGTGCAACCCTTTGTCCCTGAGTTGGCCCCAACATCGGGCGGTATGTTGGAGCAAAGGACATTTGGAGGTCAATTAGGGCAGCAGTTGAGCATGACTGTGGTGCAGGGAGCGCATTCAGTTGACACGTATTTGCAGACGTTCCTTATGATAAGGCACTACCCAGGCTTTGAATGGGAAAGCGAGCAATCTATAGTTGATATATTTTATAACGGTCTGCGCAGCGAGTTGCGTATCCTACTGCTAGGACCAAAGTTATTGGGATTCTGAGCTTTGGTTGAATCGGCCAGAGCTTTGGAGGTGGAGTTGGGGAAAACTCACCAAGTACCAGTAGATAGGGTACCAAACCCTACAGATCCTATAAGGACTGTCTATCGAATGATGCTGAGTAAAGAGGCTAGATCATCTACTAGCCAAACCACTTACAATTGTTATTCTTGTGGCAAGAAAGGGCACTTTGCCAGAGAGTGTTTGGTGGATGCTCAGAAGACAACGAAAGCTGTGGCAGGAGCAGTTGAAGCCTCTGGTGTAAAGGAAACGATGTTCAAAATACCAACCTCAAAATCTGGGTACCGTAGGTGGCATAAGAAGGCTAGGAGGTCGGGCCTAGTCCCTTCCTCTAGCACATCCGGAGCGACTACAGTCCAAACCCCGGATGCATGCTTTGCTTGTGGAAAGTCGGGGCACTATGCCTGGGATTGTCGAAGTGGACGCCTAATGTCCGAAAAGAAGCCGGGAGAGATATCTGTAGAGAAAGGCAAGGCGGTGGCATCCACCACATCGCTGTTTAATCCGGCCCAACCGGGAGTGAACACCTTGGCCAGCAGGAGGCCATGTGGCCGACCGTCGGGATGTCAGGTATAGTTTTTCTTGTTAGCAAACTAGTTCCTTATGCCGGATACCTTATACGCGGTAACTTAGAACTGGAAGTTCTAGGCTTTGTTTTGGAATCTTGGTAATCCGGAGAGAGCATAGTTTCAATACGGGAACTTCGCATTCCTGTTATCCGAAGAATCTGTATCGCGCATCGGAGTTTCCCTTCGATGGTAAAGGAACATTTCGGATGGGTTATTGCCCAGTGGTCGTCCAATGCGCGCGGAGATACAGTCTGTGCAGTAAGAGTCTTATTGAATGTCAAGAACTCGACTTGCTAGCGCCGTTATGGCCGCTAGTGGAGTTCGACATCATCATTGGTATGGACTGGCTTTCAGAGCAGAAGGCTTTTATAGTTGCAACCCTAAAGAGACCTAGCTGGGTGTTGGGCAGGAGACAACGTTTGCAGAACTGAAGGGATCGAGCAGGACACTGACGTATGCCCTCCCGGTGGTCAAGACAGTTTGTGCTGGCGCAAAGTTGTTCTTCACATTAGTGGAGGCTGTAACGTCTAAGTCCACTCTGGGGAGTATCCCAATGGTTTATGAGTATCATGATGTGTTCCCGAACAATCTCCATGGAGCCCAACCGTGGCGAGAGATCGATTTCACGATTGAGTTGTGCCAGGTGCCAAACCTGTGTCACGTTCTCCTTATAGGTTGATGCCTAAGGTGATAGCGGAGTTAAAGATTCAACTAGAAAAGTTGATGGAGCAAGGGTATGTGCGTCCAAGCTCGTTGCCTCGGAGCGCACCGGTCCTTTTTACCAAGAAGAGGGACGGGAGCTTGCAATTTTTGTGTCTGTTGCAGAGAGCTGTATAAATTTGCAGAAATAGGACAAGTACTCGATCCAAATTATCGATAATCTTTTGATCAGTTAGTCGGGTCTTCGGTGGACTCGGTAGTGGATCGTAAGTCCGGTTACCCTCATCTGAGAATAAGGTAAGTGTTATCGCAAAGACGGTGTTAAGCACGAGGAATGAGCAATCCGAGTCTACGATCGTGCCATTTTGGCAGCAAGGCTATGTACCGTGTTTGAACGATATTTGGGACTGGGGAAGCTTAGCCCGCGTCAAAGGCCAAATGGCAACGGCGGGGTGAGCAATGGGCTGGTGGACCCCTACCCGCTCCATCTGCTCGGTTAAAGCGACCTAAAGTTTTACGTGGGACTTACCGAGGTTTGGAGATCGAGTCTAGACTATGGCTGAAAGGACTTAATGCTCACGAGGTTGCCACCCTGGGGGTGGTGGTGGAGTCAAGGACCGGACGGGGTTCGGACTGGCTTCGCCGAGTAAGTTCCCTGAGAGCACGGGTGTACGGCCGTGTGAGCGTGCACCTGTGATGTGATGCTTGTTTCGCTATGTTGCTTGTTTTGCTAACAAGTGTAGGGAAGAAGCTTTGTCGCCCGGTTGGGGGCGAAATCGTTATAATTTGGTCAGCATAGCTGACCGTTGCCTTTGTTTACCACCGTGCGGTGGATTGTTGCTTGCAGGTGCTGCGGAGCCGGGCGGTAAATAGCGGGCTAAAGCCCAAGTTGCTGTGCCGACCCTCGAAGGACATTGTTGAGTATTTTCCTTTTTGTAATCATGTGTGACCGGTCTGCGTGTCGAGGTTTGGAAGATACTTTGATTTAAGCAAACTCTTGTAAGCCATAAGGCCATTTCTGTTTAGTGTATAAACATTCCTTCTTGGTTCGAGTAGTGGACATTCATGCTTGGCAGGGTTCTTTATTCCTTGTACAACTTAATAATTTACTTCCGCTAGATGCTCTGTGTAGGACGTTGTGATTGGTTGAATGGTCTCAATAAGTAACCAACCGGTCTGTTCGTAGTATATGGCGTCGGGCCCCGACCGACCTACTGCTATATGCCACGTGATGGATAGGGGTGTTACAAAGTGGGTCACTATATAGTAACGAGTGTTAAAGTGCAAAGCCCAAGGAAAGTAATTAGAACGGAGACCGGCGGAAGACCGCCGTTCTCCCAATAATACCTTAAGTCATCAGGATCACTCAAGAGCAACATGGAGAGTTGGGTATTAATAATGGGTAAACACAAATAAAAGTAAGTGCCCTTGAGAAAGGGAGCTTTGGGCTTCATCCCATCATAGTTCCTAGTGCCCCCGAGAGCCCTTTATCGGGTATGCCCTGGGCAATCCAAGGACTAACCATAAGTTGTTATGCCTAATAAGCATTAGACAATAGTAGTCTAATAGGTTAAGGGAACGATATGAAAATCTCACCCATATAGGGTTGGATGATACAGGATGGGTTTTGACCTGCGAGCTGGTGGCACGGATGTTTTGATACAGGACAGGTTTTGTCCTATGAGCTGGAGGCTCGGTTGGAAACAAATTGCATATACATAAAACATATTAGTGGCGGGTCATGCGATACTGGGCCAATCATCACACTGATGGCAGTACGGTGACTCAGGTGAGGTTTGAGGGTTTGAGGGGCCAGTAGATTGTTTATACTGCGTTTTGAAGGACAATCCCCGAAACGCACACCCGACCTAAAAGTCTGGTGGACTAGCCAGCAGTTTAGTACATGGTGACTCTAGCGTGTTCTTCAGAGGTGTACGGAAGGTCTAGGCCTGGTAGTGTGTTTACCCGCCTAGGAGTGGAGAAGCCCGATCCACTGCTGTCGTAGCCACAACGGTAGTACCTGAGAGTTAAGCTAACTCCAAAAAGTGGGAACTAGAGGTCTGTGCGCATAGAGTCGTGTGGGTGGGTTGCACTTGTATGAATCATAACCCGCATACCATATCATACATACATACTTAGGACATACGCACTATAGATTCTTATCATATAAATTAGTATGGGCTCTTTATATGATAAGTTAAATTTGTGAAACCTTAACTTATAAGTTTGTATGAGCATTCATATAAGTTAAGGTACTGCTGTGATGATAGTTTAGTAGTAGATAGTTTATTTCCTGCTCCGTTCTCTACTTTGCTTACAACATTTCCTTTCAGTACAGTTCTTTCTTACTTTACTTGTACCATACAGAACTGTTAGAGTAGAGATATACTTGTTATTACATAATCTTGATAGATTAGATTCATTGTCACCTGCTTTCCTTTTATATCCCTTGTTGTTCTCCACTTCGTCCTCCCCTCGGTACCTAGGAGTCGCGGGGTTGAGGCGAGGACAAAATGGCTTAGTATTTATGACTAACGGTCGGTTGTGACCGTATCATTTTAGGAGCTCGAGGAGCTGGAGCACCAGCAGGACGATGGTAGCAGGACATGAGAAGCTGACGCCACCTATACTACTTCTACTACAA